>CM077343.1:106093282-106834532 GCA_039655645.1 Ammopiptanthus mongolicus | reverse complement strand
AAGGTTTCTTTAAAAAAAAAAAATTACATACCCCTTTGACCTTTCAGAGTATCAATACGGTTGCCGCTCACTATTTGGGGAGCTCCAATTTCCTTCGCGAGGCTTATAAGGCCTTACCTTAGTTGGATGTTCCCATACTTGAAAGTGATTGGTCAGTTACTTTAGTTGGTACTCTGTCAAACATTTAAGCTGCAATCTTTAGTGTTACTCCCATAGTGACTCTGATAATGTAGAATGACTAATCATACTCCTCATCATATCTTTAAGAGTCGTTACTAAGACTTAACTATATTCTTGATAGCCATGTTCTGATCTATTTAACTTTAATGCATTTAATACAAACAATAAAATGTATAAGGCTAATGGAATCTAGGATTCCCTTATACAAGTTGCTCAACTCTATTTGTAGAGATGTGCCCTAAATGTTTGTGTCATAGTGCTTCTTAATTCCACTATCAACTTTACGCTTAGTGTCGTACGATTCCTCACTCAATGTTTTGTCACAAAAGGTCTCAATACCAAGCAATTATAGCTTGTCCAGCCCATAGCTTAACTGGTTCCAACAATATTTGAATTTAAAAGACAAATTGAATCCATTGTTTCTAAATGAACAAAATTATCCTGATTTGTTCAATAAGAAACCAAAACCAAATCTAAATAATGACTAAACTAAAATGTCTTTTAATTTCAAGTATTAGCCAGTAACAACAATCTGAAATGTCAACAGCCTTTTCCTTTACTGACTTGGTCAACTCTAGTATAGATGCATCTTTCAGCATCACTTGGCCAATTCATCAGTTCAGACAATCCTTTATAGGCATGCCAAACATAATATTTGGGACATTTCTTCTTCAGATACCCGATGTCCTTATAAAAGAAATAATTGTGACCCTAGTTATTTCTTTTGAGACAGGCCCTTAGCAGCTTTATCCTTAGTTTTTCTTTTGTTAGCTCTTACCCTTGGAGGTATTTGTCAAATGAGCATTATTTTGTCGTCTCTTGCTTCATTGTTTCCTTTCTTGCACACCTTATGAAATGAATCCATTCAGATATCATTTCTCCTTATAACAGCTATAAAGTGACTTAAACTGACTGAATTGTGCATGAAGAAATACCAAATGCTAAATGCATAGGTAAGTCGTTAGATAACCCACGTTTTAGCGCCTTAAGTTTATGAGCAAGATTGGACATTTTCATAATGTGCTCCTTATATTTCCTTTGTCTTTATACTTAATGAAAAACTAGCTCTCCAATGAGTGCTTGTTTTCACCTTTATTGCTTTTAGAAAACATTTTTAATTTCAGCAAGGAAATATCTAGCATTAATTATGCCATCCAAAATAATACTCCTAAAGGTTTCTGGAATATCGACCTTTATGATCAAAAGACCTATGCAATGGGAGCGGTCCCACTTCCTATACTTGATCCTCTCTTCAGAGAAATTGGATTGTGAGAGAAGGTGGTTTTTCTCCATCTTTATGCAAAGTCTAGATCCAAGAACAATCTTAATGTTCTCCTTTTAATCCCAAAAATTAGTCAGAACTTTTGAGAATCAAAATTGAATTAAATCTGCAGATACATAAGCAATATTAGCTTAAAGAGAACATAAGTACCTTAAAGGTACTCACCAAAATACCTAGTGCACTATTAATATTAAGTCTTTGAACAATAACATTAATTACTAGTGATATTTTATTGTAATGATCAAACACTAGTGATAATTTCTGTCAAACAACAGTTATCTTTGGATACTCTGTTATTCACATGAAAATGATCTTTATAATCACTATGTGTTTACCATTACAGGTGTGAATGCAACCCTGCCAAATATTAATCTTCCTTTGGGCCAATTAATATCCGCATGGATGTACACCCACATAACCTTTAATATTTCTTTTGAGTGATTTTCATAAGAAAGGTCACCTTGGCGACTCCATGCTTTAATTGACTCACTCGAAATCTAAATTGGCAAATTGAAGACCCAAACAAGATACCAAGCGCACCATCAATTCCCAATATTCAGATTGTAAGAATTAACTGCTAGTTGTACTCTCAACGCAATGATCAAATATTGGTGATAAGTCCTGTCAAATAATGATCACCTTCGGGCATCCCATTATCCACATGGAAAATACTTTATAATCACTACACATTTACCATCACAGTTATGTAATTATCCGGCTAAGTTGTGCCTTCCTTCGGGCCGACAACAACTCGCATGAATAATTCCATACTACATCTTTTGTAAATCCAATTGAATCAAATTCACGCGACAGAGGTTACTTCGGCAACATGTTGTTTCAACCAACTCAACCAAAATTACTAGACAATTTTAATAAAATGGGGGTCCCGAATTTGCCATTTTCACACTAAAAACATGGAAACCTGAATGCTTAGTGTGAAAAGAACCTTTAAAAAAAAAAATCTTCTAATATGTGAACTTTCCTAATTGGTGGTTCTATAGTTCTAACTTTGGTCCTTAGAGTCAGGACCCATTTCGAAATATTGCCCACAACCATAGGTAAACTATTAGAAGCGGCAATACCCTCAAAAGGAATCACTCTAAGTTAGGCCTTCGCGATAACCAAACAGGAAGTACATCCAAAATGGCTATCACTACTTAACCTCTTCCCTATCTCAAGTTGCACTCAGGCCCGGATATAGGGTCTCACTCATAAGTATGTGAGAAATGTGCACTTATACTGTACAAGCAACCGTGTTATTCAATATGGTGAGTTCATGAAACCATATGTAAAAGCAAGACTTTTCCTATTCACTTTTTGAATACAAGTTACTTTAAAACTTTCTATTCACGTCAATCACCGAGAATAGGTGGCAATATTCACCCTTAACAATTTTATAAGAAAGCACTAAAGAATCTCAATATATATATAGAGAAAAGGTATCCTGGATCCAATCGTTAATTTCCATAAAAGGACAAAATAGCAAACACTAAAGAACAATAATAAAAAATAAAAAAACAGAACTTTATTTGCCAAACCAAAAAAAAAGTCTTCACGTCATGCTTTCTTAATATCACCTTCAATTCATATATTAAGTATTATATATATATATATATATATATATATATATATTGTATCAACAATGAAGCTTCACGTACAGACCAAAAGGAACAAATCCTCGATCAAGGAATCCACGCAATTCACATTCTCGACACAACAATAAGCGTCCAACAAAAAAAAAAGATTCTAATAATCCAACAATGATGACTGTACTGATATCACTTGTTAGATATTTTCTTTATTGATTCTTTATTTTTTATGCGGAAACATTAAATCAATAGGCATACATCCTAAAGCACATAAACCATATAGCCTAGGATCAACATCATGTCAGATTACTAGGATTCGTTGTTTATGAATATACCTGGATCCATAGTGTGTTCCTAACCTCAAGCGTTCTTCAGAGGATGAACTTGATCACCAACCTTCACGAACGGAGGGTAGTAACCCTGAAACGCGGAAAGGGGGAAGAGAAAAGAGAGACGGGTAATGAACACCCGTTGGCTTGTGATTTTTCCTCAACCGGGACTTCTTATGCCTTAATCGTTCTTCAGATGGGGAGAAAAAACGGTATGCGATGATGTCTGGTGTATTGGGGACCATAGCCTATATATAGGGTGATGGCCAATTAGGGTTCCCATTATTCCGAAATGGACCATCAATGACATCCACTCATATTTAGTCCATATCAATTAACTAATTTATTATCAAATCAGAAATTTAATTAGCCTTATCACCTAATTTGATCACATATCAATTAAGGTTCCTAATTGACAAATAGCTAATATAATTAATAAACGATATCTGTTCACATTATGATATTGAAATATAATTAAATACAAAATATTCTACCACCGAGTTCTGAAAAAAAAGGTAAAATGGGAATGATGGTATGTTGTCCTCATTCAACATTGGTTTGTGGTGATCAATAAGGTGGTGAGCAATAACCAAGGTGGCAACAATGATGAGTGATGATAACCGAAGATGAGCAATGGCCGTGACCGGCAATGAAGCAAGAAGAGAGAAACTAGAAAAAGATAAATAAAATATAGGAGAAAATATATTATCTCATGATATATCGTATTTGTTGTCAAAATAACGGAACTCATTTAACAAAAAAATAGGTGTGAGACGGGTAACCTTTAAAAAAAGTGAGTAGTTACTTTGTTTATATTTATACAAATCACTAATAAAAATTCATAAATTACTTGTCAATTTTTCTGTAGATTTTTTTTACAGGAATTTTCTGTGAATTTTTTTATAATTTTTTAAAAAATAAGATTTTTTCTTATAAATTCAAATTTGTTGAAAATTTTGACATTTTCTACGAATTAAAATTTTTTGCACGAAAATTTACAGGAAATATTCTTGCGAATTTTAAAATTCGAAGGAAAAAATTATCCATGAAGATATTATCTATGGACAAAATTCATAAAAAAAATTATAGAAAATCTATTTTCTGTGAATTTTTGTGTAAAATTCACAAAAAAAATTTACAGGTAATCAAAAATTTTTTAATAGTGAATGGCCGTCGATTCATGAACAGGGTTTATGATATTTATAAAAGCATAAATTATTATGTAATGTACGCACTCATTCCAAAAAAAGAATAGGGTGCTGTAGTTTTCATGTATATTACGATGTACGCAGTCATAAGTAGTGCATATTAAAATTTTATGTAAAAACACCTCTACGTCTGTTTTAGCAACTCTTTCATGGACACTGATATATACACACGGCCATAAAGGCTTAGGCAAACAAGAATACCCACCAAATATAGTTAAAGAATTTCTATACTACCCGCCAAATTTAAGGGTTTTGGATACCATTAATTTTTTTATCAATATTTATATGAGTTTACATTTAATGAAATCACGCCACACATTAATTATTCAGCATGAAAACTTTCACTTATTGTAGTTTAGCCTCTGACTAATTAAATATGTTCTTTATTTTTATATTTTAAATTATGATTAATTTAATTTAATTAAATATGATTTTAGAGCCTGTTTGGCAAAATTAGCTGTTTGCGGATAAGCTAGCGGATAGCGGATAAGGTAAATGATAGCGGATGAGCTGGCTTATTTTCTGCGAAAGTATTTGGTAAATATAGCGGTTGAACTAGCTGAAAAATATAAAATAACATAAAAGGACATCTTCTTTAATGATTTTACATAAAAAAGAGAGAAGAGGATAAATGTATAATTAAATGAAGATAATAAGGATAAAAGTGGAAAGAAAAATGAAACGCTATAAGCTATAAATTCAAACTCTACTTCAAGTAGCGTATGGAAAAAATGTTATAAGCTCGTAAAAAAACGCTATAAACTCGTGACAGAGACGCTTCCCAAGCAGGGATTACTTTCTCATCCGCTATAAACTCATAGAAGTAACGTGCCAAATAGACTTTTAAACTATATCACAATGAGCGAAAAGTTTCGGGAGAGAAGAAGATAATGCTGTTAGGATTCGTAGTTTTTCTAAAACAAGCTTTTGGGTTCAAAAAGTTTCAAAATTAATTTGGTATTTGATATTATAATATTATTTAAAAAAATTTTGATTCATATTTTTCAATTTCAGATAATCATTATTTTAAATTATCAGAAGTAAAAAAAATTTACTGTGGAAGACGAAATTGCAAACGGTGAAAGCTGAAATACTAAATAATAAAGGTGTATTTTTCGATATCCTAATAATTTTGGGGTAAAATTAAAGTTACTTCGTCCAATCAGAATCCACCACATCAGCTAAATGAGTCATGTTAATGAGTCAAGTCAAATAATTTTTATCATCTGATTGGACCACCTAGACAAAATAAAGTTATCCTTAGGGTATCAAAAAATTCACCAATAATAAATCAAATGACATGACTTCATTAAAAACAAACTCATTCAGCTTTTGATCCAAAGAATAATGATATCAAAATCCTTAGATTTCTCACGTTATCATAGCGCCCCCATATAATTATTATTATTTAGTAGAAACAAATATCATTAAAATTATACCCCCACCTTCCCCTGTTAACAAAAAATTATGCCCCGCTTTTACCGGAAAATTGATTAGGCATATTTAGAAAGGTAACCTTGCAATGCTATATTTTATGAATCAACTCAAATGGTAGCCTTTTTCTTTATAGAGCTTCTTTTCAGCAACACATCGGGCCACTGAGTGAATTGGTAAAACCATAAAGTTGTTATGCTTCTCTGCTACATGCAAGATCTTTGAATATTTCAATCATCATTCTTGTTAGAGGGAGATGTCTAAACAGATTGACAAATTAACTCTTACTATAAATTAACATTACACAGTAAGTAATCTCAACAGGGCACTCGATAGCTAGCTAGCTAGAGTTTCAAATTAACTAATACAGTAATAGATTACTTTGTTAACAAAATTAACTTCAAATCATATACTATATTATTGTCTGGGATGATGGAGAACAAACTTGATGAACTCATTAACTAAATAATTGTCAAATCAGCAGCATCCCTTGAATAAATTATAGATATATACTGTTATACTCGGATCATATAAAAATTTAAGATAAGATTTAAGATAAAATAGGTTGATTGGTCTCATATATATTTTTTTTTTTTAACTTGAGTCCTATATGTTTTATTTTTTCATTTTGATTCTATACGTTATGTTTTATCTTCATGTTAGTCTTTTCCGTCAATTCCTTTTTGACTGTGTTATTTTTAGAACTAACATAAAAAATAGAACATAATGTATAAGATCACAATGAAAAAAAATAAATGTTTTATTTTTTTATTGTGGTCTATAACTTGTGCTCTGTTTTCCATATCAATCATTTTCATCAATTCCGATCCGTCTTGACGACATTAATTTTAAAACTAACATTAAAGTCGGAACATAACGTATATCATCAAAATGAAAAACAAAACAAAACAAATAAGATCAAATTAAAAAATAAAAAAAAATATACAATATCAATCAATTTATTTTGCCAAAATTAAAATATAAAAAAGTAAAAAAATAATAATAAGGTTTGCCAGATATCTGGGTGGTTCTAATATTGTTGGTCAGTCTTATTTCCATTTTGGGTCTGATCAACAGATCCACCGGGAGTCGCATTGCTGGGATGTTACTGCATCAGAATTTTATGTTAAAAAGTGCCAATCATGTGAAAATGGAGGTAAAGGTCATGCATATTAGAAGAAGATAACGTTGCCTCAAAAACCTTATATTGGCTTGTGTGGAACAAATTATACAAGTTGAATTTCTCCGTTATCTAACCCAAACAACTAGGACCCGTTACAAAAGAGAGGAATACACAAAAGAAAGGTTGATGGAGGCGACTCTGGGAAGACTTGGAAAATGTGAAAATAAGGACATATCTTTGTGATGACTTTAAGAAAGTGGTAGCATTGAGCTCCTCTTTAATGAGTTTGTATCTAAAATGAGAAAATAAGGATATATTTACTTTTAATTTAATAAAATATATAGAAATCTCAACTTACTAAATGATTTAAGGGTTAATGGGCAAATTCATTTTAGAGAAGCTAAATTCCTAGTATTATTTGGTCTCTTTGGACAAAAAAAGAAAAATATGGAATCAAGGGTGTTAGCACAAAAATCCAAAGTCACCACTAATGACAAACCTTTCTGTTCCAATGTAAGAGGGGTTTTCTTGGAAATTTTCAAGAAGCAATTGGTGCAAGGGCATTATTGATGATTCGGGTGCTTCTACAAGCCTTTGATATAGAAATGAGTTTTTTTCATATCAACGTGGATGCTACTATGATACTGAACAAAAATGAGCATATAGATATTGTTCGTAATTCAGACCCCTATTATGATATGTTTTTTATTATCATAATCAGAGAGTGATTAAAGTATTCATCAAAAAATCAAAAATTCATCAAAAAAAAAAGAGAGTGAATTAAAGTTAATAGAAAGTTCAGTAAAAAAAAATGTTAATAAAAAGTTAGTTATTTATATAAAAAAAAAAGTTATTTAGATTTACTTAATGACTTACGAAGTTGGTTACTTATCAACTAGTTAGGATCTTGTTAAGGAGTAGTCCATTTTGGGGATCCGAATTCCCTATGGAAAAAAAATACATATTCACATATTTATTAAGTGTACGCCGTTGAATGAATCCTAAACTTTCTAAAATATTTTTAATGATTAATCTAACGGTACATATTTAGTAAATGTGCAGTTTTTTACTGTAAGGAATCCATTTTCCCATCTTGGTACACTTTTTTTCACCATTCAATAAAATTTCAGTTTGTGAATTCTTTCATTTCTCGAGAATTTTTTCTATTATTTTGGTCAATCATAGACTAAAATTATGTCAATCTTTTTCTAAATGAAAGATTAAAATTGATATAGTTTTTTTACAATTGAGATGTTTAAGATATCAATTTATTTATTAAATTAAATAAATTGATGTCATCTTATATAATTAAGAAATTAAATTAATTCAAATAATTTCTAAGACCAAACTGATATAGATCAACCATTATCCTTCAACATTTAGTTAATTAGTTACATGGGATCTCTTTCAAGAGATGCCTCAAGTTGCACCTAATATGTGCAGTATCATGAAATTCCCATCAGTTTTGCCATAGCCACAAGATAAAGGAAAGTTTGTTGGTTGCTAGTCAGCTTCCCACCATACACAAATTGATCTAATATGGAAAATCCCGGTTGGGCTAAACTGGATTTGTTTATTACGCCATTAACGTAATGCAACTGGTGGTTCACCTTATAATAACAGTAGATCCAATCATTTACTATCGTTACTTAATCTATAATAGTAAACTAGCAAATATAAATATTGGAGCAGATTTTGACGGTTTTTTATTTTATATAAAAAAAAATTATGCGTTAGCTGAACTTTGCATATCACTACATTTAAAAACAGAAAACTAAACGGGTTTAGTTATATAACGTTGGTCGGGATGATCCGTTAATAAAAGATTATGATCAAAGGTTGAACTCTAACTATTTTTAAGAGAAATTCTAGTATATATACTCTTAGTATATAATAAATATAGAAAAAAAAAGTTTTTATTAACTTTAAACAAACTGACATTATTTTTTCAGTTTTGATACATTAATTTTTTTTTTTTTTATGAAAGTTTTGATATATTAATTTTATTGTTGTGATTAAGAGTTACATGTTATATCTTTCTAATACATTTTCTTAGAAAAGATTATAATATTTAACAAGAGAATATTAAGTCAAAATTAAAAAGTAAATACATTTAACATCTCGAAAACATAAAAACATTTAATACTTTTTTTATTAGAAAAATAGATTCATTAAAAACGAGGACAAAACTTATGTACAGTTTCTTAGGTACTTATGATGTTTTTCAATTAAGATAGTACATGTGTTACATATATTCTATTCTTATCAAAAAACAATACTACAAGCCCATAAAAAACAATATCTATCTAAGTTTTGTCCTAAAAACAAAGCCTAACAATATTTATTATAAATTAAAAAAGATACATCGACTCTAAAGAGAATGAGAAACAAATACATTCTACACTTTCAACTATCTAACAATCTATAGTATGGTTCATATCGAATATTAACATATGAAATGTTACAACTTAAATTTTAAGTTAATAAGATAAATTTGTTTATTAAACATCTCTAATTTGATCAAATAAACTTATAAACTAAGCAAATAATCAATAAACTACCTTATTAGACCTGTCAAAAAACAAAACCATAATACTTGCAATGCACTTTTGAAGCCACTACACACCTCAAGCCTCAAGCTCGTACAACGCACCTTTGCCTCTGTCAAAACCCACCCATCGAACCCAACCGTCATCCACACCTTAAGGCTTAAGCAGTCTGTTGCCATGCAACTCGTCATCACGCCTTCAACCAAGCGAGTCTCTGCCACCCACAGAACAAGAACTCGTTCCAAACTCTAACCTATTCGCCAACGCTATTTGTTACGTCGCCCATCACGGTCTCTCCAAAAAGTTGCAACATCGAATCTTACCTCCTTTCACAAAGAGAAAGGAAAACAGTACCGTTTTTTAAAATTGATATACTAGAATAATAATGGACATTTACTTACCCCTTCGACAACATGGCATAGAAAAGAAATAGAGATTAGGCAGAAAAGAAAGTGAAAGAGCAAAGGGAGGGAAAAGAAAATAAAGAAAATATGGTTTTTTTAATAAAAAAAAACTAAATACTAAATTACATTGATATTCATAAATATAAGTTATTTAATAAAAAATGGAATTAGTTTTTTCTTTCTTTCCAAAAAAGTGTATAAGTTGTATTGGCAACTCTAATTAATATTTATATGCAAAATTAGTGTTTTCGTCCTCCAACTTTTCTTTGTTCACCGACTCGATCATGTTGATCTAAGGGAGAAAGAGTTTGGTTTCCCTTAAGCAATGTCACAGGTTTGAGTATTGTGGATAGAAAAAATAGATGATAAGAGAGCTTTGCTCCCTTAAATGAACCTTCCCAACTCGACTTGGATTAATCCGGAATTTTATTAAATATTCTCAAGAACTTTAACTCCTAACCAAACATATTTTACGAATTATTCATGAACTTGAATTTTAGTATTTGGATTAAACCATAATTAAGAGGTATGATTTGGTGTCAAAGTTTAGTTTGACACCTGGTGTCATTTGATCCCATCCCATATAGGTATGTATATGTGTGTAAGAAATATTTAAGGTCGTCTGCCTACATTTCATTATAAACCCAAAAAAAGATATCCATATATGCATGTATATAAAACAACTCATGCGCTTGGCTAAATGGTAGGAAGTGAACTATTATTCCGAGACTTAAAACAACATGAGTGAAACCTATCCCCAAGAAATTTATTTTGCATACAATTTTCTGATGTATGCAAACGTGTGCATGAGTTGCTTTTTTTTTAGTTCTTATTTATGATGTACAATTTCGTGGAATGTAGGTAGTGATTATGATAGATCCGAAAGAATTCGAGGGACATTTCTATTTTCGATCTAAAACAAAAATAGCTTCAAGAGATGAGAGAATTGAATCCCCACTAGAAAGACTAATTGATGTTATCCCTATATTATACAAACTGTAGCTCTTATTTAGCATCCCAGAATAAAATAGTAATGATGTTGGGAATCTCCATCTATTTGGTGGGTACTACTGAAATCTATTTAATAATAGATGGTGTGTTAAAAACAGTGTGTTATTAACATTATTTTATTTTTAATGATTTGATAATTTATGATTGATTAATAATATAAAAATCTTTATACTATTTTTACATATCAATTAAATACTAACTTTTAAGTTTTCAAATAAAAATTAATAAAAGCTGAACATCATCACTCAAAAGTCATAAGCATTCTTTTTTTTGTATGTAGTCATAAGTATAATACTTTTTTGGGAAAAAGAGGGGTTGAAACCCAAAACAAAACAATTATATACACGAAAAGAAAATGTAAATGGCTTCTTTATTTTTTCTTGGATGTAAGTTATTTCTCAAAGCATTAAGGAAAGTTAGCAAAAGTAAAAATCATGGATTTGATTGCTAATTTGAACCTCACGTACCTTTTTTTTAAATAAAATAACCCAAAATGGCAACACGGCAATTCATAAAAGTCATTGGTATCTAATTTAAATTTAAATTTTCCAATTCATAGATACAAATCTTTGAAATATTAGCACATGCGCACGCCACCAATTAAATGTGTTCGGAAAAATAAAATAAAAATAGATTATGTAGATAATAGAGATAATCGATTATAATCCGAATCTATTTTTGTTCGGATATGTTTGCTGAAAATCGATTTTAAAATAATCTATTTTATTTGGATGATATAAAAAAAATCATTTTTACATAGTAAATTATGAAAAATGGTATGGAATTATTTCTATAATTTAATAATATTTGTTTGGAAGTTAGTTTTGTA
This sequence comes from Ammopiptanthus mongolicus, assembly GCA_039655645.1. NCBI lineage: Eukaryota > Viridiplantae > Streptophyta > Magnoliopsida > Fabales > Fabaceae > Ammopiptanthus > Ammopiptanthus mongolicus. The sequence goes on along the minus strand of CM077343.1, from coordinate 106,822,594 downwards.
GGGATAAATAGGGAAGATAGTTTTGAGAATGAAAAATAATCAAATCATAACAATCTTAAATTAAAACAAATTATGTGACATAAAACAACATTTCCTCCCCCCCCCAAAAAAAGCTTTTTTTATAAATTTAAGCTAATTGCTAAATATGATGGATTATGTATGAAACAACTTTTTAATCAAAAAATAACTGAAATGAGAAAAATCAATATTTTCCAAACATGCCCTTATTATATGTTTTTTTAAAATTAAAAAAGAGTTACAAGGGCGGTCCCTAATCCCCTGGCAATGCTTAAATTACCCCAGTATTTATTGGATTTGGATCCTCTATTTTTATTCTTTCTTTTTTCCTCTTATGTTAGAGAAAGAAAGACAATTTTTTTTTGCTTTTATGTGTGAGATCCATTAAAACTTAATTTTGTGTCTTTTTCTCTCATAACATGAGACAGAAAAGGAGAAAATAAAATGAGAGGATCTAAATCCATATTTATTTTAAAATCAAGTGAGATTCTATTCCTTTATTTTGTTTTATATGATAAATTTATATTGAGTAAACCCGTAATTTAATTCGCAGTTATGATGTCATCAGTTTTAAATTCTTAATTAAATTAAAGTTTAATTGTTATACACTGATAATGTAAAATATTTTTATATAGTCATCCAATCATAAGTTATTACATTAGTACAAAAAATTGACTCTCAACCTAACTACCTTAAAAGTGATTCATACGATGATTGGTGATTGATTGTCTGTGTAAAAATGTTTTACACTATCATTGTATAATAATTAAACTCATTAAATTATTAAAAGATTTAAAATATTTTTTTTATTAAATAAAGATTTAAAATGTTATCACATTAATCCTATGAAAACGTTATTGATGACAAAAAAAAAAAAAGATTAACCTAATGAATACCCAACTTCGTCTCTAGAAAAAAAACATTACTCAATTTAGGTTCTGTTTGGTAAGTCTCATCTGCTAGTTTATAGTGGATCACTTATGGCTCTATTTGGCATAAAGTGATTGATAAACTAGCTTATGATTGATAAGCTAACTTATAGCTAATAAAATAATTTTTAGCTGATAGCTAAAAGCTAGCTGATAGAATTTGAAGTGTTTGGTAAAATTAGCTGTTGAACTACTTTATAAATGTAAAATGACATATTTATGACAAATATAATAAAGTGTGAATTTCATTAAATGAATGAGGGTAAAAATGAGTAAAAAGTCAATAAGTTATAAGATATAAACCATAAGCCATAAGCTAAATAAATTAGCTTATGAAGAAAAGCTATAAGCTCATAAATAAATTTGTTTATCAAACACCTCTACCTTAGTCAAACTAGCTTATAAGCTAGTCAAATAAGCTATAAGCTAACTTATTGGACGTGCCAAACAGAGCCTATAGCGATGAGTTAGCGGTCCTGTTTGGTAAGCACATTTGTCACTAGCATTATCGTTTTTTCATGAGCTTGCGTTTCTTCCAAGCGCTACTTCAAGTAGAGTTTAAGCTTATAGCTTATAGCGTCTCATTTTTATCTCTTTTTTATCCTTACTATTTTAGTTTAATTCCACCTTTTTTTGCTAGGAAAAGTTTAGATTAGGAGAAGCCACGCCCCCTTGCAAGGCCAGGGAAGACCATCAACCTTAACAAAGATTTATAGCGAAATTTATATATCGCCTACCAATAAAGGAAACCTGAGAATCGAACCCAAGCCATATTTAGTAAAATAAAATATTATAATTTTTAAAATAACACATATAATTTAACATAGCATATAAACAATTGATAAATAATTTAAAATCAATTCAAGTATTAAAATTATAATTATTTTAAAATAAATAATATATATTTGAATTATACTTTTCTTTTACTGAATATTTGAATTATACTTATTATAGTGATTTAGGTGATAAAATATTACATAAATATGGACCATAGTACTCTACCAATAAATTATATGTTATAATTGATTATGATAATATATATATATATATATATAAAATATTTATATGAAGAGTAAATAGCCAATTTAGATAAATAATTTAAAATCAATTCAAGTATTAAAATTATAATTATTTTAAAATAAATAATATATATTTGAATTATACTTTTCTTTTACTGAATATTTGAATTATACTTATTATAGTGATTTAGGTGATAAAATATTACATAAATATGGACCATAGTACTCTACCAATAAATTATTTGTTATAATTGATTATGATATATATATATATATATATATATATACACACACACGCACACACAATATTTATATAAAGAGTAAATAGCCAATTTGGTCCCTGAAAGTGTAAGGCGGTATCAACTTAGTCCCTGAATTTAACTAAATAGCAAAAACGTCCCTGAAGTTGTAAAACGTTAATCAACTCGGTCCCTCCGTCAACCCCAGTTAGCTGACACTGTTAACGGCACTGATGTGGCACGTTAAGTGCCTTGTTGGCATCGTTGTCACTGGTTATGTGGTGTCCACATGGTCAGGGACCAATTTGAAACTCTGAACCAGGGACAAAATTGATACTCGCAACTCTGAACTAGGGACTAAATTGATACTCGCAACAGTATTATTCTTCTTCTTCTTTATCTTTCCCCTTTCTCTCCCTGCTCTCTGCTCTCTCTCTCTCTTTGCTTCTTTTGTCTCGCGCTCTCTCTAACCACTCGTCTATAGAACCACCGGTCTATAGACGGGTGGTTAGAGAGCGCAAGACAGAGGAAGCAAAGAGAGAGAGACAGAGCAGAGAGAGAAAGGACCCATCTATAGACGGGTGGTTAGAGAGAAAGCGCGAGACAGAAGAAGCAAAGAGAGAGAGCAGAGAGAGAAAGGGGAAAGATAAAGAAGAAGAAGAAGAAGAATAAGAAGAAGAAGAAGAACTGTTGCGAGTATCAATTTAGTCCCTGGTTCAGAATTTCAAATTGGTCTCTGACCACGAGGATACCACCTAACCAGTGACAATGGTGCCAACAAGGCACTTAACGTGCCACATCAGCGCCGTTAACGACGTCAGCTAACTGGGATTGACTGAGGGACCGAGTTGATTAACGTTTTACAATTTCAGAGACGTTTTTTCTATTTAGTTAAATTCAGAGACTAAGTTGATACCACCTTACACTTTCAGGGACCAAATTGACTATTTAATCTTATATAAAAGGTATAGGAACATGTCCTTTTATGTCATTTTATCTTTTTCAGCTAGTTCAACCGTTAGTTTTACCGAACACTTCCATACCAATAAGCTAGGTCATCCGCTATCTGATATCAGCTACCCTATCCGCTATCCGCTTTAAGCTCATTTGTTATTAACTAACTTATCCTCACCCGTTAGTTTTATCAAACAGGGCTGTCTTTCAAAAATAAAAATTTCAACTTAATCCTAAAAGAATTTCAAATGTCATCCAATTTAGTTCTGTTTAGGATAAATTTTAAAGATATTTTAATTCTATTAGAATTAACTCTGATATTTGAGATTTTGAAGATTAAATTAAAAAAATTCATTTCTGGAAAACTAAATTGGAGGAACATTTGTTTTCCGTAAAGGATTTATATATTACCTTTTTTTTTTAATTTAACACTATTCTAAGTTTTTTCACTATTTAATCGATGACTTTTTTATCAATATATAATTGTTTCGAATGATAATATGTTTGAGTCCTTAAATAAGTGGTTAAGGATTTAATTCGTGACTGTTGTTTATCGAGATAATTTGATTGGAAGAGATCATTTTTTTAATGTCATCCAATAGCTCGTATAATTCATCTCGATAGTTACGTGGGAAGGTATCCTTGGGAAAAACACAGTGGTAATATTTTTTTCAAAAATCTTACTAATACCATCATTTTCTTGATGATTAATCAAGGTATATTTATTTTTTAAACGTGCAGTTTAATAAAATTAACAATGAGATGATGAACGGCACTGTGGTTCTTTTTTCAAGGCTGCAGCTGATCGCAGCCCAAATTATCTCATTCCATGAAAAGAAGGGGGTCAGCTTAGAAGAGTCAGACTGGTCTTTTTACCTCTGAAAAACGTTACCCTACCGATGCCATGCCTTTGACAGATTTAAGAAAACCCGGGGTTACTTTTGTCCATTCACCTCTTGCACCTGAAGAAGATAGACACACATGACACAACACAACTACTTGAGTTGAGTGGGAGAGAGAGAGAAAATAGAAAATAGTTTTGTGTTGTTGTGTGGCCACTCTGGAGACAGGGAAACAAACTCAAATCCTTTAGTACGGTTTGTGCTCTGTAAATTCCTCTGCTTTTAACTTCTATCTTCTTTTCCTTACAATAATTTCCCAGGAAGCAAAATAAAACAATAAAAAAAAAGCAATATTTATGTTACTCTGATCCAAAACTTGTTCAGTTTCTTCTTTGTTACATACGATGTTGGAAGTTCAGCATTCCCAATTCTGCAACTGACACTTTGAGCAAAGGCAATCCTTTCTCACCTCTCTTGTTATTAGGTCGCTTTCCGCTACCTCTACCATAATGGCTTCAAAATCTAGGTAACTCAAGCTCGGTCTCCATTACTTTAAGATCTGATTTGGGTTTCTTCAACTTCTTCTCTGCACTGCTTCATTTTTTTTTTCTTTCTGGGTAATTAGTGTGAGATTTTCTGATTGATGGGTTTGATCTGCTGATTATGGATTTTTTACCTAAATTTTCTAACTTTAAATTTATGTGTAATCCCCTTTGCTACATCTGTTTAAATTTCGTTGCTTTTTTTGTTTTTTATCTGGTTTCTATGTAAAATTTAAAATGGGTTTCACTTCATTTTAAATTATTTTTTTGCTTATTCGGTTTTGATCTTTTCTGACCTTGTTAGCTCATGCTTTTACAATGGTCATTACATCACTATCTGTGATTCTGACCGTAATTCTCACTTCTGGTCACATTAGTATCCTCTTTTTTTCTTTCTCTTGGTGGGTATTTCTTGTTTGAGAGTTTGGGTTGGCAATGCTTCATGATGCTGAATTTGGCATAAGAGTTACTTTCTTTTGGCTTAGATCCATCTATCTGATTGAATACAAAATTATGGCATTTTGTTATTTTACAGTGTCTTGTCTTTTCCATTTCATTTAATGCACTAATGATGTGGTATTGACATTTTGAATCTAAAATAGATCCAATTTATCTGAAACTCCTAACAAAGCACCACCAGCTACCCCAAACAAAGCACCACCAGCAACTCCCAACAAAGCATCACCTGCAACCCCAAGAGTTAGTAAACTCAGCAAAGGAGTGTCCAAATCAGAATCTGGGTCGCCATCACCTTTGCAGAATTCGCGCCTTTCTGCAGAAAGATCACCACGGTCTTTGAATTCAAAGCCAACTGTTGATCGGAAATCACCAAGACCCATCTCCACCCCACCGGATGTAAGTTATAGTGAATGCACTTTGTGTCATCTCTTTCTTCGAGATTGAGTCATGTATGTTTGGCTTTATTACAAGTGGCTGCAATTAGACAGTTGGGTAGTTTTAATCTTTTCCAGTTCTGTTTTTGGATGAAGGATTTAAACTTCACAAATGTCTCCAGTTTGTTGGAAAGTGTAACAATTAAACATCTGAAATGTTTGACCAACTGTTAGTCAGTTAGTATTAGTTATTTGACATTTTTTCTTGGAATTTGAATTTTAAGATAATCCATAGCTTCTTATCCATTATTATGAGATGTCCAGTATTTGGTAGTGAACTGCTGAAGATGTTTCCTGTATTTTTCATGATAGTGTACACAACAAAATCATGCTTTTCTTTGGTTATCTGTGCTCTGATCTGTGCTTATTTTGTTCCTTGATTTTTCAGAGGCAATCCCCTAGAGCTGCAAAGGGTTCAGAATTGCAGACCCAGTTAAATCTTGCTCAAGAAGATCTAAAGAAAGCAAAGGAACGGCTGATTCAGGCTGAGGAAGAGAAAGCAAAAGCAATTGATGAGTTGAAAGAAGCACAGAAAGTAGCTGAGGAAGCAAATGAGAAACTCAGGGAGGCATTGGTTTCTCAAAAGCGGGCTGAGGAGAATTCTGAGATTGAGAAGTTCCGAGCTGTTGAGTTGGAACAGGCTGGAATTGAAGCTGCACAGAAGAAGGAAGAAGAATGGGAGAAAGAGCTTGAAAGTGTGAGGGGTCAGCATGCTTTGGATGTGGCTGCTCTTCTCTCTGCCACTCAGGAGCTTCAGCGGGTTAAGCAAGAACTTGCCATGACTTGTGATGCAAAGAACCAGGCACTGAGTCATGCTGATGATGCAACTAAAATTGCTGAGATGCATGTCGAGAAAGTAGAGATTCTTTCAGCTGAAGTGATGCGGTTGAAGGCCTTACTAGATTCAAAGCTGGAAACAGAGGCTAGTGAAAACAAGATTGTATTGGAGCTGCAAACAGAGATAGAAGCTCTTAAGCAAGAACTTGAAAAGGCCAAAGGTTATGATGAAAAGTTAACTGAGAAAGAGACTTACATTGAACAGCTTAATGTGGAGCTTGAAGCTTCAAAAATGGCTGAATCTTATGCGCATAGTGTGCTAGAGGAGTGGAGAAAAAATGTTGATGAACTAGAAATGAGAGTTGAAGAAGCAAATAAACTGGAGAGATCTGCATCAGTATCTTTGGAATCGGTAATGAAACAGCTAGAAGGAAACAATGATTTGTTGCATGATGCAGAATCTGAAATTTCTAGTCTTAAAGAAAAGGTGGGATTGTTGGAAATGACAATTGGGAGACAAAGAGGAGATCTTGAGGATTCAGAGCATCGTCTTCTTGTGGCTAAGGGAGAAAGTCTTGAAATGTCAAAAAAGGTTGAGTCTCTCCAATCTGAACTTGAGACAATTAAGGAAGAGAAAGCTCAGGCTTTGAACAATGAAAAGCTTGCAGCTTCAAGCGTCCAGACCCTGTTAGAAGAGAAAAACAAACTTATCAATGAATTGGAGATTTCTAGAGATGAAGAAGAAAAGAGCAAAAAGGCAATGGAAAGCTTAGCTTCTGCGTTACATGAAGTATCCACAGAAGCTAGAGATGCCAAAGAAAAGCTATTAGCCAACCATGCTGAACATGAAAGCTACGAGACCCAGGTTGAAGATTTAAAGTTGGTCTTAAAAGCTACTAATGAAAAATATGAGTCCATGCTCGATGATGCTCGGCATGAGATTGATGTTCTTACATGTAGTATTGCAAATTCTAAGAATGACCTTGAGAACTCCAAGGAAGAGTGGGAGCAGAGAGAACTTCATCTAGTCAGCTGCTTAAAGCAAACTGAAGAAGAGAACTCATCCCTGGGAAAAGAAGTAAATAGGTTGAATTCTTTACTCAAAGAAGCTGAGGAAGAAGCTAGAGCCAAGAGGGAGGAAGAATCTCAGCTGAAGGAAAATCTGAAGGAAGTTGAGGCTGAGGTTATCGATCTGCAGGAAGCACTTAAAGAAGCAAAGGCTGAGAGCATGAAATTGAAGGAGAGTTTATTGGATAAAGAAAATGAGTTTCAGAATATTTTTCAAGAGAATGAGGAACTCCGGTCTAGGGAATCCGCATCTGTTAAAAAAGTGGAGGAGTTTTCTAAGTTGCTTGAAGAAGCTACAACCAGAAACCAGAATGAGGAAAATGGGGATCTTACAGACAGTGAGAAGGACTACGATTTGCTTCCTAAAGTAGTCGAATTCTCTGAAGAGAATGGACATGGAGGAGAAGACACATCCAAGGTAGAGCTTTTGGCAACTGAAGAGGGACTCAAACAAAGCTTACTGGAAGAAAGTATTGTCTTGAATGACAAGCCTGAAAAAGTTGAATCTCCCAAACCTGAGGAGGTGAATGGAAAAGTGAATGAAGGTGGAAGCAAAGAAAAAGATGATTCGGTAGAAGTTGAATTCAAAATGTGGGAGAGCTGCAAAATAGAGAAAAAGGAGTTCTCACCTGAAGAGGAAGTTGAGTCAAAGATAGAAGGTGGTGAGGGCTGTGATAAGATAAATGGAGCCTCTGTAACAGAAAATGTTGATGATGGTGGGAGCTCACCATCAAAGCAACAACAATTGAAGAAGAAGAAGAAGCCTTTGCTTGGCAAGTTCGGAAGCCTGCTCAAGAAAAAAAGTGGTAGCAACCACAAATAGAACAATATTCAACTTTGGCACGTATATTGAACATTAAATTGTTTGCACGTATTTGCTTTATGATTTTTGCTTCTTAAAAGAATTACGAGGCTTGTGATATTGTTTTAGGATTTTTCTCTAGTCACTACTTTTGGGTTGCGCTTCTCCATGTTAGCAGTAAATTTGTATGTGATGAAATTATTATTTTTGTCCTTTTTATTCTGCTTTTGTCCCTTGCCCCCTCCGATCCTATCCTATCCTCTCTATATTTGACAAAACAAGTGGCAAGTTGGATTTTGTATTCTCATGTCATCCCAATTCTAATCAAAGTCTAGGTAGAGGTTACATGTTTCACTACTCATGTTTACTCGGAATCCCTTTGACGTATAATGTAATTTAGTGTTTCTTTTATTTATTTATTTATATTTTTTGGGTGCTCATCATTTAGTGTTTCTGCAATGTATTTCTTTACCTCTTGCACTTATTTTTTACTTTTAAGGAATTTGTATAATTTTGTTAGTTAACCTCAAATTTCACCTATCATTTGATTAATTTTTCACCGTGAGGCCAAGTTAAGGTTCACGACTTTAAGCTTGTCAAGAATGAACCTCATCCACGTAATAGAAAAAAAGTGCACCTCATAGACTTTGTTTAGTAGTTTACTAGCTTAATATGCACGGTATATATAAAAAGCATGGTTAATGTATAATATACAATTTGCACCAAAAAAAAAATTATATATAATATACAATAAAAGATAGTTGTTTAAAAATCATTATTCTTTCACCAAAATAATAATAATAATAATTATTCAAAAAAAATATAATTAGTTATATAATTTGTTCAACCATATTTAACTTTTTGTTTTTAACCCAGAAATATACTCCTTAAAGCTAAATTTACATCCTAAAAATAATAATAATAATAATTGTAGACACATTAAAATAATGCTTTAAATTAAGCACCAAACAAGTTAATGCTTTAAATTATAAATATATACTTTATATTATGTCAAAAATATAATTGGGAACAAAAATGAAGTATAACTAATTACAAATATGAAAAATTGCAACAAATTGAAGAAACAATAATAATTTGGAAACTTGATTTGAAAAGGAAATGAATAGTGATTATTGGTAACGTTGTAATTTGAAATAAAATAGCATCAAACTTAAAAAAGATAATAATTTGAATTTATGAGTAATGAGAAACAATTTGAAAAGTTTTGGAATCATTTGAAATTCTGAAAATGAAATTACTTGAAATAATTTAAAATAAAAATAAAACTTTAAAAATAAAATGAGATTCTAAATTTTTTTTTTGTGAACCGAAAATGGTAGGAAGTGAACTTCCACTTAGGGACCTGGAGCAACATGAGTGAGGTCCCTCCCCAATGGATTTATTTGCACAAAGTGGGGATCGAACCATAGATTTTTCACTGGAGAGTATCTTTGTACACATTCGTCCTATGTTGCGGACCTAACATTCTTCTACTAGGCCAACCTCGTTTGGGTTGAGATTCTAAAATTTTAATGAGAAATACATCATGCATATATTATTGGTAACCAATTTGTAATATATAATATTAAATTATAATATTAATTGCATTAGAGAAATCAACAATTGATAATTAAGGCCATTATATATATAATAAAAAATCAAATAATGATTATCATATGATAAAAACATATAATAAAACTCGTGAGTGAAAAAGATGAAGTGATAATGACATATGACATTGAACCAGTTTGCAGAAGCCTTCTTTTATATAATAATAAAATGAATCATGAATTTCTCGTTGATTGGTATACTAATATTCAACTTGTATTCATAGAGATATGATAAAATAGTATTAGAGCATATATTCAGTAAATAATTGGTGCACGACGTTTAATATACATCAAATTATAATATTGAAGCATACTTTTTCCCACATATATTGACTTATATTCAATTTATAATTGGGATCAATTACATCGTTTAATGTGAAAAACTTAAACATACATTCAATTCAGCAGACAACAATACCAAGTATTCAATTTATACAGATGTTAACAAGAGTAATGAACATATTTACGAAATGATTTGAAAAATGCATAAATCATTCACTTCTACAACCAATCAACTATCATGATCATGCATGTATATGGAAGATCACTGGAATAGAAAGAAGACTCCCTTGTAGTCTTTTAAACTTTTACCTTGGATAAGTGGTTCTCATGTACAACCTAAAATAACATTGATAAACTATAAAATTATAAAATAAAACTGTAAAATCATAAAATAAAATAAATTATCAATAAAAATGAATATTTAGTAATAAAATAATTTTTACACAGTTATCAAGAACCATATGGAAGAAATTTCGTTGATGTGTAATATATCTTGCTACTTGAGAATATATATACTAATAATATTTTTTTTCAACACGAATTGAGAGTTATATGATTGTTCTAATGCTTGTGTTCTCAATGAAGGGGGCCTAGTTATTGACCATGAACAACAATGTCTCATCATTCATTCGATCTCTTCATTATCATGAAGAAAAGAGTAACATACTTTCATAAGAAAATTAATCAAAATGAAAAATATAAGTCAATGTGATATGTTTCTCACAATATCGAATTAAGGTTTCTTTGACATTCATTTCTATTTTTTATAACAAATCTTGATGATTTATCACTCTTCTAAACAAAGGTTCCAAGCCTAATAAAAACATACACACAAAAAAAGATAAAACCATAAACAAAATAATCTAACACGTGTGAATGAAAAATATCAAATGCTTGTAAAGTTTGAATCATTTACATTTTGATTTGAGAAAAATAAAGGCATTTAATAGAATGAAAAAAAAGAAGAAGATAGAAGCTTACTTCAAAGAAAAGCAAGAACCCAAAAGGTGAAAATGTGAAACTCAAAAAAAAAGAAAGATGGCTTGAACCAAGATGAGAAAGATTAAACCGTAAATCAAATAACCTAATGTGAAGAATGAAAAATATGAGAGAACTTACATAGTATGAATTCTCTGCATTTTAAAAAATAACCAGAAATCTTGACTTCTTATATCATTATTATTGTATGTATAAATTTGTTGACCCATAAAGAATAATTTAAAAAGGAATAAATTTGTAAGTACTAGGAATGAGAAATAATTTGAAAAAGAAAATTATTCGGATGAAAAAAGATGAATATGACAATGGCTATTTTTGATTTACTGTTGCAAGCGTATGGTTGAGTCTAAATATATTTTTGTCCCAAAGAAACTCTATAAAAATATATTTATAATTTTTGAATGATAAATCAAACATGTATAATGACAACATGAAACCCTTTTATATAATATATTATAATATTATATTATTGCAAGTACAAATATGTTTTTTTTTTTTTTTACTGAAACAGGTACAAATATGTGGATGAAAGAAGAATATTAAAAGGAAATAATTTGAAACTATGAGGGATGAAAAATAATTTAAAAAAGGAGTTATTTTTATTTGAGAATATTCACCTTATAATAATTCTGTATGAGTAAATTGTTTTAAGATTCTAAATTTTACTTTCCTTAGAGATGAAGGCAGATTGGGTAGAGAAAATCAAATGATACGACGTCACTTAAGAATAAGATGTGGAGGAAGCTACATCTATCTATAGCATAGTTGACACTTGAAACTGATTTCGGTGGCAGTAGACAAGAGGAGAAGGTGTTTGGAAGAGGGAGGAGTGAAGAAAGTAAAAGTAAAATAAAATCAATTGATTGATTGCTGCAGAGAGAGAGAGAGAGAGAGATGTGGGCAGCGATTATCTGTGGTTTGGTAATCTACCAATTGATCAAACGCTTCTTCTATGACGATGACATTTTGGAGGTTGAAGGTTCTGATCATTCTACCGCTCTTTTCACCGTTGCCGATAGGTCTTCCTCTTTCCCCTCAATTTTCACTTTAGGGCACAAATTCCCCAATTCAGCTTTTGAAGCTTACATTATTACAATTGTTTGATTGCAGGCTTCAAAAGCTTTATGGAGGAAATGTGTATGTGGGTCTTCGAATTCCCGATGCTGACACTGGTTCCCGACAGACCATTGATATGGTTCTTGTCACAAGACAGTATTTTCACTTTCCTTGCATTTTTTTTTTTTTTTTTGCAAACTATCTATCATCTATTCATTTCTACTTCTTAACCTCCATAATTCTCTGTTTCTTTCACAGTTTTACCTTATTTATTATTTCTTTCTCTATAACTAAGTCCCAAATGAACTAATTAATGTTTTTTTTTAAAAAAAATATTATTTGAAATTTCATTATAATCTTGCAGAGAGCTAGTGGTGACATCGGTGAAGAACTTCTCAGGAATTTTGACTATTAGTGGCGATGGTAGTTGGGTTTGTGAAAAGCCAGACAGACATAAAGTAGAGCGTCACCCTGATCCTGTAAGGAACCGCTTGTCTTTCTTTATTATTATTTTTAATAAAACACTTGAATGTTTTTGTTGATTTGTTCTATAAATACAGAACAGAACAGAACAGAACAATAGCATCTTTATTGCCAGAACGCTGTTCCATAAGATGGCATGAATTAGAAACTAATTTGAGTTGTTTACTGAATAATATGAATAGTGATTTGGGTTTGTTTTTGTTCATAGTTTGTTGTTGGGGCTGCATTGAATGTACAAGACCATAGGTTGACTGCCTAATTCCTTTTCTCTTTGTTAATTGTTGTTTCAACTTTTATACAGGTGTCAGAATCAAGAAAGCAAACATCTATCCTTGAATCATATCTTGAACAAAGAGGAGTTTCTCTACCAGAAGGATACATATCTTGTAAAGTTATACTACCAAATCCTAAATTATGGTATGATTTTGAATCTTCTGGTATTGTCAGTTTGTCACTACTCACTATAAATAGTGTCAATTTCTTCTAATAATATTTTAGAAGGTACCCTCTTTTGATTTTTGGTTAGCTAATAAACTATGTGATTTGTGATGTTCGAAGACAGAAATTATTATAACCTGTGCAAAGCATTGTTGTTAAAAACATTCTTTAAATCATGAAATAAAGCAAGAAATAGAGGCACACAGTTTTCCCTGCATAAAGTAAAACTTTCAAATTTCCCAAACTTGGCTTCATATGTTGACTTGTAATGGCTATTTGTCCTATTCATTTGTTTCGTTCATTCAATGTTTCAATAGATCTTAACAAGAAAGGAAGAAATTGATACTGTGTAATTTCTAATTATAGGTGTGTATAGTTGGAAATGAGTTAGAAATTGTAAGCATCAGTGGCATGACTTGACCGGCAGTATTTATGACATGAAAAAATGTATCTGCCTATCTGGTTTTCCTCTGGTCAAAAGCAACTGATAATTTTTGTTTTTTTTTAAATTTCTTTTATAATGTATGTTGATATTAGTAGTCATCTCTTTCTTTGTATTTGCAGTGCCATTCCTTCTAGTTCTTTTCCATCTGAAGTTATTACCCATGAACAATGGGTACAACTGAAGCCAGGACCAAAGAGTATGTTTTCTAGTTGGGTAAAGAGTGCCTTTCGTGGTGGGAAGAAGGAGATGCAAGAATCTGTTCATCAGAATCTTGATTTTGTCCTTAGCACGGCTCCAATATGGGATAGGTTATTTACCATTTGTACTTGTTGAGTCAATGTTTATATTTCTAGCATTTTATTCTTTTAGTAAAATTTCTGCAATTGGATGCTGTTGATGGTGGCTTGACAGAACTTTTGCTTAGGGAAGTAAATGTGTCAACCCATTTGTGAGCTAATTGAGGTTGGCTTGTTAAAAGTTTATTTGGCCTTGCTTGATTTGTGTCAAGAATCAATTCAACTTAAAAGCTCTATTAGGAGAAGGCTCACTGATGGTTTTGATTTATATGTCTGACAAAATAACACACCTGCTCATGGCCTCGTGCAAAAGTTTTTGTGCTTGAAGCCATAAAGCATAGGCCCACCCACTCTTATCTTTTACTGTTTTTTTAATTGACATAGTATTTATTGATATAGTTTTGAGATGACTAAATGGGTGGTTTCATCTACTTTGCTTTTAAAATTGTATTATTTTCTTTTTGGTGATATTGCTGATTCAATGCATTATTTTAATTTTAAAATACCAATATATCTTTAGCTCCTACTTAAACCATTAGCCTTTGTTTAGATGGGGTGAATAAGGGAGGAAAGAAAATGGAAAGGGAAAAAGTAGAAGGATTTTCCACTTTTCTCTCGTTTGGTTGAGGAGAGAAAGAGTGGCGAGAGAAAATAACATGGTGGGACGCATGTCATTTTCTTTCTCTCCTGGTATGATCAGAAAGTGTGAAAGAGAGAGTGAAATGTCAAACTTATCCTTCATGTACCAACAGCCCCCTCATTTAACAGGGGCATAATTGTCTATTCAAGAAAAACTCATTTTTTTTTCACTTTCTCTCATACCATACAACCCTTAAAATTCATTCTTTTTCTCACCACTTTTTTTCTACCTACATTCTTTCTTTCTATCTCTTTTTATTTTCTTTCTCAAACCAAAAAAGGTTTTCAGTGCAAAGTTGCAGATGCAGAAATTCATACGAGATTAGAGAATTTCTTTCTTTTTTATTTTGTATTTTTTTGTTGATTTATGGGGCTTACAAATAATATGTGTATGCCTTCAAATTAGTTTACTATTGTAGCATTGTTGGCCGCATTTAGTATTAGCAAAACGTAGTCTTTCACTGATGAAACAAATTGTTGGGCTTGCAGGTTGGAATTGAAAGGTAACAAGTATATATTGGGGGAATTCCTGGAGTTTAAGGGCAAGCAAGAGGATGTTCAGGCCTTAGGACATATTAGAAGATCAAAAGTTGGTCGCATGGTAATCCAAAAGACAAGCATGTTTGGACTAGGTAATCTTCCAGGAATGAATTATGCTTTTGCTTTCCAATGGTTTTCAGCTGTGTTAACACTTAACAGTAATATCCTGCTTTAAGTGAACATGTAGATGAATCAAGAAGAATAGGGACATAAAATTATTGTGGGAGGGGAGAGAGAAATATTACTTCCCCACTCAATGTTAACATTCTAACATTGGCTCTTATACACTAGGGATCAAAATTCTCTCATGTTTGAATAACATGAGAGGGTCATTTTAGATAGATAAAGGCACGATTTATTCTTCATTTGATTAGTTGGTCCTATAACCAATCATGGTGAGTCCATGTATGATAGAAGTTGTGTCACTCTTTAAATAACCATCATGTCACAGACTCACAGAGAGAGTCCTTTCCTATACACTAGTTGATATTTGGAAATTACATCAGGAATATTTGTATTTTGATATGCTCATTTGCTGATTATTAATGCTCAGGTTTGCTTAATTATAAAATCTTCAATAACTACCTTTGACTCGAATTCTCTTCAATAAGACTATAGTCTCAGCTGATAATTATCTGTCTCTAATGGAGGGAAAAGCATTCAAGAAAGGGAGCTTTCTATAGTTGCATTGTTATACTCTATAATTTGTGGTTTCTTGGGTTAACTTTGGATGATTTGCAGCTCCTTCTCGGCTCCAAGTTTTATATGCCTTGCGTGACTATAGAACTGAAGGAGCATCAGAACCAGAGTGGAAAGAAGTAACCGTAAGATCAACTACTGAGATAATCTTTCAGCTCGAAAATGCTTCTAAAGTCCGAAAGTTTAAGCTCTCTTCAGTGTGCTCTATGTCGCTAAGCGCATGAAGTTGCCCAAACTAAAGAAAGATATTTTGGTGCTGTTGTTCGCAGACTGCATCTATCGGTCAACTCTATATATTCTTCTTCAAGGATGTATATTCTCCTTAAAAAATATAAAAACTGTTAAATGTCTGTTTCCTCTGCATAAAAGTTACTGCTAAAGGCTTGCAATATGTTTATATTAATTTACAGTTCTATTTACATGAGGTTCATCTTTAACTTCAAGTTTTGAACATCCCAAATATTGACTCTACAAGAGCTTTTTTAAATTCCAGTATGACGCAAAGTGATTAATGTGCATATCCTATGGTATTTGATATTGATTTTATTGACGACTACTCTTACCCTATTCTACGATGAGTTTCATCCTCAAACGATGATTACTCATCCTCAAACGATGATAACTACTACTCTATAAGGGCGACAAGGAATCAAGCATCTCAATCAAGCAGCAACAATTCTTGCTCAAAGAGTAAATTAATGACCTTCGGTGCTGATAATGGGAATGGATTTTCTGGTGTGGCAATGAATACTCTCTAACAATGATATGTGAAGAGAGAGATAGACATGAGCTTAAATGAATGAGACTCTCTCAATTTGGAGGACTCTCTTTATGGTGTTTGATCTCTCTTCTTTCTTCTCACGTGAAAAACATACATTAAAGGATTCATCGGAGTGGAGTCACTACACATACCTTGTAATGCTCAAGATGGTAACAGGTCTGTCCCACAGCCAAGGGGGCTAGAAAAGAATTCCTACTTCAACTAGTGTTGAAGTTAGTAAATAGCATAGTTGGACCAAAGCACCGGCCCGGCCCAGCTAGTTCATATGAAAACAACGCGAACTAGACCATGGGCTGGCTGGTCCAAGCAGTGGAAAAGATCATTTTTCATTTTTATGATCGAATTGGTCAAACTCAAGTGACTCACTTCAACTCGTGAACCGTCCGGAATGATTTGAACTGCTTGGCTTCGTTGCATTAACAAAGAGAAGAGAAGAAACGAAAATCTGAACAGATGTTTGCGGAGACTTAAGGAGGTTGGTTAATCTCATTTAATGTTGTTAAAAAATTAGGTTTATTATCTAAAATACCTTTCATAAATGGACTTGAGACATGAGATTTGGAATAAAATGAGTTATTGGAAAACAAAATTGGTAATAAATGAAAATGATATTTTAGAAATAATGTCATTAAATATGAAGGAAGTAGTTGTCTTTTGCTTATATATTTGACCAAAAACTTTGGGACTTTGGTATTTTTTTGCTTACAATATTGACCGGAGGGCGTATATATGTTATATTTTCATTGATGAACTATTACACATATATTCTTATCATTCGAAAATAGCATCACAAGTACCTATGAAACTGCATTTAAGTTTTGTCCAATATAAAATAGGACAAAACTTACATGTAGTTTCGTAGGTACTTTAGATGCTATTTTTCAATAAGAATATGACATGTAACAACTTATCAATTAAAATATACATGTGTAATAGATGTTACACATGTACTATTCCTATTGAAAAACAACACCTAGAGTACCAATGAAACCAATATACAAATGAAACCAAGAAGTCTAAAAGTCACATACAGGATGATTTGCGATTGATTGACAATGTAATTTTTTTAACAATGACGTGTATATATATATATATATATATATATATATATATATATATATATATATATATATATATATATATATCTAAAATATACTTTTGGTCATTTATCTTTTCGTCAAAATTCATTTTTATCCTTTATCTTTAAAAAGATTCATTTTGATTCTTTATCTCTCAAACGTTACATAAATTTGTCCTTTCAGTCACTTTCGTTACTGATGTCGTTAACCAACCTCCTACATTAATGTTAACGTCTGATGTGACTGAGTTTAGAGATGCATTCGCCTTCAATCTCTTTTAAATTTTCACCTTCAATTTTCTGCAAAGTTGAGAATCCATCTTTGGTATTGAGTTTAGGGACGCATTCACCTTATACTTGTACGAAAATGAAGACAACTCCATGGTGGTTGCTGAGGATGAAGAACCCTAATTTGGAAATTGGGGGGTGAAGAAGTCCTTCTTAATTTAGTTGCTGATAATAACATCGTTTATAAAAGGGTTTGAGAGATAAAGGACCAAAATGAATCTTTTTAAAGATAAAAGACCAAAATGAATTTTGACCAAAAGATAAAAGACCAAAAGTATATTTTAGCCTATATATATATTGTTAATTCATATATTTTGTTAAAAAAAAAAAGAGTTTTTTAATCGAAATTTTTTCTGGGTCAATAGTTAAATTCTTGTCCAACTATTGACCTAATAACCAAACCTCAACCAGATTAATCTTTGAGTTTAATTAATTTGTTCGTTTGTGAACTATTTGAGAATTTTCGAATAGGTCTCTATACTTTAAAAGTTTATAATTGAATCCTTGAACACATAGAAAATTTGTTATTGGACACTCATACACTTTTTCGTTAAAGTTTCGTTAGGGATCCAAAACGTGCAGGGATTTATTTGAATTTCCTTAAAAAGTATAGAAACTTATTTGAATTGTTCCAAAATGTTCAGGACCCCCAAATGATGAGTGAATGGAGCATTATCGGAAAGATAACGAAACCCTAACATAGTGTTTGGTTGGAGGAGAATGGAGGGGAGGGGAGGGGAGGGATTTTTTTAAACATTTCTACTTTGGTTCATTTTTTAGGAGGGGAATGGAGGGGAGCAAAATCCCTCCTCACTCAATTTTGACTCCCCTCCAATATTGGGGGATTTGGAGGGGAGGGAAGAGGATTTAAAACATTTTGAATGCATTGACTAAAATATCCCCACTTATGTATTTTAAAATCCAAAATCATAAGGTATAAAAGTAAGTTAGTTTGAAAATCCCTCCATTCCCCTTGTGAACCAAACATGAAAAGTGGTGTTTTCCCTGCCCCCATTTAATTAGCTATTGTGTTTGGTTGAGAGGAGGGGGAGATGGGAGATTTTAAAGGAGGGGACGGAAAATAACACTTTCATGTTTGGTTCAAGAGGAGGGAGGAAGGATTTTAAAACTAATTTACTTTTTACACCCTTATAATTATTTATTTCAAAATACACAAGAGAAGATATTTTTGTTAATGAATGTAAAATATTTTAAAATCCCTCCCCTCCAAATCCCCCAAATATTGGAGGGGAGCCAAAATTGAGTGAGGAGAGATTTTGCTTCCCTCCCCTCCAAAAAATTGAACCAAACATGAAAAATTTAAAAAAATCTCCCCAATTTCCTCCAACCAAACACTATGTAAAAGAAAAGTGTATGAGGAACCTAATTACAAATTTTCTATATATTGTTAATTCATATATTTTGTTAAAAAAAAGAGTTTTTTTAATCCAAATTTTGCTGGGGCAATAGTTAAACTCTAGTCGAACTATTGACCCAATAACCCGACCTCAATCAGATTAATCTTTGGATTTAACTAATTTGTTCATCCCTGAATTATTTGAGAATTTTAGAATAAGTCTTTATACTTTAAAAGTTTGTAATTGAATTGAACACATGCAAATTTTGTTATTGGATCCCCATACAATTTTTTGTTAAAGTTTTGATAGGGTTCTAAAACGTGCACGGATCTATTTGAATTTTCCTAAAAAATATAGGGACTTATTTGAACTTTTTCAAAATGTTCAGGGACCTAAAAATGACGAGTGAATGGATCACTAACCGATAAATAACGAAACCCTAAAAGAAAAGTGTATAAGGGACCTAATTACAATTCTCTATATATTCAAAGACCCAATTACAATTTTTTTTAAAGTATAAAAACCTATTTAAAAATTCTCCATAGATCCACAGATTTATTAAACCCAATTTTTCACAGATTTATTAAACCCAATTTTTAATCTGAGTTATACAGCTACCGGTCATTTACTGACTCCTCCTAGCTTTCTATTAATGGAGTGAAAAGTACTGCTTTTTTCAAATGCTTAGGGCGCTAAAACTCTTAGGCTTTTAGTAAATTAAATACGAGCGAAGACCCAAATTGATATTTGAAATTTTTTGAGGATCCACTTTTAGTCCTTGAAAAAAATAAACTAATCATTTAGTCCCTCAAATTTATAAACACATGACACATTAATCCCTAGGTTAAGTTCCGACATCCATTTACTTATCTATCTATCCTATTAACCATCCTACCTAACTTGTTAGGGATCGTGCGTGACATATAACGAATTTCCTCCGTGGAAAACGAATAAAAAGTGAAAAAACATGCATAATTTTAAAACCCAAGGTATCTGAAAATTATGCATTTTTTTCATTTTTCATTCATTTTTCACAGTGAAATTCATCATAAGCCACGCAGAATCACTAACGGGTCAAGTAGGATGGTTAATGGGACATGTAGGCAAGTATATGGACGTCGAAACTAAATCTAGGGACTAACGTGTCCCACGTTTGTGAATTTATGGGACTAAATGATTAATTTTTTTTTCAAGGATTAAAAATGGATCCCCCAAAAGTTTTGAGGGACTAATTTAGGCCTCCACTCATTAAATAAAGAACCTATCTGCCAAGTGTTGCTTAAGTTAAAAGCTAGGGAAATTTGTGCAAATAATGAGTTTTGGAATAAGAAATTTGTATAAACATGTTCATACAACAACAAACTTTTCCATCAAAGTATGGAACATGAACAGTGGGAGGTTTGGAAAAGGGTACAGAAACCCACAGGTCTTTGATTTAAAATTTATATGGTTATTATTTAATAGAATTATCTGTTGCAAACGAAAAAGTTCAACCATGTGGACAGAAATGGTCATCGCGGAATATATTTTATTGTTTTGACAAATGTACTGACCGAGAATAAATAAGGTCGGATGGGCAAGTATATGAGATCGGGTTGACTAGTTTGGCATATACTCACTCAAATAAATGAGAAACGGGTCGAACACCTATATCTTGGCCCATTTAGAGGAAAGACCACATTCTCTTCTAAGGCGAGTACAAACACCTCAACTCGTCCAATGGAAGACCACGTTCTCTTCCTCACTTTAATTTAAACGTGCCTTTACAACATGTTAAGTAATAACTGCCCCGTTCCCACGGATCGATGACATGAAGTCAGATCATGTTTGACGAGTAACTGTTGGAATGAACGTCTATAAATAGAGGATTCATCCCTTGGAGAGAACTACGTTGAGCTTTGATTCCAAATTGGATACGTAGGAGCAGAGTTGCATTTCTGTCAAGCTAATTGCATCTGAAACTTTGTTCGTAGAGGAAGGTACTTGTGAGAGAGAGAGAGAGAGAGTTAGGTTGTTTCCATTCACATATCTCAATTTTGGGATATTTGGATGGAACATTGGCGCCCATCGTGGGGTTGAGGCAAATTTTCCTTCAGCCACATTTCGAGTAAGACAATGGTGTTGACCAGGAGCAGTGCAGGAGTAGGAGGTAAGTTTGCTGGATTTTCAATGCTCGGCTGAACTACTGGAGAGCCTAATTCCACACCCATGGTTGGACGTTTTGAAGGGGACTTTTAGGAGGTGAGGCTATAGAATCACCTTCCCTTCCTCTTTCTTGGTGAGTATCCGAAGAAGGAACATTTTGATGATCAGAAAATGAGCTTGTAGGTGAATATTTCAATACTGGATCGGTTATCTCGACCGCTAAAATGTAAAGCTCTTTTAGAGTTACCCACTTCCAGTACTCCTCAAGTCGATCTTAAGTGAGAGTGCTACTGTATTCTTTTTCATATAATCTTGTCGTATAATTTATCATGATATTGATGTTCTCGTGTTGGTATTTTTATATGTAGTGATCATGGGCAAGTTTGATTTCCGCTCCTTGAATAAAAACAAGGGGGTTCTACCCCTTCCTCCTCTGTTGGGGATTTGAAAGAGAAAGGGAGTAAAACTACACCAAGCTCGGCTTCTGATCATCAAAATGTTCCAAATAGACTGTCGTGTCCCTGGACAGGACGAACTTTAAAAAATTCTCCTTTGAAATCCTTATAAGATGACTTCAAAAGACCGATGATACCTTTTTTGTTCATCCCGCTCAAAGAAATCCAGCCAATTAATTCACCAAACCGGATCCGATAGTAATAGAGGAAGATGGCGGCCGTAGGAGTAATTCCTACAATCAAGCACAGAATTTGGAAGACCTTCATGAAAGCCTAACTATTTGGGTGAAGTTGTGTAGGGGACGACAGTAATAGCCTACAATACTTCACGCTCAAATTTAGTAAAAGAAAGATTAATATGCGGAACTTCAAAGAGAGTTCTATACACATACGTATAATGAGGATTACCCCCAGAGACAGATAAAAACACATGCTCGGATTCTGAACATGGTTCAATAATAAATTTATTTACATATTTTGGAGAAAAAAAAAGTTATGGAGTTCTTAATGTAACGTCCCGATTTTTCACGTTTTCTAATTCTTCAGTATTTTAACGTCTTTATTTTATTCAAGGTCTTAAGAATGGAAATAAAATATTCAGAGATCATAGTCATGCTCGAAGATATCGTAGGAAGCTACGATTAAGTTTTGAGTCGAAAACTCAAATGGAGTCTGGTCTGCGTTTTTACACTGACAGTATGATTTTACTGCTCAGGAGACCTCAGATGGACCCGTGAACGAGACATTAAGTCTTAGAATTTGACTCTCTACGTTTTGGTTAAATTTCACAAAAACTTCAGAAAAATCACTTCCTGACCTATGTTCAAGCGGAATCCTCAAGCGGGTGATGAAGGGGAGCCACATATGGATTTACCGGGACTCGCCAACGGATAATCTTGATACCACATCATCCCATGACACTTAGGAGAGTATGCCAGAGTCGTCATGACGTTCGGAAATATCTGGACGCAAAATGACCAAAATGCCTCTAACCTTAGTCTTCTACACTTTTACCATTTTACCCTTTTGGCAAATGACCTTTTTTCCCTTAAGTGAGCTTTTAAAGAGCTGAACTCAGCCCATCCAGCCCTCATTTTCGCACAGCCTTCTCAAAAAGAAGAACACCATAGTTGTTCTTGAAGAAACTCCATTTTTCTTCTTGAAAAGCTTGAATCACTTGTTAGAATCACTTGATTCCTTGAGCAATCTTCCTTCATTTTAAGGTAAGATCACTTCTATGATCTCTTAGCTTCTTGAATCTCTCTTTATTTCAAGATCAAACTTCATTTTCATGAAAATTATTTCTTAGATCCAAAAGTTTGAAAATTAATAGGAAATTGTAGAAAAATCCTTTTGAGGTAAGACCAATTTCTTTGAACTCACTTCATCATTCTCTACCTAAACCCAAGAGCTTATGATTCAACTCTCATCATAGCTCAAAAATCACAATATGGCCGAACCCTATTTGATGATGATGAATAGTGTTTTCATCAATTTTGATTTCTAACACTTGATTTCATCCTTAGCTTTCCTATTGCCTTTGATCCATGAAATGGAAAACCAAAATCAATTCCTAACCTTTTACCCTAGGATGGCCGAAACCCTCTTTGTTAGGATTGTTGAGTTTTGCTTTGATTGTTGTTTAATGTTTGATTGTTGTGTTGTTGTAGTTGTTGACGATTGTCAGGAGATTCACAAACCGATCAACCGACTTTGATCTGGATATCTGCTCTTCAACAAGTATGGGGGGTGAACCTCATCACACAAAAATGGTGGTGGTGAAGATGGTTGTTTAAGTTTATGTGTGGGTGAAACCCCTTAGCTTGGGTTCACTTTTAATTGTTAAGTTTTTCTAAGTTCTCTTGAAGAACAAAGTTGTCTTGACGAGTTTATGCTTATATGCCTTATCATGTGTTTTATGATGATGTTGTCTAGGTGAGAAAATAATTTCTTACATGTTGAAAATCCTACTTTGATCACTAGATCAAGTATGGACTTTTGTGCTTAATTATGATGCAATGATGTGTGTTATTGTTTATCATAATTGTGTAAGTTTTGTGAGACATAATTTGGTTAGTTAGTGAAGCAAACCTTCACATTTGTTCCTAATAGGCTTTTGGCCATGACCTTGAGAAAAGGAAGAGTATGAGTAGTTCTTGGACAAATCAAAGTTTTGAAGTAAAGAAAGTGTTTTAATAACTTATGTTTTCAAAGAAAAACCCTAAGTGACTTTGATCCAAAGATCAAATAATGTTTAAACTTTAAGTGTTTTCACCAAAGTGAAACATACCAACTATCTTATCATTAGTTCATCTAGTTAATCAAGTGACTTAAAAGTGAATTAATGAATGTTTTCATGAGAATCAATATAGTTTCATAAGGCTTTTCTTTAACAAGGTTAATGTCTTGTTTTAAGGCAACTTTTCGCTAAGAGAAAATAGACAAATTCCAAAAGAAATATGACTGCCTCCTATTCGCTAAGCGGATTAAGCTTCGCTAAGCGAATACAGTGGAATTTCGCTACGCGAATTCTGTTTCGCCGAGCAATCCAGAGGAGTTTCAAGAGAGGTGTAACCACCTCCATTTTCGCTAAGCGAATCCATATTGGCTAAGCGAATACAACAAATTTCGCTACGCGAATTATGTTTCGCCGAGCGATGCAGAGGAGTTTCCAAGGAGGTATCACTGCCTCAATTTTGCTAAGCGAATGGAATTCCGCTAAGCGAATTTCATGTTTTCAGAAAATGCTAAAAATAGAGTAAATGGTTCAAATGATGTTTCAAATCAAATGAGTTTTTAATTAAGAAGTTGTTTTGGTTTACAAAGGAGTTTTTAACTCAAATCATAAAGTTTTACATATAAAAACCTAAGTTAAGCAATTAACTTAGCGTTGAAGACAAGGGTTAATTAAGTATGGTATGTGGTGGAACAAGACCATATACTATACCATTAATGACTTAGTACATCAATGACTTCATAAGACATAAACATTAACATGAAACGTTTTGGGTTTTGAAACAGTAGTTCGATGACGGACCGGTGATTCCGATCCCGATTAGTCGTTCAATTGTTTCAGTCTTGTGATGACTCGATCCTAGAGGGATCACGAGATTTATCCTGTGGATAAAGGTTTTGTTTTTCAAAGACGCGTATAGTTCTTAAGGAAGAGAACCTTAGTGGAACTCGAGGTTTACCCGGGAGGTAGACATTGCTTTTTCGCATCTGCTTTGTGCAAGCATTGGCATTTCATTTGCATAGTTGTAAGGCCTTGAGCCTGGGAGTTGAGCTTACACCTTGATACGGGTGCGAATCTTATGGTGACGATCTTCAATGGTCTTTTTGGAGGTATCAAGGTTGGAAGGGCTGACATGTGACCAGTTGGTAGCTCTTCTGTGTCGTGGCGAATCCGTGCAATACACTGATATCCTCTACTAGATGTCGTACTTTTCATGTTTGATTGAGAGTGTTTCTGTAAAGCCAGATACGTGCACGTTATGAATGTTGTAGCATCTTGCTCATGGCTGGCAGAAACCGAAACATATCCTCCCATTCACTCTCTCCGACGTTTTGTTAGCTACATGGAGTAGGGGTCAGAGTAGTACCCAGTGGCATTGGTATTGAGTCATAAATATTGCACTGCACTGCATGGCTGTTGATGTTTACATTTACTGTTATATATCGATGTACTGTTTAAGAATGCCTTGTATTATGTTGTTAACTGTTTAACATGATTTATATTGAGAATTTTAGTAAGCATGTTGGGTACGCTATTACCTGGTGAGTCGTCCCGTTTTTACTACTGCTGTTTTGTTGTGTTGATGAACGGGAATCTCACCCATACCTGTATATTTTCTGCTGGTACTTGCTGTTGCTGCTTGAACAGATGGACGTGACGATGGTTCAGTCCAGTAGTTTCCTTGAGCCTGGAGGCAGACTCTTTTTGCTGTTTTAGTTTTGTTGTCGGCCGAACTATGTCAGCTTTTGTAGTTCCTTTTGGGAGCTACGACTCCTAGTACTTACTGTATTTCTTATGTCAATTATATATTAGACCTATGTCTGTATATAGTATTATTTCTGTTTCTGTTTTCTATCTTGTTTCTGTATTTTAATACAGTATGTTCTAGAAATGCATGGTGAACCTAAGTTCATTTATTAGTATTATTTACCTTTAAAAATCCCATTACATCTTGTGAAAAGAAAAAAAAAACTGTATTTTTCACATTAATAAATATTTTTGGCCTTATAAACGTTCGGGAATGTGACACTCGGGAAAGGATGTTGCACTTAAGGTCGGTGATGGAAGAGTCGGTTTGATACTTGGAGAAATAAACCCCAACTTCTCCTCGAACCCATTGATAACCAGGAAGAGAAATAGGGGGTATGGGATCTTTCTCCACCCTAATGACTTTCTTATGACGCTTAGAAGGAAGGGCCTCAGAGGATACTACATCTTCTTCTTCAACCTCTTGTATGACGAGGTTAGAACCAGAAGGAACCCTAGGTTCAGAGTCTGGAAAAGAAGAATGAGAAGGAGAAGCATCTTCCCTTATTTCTAGAATCCTCGATGGCCGGGGATACAACTTTCAATGAAGAAGATGATTAGGAATTACCAGAAAAACCATTAAAGAAAGAACAGGTGAAAATGCAAAAATATAGTGAGGTTTAAAATGGGGCGTACCTGGAAAACTTAGGATAAGGAGGAAGAAAACCCAAAAGAGTTGCAGAAGCAAGAGCAAAAGTAAAAGAGTAAAAGGAAATGGATATGAAGGATGTTATATAGCAAGGTCTTCAATCAATGGAAGGTCGCGTCTAATCAAGTAGGCATCATAAATAGAAGTAACAACTCTTCATCCGATGGAAGAAGCGTGTCACATACACTAGAAGCCCAAAAGGTGCGACCTTTAGAAGATGCACAATCTTTCAGAAGTAAATTCTCGAAAATATGAAAATTACGCAAATTGAGTATTTATGTCTCATCATTATTGGTCTTAATCCGACATGCAACCCGAGAACATAAGTATGTAAGAGATAGACTACGCGTAATGATGACCTAGATATCATCGTTAGAAAATATCAATTATTTCAAAGCTCACCTTATATAAAGAAACCACGATACTCGGCCAAGACTGAATTCCTGATAAACTCTTTCAATAAGTTTAGTTTAGAGCTTGGGGGGCTCATGTACTGACGAGAATAAATAAGGTCGGATGACCGAGTATATGAGGCCGGGTTGAGTAGTTTGGCATATACTCGCCCAAATAAATGAGAAATGAGCCGAGCACCTATATCTTGGCCCATTTAGAGGAAAGACCACGTTCTTTTCTAAGGCGAGTACCAACACCTCAACTCGTCCAGTGGAAGACCACGTTCTCTTCCTCACCTTAATTTAAACATGCCTTTACAACATGTTAAGTAATAACTGCTACGTTCCCACGGATCGATGACGTGAAGTTAGATCGTGTTCGACGAGTAACTGTTGGAATGAACATCTATAAATAGGGCACTCATCCCTTAGAGAGAACTATGTTGAGCCTTGATTTCAAATTGGATACGTAGGAGTAGAGTTGCATTTCTATCAAGCTAATTGCATCTGAAACCTTATTCGTTGAGGAAAATACTTGTGAGAGAGAGAGAGAGTTAGGTTGTTTCCATTCACATATCTCGATTTTGAGATATTTGGACGGAACAACAAATTTATTAAAGATTTATCCATGAAAAATAAAGGATAAAATTCTTTTAAAATGAGTTTGAGAATAAAGTAAAAAAGTAATAATGTATTCAATTCACCCTTAATTAGGTAAAATGAGTATAGATCTCATGCACTTTATCAAATCAAAAGTAAATATATTCTTATTTTCTTACTTTATATTCGAATTTACTCTAGAGTGTAGAGAATCACTTCTTAAAAAACCATAAAAAAATTCATGACATCCACCTCAAAAGAAACTATTACAAATCTTTATTATGCATTTAATATAATAGTAAAAGAACTTATATGTTTTTGAATCATGTTAATAATATCATGTATTTGAAAAAAATTAAAATAGTTTTAGTTTGGGATTTTATGGATTAATGTAAACTCAATTAAAAATTGTATTATTTGATTCAGTAAAAGAATGTTTTATTTGAGAAAAAAATTAACGATTGGTATTATTTATTCATGAATGATTCCTTGCAATGGATCAAAGTGATAATCAATTGAAGAATTAATACGATTTGTGAATTGTTTTTTGGCTTCTTTATTGGTTCAATATCAACAGAAATAGTCTTACCTAACAGATAACAAATACTTTTGACTTTTTATCAAAAGGTAGATAACTGTCAACTCAGTAGTCATAGAAGGAAGATGTAGTATACTTTGCCTTTGAAGTAAATTATACCATTTCATTTTCTACGTTGCTTTCTATTCTAATTAGTGTCAAGGAGAAATTTATAGCATAAACAAAAGGTTTTAGGCCAAGTTTTCGTTAAGAGTTTGAGAAGTTGGACTTTAGTTTGTCTCATTATTTTGATCAGAACTTCTGTTTACTTCAGAACATAAATGGGCCGTTTTCACAGTTCCATTTCGTGTGTTAGTCTCTACACAACTAATCTAATAATCATTTATAATATTCACTCAGTTTGCCCCATTCTCTAAGTTTCAACTGAAGTCTCCATTCTGTTCAAATAATTTATTTTGCTTGACTGACTCTATTGTTATAATTAAGGTGTTAATTAAATCTGTGGAAAAAGATGAGACAGACAACAAGAGGATTGTAAGCATCTTCTTCATCATGGTTTAACTCCAACCATTCAGATTTCAGGCTTATAAAATAATTAATACTTTTATATAGTAGTCCATGACAAAGATTGTTTAAGAAGAAAAGCCTGCAACTGCTTTTTTATAATATAATTTATACATGAAGATGAGCGTTGTCTGTAAAATTGATTGCAATCTACATGGTGTATAAGTCCATAATATATAGTTTATACAATGGGAGCTTTATAATATTTGAATCCAAAATCAATCCATGATAAAATAATATACATATGAACCAACCGATATTAATTTATACCTAAATGAATAACATGGCGATCCTGAAGATCAGTGATAGATCCCATTAGTGCTGTGGTAAATCCCAGATGCCTTGATCTTTCATGCATGGGACTGTCGACCATGGCGGGTTAGAATGTTGGCTACAATAAACAGAAAAATGAGTGTGCCATGCTTCAAATAACAAATAAGCATATGAGAATAATAATAAGTGCAAGTAGTGGAGACAGAAAATGGCAACCACACTTACTCTATGAGATCTTTCCAATAAGCATCACTTGGTTCTTCATCCATGAAATCTCCCCACATTTCAAAGGTGGTTTGTTTTACCATGTTTTCATCTTGCTTGACTGGGGAATTACGTTCAGGAGAGGCTGAAACCAGATTTGGAAGTGAATTTGATGGTATGGGAGAAGCATTTCTGGAACCAAGTTGTTCATCTAACTTTTGTGACTCAATGCAACTACTATTTCTTCCGCCATTCAAGTCTTGATACCTACCACCTTGTGATGGCTGCTGAGGTGCTTCAGAGTTATGGAAGTTAGGTTGATTTTGAGAAGTAAAACCAATTGAACCATTGCAAAAGTTTTGGAGGTTAGAGTGATTCAACCCTAAAACTTCATATAGCAAACTGTCTGGCTGTGAGTATGATGATCCAAAAGGATTGAGTGGCTCTAAGTTTGAGGCAGGACTGGGCCCCATGACTTGAAGCGTGTTGTGCAGAAACTGGAGTTTGGCATCTGAGTGTAGCCTTAGAGCATTAATATCACAAGGGTTTGTGAAACTGCTGACAATGTTTGCAGCAGCCAGAATCTGTTGTAGATTGCTAAAAAGATTTTGGTGATCTGATCTTGGACGGTGAGTCATTGGGTCTAACCCCATTTGCATAAGCTTTTTCTTTAAATGGGTGTTCCAAAAATTTTTAATTTCATTATCAGTCCTCCCTGGCAGATGAGCTGCTATAGCCGCCCACCTAATAATAATGGAAATAATTAAAACATATTCAAATCATAATCCTTTATTTGTATAAATACTCTAAAAAATTAATTTAATAGTCTAAGTGTCTGCATGGTATCGCTTCAGAAAGTCACGTCCGGATCAAAATCACGATGATAATGGTAAGTTTGTAAAATTGTGGGAACAAAAGGTGAAAGCTTCAAACAGGCTATACCAAATTGGCTATAAGGCTAACTTGAACGGTTTTCATTCTAAGCATTGCTTTT
This sequence comes from Ammopiptanthus mongolicus, assembly GCA_039655645.1. Taxonomy (NCBI): domain Eukaryota; kingdom Viridiplantae; phylum Streptophyta; class Magnoliopsida; order Fabales; family Fabaceae; genus Ammopiptanthus; species Ammopiptanthus mongolicus. Next base: position 106,792,663 of record CM077343.1, on the reverse strand, counting down.
TTAAGCATATGGAAAACTGCCAATTAGTACAAGACTTGAGCTTTTATTAATATTCAATTGCTAGATAATTTTTGTGGAACATCATAATGAAATCAAATAATGAAAATAGGATTTGGGGATTACTTATTCCCAAGAGCTGCATGTAAATTGATGATGAGTTGCTCTTCTTCATCAGAGAATTTTCCTCTTTTGATGTCAGGCCTCAGATAATTAGTCCACCTTAGCCTGCAGCTCTTTCCACACCTGTTCAATCCTGCAAGCTTTGGAAGGGCTCTCCAACTGCTATGACCGTGTCTCTGAATGTAATCCACCAATATTTTATCCTCTTCTGTGGTCCAAGGCCCCTTCTTCAAACCACTTTCATCATTACTTGGTGTTCTCCCCATCACCACTGCACGTATTGGAAATAGTAGTATATATATAAGAATTAGTTTGGTTCACGGAGTATATAGTTTCCATGACAAAAAAGAAAGAAAGAGATCAGCAGAAGAATCCAAACCTTTTGAACTGTTGTGAAGTGGAGGATGAAGGTCTATAGATGTTGGAACTTGGAACATTTACCAGAGGAGTACTAGTTAAGTTGTTATATATAGGGTGGTGATGTTTGGAAATATCAATGCTTTTTCTGACTTAATTGTATATCATGTTGTGATAGCAAATTCCAAGTTTGCCCTTCATATTATACATAGTCATATAGATAACGACCTTGAAGGGCATCACCAGACACTCCTCAAATTAGTATGCTTTTACTCATAGAGTGTCTAATTTCAATGGATGCAAATAGAAATTAACATAACCAAACACTCTCATTTTCAATGAACAGTTTACGGAAATATTTTCCTTTGAAAGACCATATCTAGTTTTTTTCATCATTCTTGTAAAATCAGATAAACTTGCAGTACTGAAAAGGAAATGAAGTATACAAGTTTTGATTAAGTAATTATTTATTATTTTAAACATGGGGAATTAATATGTGTTTATAGGATAATATATCGCATGCATATATATATATATATATATATATATATATATATATATATATATATATATATATATATATATATATAGTTCCATTTTCTCTATCTAAATTTCCTGTAAACAAACTGGATATATAGCTTCTGATCTCATATACTTTCTTTCGCTTTCTAATTTGACTTTTGTTAATTAATATTTGTGGCCTAAATTTCCATGACGCACGAGAGGATGCAAGTTGCTCGAGTAGAGTCAATTTTTAACTCTAAGACACAATGTTTAATATAGAAAGTACGTAAATCAATTAAGAAACGAAAAGAATAAATGGATGGATTTGTAAATGATGCAGAAAGGTTACATGATACAATTTTCAACCTGAGCTAGCTAGGTGGTGACTATGCATGACCTTTACTTCTCCAACAAGAACAAGCAAGGCACATACATACCCACCTTCTCTGTATTTTACCCCCAACATGGCAAAGGCTAAGAGGGAACACATCAGCAACAGCAACGAACTTGAACTACCAACAAGGGTGCCAAGGCTTCCACGTGGCAACCATTTTGCGAGTGTGAAGCACGCACACTTTTCATGGCCCATTTGGAGAAGAAACTTCCCTTTGAAAACATCGAATATATATATATATATATATAGAGGAGTGTCGATAGAACATTCGTTAAGGAAGCAAAAAAAGAAGTTTTTCATTGAAAATTGATGTATTTAATATTTGAAGTGATGATATACTTAGTTTTTCAATACAAATTTTTCTTCTTCTTAAAAAGTGTCCTTAGGACACTCGTTAGCATAACTCATATATATATCATTGTGTTTTAACTTTTAAATCTATTTATGTTTCTTGTCATGAAAACCAATGCACACAAATTTATACACTTGTGGGATCCCAGGTCCCCAACAAAGCCCTAACACATTTCTAACAAATCCGTATAACATATATATATATTTACACGAGGATGTCTTGTTCAATATTAGGTGTGCTTTAGATGTCTTGCTCTAGTTGTATTAGCTCCTACTGTATTGGTAGCTATGATGCATCAGTATTTTGAAATGGTTGCTGCAGTACTCGTACGTACTTGCTTTGTATTTGGTATTGGTACTTGAATACATGGTACTTATTTGATAGTTACTTGATGAATGGGGGTATATGATATTATCTAAGTACAAGTTGTCGGTCCATGCGAAACATAAAGTTTTGTTGCTGAGTTTTTTAATTTGTTACAGAAGGAAACGAAACAAACTAATTGCTTAAGTGTAATGTAGTGTTAATTAAAGGTTTTTTATACTATCAATCAATCATACATTATCATATTATTAAAAATAATTGACTCTTATAATAATTATCTTAAAAGTCAAATATTGAATAATATATGATTGGAGTGTAAAGTTTTACACATATAATATATCGAAATTAAATTCAATTTTTTTTATCAACCGAACTTAATTTGTAGAGGTTAATAAAATTATGAAAGGGAGGATTAAAGTAGCTAGGATGAAGATCTTAACTTCGTTTTATCTTATCTTATAAGCTTAAACATATTTTAAAAATATGGCGTGCGCCATCTAAAAAATTGCATGTACATGGAAACATTGTCAATGTGATTGCGAAATCAATAACTAAAAGTGCCTGAGTTTGATGAAATTATCTACATAAGTATCAAATGGTAGATGCAGCAGCCTTTTATTCAATCATATTAGGTAGTGCAAGTGAAAATGATTGCGTATGTGCCTTCCACCACCATATTTCAAAGCAAATAATCATTACATTTAGCACATGGTCGCTAATTGTAAAACGAAACATACGTATGTGTTTACGAGAAACTAGAGACGACTATTTTATCTGGTCTAAATCTAATCCGTATCTGTTAGATATTCTAATCGAAGAACTCCTCAACCTTTCAATATTTAGGTGAGAGTGAGAATAACTTCAAGGTTGTCTTCAACTCTTATGGCATCCTCAATTGCAACTCCTCACATATATATTACAATTCTTAAGAGTAGACGCATTATGCCATTAATTTTATGATTTGCTTTTTAAATTTTAGTGTTCCCAATCTCGCATGCACTATCAATTGGTCTATGTTGCCATATCTACTCTCCATCTGAATTACCAAATCTTTCTCAATAATATTAAAATCTTCATGGATGTAACAGAAATCTTGGCACTATTGTCTTTTTCAAATATATAATAAAAGTTGAATATATATACATACATACATACATGCATGCATATAGGAATCTCCAGCTAATCTTGAGTGTTTCCATAGCAACAGTTTATTAATTTCCTTTTACCAAACAGAGGGTTTTTATAATTTGCATCCACTTTTTTTTATACGTTCCCAGAGTCCACTGAAGCAGATACATAAGATACTCCATATTGGGAAACAATTAATAAACAACGGAAGTAAGCAAGTAATCAATCATATACATCCCATATAGTTTCATAGGTTATATATAAGAAGCTTCCAAGTGTGTGTATATATATATATATCACTGCTCATGTCACTGCCTTCTGTGAATTGCCGACGTTTATTAATTAATTAACGCAAGAAATGTTAGGTTAATCTTACTTAATCACAAAAAGAGGAAATGTTGGATATACCGAGGGTACTCTTGCTTTGCTATTGAAACGTCGTTGCTTTGTTGAAGCACTATTTTCGCTGTTAAATAATATATATGCATGTTTTTCCTTCAATAAAAGGGGATTCAACGTGGTACCTTACAAGACCAATTTAGCATGGAAGAAAACTTATCTTTTTTCAATAGAGATATGATAAGTGTAATTGCTAATTAACAAAAAATATAACATGTGTAATAGCTATTATACACATATCATATTCCCATTGAAAAATAAAATTTAAAACACATATAGAATTGTACCTAAGTTTTTTTCTTTAGTATAACCAATGCATTAATGCAATCGGTAAGAATCAATCAGCAAATTAATTAAATTCTTGAAGAACCACATCCATTATGAGTATGTTTGGGAAATATTGATTTTTCCTATTTTAGCTATTTTTTGACATAATAGTGGATGTGGTTTTTAAAGAATTTAATTAATTTAGTGACTGATTCTTAATGACGGCATTAATGCATTGGTTATACTAAAGGAGAAAACTTAGGTACAATTCTTTTTTTTTTTTGACATGGAAAGACATTCATCCAAATTGATAGAGTACATTGATGACAATACAGATCCAAAATTGCTAAAAATCGAAAAGGATGAAATTGTGAACAAACTCACAGCACCCAGGTTAAAAGCATAATACAGCAAAGTCAAATTGCCTACAAAAGTGACACCATCTAAGTCACCGGAATACCCATGCTTCTAGATCTGTAGCATTGAGACCCAAGTCTTGATTAAATCTGTGATGGATCGAAGCAGATCTTTCAATCTGGAACAAACGAACACCGCACCAAGCCGGAAATCAAACAGCACCGTACCAAGAAAGGAAACCAAACAATGTCACACCAAGACTACGAAGAACAAGGAAAAAAACACAAAAAGATCCATATCTATGTGGAAAACCCACACAAAAAGAATCGGATCTATGTGGAAAACCCACTTATGGAAAGAAAAGAAGAGAAAAAGCGAAGTAAATGGGTGGTTTTCGGCCAAAATGGCCCAAAACCACCCCTATCGCCGTCTGTAAGAGTGTGAGGAAGACGAGAGAAAGATGAGATTTTCTTAGGGTTGTCTTAGGTACAATTCTATATCTAGCTAGATTGGTTATTCCATTTCAGCATTAACAGTAAAATCATTGCTATTATAAGAATTTGGAGTTGAATATCCTACTTTCATATAACCATGGAATATCTTAAGTCAAAATTCTCTGATGATGATAGCCAACAAATTAGTGATGGGTGATTTGCATGTAATAACATAGCAGTTCATAGATGCAAAAATTAATGTGATTCTGTAAATGTATCTTATGCCAACCTAGGTTGCGTTTGGGTAAATAACTTAATTAAACACTTATGCAATATTTTTTTCAAATAAGCTAAAAATAGCTTATTTTCATAAGCTTCTCTGACAAGCTTATTGAAATAAGTTAAAAAGAACTTATGACAATATTATAAACTATTTATAAGCTCTTCCAAACGCATCCCTAGAGTATAAAACAACCATACTAGCAACATACTCTTTCTAGGATAAAATTCCTCTAAAGTAAACTTGAGTGTAAAGTGAGAAAGTAAGGGTGTATTCATCTTTGATTAGTTAAAGTGAATTAAAATCTCAATGCAAGTTAATTAATATTCAAGGGTTGATAAACCATTAATTTCTCACTTTACACTCAATCTCAATTCAGAAGAACATAATCCCTCTTTTTAATACATTCTTTATCATTAGATATATTTTATACGGGACCCACTAGTCACTGAACCAAATGAATCCCCGCTCGATTTAGTAGATTTCACCTTGACTTCACTTAATAACAAAAAGTATATTGAAAATAGGTTGTTATTAATATTTGAAAAATGTTAGCAATACACTTTTTAATACTTTCTTTTCAACACGCACTCTCCTATTGGTTGAAATTCAAGTGAGCCCTACAAAATTCAAGTGGGACCCACATAAATTAGTAAAACCCAAATGAATTTCAACCAATAAGAGGGTGTGTATTGGAAAGAGAGTGTGTTGCTAGCACTCCTCTTAATATTTTCCTTATCATAGATAAAGAATATAAGAAAAGAAAAAGAAAAGGAAAAAATTTAAAGAACTCATCCCAACCACAAACCTAATCTCGGCACTCCTTGTAAAATCTCTCTTGAACCAAAAATACTCATCTCTTCCCATGTAATTTTTATCTCGGATGATATATATATATATATAGAGAGAGAGCAACTGCAACAGCTAATTAAAAATTTAAACATTTTAATTTTACTTTTCTTTTTTGATACATTTCTTGATTGTTGTCCATTCCCAAGCTTGAAGTGCTAGCTAGCTTGCGAAGGGTTATTAGAGATAGTTAGTTAGTTAGTTAGTATTAGTAACAAGTTATTTAGTTTCTTACCTTATATATAAGCCATATGATTGGCTCAATGTAATTCAACTTTCTCATTCTATCAATTTTACATTTTATATTTTTCTTTCATCGTAATGACAGGATCAAAACAGAACATTTTATAACATTATACAATGTCCGGGTGTCAAACCCTACCAGTGTTTTATGCTGTTTTGCAACCAGCAGAAGTCACATTATGGATACAATAGTCAATGTGGGGGTTAAAGGTATAGTAGACCTTGCGGTTGTGGGGATTTTCTCCGAACATTATCTCATTATCCACATTTACAAGCTACTTAGTTTAGGTTTCGCATCTTTACAATATTTTATCTAATTTTAATTAACCAGTGACAGCCCTAAAGATTTCGTGTGAATGGGATATTTTGCCAACAACAATAACAAGATCTACCTTGTTACTTGTTGAACTTGATTTCTTTGAGTAGTTAATTAGACCGTTTAATATAATTCATGGTAACTATCCCACTTTGTACATGTTTGCCACAAATAGTTTCGTTAAATTAAATACTTTTATTAATTGGATAAGTAGAAGGGATTGGTTATTGTTCTCACACTAAAAGTTGTTCAACATGTTAGTCCAAAAATAAAATTGGTTCAGAAAGTCTAATCCATCACAACCATTAACTATTATCAAAAGAGTAGGTAAAAGGAAAGTTTCACGTAAGAAAATATTTACCAAAGATTAGAAGGTTAGTTGAGAAGACGATGCAAGACGACTTTGAACGTTTTACGTGTCACATGGATACGTTAATTAATAATCTAATTAATATCGTCATAACCTCCAAAGAATTACCATACTGGCATTATCACTTTTAACTATAGAGGCTGATGACCGTGTAGAATTAAAATGCCAGTGCCCAAGGGCAATTTGAATGAAACCTTGCTTGTTTATACATTCTTTTGTATCCAACATAGTAGTGTTCTTGGGTGATCTTTTCTTTCTACTTTTACTTAAGTGAGTTAATTCATTAAAACAAATTATTCACTTCTTTAAAACATTATTAATACATGGTGAAATTAAAAATATTTTTTCGTATATTACAAGAGTTCGAACTTCCTCAGTCATGAAGACTAACGAGGTAGAATGCATAGCAGGTATTCAAACAAGATAATGTTCCTACGGCCAGCATTTCATCTAACATGATGCTAATTTTCAACAAAGGAAACCCATCCATGGATTATCAGAACACAGACAATAGGCCTTAGCTCAATAATAACTCATTATGGGAGAAGTAGGGTTCAATATGAATTGACTAGACCACTCTAGTTATTCTGTGTGCGCGACCCCATTAAGAGTTGCCTGTTGGTGAAAAAGCCATCATTGGTATACAAATCAATTCACGTCCCCACTCCGGAAGCATGCCAAGATGAGGCTCGAAGCATCTTCTCGGCATAAAAACGAAATTCTACTCTCAATTCGCATAAAATGCCATCGAGCACCAAGTGAAAATATGCAAGCAAATGGAAGATCATATCGAAGGACCCCACAAATTATCAACATGCTTACAACCATCCTGACCTCAATCCTTAAAGAAAAGGAAGCAAAATAAAACAGATGTGTATAGCTTTAGTTCAGAGAAACAAGGTAATTGCTAATGATGAAGTTCCCCTATTCTGGATGGGGAGAGGGGCAATGCGTTGAAAAGTCATATTACAAGCGCGGAAACAATGATTTACAATTTTTATAACTGACTAGTTTCCTATACTAAGATGAGGTCTGAGTTTCTAAAAAAAATGGCCGACAGGCAAAAAAAAAAAAATGGCACCTGTACATCTTTGTGGCGGATTCTATATTTTCGAAATGCCAATCCTATAAAAGTATCGGTAGCACACTTTATTAGAGGTACAACTGAAGATAAATGGATTATTGAGGAAATCAACCACACGCAAGAATCACTTGTCAGGTTGATCCAACAGCTTGAGTGTTGACTTGTTTGAATGTCAAGCGAATGCAGCAGCTAATTGTGATACATATATGCTGCTAATCCTTTGAACCGCAGCCTGTCATTAAACTTCCAGACATGGCTCCTGTAGAGATATGCAAAAATTGTTCAATCCTCGTCGCCAAAGCACATACAATAAAGTCTTTTCGACCAGAGAATGAAACAAAACATAACTAAGACTAATGTATCGTTCCAACCCAAAGTAGACAAAAGGAAACAAGATATCCCTGCAGAAGTCAATAAATGAGCCTCAAATAAAAATAAGCAAAACCATAACATTCTAACCTCCAGATTTTATAGCAACCAAGCCAAAGCAAGTCATTTAAAACATCATGTAGTAGGCCGTGTCATTGTAGATAAACCACGTCCCACAGGAATAACACCTGGATAAGTATCTCCGGCTTCTTCCTCTTCTAAAGGAGCTGCATATTAAAATAAGAAGACTGTAAACGAACATTACTTAAGCAACCACAATTACATAATTAGTAATTGTTCTAATGAGACAGATTTTTGCTTCTATTTCCTATTTCTTTTCATGATAAACCATGTGGTAGAGCAATGCATACGCAATGTGCCATAAAGCAAAGGCTGTACAGCTAATTTACCAATTTTTTTGGGAAAAAAGAAAACGTTTACTACTAAATTTTAGGCTTAATTATATTTTTAATCCCTCAACTTTTTTAAATGTGCGATTTTGATCCCTTAAAAATTTTAATTGCACTTTTAGTTCCTCAACTTTTTCAATTGTGTGATTTTGGTCTCTCAAAAATTTTAATTGCACTTTTCATCCTCAACTTTGTGAAAATGTGCAAAATTAATCCTTCTAGGGACCAAAATAAACACTTTCATTGCACAACTTTAAAAAGTTGAGGGATGAAATGTGCAATTAAAATTTGAGGGACCAAAATCGCACAATTGAAAAAATTGAGGACGAAAAGCGCAATTAAAATTTTTGAGGGATCAAAATAGTACAATTGAAAAAGTTGAGGGATGAAAAATGCAATTAAGCCTAAATTTTATAACATTTAAAATTTGGCCAGTCCACAGAAGCTAGAACATAGTTAACTGATTTCTTTATACATCATTGCAGTTCAGGATTTCTTTTCATGAAATATCTTGTGTTGTGTTATGGATCAAGTTTACTTTAGTACATCATATGCAGTTCAGAATTTCAACTTCTGAAGAGAACTTGTGTTACCTAGGGAACATGTCAGAATTTAAGGCTAGATTTGAAAATGGGAACCCATTTCTCACTTTTTATGTTTGAAGTATTCTTTCAAGATTAGAAGTTTAATGCTCTCAAACCTAGAAAGTAGAAATTGAAAAATTAATTATTAAAGCTACTGTTCAATTTTGGGAAAGAAGTCTAATTTTAGTTCCAAAGTTAAACTGAGAAATAAGCTAAGCAAAACCCAAATCATTGCAGTTCAGGATTTCTTTTCATGAAATATCTTGTGTTGTGTTATGGATCAAGTTTACTTTAGTACATCATATGCAGTTCAGAACTTCAACATCTGAAGAGAACTTGTGTTACCTACTGAACATGTCAGAATTTACGGCTAGATTTGAAAATGGGAACCCATTTCTCACTTTTTATGTTTGAAGTATTCTTTCAAGATTAGAAGTTTAATGCTCTCAAACCTAGAAAGTAGAAATTGAAAAATTAATTATTAAAGCTACTGTTCAATTTTGGGAAAGACGTCTACATTTTAGTTCCAAAGTTAAACTGAGAGAAATAAGCTAAGCAAAACCCAATATTAATCACTTCGAGAATACTACTACACCTGCAATGTCTTGTGCAGCCTGAGCACCAGCAATCCCAATGCATGAATATAGAGAATTATCATCCACTTTCAACTGTTCATATGCAAGGTATACATCCTCAATAGTAGCAGCTTCATACAGAAATGTCAGGTCCTTGATACAAGATATGTCCTGGATCCCACAGTCAACATTAAAATAATGTAATAATTTAGTGTGAAAAATAATAAGTATAATTCTATGGAAAATATCAGCAAATACTAAATTTGCCACGACTAAAAACCTTAAAACCAAGTCCTGGTTGCAATAAAATAAAAATCTGAATACCATAGTTGGATGTCAACATTCAGACATTTATGTCTCACCTTCCTTGGAACAGAAGAAGCTTGTAAGTGAGCTAACAATCCCAGCCAGTAGGCATTTGACTTAATTTCAGCTTCATGTCTCATCAGAAGGGTCCGCTTAGCCTACATTAAGAGCACCAAAAGGAATTCAATTTTTCAAGTCATAATAAAATATGTCACAATAACAAGAAGAAAATTTAAGTCCTAGTTGAAAGTACAGTGATTTAACACTGACTGTTATGATTAACAGAACTGTTACAGTTATTGTTCAGTTTAACAGTATCATTTATAGGTAGATAGTTACTGTTAATTGTAAGAGAATCTGTTAACTACCTGTTAAGTAAACACACATAAATACCTTTGTAACAGATTTCTCAGTTAGTATGAATAATATTAGCTTCTTTCAGAATCAGCTTCTTTCGAATTCTCTCAACACTTCCAAATTCAATTTATTTAAAATTTTCTCTTTGTATAAACCTGATCCTCCTGCTCTGTATTCCTTCTCTCTTTGATTTCTTCCATTGTTAAAACAAGGAAGGCTAACTACATTTCAAGCTAAAAAACATGCACTTTTATGTCTTCCACACTGTCAACTAACAATACATCAGTCAGAACAGCATAAAGAGCCGTAGCTCATTCTTCTTCATACTCTTAAAAAAAAATTTAAGGTCTAAAAATGCTGTCACTAAATTGTGATGTAAAAATAACTCAAGCATAAATTCAATAACTAACCCTGTCCAATTCCCTCTCAGTAATTTTGTTGCTATGCAGACCTTTAAGAACATTCTTGCATGCATCAACAGCTTTGTGCACCTGTAAATAAATTTAACCTGAAACTTTTGAACAGAAGGATATTGACAGTAAGCATAAGAAAAGTACATCTTATAAGAATGAGTCCAGACCTTGCTTGGAGTTGATGTCACTGAGATCACATACCATCCTAGTTTAAGCCTATCAAATAGGTTTAATTCAAATGACACATCATATGTCAACCCCAGTGAATCTCTTACAGTTGTGAATAGCCTGCACAGAAAACGTGTAATTAAAATTTAAGACTAATTGAAAATTTCTCCAAGAAATTTTTTGGAAGTAATGTTATTGTGTATTTAGGATACTAGTATAAGACATCCTAGACACTTATACAGATTTCAGCACGAAAGTAATAGGGGTTGGCCTGTTTTTCAATGCGAAGATGATCAGACTGGCCTGATTTCAGCCTGAAAGTAATCAGGGTTGGCCCAATTTTGGCATGGATGTGATCGGGATTGCTTGATTTCAGCCCGAAAGTGATCGACATGGTGTCTGATGTTTCCACACTAAGCTAATTACAAGTGAGCAACAAGAGGTACCTGGAATTTATAATCTCAGCAAGCAACCCCATTGTTATGCCAAAGAAAAGAGGATGACCACGAAGGCTTCTTCCCAGACCACCTTCTGTCTGTCGAGCATCAGATTTTGACTGATCATCTGCACAAGCCATTATCAGCATTTCATGATTAAAAATAATTTTGAAATTCACGAGGAAAATATAATCCAGTAAGCCCACCATTGATTGCTAATGCATTATTAATTGACTCTAACAGGTCTTCTCCATCAACAGTAAAACCCCAACGGTTTGGTGCTGGCCCAGCAATATATGCACATGCCCTCTCATCAGTGTCCTTTAAAAATACCTGTCCAAAAGCAGATAAACATGTGTCATAAGCCTAATGCATAAAGTATTGCCACTGAATTCCAAACATTGCAACTAAAAATTGTACTGAAAGTTTATGTATTAAGTTTTCACAACATATGCATGTAATGGCAATTTATGCTTAGCTTCTCACTTCTTGAAATTGCAAATCAGATGGAGATGGTCGAAACAAGGGTGGGTTGAATTCTTGCTCTCTTCTATAATTTCTTGTGGCCTGAGCTGTGCCAAGGTAATCAAGAATACAAGACTCAATTTCCTCCTCAGTGAAGTCACCTACAACGCTTACCTGAAGAACAAACATAACACAGATTTTAAACAAGAATTTTAGCGTTTGAATGTAATGGTTTAAAAACTAAGCTTTCAATATATATAATAGCAGACCTCCATGTTATCACCAACAAACTGACTCATTACTGCATCCTTAACAGATTGCAGTGTTAAATTTTCTAGTGATTTTGGTGTTGGCTCAATAAATCGCTCATCTCCATCCAACATTGCTACCATGAGTTTGTGAGCAGTTGAGCGTTCCAAGCTCTTTGGGATGGATCGATAATATGACAGATACAATTGCCGTGCTCTATCAAAAGCATCATCTACCCAGACACTATGCTGCACAACACAAACATCATAAGGCATTCAAAGGGCAGAGTTATAATTAAACATGTACAATGCAGTAAAAATAATGCAGCCAGCAATATAGATGCAACACATTTGAATAAGAATGAGCTCAATAGTAACTTAATAGTAACAATTTCCAAGATGTTTATGGTTTACCTCAAGCACCATGTGAAGCAACTGAAATGCCGCACGCATCCCATTGTCTCTTAAAGTAAACCGGAACTCCATAGATATGAATTCCTCCGTAGATTCCAAGGAGCAATTTATCAGGTGATTCACACAGAAAAGTTCAACCTGGTATTATGTTTGGAATAGAAGACATTCAGTAAATGGAGGTATAAAACAATTCTTAGATACTGAAATTTTATGCACATGTATAGATGGGATATTTCTATGACCGAGATGTTCAAATCATAGAATTTATGGGGGCAAAAAAAATAATCTTTGCAGAGTTCTCCTCACATGAATGGCACTCACCATCAAAATTTCACAATACAAAAGGAATGATCTAATCTGTACATTCAGTATCAAACACAGGTACAAACCACATTGATGGAAAAGCACGTGTCCCATAATTATGTATTATGGTAAGAATGGCCTTCTAACAATTGCCAGAAATTTATACTAATCTGGATATCACATTAAGTTGAAGAAACCATTCATTGTAAGCACACAATTATATGTCTGTATTTTGGTGTGTATTTGTAGAATGGTTTCTACTTTTCATCTTACTGATCTTACCATAAGCATTTTCTACATTTTTATTTGACCATGAATGAACATTTTATATTTCAATTTGAAAGAAATGAAAGGTAATTCAGTATTATACAAACACGTTCTCCTAGTCTGTTCTGTTCAACAAATGCAACAATAAAAAAAATCCAAGACAGTAACCATGGTCTCTCTTGCTAACAATCCATGCAGTAAGGAGAAAAAAGTTCAAAAGAAAAATATAATTGATTAGTCAAGAAAATATTAACAAAAAAACCATAAGCTTAAATAAGCCAAGAATAAAAAGAAGCAACTAGATAAATGAGATTGAGTGGATGACAGAGGAAAAGATTTTTATTTTAAATAAGAATGCATGTAACTCTCCTGTGAGTCATTGGAAAATAGAAACATATTAAATTTGGAAACATCAGTTAGTAAGAAAAGTTACCTGCTCTCTTGAGAAGTTGCCAACACGACCTCCCTCACTAAGTGTCCTAACACCTACAATCACAGATCCTCTAGACTTGGAACTCTCAGCTGCTCGTCCACCACCAACAATCAGCCTCATCACACCACTTTGTGTTTCAGTTTTTGATATCTGTTAACAATAAATGGCATTAATAAGTATGAGAAAACCAATTACATCTCCTTAACCAGTGCAAATCCTGAGTTTTTCATGCCAATCTCAAAACGCTGTCCATATTATTGCATTTATAAAAGCAGTTGGAAATTGAAAAGCTACAAACATATTAGGAAATTAAAAAAAATTATGACAAGTTCTGTCTTCTTACAATCCATAATTGTAGAAAAGAACAAAATGAAGCAACAGATCAGAGTACAAGAATTACGAATCCATCGAGACCAAGTCACCATTTCTAAAATGTGAGATGGTGAACAAAAGATACCTTAGAGCAACAAATGTGGTACAAGGTGGACAAGATTCTTCAGATCAATTTAATATATCAGAATATGGTCAACAAATAACAAGTTTTTGTACTCAGGCACGCACACTGGGCAGGGGTACATAAGATTCGATACACAATTCGGGTGATCAAATTATCTTTGTAGTATAGTTCTATTTTTCTATGTATGCATGCATATAAGTGATATTTCATGAACTGATGGGGAGATTATAATTATATTACCCATTAATGTAGATAACAAGTGGTCCCAACCATCATCATGACACCATTCACTTATTAGATTCCACTTTAAGTTAGCAGGTAACCCATTGATTCTAATTAATGATTTATGAGGGTCAATAACATCAGCCAAATTTTTATTCTTTACTTTAAATCTATAAACTTTATTATTCCAAATAAATGGACATCTAACAGTTTCTTGTCACACATCTGTGGGAATAAAAATTCAAAATAGCATAACAAGGAGATGAATACAATGATATAGAAAAGGAAATTAAATGGAAACCTGAGTGATGGTACTAGTACTGAGAAATTCAATATAAACCCACATTGCATACCTTGTAATTAACCGGAATACCATTTGTAAGACGGCGTCGGGTGATCCCAGTTTCCTCGTCATGAAGCTTTGTAGCATCTGTTTCAGGACTTAAAGGAATAAAGGCTGGCTTACACTGTATTTTTAATTCTTCTAGCTTTGATGATTGTATCAGTTCTTTTGGCACCTCAAGCTATATACATATATATATAAGCAGTTAGTTGAACAGCAATCAAGTAAATATGCAAGACAATATTATAGCAGTCAGCTCATAAATGGAATTGGCTCTTATGAATAGAATGTCACTGTCGATATATAATGAATCAAATTGAATCACTGCGGTACATTCATATCATAGAATGTGAAGAATAAGCTACCACTCATATTGAGGTTATAACTCAGACAACATAAACAACTTTTTAATGTAATCAAATATCAAATAAACAAATCGTAAGTCATTGGGTGAAAATCAATACTTATAATGGTAAATCAGAATCAACTAACAAAGAATTGTGTTAAGGAGAATATACCTCAGGCTCCGGCTCAATAGGTTGATCCATTCCAGCTTTGATAGCATCAGTAATTTCAGTTGATGATATCTTGAATTCTGTTTCACCGGTTCCCTCGATGTGAACCTTTGTTGGAACACAAGCAACAATTGCAGCAGGAAGGGGTGCGGTAGGCTTCCCAAAATCAGCTATAAACTCTAACACCTTGGCACCAACAGAGTTGACCTACACCAGAAGATATTTAAAAAAATAAAAAACAAAAAACTACTAAAAGTGACTCCTACGTTTTTATAATTTATACAAAAAAAAGTCTAACATAACTCTTAAATACAGTAAAAATAATTTTAAAAATAAATAAAAGTATTTATCACATTTTAAATTTTTTAATAAAAGAACAAACAGAATGCCAATAATATAACACCATAAAGGAACAACAATAACAACAAGAGCCTTTTCCCACTAAATCCAGTTACTTGGATCAAACAACAATTACAACCAACTTAATTTTTTTTAAAGTTAATAAAGTTGAGTTGAAAGTGACCTAATAAGTATTCTGAATAATTGCTTTCCTCTAACTAAGACACTAATGAGCTACAAACAAACAATCTAAGATAGCGTGAAAAAAACTAACACCTTACCTTTAGTATGCAAGGAATCCAGAAATCGGTAAGAAAAGGGAAAAAATCCTCAATTCTCATATCATGATAAATGAAACAAAAAGATAGTAGTAGTGAAAATTCTAAAATTAATGTGAAGAGATATCTGCACAAGCACTCTGTATAAGCTCATGCCGCACACGAAAACCTTTATTTTGAAAGTTGAAAAAGGATATTTTAAATAAAGTCTAAAAAATGCACAAGGTCCAATGACCACAAATGAAAATACCTCCTCGAGGGTCACTGTCCCGGCAACTGCAAGCAAACTTTCATGCCCTTGCCTCTGGTCCATAACTTTATGGCGAAGAGCATCACTTTCCATGATAAAATCCAAATTATCAACAGAAGATACATTATCAATCATGGCTGCTAGGTGCTCACTATCTTTCAGAAGAGCATCTAAATAACGAGTTAATTCACCCTGGGTAACGCCAAACTCTTTAAGCCTCCGAACCTGCATCACACAAATTTACGTTAGACTCACATAATAGAAAGAATGCAGGTCCAGGTAGGCCACCATTCAAACAAATTGAAAACTAAAAGAATGTAGTTTCCTCTACGCAACCTGAGACCAAAACGATCCGGGGAACATTTGTTAGAGAAAACAAAAAAATAAATATATCATAATGGCCATTGAACATGTTCAGTTCATTGTCTTAAATTCAAGGTATTTTACAACTTTCTAGGTTAAACTTACGAACAAAACCAGCAACTGAAATATGAACAAAGTGGAGCACATTAGCATAAAATAAATAACTGAACAATCAATGGAAACAGAACTAAGAATTTCACTACTGCAACGACAGTTGGAGCACAGCAGAAGAAACAAACCTCTTGAACAGCAACTCTAATTGCACTTTGCCAATTCTTCGGTTCTGCATTTATGGTAAGAGTGGTCACAGTACATCCTTCCCTTCCAGAATCACTATGATCCAGTTCAACTGAAGTGAACGGTGGATTTGAACTCTGCAAATTTCATGTATTAGCAACATATTAAAAGCTATAGGATGGACTGTCCAGCAAAATACAAAATCTACCAAACAGAAAAGATATATATGTGTGTGTGTATATGAGAGAGAGAATAGCCCCAATGATGATGAATTAGGGTTGTAGAACGGGTCAATCCTTGGAGCTTTCTCCACGCCCAATAGAGAAAACTTGTGCGAATCGGGGTACATACGCTCCTGCTCGTCTAACTAATGTACTTATGTACTTCGACACAAATATGGCTTCCCGGAGAATCCGTAGCTGGCTAAGGAAGAGGGTCAAGCCATAACGGATTGAGGTGGTGTAGCAACGACTGGAATCAATCTGAATATATAGATATACATATACATATATATACACATACATACACACACTGACACACACACATATTAGACCACCTCAGTGAGGTTTTTCTTCTTTTAAATATTTTGCTGATTTCCAGCAAAGGGTAAAAGATTATCAAGTTAAAAAGGCTTCATAATTGTATTGGGAAATTAGAGTACATATTAATATATTATTAAAAAACAAAATGAAAGTCCACAAAATGGAGGTAACATAACAAAGATATCCCTGCCAATAACTTGGGCATAATTGATGGAAAAACTTACAGGCCTAAACAGAAACACTTTGATAGAGTGACTATCTGCCAAATTGAACTATGGGCTGGACTTAACTGTATACACACATATAACCTACATCTTGTATAGCTAAATAGTAAACACAGACACACTGAGCCTAATCATTTAGATCTAACCCGGCAATTAACATAGCATAAGAGCCTCATTTTCTCTCACTTACATCTCTTCCTTTTAATTATTGTTCTTAAGGGTCAGTTTGATATGGGTGAAAAACTGGGGCTTAAAAATTCATGGATGAGTTCTCAATACAATTTTACAAATAAAACTGATCCATGAATTTTTCACTTCCATCTTTAACCCCATACCAAACATACTAGAAGGAGTATACTATTGGCAAACACTTAACCACTTTTGAGACACCATTGGGGGAGGAATTTATTAACAATAAAGACACACATGTCATGCCCCAGAGTAATTGAGCCATTTTTTGTAGGCCAAAATAAGACATCAAGTACTCACATAGACACATCAGAATCACATAATGAACTGCCAAACAAATTCCTAAAGGAGTAAATATCCAATTTGGTCCCTGAAATTATAGGATCGTATCAACTTAGTCCCTCACATTATCAATATTCCAAAATGATCCCTGGAATTGCAAAAAGTTAATCAGATTCGTCCCTCCGTTGATATTTGCATGAACGATAATGACATTAAGTTGGTAATGTCAGGGATGCATTTGAAACTAAGTGAATAATGCCAGGGATGCATTTGCTACATTTTGCAATTCCAAGGATCATTTTGAAATATTGATAATGTGGAGGACTAAGTTGATACGATCCTATAATTTCAGGGACCAAATTAGATATTTACTCATTCCTAAAGTAGCCAAAAAAAAGTCAGGATTAAGAAGTAGCACTATAGCAGATACAAAGGATAGCATCTCACCTTATATCTTGTATTGATACGAAAATGAAGAGCAGACAAAAATATTCTTTTCATCAAGACATTACGCAAATCACCATATGTTTGAACCTTATTCACTGGAATCTGCATAAGTTTTCAATGAGATAAGAGAGTAGGAACACAAGTATAATATTATCTAAAAGCATATCACTAAAAACACCAGAGGGAAATGGAAAAGAAGAGGAGTTATGAAAGGAAAGAAAAGAGAGGACCGACCAAATATGCAAAAGTTGGGAAAAGTTCAGTGGCATAAGCTGACAATGCATAAATGCTTTACATAAATGCCTACTGGGCTACTGGCTTTTTGTTTGGCAATAACAGACAACTCACATTTGATTTGGTGCAGTTTTCCACCTTGTCTTTTTAGGCTTATTGTTCAACCATAAAGTATAATCTATTTAGCATTACTAGATCAAGACAAAAGTAGATAGCTAATAAGAGTATAATAATATTTTATTTAAATTGTTTATTAGACCAGTAGATCTTTATGAGCTTAATCAAGATTCCAGCCCTCAAATACCAAACATCCGTGTTAACCATTTCTCATCCATAAAAGGTCTCTGACCATCCTTCCAACTACGTTAACAGCCCCAAAAAATTCAATCACATGACCATATTTTTTGGAGAAAAAAAAAAGTACTGCCAAGGGGAATTATATGTACAAAAGCAACCACAAAAATCGTCATATAAGCTGGACTCAACAATAAGATAAACATAACACAAAATTAAACCTCCTCATACCTTGCAGAACATATTAATTGAAAAATTTTGAACCAACTCATGTTGAAATATTTGTGGTGGCTTTAAATCAGCACTGCTTCTGGGAAGTGACCAATTATGCTTCACGGGAGGACGAACAGCTTGTCTTTCCTTATTGAATATTTTCGATTGATCCATTGTATTGGCTGATCTTTCAATAGAGTTTCCACCCAGACCGACAGAGAGCTTAGGAACAAGAAAACTAGCCATTGCACCAAATGCACTTGGATTGGCTACCGAACCCTTGTCGTTCTCTACACCAGTTTGTCCAAAAACCGCCTGCATGACAATAGATACTGTATAAGACTCCTAAAGTTGGAACAGTGGTCAGAGCCAAACCTACTACTTTGCAAATGACTGTTTGACGTACTTCAATCTGGTAAACAGTCTTTGAGATGTTATCAATATCCCCCACAATGTACAAGGTTGCATTTGCAGGGAAATACCAACGCTCATGAAATTTCCTTATTTTATCTGCATCCCACTTCTTTATCTGTTCTTCTAATCCAATTGGAAACCTTTTGCTCAGCTTGTTTTCAGAATGCAGATGCTGCAATAACTGCAATTACAGAAATTTTTCCCGATAAAAGAAATTACAGAAATTAAAAGGAAAGAAAATAGGAAACAGAAAGTGCACAAGTCAATATTCCACAGAAAGATCAAGTTGATGGCCAAAATTTCCAAAAGATATTCTGCTCCACACCTGGCAATCAACCCGGTACTCTATTGTATTCATCATTTGAAGCTCTGAGAGTATGGCACGCCGTTCTTTTTCAATTCTAGAAGCAAGGAACTTCGGGTGAAAAGCTATCTGCATACATCAATGATAACAGATGTGAGTAAATGGCAACCTAAAAGTACCATATATCCATGTTTACTCTTTTGTCCCCTGAATTCCCTCTAGGGCTGGGTCAAGTTGGAACAAAGCAATGCATCAAAATATTAATACTCAGATCAGATGAAATATGTGTCAAAACTAAAACAAACATTTCTGCAAAGTAAGGTGGCTTGTATGGTATGAAACAAAGGGAAGTTCAATAAAGCATACCTCATTCAAGGCATCCAGAACAAATGGAAGTAAATCACCATCAGAATCCTGACATACGACATCCAGTTATAACCAACTTTGATACAATACACATATATTAGGGAACAAGATATGACAGGTTTATGTTCAGATTATTTTGGGTGATGGGCAGCAGCAACAATTAAGCACTAGAGAATCATGAAGTTTAGTAGCAAGACACAGACAGATTTATAAACAAAATGCAGGGTACATATTGGGAAATATTATGCAATTTAATTTAATGTTATGAGGAAGAATTTTAACACAATAAGAATAGTAATCTAGAGTGCTAGATTTCTATTCTACCTTCATAATTTTCCTCTTCCATTTCATCCTCTCTCACCGGAGAAGTTTTTCTTTACTACAAGTTGAGCTTAATGCTGCCCTAATGGCTCTTCATGTATTGCTTGGGTAGAAGTACACAATAAATTTCATTTTGCCCTAATCTCATCTGCTTAATTTAAATTAGTATTTAGCACCAAAACAAAGTTCAATCAACATCCAAATAAAAAATACCAATGAACTTTTATTAGAAGACCGCAAAGAATAACATGCCAAATGGCCCAAACCTTGGTACTGGTAGGAGCATGGATGTGAAACACGGTATGGTGGAAATCAGTATAAGCATTAGAGCGGGCTCCTGTCCCTAGAAGCTTCTCACGTTTTTTACTTCCAAGGAAAGCAACATGTTCAATCATATGTGCAATGCCTTGCTCATCATCCTCTTCGTCTATTGATCCTGCATGAACTTCCAAGTGTGCTTCAAACCTAAAATTGAATCAGTTGATACTAAGTAGTTAGCAACAAGTGCATTGTACACCCCCCATTTTGGATTTTTTACCATCGGCATATTACAGCAAAACAATGTTTACAAGAGAAAACATAACACTATAAAAACTTATGAGTGTATCAATTGTATCACTCTGTGTCTTTGATTTTTCACAAAACTATTCACTTCAGAGGTGTTATATATACAGTCCATGTAACAACAACATTCTCATTTTATGTCAAATACATTTTACTATTATAAACAATGAGTTGTCAACATAGAATTCCTGCAGAACTAACAACAACCAATGAACAACATAAGGGTAAGGTACTAAGGCGAGCATCTGGAGGGGGAATTGAAAGACATAAAGCAATTTGCCTCAAGCATGTACCCGATGTGTATAATGATATCAGAATATCTTCTATCATATTTGTATGTGATCATTAAAAGGGTATGTTAAACAAACTCAAGGATGATATATCAGTAAATCACTAAATCCGCATTAAAACATACCCTAGTTTTGAAAACAATTCCTAAAAACGACGGAAAGGTCATGCATATCCTATCTTAACACATCATAAGGCATTCCATCTCATAGTCCATATATTATTAAATGTCAATCTATCACCATTTATTAAACTCACCTTTTTGGTGGAACTTTATTTGGCAGAATCAGATAACGCAGCCCATTCTTTAGTTGACCTCGATACAACTTAGGATGAGATGGAAGTTCAGAGCTTAAAAACCCCTCTATCTGCTCCAGTTCAGAATCAAATACACTTAAATCCTGTTTTTCAGCAATACCATCTGGCCATGTCGTACTTGCTGCATGTGGCTCATCTGGACCAACAGTCGCATGTGGAAGTTGAACCCGCTTGACCTGAGAAAGCACAATAAGACAATCAAATCTGTTCAATCACATCATAAGCACAAAATATAATAAGCACAACTAAAACAAACATAGACACTGGACTATTAGACAAGGATGATACTGTCTCCAAATTTGCTCGTGTGTGCCAGAAGCTTCAACATAAAACATGCACTTTCAAGCATCGGATTGCTCTGAATATTGTTAGCATGATAATTCTCAGTACGAAAAAATGAGAAAGTCCAATACACATGTTAGTTACAACAAAGTAAAATTTGACAAAAGAGACACTGCCTTTGTTTTATTTTTATTTCGAGTATAAGTAAAATTAAAAAAAATCTTGGAGGGTGCATAGAGATGATTCAAATATACCCCCAAAAAAATATACAACAACAACAAAGAGAAAAAGGAAATAGAATCCTAAATTTAAAATTCAAATTCTATATGTCCAGGCAAAAAGTGAGAGATAAAAAAAGATCAAATCTAAAATGAACTGAAGCCAGAACTTCTTTTTCAACCAAGGAGTCCTTACATTGTAGAGCACCCTGTTTTTTTCCTAGTGAAATAGCCACATCAAAAAGTTAAGCACCGTTCTGAATAGTTATAAGCCAAAAATGAAGTTGGAATACTTACAGAAGCGTGATGGAATTCTTTCTTAGATAACTGAAAAGCAGATTTATCAAGAAAAGCTCCAGGAATAAATCTTGCAAGATTTGTACGGCGCTTCTTGGTGGAGGCAAGACAGCAAGAGGCACAATCATGGTGTGGCAAGAAAATTGATCGTGTCACTGGTTCACCAAGGATGGAATTATAGTGTTTCCAGGCATCACCCTTGTTCGTTCGCAAACCCAATCCGCCATAAACAGCTTTATGCACTCTTCTTTCACTAAAAGAGAAATATAAGCAATATAACAGTTAATAAAGAGAGATGCAAAAGACAACCACTTGTGTTGTGTAACTGTGAGCTATGATGGCACAGATACACCAAAATTGCTGGCTTATTTGTATTATATTCATATCTGATAACGATACTTGTACAAAACTGCTGCATTGGTATTTTCAGTGTATGCCTATATTTTTTTATTTTGGAATTAGATATCCACCGGCCACGAAGTACTGCTGCTAAAAAAAATCGTAGATACAGATTCAAGTCTTGTTCTCACCAATTACCTCCCTTGAACATATTCTCAATTTTGCAATATTGCTCTCCTCAAAATCACAACATAATAACAGACTAATATTATCCTCAAACAAGTTAGAGGACGCATGAGACTGAGGTTAGGGTGATCCCATGTGAATACATTTAATTTTATCTTTTTACATATATAAATCTAAATATTCGATTTAATTCTGTACTGTGAGTTGTGACTCATATTTTAATTTTAAAAAAAGAGAAAGAAATCATGATAGTTGCATATCGTAGCGGATACTCATACCAGTGCAACGACAGTTTGGTATCTTGAGAGACATCGTCAGTGGTGAAATGAAAGTTAGGGTAAAAAATGCATTTCCTATTCGATGAGTATATCCATAGATTATGATGAAGATTAGAGTCAGGTTGAATGAAGTATAACACGTTAGTTAATAGAAATATAATTGAGCTTCACATTGCGTATTATCATTGGAAGTATCAGGACCAGCAATTAATTAAGGAGATACAAGAAAGAGCAATAACTGAAAGAAGTACCTTCGGCTTCGGGGAGAGAAAGCAAGTGAAGAAGATGAAGATGAAGAGAATAAACGATTTTTACGCAATCGATTGGGGAAACGAGCGGAGGTTGAGGCGGTTGTTCTTCTAGAGTGAGGAAGATGATGATGAAGAGGAAGGCCACTTCCAACGAAGGAGGTAGAAGCTGAAGCGGCCATAGCCATAGCCATAGCCAAAAAAGCGATAGGGAACGAGAAAGAAAGAGAGAGAGAGAGAGAGAGAGAGAGAGAGAGCCAACAAGCGAGACGCTGAGGCTATTAGTGTTACACACTCCGCCACCCAGCACACCCTCTCTTCTCTTGTCTTCATTTTCAGATTTTTATTTATTTTTATTTTATTTTTTATTTATTTATTTATTTATTGCTTTTCTCTTCCTGTGAAGACGGTTCATATCTATTTATCGTGTACAACTCTCACGTGGAAAAACAGTAAAACACACAAAAAAAAAAGTGGGGGAAAGATTCCAATCTCATTCTATTTAGCAAGGCTAACTCTAATGTGGATGTAAAACAATTTAAGAGTATATTTACATTTTTTAATTCATTGATTTTCATATTTAGAAATACACCCCCACCACCCCACCACACAACTAACATATGATTGATTCGAATGATAAGAGAGTGATTCGAATCATAGGCTTTTATGTATGGAGAAAACCTAATTATGAAGAGAGAACACACCTTGTGTGCCCAACAGGTTCCCCAACAAAGATTAGACACTGTTAACAGTAGTGGATACTTTATACCTATGTCATGATTATAAAAAAAAATACACCCCCAACAATTTAAAGAGTTTAATTAATATGCATTGTCAATATGAAATTTTTTACACTATCATCGGTCAATCAATCACAATGATGACATGAGTGAGTAGTTAAGATAAAAGTCAAACATTTTTAATGATATGTCAATTTATGATTGGTTGATACTGTAAAAATTCTTTATATTGAATGTGCATCCTAGGGGTATTCGCGGATTGGATTGGATCGATTTTGAGCCAAAAAACTATCCGATCTAATAATGGAAATAACTTGCGGTTTGGATTGAATCGGTTTGCTTCCTTAAAAAAATCTGGTCCAATCCAATCCAATCAAATGCGTTTCGGATTGGATTGGATAATTCGGTTTTTACCAATACATCGTTACAAAGTTATATTAAGTCGAAGACCAACATTAAACATATATATGCTAGAATTAATGTAGTTCTAGTTCCTAAGTACATGCATGAAATCTTCTAGTACATGAATAACTATTGATTCCTAGGTACATGAATAACTATACAAATTGCAATACATATAGTATTTGATAATTCCAACAAAAATATTAAAGAGAATGAGAGTGTTCGTTCATAAAAGTATGAAAAATAATGCTTAAGTATGAGTTGTACTATATTTAAAAAATAATAGTATATATATAGTATGTCAGTTTGGATTGGATTGGATCGGATTTCATTAAGGGATCCAAAATCTGATCCAATCCAATGAAAAAAAGCTGTTTTGCGGTTTTCAGTTTTTTCGATTTTTCGGTTCGGTTTTTACAGTTTGAATTGGTTTGGATCGGTTGATGAACATCCCTAGTGCGTCCCAATTAAATTCTAATTTTATTTTTGTTGAGACTCACCATAATTAAGGCATTTAGTTCCGTGGTGGATCCATAGAGTATCCCACAAGCTTAGATCATTTTGGATCTGATATGAGACTAATCTCCGTTCGGATACTCAGTCGCAGTTGTTCTTCACCCCTCCCTAAGGATATATTTTGCGAGATTCGAACTGAGATCCTCCCCACAAGCTCAGCTTGCACAACCCACCAAGTCATACTCATTGAGTCATTGGATAATTGTATTCTAATTTAAATGCATATAAAACTTATTAACTTTTAGTTAAAAAATTAATTTAACAACAAATGTTTGAAATTAATTTATCGTGTGTTCATACAAAATTATAATCAATATGTTTTAAGAACACAAAATCGCAAATACGAGTAAATACCTAATTTGGTCCCTGAAATTATAGGGTTGTATCAACACAGTCCCTCATATTAACAATATTTCAAAATAATCATTGGAATTGCAAAATATAGTAAATGCATCCCTAACATTATTCACTTAGTTTCAAATGCATCTCTGACATTACTAACTTAATGTCATTATAGTCCATGCAAATACCAACGGAGTGACGAATCTGATTAACTTTCTACAATTTCAGGGATCATTTTGGAATATTGATAATATGAGGGACTAAGTTGATATGACCCTACAATTTCAGGGACTAAATTAAGTATTTACTCTCACAAATACTAAACACATAATATATAATACTAATGTCCTCGTGTTTATTAGCCCGTGCAAACCTGTTACAATAACTCAATCATGTTTTATGACCAAAACAAATTTAAGAGTTGAATTCTTATTACCTGTGTAAAATTTGTTACACTGTCAAACAATTAAATGACTTTTAAAATAGTTAGAATAAGAATTCAACATTTTTAATAATGTCATAATTTATGATTAGTTCATAATATAAAAAAAATTTGATTATTCTCTTAAACTTAATTATATGTGATTTATAAATATATGTGATTTATATTCTTATTCTTATATAACTTTCAATATATAAATAAAGAATTTAATTAAGATCAATCACAAATCATCGTATATTTGATTTTTAACATAATTATGACAATTTTTTTTTAATGATATAATAATTTATGATTGGTTATCATACCAATTAAATCCATAAAGAAATCTTTGTATTTTTATTTTTCAATGAAATTATAATAAATATCATATTACCTCTTACGGAATAACTCAATGGTTATTTCGTTACTCAAATTTAGATTCTTGCTTCATTAATCCGCTCAAGAATGTGCAACTGTGATCAATTTCTTATGTTATGAACTTACGATTACTGCTAGACTGCTAGTCATAGCCCCAAAAAATAAAACTGTACTGTTCGTGAATTATATATCTTAAACTATGCTTACTAATGTTTGAGACCCAAAATCAGCATTTTTTATTTAATAGTCTCGAAGTGGTAGGCACTTAATTAGAAGATACGGAATCAGTTGCGTGCTGTTCCTGCCATCACAATTCACAAGTTTCTCCATGAAGCTGAACACAAATGGACACTACCCCCGACTTAAAATTACATCAATCAACAATTAGTCGAAGAAATGAAACACATGGGGGCATTGGTAGCCAATTAAGACAAACTAACTGTATGTAAGCTTCTTGTCCTGGTACTCCTTCCTATTATTATAAAATTTACATTAGCATTGCCACTTGGGAGAAAGCAATACAAATCCAAGATATTTCTTCCAAAACAGCATGGAATATTATTTACAAACAAACATAAATGGTGAGCCATGTGCTAGATTTTTCATAGAGACAAACAACCATATTATTTCACCTTGAAATTCAAAGGACTGCCCCAGTCATAAACCGATGATTGAGAACAGCCTCCGCAGACGGTCTCTTGCGAAATTCAGCATTAAGCATTGCCTGGAAACCATGAGAACAGTATGAACTTTTGATATAGCTCCTAAATTGGAATAGTTTACACTTAAGTAGTACTAAAACATTGCTTTTGGTGAACAAATGATGCTAGCGGAAAACGAATTTTTATATTTACAAGGTACTTCAATTACATAATTTTTCAACAATAATACATTAAAGAAATCATTTACGTACGAAGGAGCATTTGCAGCAATCCAATTTACAAATTTTTGCAACAGAAATTGTTAGCAGTTTTTACCTAAGAGAACAAAACAAAATGAGTGATTCTTTAATAATAATAATAATAATAATAATAATAGCAAACTCTTGTCATGAGAAAATAGTTACCCCAGGAACTTATTTTCTGTGAAACAAATTTAGAGACCAAATCTTCATTCTTCCTAAAAATAAGATATGGTCATCATCAAATACTTCGGAACAAGGACTTCTTTAAATTAGCTAAATATGGTATGTAACACAGTCCATCTCAAACACACACAATTGCAAAGCCATTCACTGATAACAGTTGCCCATACAGGCATACAGATATAAATACCTGAAGTAACTCCCAACCAGCACCATTGCCAAGATCCAGGAACTCAACAGCATTTACTAATCGGTCATCTGCTATACAATACCTGCCGAAGGAAGAACAAAAACAAGGTGAGACAAAAGCAATGACCTTGTAAAATGTAAATATACAGCTTCACTAAGCAGTTGTTTCTTCGGACGGAAAATAAGTAAATTTAATTTGGGAAAAATACATACTACCCTTTTAACTTTGGAATGGTTGCAACAAGCCATCGTGAACTTTTGAATCAATTAATTAAACCGCCAAACTAAGTAAACTGATTGAGAATGTACTATTTTATATAATGTGCAGTATCTTATGTGTACCAAGTATAGGAATTGGGTTGAATGGGAGAAAAATGATACATCAAAAGGTGATTAGTCTTCAAGAAATTTTGTTGTCCTTCTGCCCAATTCCTCTCCATTTTCATTCCGTGTCTTTTTGTATTTAAGCTATTTGTTCTTCTTATGAGCAACTCAAGCCCATATAATTTGTATGCCTCAACCAAAGGAAAAATTAGATTATCGAACAAAAGATCATTACTCTATTAGTGTTATCAGAAATATAGTCTAGAAGATATCTTACTCTCGTGCTGCTTCAAGATCAAGTTGGAAAGTGTTCTCCAAAAGCCTCTGAATTCCATGGTCATGAAAAACTTTAGTGAAGACAGTATCTTATGAGGAAACTTTCACAGCAAACAATTATCAGCTACCAAAGACGAAATCATATTGGCAGCACAGCTTACTTGCAAGGAAAGGCTATCCATTACACCAACTTCACAAAATGGAACAAAAGCCAAGTATGCAAACAGAAGACCTGCTTCGTATCTGCATGGAAACTCAAAATAAATTGGTAACCTGAAAAAGATGCTGAAACGAACTTCTGGATTGACCCAAGTTCTGACAACTTACATGTCATCAGCTATTCCAAAAACTCTTTTATCCATACGCGTGAATGCACCAGCAGCTGATGCTCGTCTCCAAAGCCCATCTGCAAGTGATCTTGGATCCTCTTCTAGTTCTGAGTACCTGGAATGATTTAATTATTATATTTAACACTATTTATGTCATAACTTATAATCTACTTCAGCTTGTATGCAGCATGTTAGTGCATGTTTGTTTTTGCATTCCCATGGACTCAAACGTCCGTTTAATCCAAAGCAACAAATTGTTGCTTTCACGTTTTGGTGCTTTGGAAAGTGTGCTAAGAGAAAAACAAACACACCCTTAGCATACAGCAAATAAAGCAGCAGCAGTTTCAAGCACAGGCCTCAGAGTGTCATCCTACCTTGTGTAACTAGAATATCTAGGGAATCTAAAGATACATATACACAATAGAAAAAATTATAAAAAAAAAAAAAAACATGCAGATTACACAATGGTTGCCAATAACCAGTGCAATATATTACATACAGAAATTCAAAGTTCACAGAAAAGATAAAACATATAAAAAAAGAAAGGAAAGAAAAAATAAACAATAGCATGTCTCATGCCATATGCATATAAAGTATTTGCGGGTGATCAATGTGTTAATAATAGGTTAATTCATGACTACACGACTTGACAAACCATTACCTTACCTTACATCAACAGAAAAGGCTAGATCCCGAAGTCTTGGAATCAAATAACGAGCTTCTCTTTCTGAAATTGTGCTGCCATCATATTACAAAGACATTAATGTTAGAATGACAAGGAATTATAAGACAAATGGAAAATCTTGAACAAAATTAAATGCTTGCTAATTGCATACTTGAGAACCACAGAAAACGGTCCTAGACTCTGGTGCAATCTCTCATGGTCATGCATGTAAGCTAGACCTCTCATAACACCTTGAAGCAGATTTATAATAAAATATTGTCTTCTTTTGATTGCTTGTCCTCGTTCAAAGCGATTCCAGGAAGACAGTTCTCCTAAAGCTCGGTCTTTTGATACCCTCTCACTTGCAACTTTTGCATAGTCTGCCGCACTATATTTCCCATAATCACGAAAAGCAAGCCACTGGACCAAATATATATTTCTAACAAAATTAACAGAATTGAAGCCAAGGTATTTTGAAGTGAAAGAACTTATGTTAATTTCACAGGACAAACCTGCTCCCCAGTAATTGTTTCAAACCCGCCTACAAGTAACAGAATATGCTGACTGAAACCTTTAGAACTGCTCTGTAAGGAACAATGTAAACCAACAAGAAGGATAAAAAGATTACTATGACTTGAATTTGATATAAAATAATTAAATTATCTAGAAAGTGATATATATATATATATATATACATATCCTATTATCTCACTTGAAGAAATGAGTGTGCATTCAACTCATTTGCAGCCATGGTATCTGCCTCAACTCCGGCAGCTCGTTTCCCAGGATAAACCTTCATTGTTAGGAGGAGTTTCTATGCTCAATACAATAATTTCTGTAAAGGTTTAGCATGAACAGCTAAAGACAATGATTATAAAACTTACCTTAAAAACAACTGGAGTTCCTCTAAGTGGACCCTGGGAAACTCTCCCTTCATAAAGCCTGCAACGGAGCTGCCATGAGGATTATCAGTATCCAGAGGGGAACATCTTTTTTGGCTTTTGTTTCTTAATATTATAATAATATCCTAATGACTTGAAATTGAACCCCATGGCACGTACCTGATCTTTACACTGCCTTCTCCAACATCCTGAGTTTTCAGTCCTTCTAAATCTCCATATGAATATTCAGTACCTGGACCCGAGGGAAAGGCTGAATAGCTGGCCAAACGAAGGACAAATTAAAACACTTGTCACAACAATAACAAAGCTTTTCTTATTAGGTGAGTTAAGGGGAAGGAAGTTGAAGTGAGGCTGGCTATAGGTGAAATGAAAAGATGAGAAGAGAAGAGAAGAGAAGAGAAGAGACCTAGTGACGTTCATAAAGCCATAGCTGCCAATGGGTCGTCCCACTTGGAACCAGTCGGAGTTGGTGACAAGGCTCGCTTTAACTTTACCAATTCCTATTCCTACCCGAGACTGTGTCGTCGTCTGTGAGTACAAGCTGCTGCATCTCCTCCACCTCGACAAGACAAAAGAATGGCGGAAACAGAGGCAATCAGGAGGAGGAACCATCATGGGATGGATGGATGCCCTTCAACACTGCCTCTGGATAAGAAACACTTTTTCTATCTACCATTTCTTTTTCTTCACTTCTGCATATATCATATCATTATCATATCAATTTGAAAACACATACATACATAATTATTTATTAGTAGGTGATTATTACATTTGCATTTCATATTTCAAAATATATATATTTCAGTCCCTAATGTTTCCAATGTCTGCAATTCAACCCCTCTATTAAATTTTTGTTAAAATCTGACCGAGTTTTCTGTTTTTCCAAATTTGCACTCACATCACTACTTTGATTCCAAATCTGCCCCTCCCTCGATCAGAATTCATTATACCCATATACTGTAGCCAAATCTGTAGCCGACTCCATCAATTTGACTCTTTTAAAATAAGTTTACTTTTGACGTGAAAAGGTAAGAGTCATTAATTTTGATAGAGTATATAAAAATCCGATCCTATTAAATAATTTAAAGTATACTCTTATTTTCTCGTTTCATATATCAACTCAATTTGAAAAAGCTAAATCCATCGTACCCACCGCAAGGCAGCTCATTTACACTTGAAAAATTGAAGTCAGGTATCTATACATCTATACATTGAATAAGGGGGAATCCCATTTTACTGTTCATTTCCACCTGTCGGTATCATATTTTTTTGTGGCTATTTTTTATTTTTTATTTATTGTTATAGAGGTGCCGTGTTTTGGAGCAAAAAAGCAGATACATATATAAGACATAAAGCTGCTACAACCTGCAAAGGTGATCTATCTCAATGAAAAATAAATCGGATGACTTTCATTTGTGATGAATTTGATAATTTTAAATATTTTTGAAAAAAAAATATGAGAGAAAAAAATAAAATAAGATGAGAGAGCATGTGTTAAATAAGATAGAAAAAAATAAATGCACCAAAAATATCAATTATGAAAGTCATCCAATCCATATCCCTATCCATCACTTGCACATTTCAAGCTGTCAAAATAAATAGTATATTTTTTAAAGAATTTAATTGGTATATATTGTTAGTATAAAGATTTTTTATACAGACAATCAATCAGAAATTGTCACATAAACTAAAGTATTTGACTATTATCTTAATTATCTTAAAAATCATACATATCATGATTTCTGATTGATCGTCGTATAAAAGCACGTAACAATAAAACTCTTTTTTAAATTCAAAAGCAAAAAAGCTTTTTGTACAACCTACTTTCTACTACTCTCAGTGTTCTACTCCTCTCAAACTCTCCTCTCCGTCCTCCCATCCCCCCATCCCTTTGCCTTCTCGGTCCTTCAAATTCCGAGGTAACTTTTCTCTCTCTCTCGCTACCTCCAACTGCAATTATCATGATCATGTATTTTTTTAATTCGTAATTTCAATTTTAGAGGGAGAAAAGAAGACGAAGACCATTCGTAAAGCAGTGATGGCATCAACGCTGGTTTAGAAATCAGAGGACTGGAGGGTCATTCTCTCCCCTGAGCAGTTTCGGATCCTTCGCCAGAAAGGAATTGAATTGAAGGGTACCAGAGAATATAACAAGTTCTTTGAAGGAGGAGTTTATAATTGCGCTGGCTGTGGAACTCCTCTTTACAAGACTGAGATAACTTGTGCAGCATGTGGTGGGCACTTGGTCATGTTTTCAAAGGAGAGGGGTTGAAGACACCCACTAATGAACGCCATTGTGTCAATAGTGTTTCTGTCAAATTTATTCCAGCAAAATCTCTTGCTTAACTATGAAGCCGTACTTTATTGGAGGTGTATTGTGAACAAAATACTTGTCTTTGTTTGTTGCCTAAACCTTATTTGGGGTTCTAAAGGTAGCTCCTGCGATGTGTTCAAGCTTGAATGACTGAGCAGGGAGTGCACTTGAGGCGAATAAAATCATTTTCTTTTTTAGTCAATGAAAAAAGAGAAGGCCATTCGTAATTTCGTAGCTCCCTCTCTACTCCCTTCTCTTGATTTGCTTTTACTGAATAATAGCCTGCATAAATGTTGGTTGTCTCTATAATTTGTATTCTCCTTCATCCATAACTGGGTATCGGTTTTGCAGGAACCCTCACTTTTTAATTTATTCCTTCTGTGTGGAGTTATTTAATTATACATAATTATGTATTTTGCATTGCATTAGGAACCCTCCCTCACTTTTCCTAACTGCTTTTTCCCTGCATTAGATCTTTTTCACTTTCAATTTATTTTTCAACAGAGAAAGGAAGTGGGTGAAGGAGAAAAGCTGGTTTGATCACCATTGCATGGTCCATTCAAGGCCTGCTCAAGGTATCGATTCTCAAAATACCATAAATATACCTATGTTTTTTCAAATTACAATAATTATTTTCTTTTAATCGTATGCCATTATTGCATATTCTATATCTAGATTGATGCCTTGAATTGCAATATCTTCTGCTTCTATGGTCGGTAGTTCCTGTTGGTTGTAGGTTATTTGTAATCTTTATAACACTACTTAGGCTTATGATTATTCTCTGTTCAACTCTTTGTTTATTCTTTGTTGTTGCCTTTGACATTCATTTTTTTGTGAACTTTTTTAAACCTTGAACAGTTAGTTGTATCTTGATCTTGGAAAGGATTCTTTGTACACCAACTAAAGTTGAAACTTGATAAACAAAAGAGGAGTAAATAGGTGGACAAGAAATAAAAATTTAGAAGTTAAATTTATGCTAATTACTGACAGGTATACATTTTGTTGCAGACAGTATGCTTTTGGGTTGTCCGATGTGTGGTTGGCTAGGGAGGAAGAGCCTCTGCCTTGGTGGATTGCGAGAAGCACAAGGCCGTGCCGTGGTGGAATCCTTTCTCTGAGTTTGAAATCCAATAGTAAATGGTATGAACTTCTTTGACCATGAAATAGTCATCTCAAGTATGTAATTACTTATAGAGTAAACTATTAAACTGGTCCTCCAAACATAAGCATGTCATCATGACATAAGTTTTCTTTTTCATTTAAAAATTTGTTAAATTTTCAGATGATTATTATTTGTTGATGATTTTTTGACAATTTATTGTTACTTTACTGGATTTTTGGATTTCAAGTTCAAAACTTGAATTTTCTCTATTTAGCAATATGCAACTATTCCGGATGGTAACAAGTATTGCAATTTGAAATTTTTGTTTTCTAAGTTTTTGATAGATAGAAGCTAATATGGAAAAGGTTGAACAAGCTAATAGGGAAGCTATTGAAAGATCTTAGAGTTCAAAGTATGTTGTCTCAGCCCCATGATCAAGTTGAGCATAGGAATTTAATTGTGTTATGAAGGACCAGTAGTGGCATAAACCTGAATCGTGACGTGTTCAATTTTCATGCCATTGTAAAAGCACGGATTATTGATTTTCTTATATATATTTAGGAGCTTTGTTTGAAGAACATCTAAATTATCCAAATTATTTCATAATTTCTTTACTAGCTAGGAGCGTAGCATCATAGTGTAAAGATAACCCATCATGGTTACTCTCATTGCTCCTGGCAACTATTCTCCCGAGGAAGATGCAAAAGCTGTCTAGAAGGTTGCCAAAGGTCAAATTATCCAACGTTTAATTTTAATTAGTTTGGATTATGTTTATTAATTGACACATAATAGCCTCTAAATTTTCATCTTGAAATTCCATTACAAAATTATCAATGCTTCACTTACAAACAGCAAATCAGACAAGCTTACCAAGACCTTCACCAAGAAAGAAGTAAACTAAGAGTTAACTCTTAAATTCTCCCTATAATTTGTCTACCAAAGAAGTCCTTTAAGGATGAATTTGTAGAGGTTTTATGTCTTTGAGGGACTTATTAGTGAAAAGATTGTTCAAGGGCTGATGTGATTACATGCTTATGTTTGGGGGACCAATTTAATAGTTTACTCTAGAATTAATTACATACTTGAGATGACTATTTCATGATCTAACTCTGTGTTTTATTTTGAGCAGCTGTTGATGGGGTTGGTGAGCTCATTTAGATATAGTGGAGATGAGATCAATGCAAGACTGGCAAAAGCTGAAGCTGATATTCTTCATGAGGCTGTCAAAGAAAAGAAAAGTAACCATGAAGAAGTTATCAGGATCCTCAGTTCGAGGAGCAAACAATAACTTGTGGAGCGTTTCAATCGCTACAGAGATGACCATGGCCTTTCCATTAGTAAGGTACAAAAATTAAATAAAGGAAAAGTCTGTTGCTTTGCTTTTCTCACCATTGCTTTTCTCTTAGATTCTAGATCCTCCTCATCTCAAAGTCTCACTGCCTCTGGAGGTTTTGGGCAAGTTTTATGTGTTTTTCTTCTATTGTTAATGCCTATGTACTGAAGCTATTTGATTCATATTCATGATTGTACTTCATGGGAAGGAAATTACTAGAGTTGTTGAGACAAGTAGGATAATGACGGTTCAACTGAGATATAGACTATTATTCAATAATTGAACATAAAAGGAGTATTACTATTTTATTAAATACAAAATAACTTAATTTAAAGCATTAAGTATATTTTTATTCAGGTTAGCTAACCTAACCCCATGACATTTATGTTATTGATTTAGCTGAATAAGTTTCTGTACTCTTGAGGTTAATATTCTTCGTATGTTTCTTCTTTCTTTAGTATATTGAGTTATTCTAACTATCATTGAGATTTGACGAAGTTGCTCGTGATACTCCAGTTACATCTAAACCATGTGATCCACATTGGAAATAGATATGAATATCTACAAAATATGATTGTAGGTGAGCATATGATTCCTTTTTTATGATCTGACGCCTATTTGATTGAGTATTCTGAATAGTAAAGCTTCTTTTCTTTCTCTATGTATGATGATTGTTAATTGTTATTTTGATTTCTCATGTTTTTATGAATAGCATGATGATATATCAATGTACAACAGAGAACTTCAGTTGAGTGGATTGTTTAAAGATGAACAAGTGAATAGCATTAAGTACCCTTGGTTGTCTCAGGAGCTTTGCATTAGCTTGCTATTTGTCCCTCTTGGTTTGATTGTGGGTTTTACTTTCCTTCTGTTGAGGTATGCTATTGCTGCAGGGGTGGTATTCTTTTTTAGAAGGATTTGTGTATTGAAGCAATGCATCAATTCTATGCTTGAAAGTTGAAACCGCTTTCTTCTTGGTCTTGGTTTTATTGAGTATCAATAACATACGTCAGTTTAGGTGTTATCTTTTTCTGGTTTTCTGTTTCTTCAGTTCTTTGTATATGTGTTTGGGCACTCCTTGTGCTCTAAATAAATATATTTCTCTGTTTATAAAAAGTAGTAATTGGAATTAAGTGGGGAGGGGGAGAGAATTTAGGTGTAAAAAATATTTGATGTTAAATTTTTTTATACCGATACTGTGATAATTTTCAGTAGGTATTGATCCTAAACTTAGGTTCAGGTTTAGAAATTTATATGTTGAATTTTTATTCAATCTCTATTTATGTCTTAATTAGCATAATAGAATTATAGTATAATTAATTTATATATTTATGTTTCAATTAAAAAAATATAATTTCACTTCAAAATGAAAATCGAAATTATTTTTTGATTAAATTAAAGATTGTAATTATTTTATTTTAAAATAAAAATAAAGGATGGTACACCATTGTGGTGGAGGAAATAACAGTACACCAATGTTAGGGGGCACTGCGATGTAGCAAGGAGAATTGGAGGCCGACTGCATCATAGATTTTGGCTTCGGTTAAAATGAAAACTACTTTTTTTTTTTTTTTTTACTTCAATTAAAAGCTGCATTTTTTTAAAAAAAAACTTACCCCTGCATCATACTAGTTTTGCAATAATTCCGAAATAACTAGGACACTGAAATCGGTTGCTGGTAGAGCTTTTTTCATAAATAAAAAAAAGTACCCTTTTTAGGATAAGAATTCTTTAAAATGAACATGTAATAATATTTTCATCCTTGATTTAGTAAAGTATTAAGAGATCTTAATCTACTTTATTAAATTAAAAGTGAAAACATCCTTAATTGTTCACTTTAAAAACAAATTCATCTTAGAGGAGATTTTTCCCATTTTTTTATTATCCTTTACGAGATACATCTCTTATTGTTCTTTATTGGAATTTGTAAGGTCTGTATTCTCCTTTGTGTTGTCTGTAAGTCTTAGGTGGTGTTGCTATTTTTTATTAAGTAAATATTCAATTTGGTTTCTGAAATTGTAAATGTGTGTCAATTTGATCCCTAAATTTAAAGAAATTCCAAATTAGTCCCCGACGTTGTCAAACATTAATCAAGTTGGTCCCTCTGTCAGTCTCGATTAATTGACGGTGTTAATAGTGTTGAGGTGACACGTTATCTGTCACATGTTAAGATATAGTTAGTGTCCACGTCATTAGACCAATTTCAAGGACCATTTTGACGAATTTCAGGGATCATTTTGATACTATTTGAGGTTTTTGTTTTTGAATTTCATTTTTACTTCTTACTCCCTAATTTTTTACCTCATCCTTACTATTCCCCGTCTTTACCCCCTTCTCTTCCCTTCATGGTGAAGAAATTCCACTCTGAAATCTAGAATAAAGATCCAGAGATCTGCCAATTACAGCAGTTGATTGAGGAGGCTAGCCAGAAGCGGTCTAAACTTGAAAAAAAAAAAAATCTGAAGCTTAGAGGGCTTCTTCCACCAATTTCTTGATTTAAGGGATATTGATACCTTGAACATGTTAGGACAAAATCTAGATTCCATTTTTGGGAAATTTTGCAGGAGCAAATACCTAGTGGTGGTTCACTTGAAGATGGAAGCATCATTCTTCCCTAAAATTTTCACTGGTACATAATGTTAAAAAGGGGGAGTTTTTGAAATGAAGAAGAGGGAGAAGAAATAGACGTTGGAGAGGATGAAAAAAAATTAACCTCACAGTGTCAAA
The DNA here is from genome assembly GCA_039655645.1 of Ammopiptanthus mongolicus. Lineage (NCBI taxonomy): Eukaryota > Viridiplantae > Streptophyta > Magnoliopsida > Fabales > Fabaceae > Ammopiptanthus > Ammopiptanthus mongolicus. Next base: position 106,755,241 of record CM077343.1, on the reverse strand, counting down.
AAGGTCCATGAAATTAGGTCCAAGGAAGGCAGGAAGGTAACGTGCCACCTAGGCAGATAACCTGTCACCTCAGCGCGGTTAACACTGTCAACTAACTGGGATTGACAGAGGGACCAACTTTATTAACGTTTGATAACTTCGGGGACTAATTTGAAATTTTATTAAATTCAGGGATCAAATTGACATACATTTACAATTTCAGGGACCAAATTGAGAATTTACTTATTTTTTATTGTGTTGCTCTATGGTCCATTTTGTGTTGATGGGTCTTGTTGCTATTTTTATTATTGTAGTGTGTTTTATTGCAACTTTATCTGGAATTTGATTTTTTTGTGAGAAACGTTATTTATATATCAAAATGGGATAACAAAAATCGATAATAATTTTAAAAAAATATATTTCAATCCCTGATGATTCGAAAGTGTGCAAATCAACCCCTCTATCAATCTTTTGTTAAAATCTGACCAAGTTTTCTGTTTTGCCAAATTTGCACTCACATCACCATTTTGATTCAATATTTATCCCTCCCTCGGTGAGAATTCATTATACGATTATACCCATATATTGTAGCCAAATCCCTAATTCACGCTATCAATTTGATTCTTCTATGATGAGGATATCTAAAGTGTAAATATAAGAGTTATTAATTTAAATAAAGTATATAAAAATCTCAACCTATTAAATAATCTAAGATAGACTTTTACTTTCTCATTTCATATATCAACTCAATTTAAAAAGTTAAATCCATCATACCCGGCCCAAGTCAGCTAATTTAGACCTAAAAATTGAAGTTGGGTATTTTGTAAGAGTATTTGACAAAAACATGAATAAATAAGACTAAATGCTCAATTTAGTCCCCAAAAATAAACAGAGAGACACTTTTGGTTTTTGAAAAAATAAATTAACCACTTAATTCTTCAAATTTATAAACGTGGATCACGTTAGTACCTCATTCCAGTTCCAATGTTCGTTTACTTGCCTAGGTATCTAGTTAACCATCCTGTCGTGGTCTTGTGCGACCTATGATTAATTTTTATTGTGGGAAAAGGTGCACAATTCTCAGGTATATGAATTTTAAAACTGTACATGTTTTTTACTTTTCATTCATTTCTTTACTGTGAAAATTCGTCATAGGTCACACAAGACTACTAACGGGTCATGCAAAATGGCTAACGAAACACATAGACAAGTAAACAGACGTTGGAACTAGACAGATGAACGAACATGACCCGCGTTTGTAAATTTAAGGGACTCAGTGATTAATTTATTTTTAAAAAAAATAAAAGTGTCCCATATATATTTTTAAGGATTAAATTGAGGTTTAGTCAATAAATAAAACATTTGCGGGCCCTTAAAACTCCCCAAACAAATAAGACTGTGGACATTCCTGAAGCAACTAATATATTGCGTTACTATGCTGGTGCTGCTCATAAATTTCAAGGACAAGTATTCCAAACATCCACTAGCATTGTTTGAAGTTGCCATGATTATTATATTTGTAAAGAGACAATTGTAGATGGTCCCTTTAATTTTTTGGGAGATATAATGTAATGTGTTTTCCTATTAATAGATAATTTTGAAACATTACATAGAGTACGAGGTTGGAAAGTGGAATATTGCTATAGTTATTCTTTTAACAGAATTGTGATTAAATTGACTAATATGTAATGATTGAGATTATTGATATGGATATTAGGTTCTTCATACGTGCCATGCATGCACGGGGTCAGGTACAAGTACTATCTAGTCTTTCGGCCTGGACCTGCTGGGCGCCGGCTTTTGTTTATTACTCACAAATATCCCACACTATGGAAACTGTGTAAAGAATTAGAGGGTATATGGTTTTGTTGAGTTTCATGATAGGGATTTTTTTTAATAAAATATATGGCGAAGAAATTGTACCGAAAAAATATATGCTGAAGAAATTAATTGCGAAAAAATAACGTTTCAATTGGAATTAATGAATTTTGAGATTTTTTTATAGTCATATTATAGATTTATAGGTATGAAGTATCTATTAGGGGTGTTCATATTGAATCCGCAAATTGATATAAAAAAATTGAAAATCGAACAAAATCGATGTATATTATATTTTTTTGGATCTTGTTTTGTGAAAATCGATCGGATCAGATTTTAAATTTATTTTTTTTAAACCAAATCAAATCGAATCAAATCGTATATATAAAATTTAATATTTAATATATGTTTATTCTATTTTTTCATTATTGATGTTTTATTTGTTGGTTTTCTCCTAATAATACTTATTAATTTGATTCGGCGTAGTTTTTTTACTATTTTTAATGTTCCAAACATAAAAAAAAAAAGATGTTCTGAAAGTAGATATAATGATATTTATTTATTTTAGACATATTTTATGAAATGTTATTACCTAAATGTATCAACACGTATATATAAGTTTAACATTTTGTTCAATTTAGCTTGTAATCTTGATTTTTTTTTATGTAATATAAATATGTAATCATGTGTCTGTAAAAACCGAATCAACTAATCCAATCCAAACCGCATTTAATCGGAACGGATTGGATCATATTTTTTAAGGAAGCAATCCAAATCGAACCGAACCGCATGTTGTTTTAATCTTTGGATCAGATGACTTTTTGCCTCAAAACCAATCCAAACTAATTCGCGAACACCCCTAATATCTATCACTGTTAGTAGTGACTAATGTCCGTCGGGAATTTATTGGACATTCAAAGGTGAGTTCTCCCCTTCCATTATTGTCGTATTAGGATTGTATTAATATTTAATATGGTATTTAGGATTGTATTAATATTTAATAAACTCTTTCATATAATAGTTTTTGTATGTAAAATGTCCACACATTCCTGCTCTTTCAAAGGTGTTGATAGAATGCATGTTAGATTTAGATTAGAGTATTGATAGAAAGTTGTCCATCATTACTTTGGATAAATGTAACACTTTGAATGTTTTATATGAAAGATTTTTATACTTCAGTCTTAGATATATTATGATATTTATCTATTATATGATAATGTACTCGAATGACATATTTGTATTACATTTTTATGTTCTTTTTTTTTCTTATAGTACAAATTTCTTATTTCATTCTTAAACATTTATAAATTTTTTATATTAAAATGCGGGTAATGAATATAAATATAAATACTTAGGTACCTATCGGATAAGAGCACAAATATTAAAATTATTATCCCTATGAATATGTGTCTAAAATGTAAATATAAGGAGGAATAGTATAATACGCTACCTATTACTATAGTTAATCTCTGCCAGTCTGATCATCTACATATTCGTTAATAAATTTGGAGATTTGACAATGTGAAATAGACGACATTTATTAAAAAGTGAAAAATGAAAATGAAGCGTGAGGCCTAAAAAGGAAAGTTGTCCATTGAAAATCCCTGCTTCTGCTACACGGCACACTATTAATCAACCAATCTAATGAGAACATTACATCATAACTTAAAAAGATCAATTACGGTGAGGTTTGGTTAATTTATGAAATATCTTATTCCTATCTAAAATACATTTCCCAAAAATGTCATTTTTAATAATGAGAAGCGCTAGCAATATACTCCTTAATGGATCAGAATTTCCTGCAATCGGGAAAATCCTGCATTCACGCGGTTGGCACATCAATGACCATTTGATCAAGATCGGACGGTCTAGAATTTAAGCTCGACAAATCCGATTAATAAAGAAATTCAAAATCTGTAAATTTATAAGTCATTCGATAAAAAACATATGGTCAGAATTGCTTAACAGCTAGATTTTCGACTGTAGGGAATCCATTTCCCTCTCTAACACTCTTTTTCCAACACACATCCTTCAATTGGTTAAAATTCATATGGGTCCCACTTAAATTTTATAAGGGCCGCATGAATTTTAACCAATAGGAGAGTGTGTGTTGGAACAAGAGTGTTAGAGAGTGTGTTGTTAGTATTTTTCTTTTAACAATATTTCTTTCTCATCCTCATATATAGAAATAGAGTTTTCGGCTTTCATTTACAAATTTTATTCTCGAACATCTTTTATACGTGAGAATTATTTATTATCCCTTATATCAAAAAGGTAAAGTTGTAATTTTCAAAAAAAATCTTTTAATTCTTAATCAGTATACCAAATAACATTAGTTAATACTTATGTTCAATTTGAAAAAAATAGCTGATAAGCTTGTGTATGGTTGATAAGTTAGTTTATAACTAATAAGCTAATTTTTAGCGGAAAGCTAATAGTTTATAGTTGATAGCTGAAAAACTAGCTGATTGAATTTGAAGTATTTGATAAAATTAACTGTTGAACTAGCTTATAAATGTAAATGACATAAAAGGATATATTTATGACAAATATAGTAAAGTGAGAATTTCATTAAATATGAGGGTAAAAATGAGAGAAAAGTCAATAAACTATAAGCAATAAGCCATAAGCTAAATAAATTAACTTAAGAAGAAAAGTTATAAGCTTATGCGATAAGTTTGTTTATCAAACACCTCTACTTTAGTCAAACTAACTTATAAACTAGCCAAATAAATTATAAACTAGCTTATTGAATAAGCCAATGGGAGGTTTAATATTTACCTTATTTAATTTCATTTTAAGGAAAAAGAAAAAGAAATAGAAATGCAGGCATAGACGTCAGGAGAGAGAACGGGCAAGAGACTTTACTGAGTCGTTACGCGTCGTCTCCACCAAACCCTTCTCTTCTCAGACTTCTCAACCTCCAATCCAAGGTCCGCTCTTCACTCTCTCCGAATCAATCCTTTTCCTTTTCGGTTTTTCTTTTTGATCCATACAATTTCGATTTTTCGGTAGCAGATTAGTCAGTGATCATCATCACATCACCAAATCGAAAAAAACAAAAAGATAGGTATAGAAGTGCAGTTGAATTTGGGAGTAAAGTAAAAAAGACGGTGTGTGTGTGTGTGAGAGTCGAGAGTCGAGAGAGAGAGAGAGATGGGTGATAATTTGATGGAAAAAGTGAACGCGTTGGGAGAGAGGCTTAAAATAGGAGGCGTTGAGGTAGGTCGGAAGATGAGTGCTGGCATGAGTTCCATGAGTTTCAAGGTGAAGGAATTCTTCCAAGGTCCCAATCAGGTTGATAAGCTCGTCGAGGATGCTACCTCTGAGGCTCTTGATGAGCCTGATTGGGCTCTCAATCTCGATATATGTGACCTGATCAATACCGAGAAGGTCAACAGTGTTGAATTGATCCGTGGAATAAAGAAACGGATCATGATCAAGAGTCCTAGGGTTCAGTATCTGGCTTTGGTCTTGCTTGAAACTTGTGTTAAGAATTGTGAGAAGGCATTCTCTGAGGTGGCAGCTGAGAGAGTCCTTGATGAGATGGTTAGGCTCATTGATGATCCTCAGACCGTTGTTAATAACCGCAACAAGGCTTTGATTATGATTGAGGCGTGGGGAGAGTCCACCGGCGAGCTCCGCTACCTCCCTGTTTATGAAGAAACTTACAAGGTGTGTATCTATGTATTTACACTTTTCTATATTTCTCTGCTCTCACGAGAAACATAACACTAAGGGTCCCTTTGTTTTGTTTTGTTTTGTTTCAGTTTCCTGTTTTCAGAAATAATGGCAAATACTATCACATTGTTTTCATACTGTTTCCTAATTTCAAAGACTTGTGCACGGAAAAAATGAAAACAACAAGAAATATTTGAAAACATGAAATGAAAATAAGAAACTAGAAACAAAGCAAACATGTCCTAAATATTCAAGACAAAGGATACCAATAAGATGAAATCAAGACTATTTCTGCTAATAAGTGCCTAGAAAATCCCTAGAGAAAATTCTAGGAGTCTTAGTTAGTTGAATTATTTAGATAAGTTACTGGTTGATAATATGAATTTGGCTGAATGGAATTCATCACCTTGATAGCAATGCTGAGCATGATATTTTTTATTTTTGAATTTTCCTCGCCTACTGCTTTTCTGGTGCAGAGTCTGAAATCAAGGGGTGTTCGATTCCCTGGTCGTGACGATGAAAGCTTGGCCCCTATTTTTACTCCTCCTCCGTCAGTGTCTGCTCCAGAGGCTGATGTCCATCTTCCACATCAGATTCAACATGATGTTCCGGTCCAGAGTTTTACGCCTGAACAAACAAAGGAAGCCTTTGATGTTGCAAGAAATAGCATTGAGCTTCTTTCTACTGTGTTATCGTCTTCACCTCAACAAGATGTTTTACAGGTATCTTTTAGTTGTATTATGCCTAGACGGTTAGTTGCAATCTTTAATGTGCCATTTTGGATGCTCTCATTTGATTTTGACAATAAGTAATATCTATTTTGGACAAAAATGTGTTATTTGTAGGTAGAACTTCATATATATATATATATATATATATATATATATATATATATATATATATATTTCAAATACTATATGTATATATATATACACAGTGACCATAGTTTTTGCATATGATGTTGTGCTTCTAATATATGTACTTAGACAGTTAAAATCACCATACAACTTTTATGAAGTTATACCTGCTCTAGTGTTTGGGTCGGTGGTCCATAAATGGAATCATTCAGGAGTTCAATAATAAATTTATAATATTCTGCATTTCACAGTTCGGCTTTGCAGAATGCCTTATAAGAAAGGGAAAAATATTTTAAGATTCAAACTTTATCAGCTGTTTGTTACAAATCCTTTGATTTTTGTAATTAGTTCCCCTTACAAAATAACATTGTTCATAGATGCACCAGTTAGATGATTTTAATTATACATTGGAATGTTTTTAAACCTACAAAGCTTGTCAGTTTGCCCTGACCCTTTCATGATGTGTTGGAAGATATAGAATCACTCTTAATGAGGCACAGTGCTGATGAAAATTTTATATATTGAACTCCTCCCTTGGGGTGTTATCTTATCATAGTTACATAAATTTATCTAGTGAGTTTCATTATTTTAGTCTGATCCATATGATGTTTATCCTGAACTTTACTGTTTAAATATTTCTCTTTTGAAACATTTTTTATAGGTCTGAAAAGTATTAAAATGTATTATAGTGTATATAGCAGTACATAGATATAGACTTGGTGATTAAATATTCTTGAGTGTTATCTGTAAATTAAGAGTCTATTATTATTATTCTACTAATATACTTTTGAAAATTAACTATTTTTTTTATATTTTCTGTCATTGTGTTATTCTCTTCAAAGAAAAATGAGCGGCTGATACTTACTTTGTATAGCTTTATAGAAGTTTTTTTTATAACAATGAAACTGTCTCTAGTTTCCTGCAGTGTCTTTTTTTCCCCTTGGCCATGGTAATGCAATGATGGCTATTGTATATTTGGGTTGATTGTATGAGTTATTAAAATAATGGTTATTGATGTGAAATACACTATTACTATTTAATTATGTATTCTCTATTTACTTAACTGGACAACACCCATGCAAGAACCTGTCCAGTTATCCTGATATGCTTAATAGTGAAGAGAGTTACGAACCAGTCAATTTCAATTTGGTGTATGGCGCATTGCTAAATGCTAATGTGAACATGGCCTTACGTAATTTCTGTATATTCGTCCCATTCCCGTCATTAAACAGAAAACCGAGGAAAATTGTTTTGTGCCTTTCCTTGCTTTATTCCCTTGTGAAGTTCCCCAAATGAGGAATACATCAGTTTTGGCCATGTGAGGGAAGAAGCATATTGTATCAGGCATCAATGAATTACAGAAATATAAATCTGATCTTTTCTTCCATCTGTAGGATGATTTGACCACCACACTTGTACAGCAGTGCCGTAGGTCCCAATCTACTGTCCTGCGAGTTATTGAAACTGCTGGGGATAATGAAGCATTGCTTTTTGAGGCCTTGAATGTTAATGATGAGATTCAGAAGGTTCTCTCCAAGTATGAAGAGTTGGAGAAGCCTGCAGTGGTTGGAGTTCAGCCTGAACCAGCTATGATACCTGTTGCTGTTGAGCCAGATGAGTCACCTCGTCATACTAATGAAGATGCCTTGATTAGAAAGCCAGCTGGATCAAGAGGTGGCGCCCATGGAGGAAACAATGATGACATGATGGATGATCTTGATGAGATGATTTTTGGGAGAAAAGGTGGGGTTGCATCAGGTGGGGGACAAGATACAAAGAAGCAGCAATCATCAAAAGATGATCTCATCTCCTTCTAAGCTGCACTACAAATCGACTTTGAATATAGGACTCTGTGTCTTTAGCATCTTGCTACTTTTATATCTACATATTGATTGTGCACTTTGTTCAGAATTTCAGATTGCTCGTTCCATTATATTTTTTTGCTCATTCTGTTTGATTTATGGTATATAAGTTCTTGACAAGGTATAGATGGGAGACTTTCTGCAGAATTTCAATGTGGTTTCTTTCATATTGTCTCTGTTATTTGGATGATTGCAATTCTCGTAGATGTATGAAGGTGCCAATACGGCCATTTTTTGGTGCATGCTCATGGGTTCTGATAATGAGCTATCTGGTTTCTTATCTCAAATCTTAGACTTAGTGAATGGCTTCTTCAAACCAAATATCTCTAATGATTCAGCCGCTTCTTCAGCCCAAATCTTAGTGAATGGCTTCTTCAATACCAAACCGCCAGTAATGATTGGTATTTATTCGGGATGAGCGGCCATTTTTTGGTGCATGCTCATGGGTTCTGATAATGAGCTATCTGGTTTCTTATCTCAAATCTTAGACTTAGTGAATGGCTTCTTCAAACCAAATATCTCTAATGATTCAGCGGCTTCTTCAGCCCAAATCTTAGTGAATGGCTTCTTCAATACCAAACCGCCAGTAATGATTGGTATTTGTTCGGGATGAGCATGAGGATTCTCAGACTTCAATCTAGTATTAATACTTCAGAAAACAACAAGTAATCTTTTTTGGTAAACCAACAATTTTAATATTATATAAGTATTGGTAAAATATATATACCTAACATATAAATAAGATGCTAAGCAAATACTTGTGTCAATCTGTGCTTCAACTCGTTTTGGCAGCATATCTGGATTAGTTTTTGGTGAACAAGTGGGTAGCAGGATATTAATCTCTTTCGATACGTAGAGATCACAAAAGTGAGTTTTATTTCTTTCAATAAAACATTTTTTCATACACATGATAAGAATTAAACTTTTGACAACTTGTTTAAGAAACTCAGTTATCTATCAATTGTGTTGGGTCTTGTTTGTATGTCAGAATTAGTTTTGTTTGTTTTTTAAAGTAAGATAGTTTTAGGGCAAATTTATCAATATATCACTGTTTAACTTTTTATGTTTCAAATTATCATCATTTTTAAATTATATATCAAACAACCACTATTTTAAAATTACATTGAGAAGTCGTTTTTACCATCCACGACTTCTCAACTTGATCAATCAAAATTTGTTTTGTTTTCCTTGGGAAGTCGGGTTTGCTAACCACGACTTCTCAAGGGGTTTTTAATTTTTTTTTTGAAAGGCTATATTGTATTAATTTAAATTATTATTTAAATTATTGAAATTAATTTTAATTAAGGTTATAAATATTAACGTAATTAATTTTATTAGTTAAGATTAATAAAAATTTTATTTATTAAACTAAAAGGGAAAATAATGACAAGTACCCAAATATTTTAGATTTAATTAATTAAACAAAAAATACAATAATGACAAGTGCACAAAAATTAATCTCCTAAATAGTGTCCAGTTCCACATCGTAGAGGTCGTCGGTTACAGCGTGGACGACTTTGATGTGGTTGTTTCTCATCTGCTACAGCGGGTTGCTCTGCTTGCTGCACACCTTTGTTGAGATTAAGATTTGTGGGAGGCATTGAAGAACTAGCGTCGGCCGGGAAGGGGAATGATGGAACGCCAAACGAGTACATACTTCGCATGTATGCGGCTGCCGACTGTGACGTTCCGAGGTCTGTGCCAAACAGATTGCTATAAAATTCTCCATCACTGGAAGCGATAGAGTGTCGACCTTGGTCAAGCGGTGGGGAAGCGTCTCGTTGCATAGGGGTGTAGGCAAATGAATGGTGAGGCGGTTGGGGGTCATCATCAGCCATGGGAACCGGGGGGCTGGGTTGGGGACGTGCATTACGCCGTGGACGCTGTTGGGTGGGCATACTTGGTCCAACATCCGGAACGTGTTGAACATCACCCCGCGGGTCTTGCAACTGTTGCGGAATAGACAGGTACGATCTCGAGTTCTGCCTAAACCACGTCATATACTCAGCCGTGTGACACACATAACCCGGAATCGGTTGTCCTGATATGATGCCATTTCGGCGTTCCTGCCAAAACTGGATCCATTCTGCATGCTTTATTCTCCAGTTTTCAGCGTGATTACCTCGCATGTCCAAGTCATGCAGGGCATCCATATTTGCAGGTTCTCCCGATATTTCCTGCGAAAGACCAAATTATAGATTTACCCTATCTGTTTGATGCCATTCTACATTCTGGAAACATATAAGTGCGGTACTGGAAGTCCACAATTTGGATTCTCTATATGCTTCTCGTGGTATCACGCTCTGAAGATCTCTGTAAGGCAACCACAAAAACTGGTTACTTTCCATATGATTGACCCTCGATCTGTATCCCGTAATGTCATCCCGCGGAGTTCCGCTATACTGTAGTCCCCCGCCACTCCATCTAGTAAAATACATCGCAAGGTCAGTATAATAAGTAAAGGATGTAAGGTAATTTAACTATGAATAGAATCTTTACTGTCGTGCTAGTGGAAACGATGGTTCGCGGTTGCATCGTGGTGCAAGGAATGGCATGCGGTACCATACCCAAGACTGTAGCAACAATACGCATCCACCCATACAGGCAGCGGCGGGTGCAGATGCACGACATATTTCCCTGTACAGATTTGCTAGACATGCCGTGCCCCAGCTGTATCTTCCAGCACGCTGAAAATCTTCCAACAGTGGAAGATACATCAAGTGAACTCTGTTACCAGATTTGTTAGGCATCAAGAGCCCCACGATCAAGCGTAAAATGTACGCTCTACAATAGGCTTGTACCTGTTGGACTGTTGCATCATGAGGGGGAGTGGCAAACGTCTGTTGCAACCACTTGAGTTTTATTTGTTGTCCCTTCATCTGATTAGACGGAGGAACCGTACCTAAAAGTCGATGGCATTCTTCTTGCCAGACAAGGAAGCTAGGTCCAGTAACGGGCAGTTCGTTCACACGCAATCCTAGATGAAGAGCAACATCTTCTATCGTTATTGTGCATTCTCCGACGGGAAGATGGAACGTGCGTGTTTCTGGCCTCCACCTTTCTACCATTGCAAGAACCAACGATTTGTCAATCTTTGTGTGTCCCACTGTTGCAGCGATAGAAAACCCAGCTTGCTCCAAGTATGGTACAATCAATGGACTTGGAGCCTCTATGGTATGTAGGTGACAATCAATGTGGTCCTACAACCAAAAAACAGAGTTGTAAGTATAGAAATACTAAGGACCATTTAATGTAAATACCATTTGCAGACACTTACCATATCACCCACTTGCGATGACCTGTGAACGTGTTGCAGTCTTAGCAAATCCATTGAAGTGAAGTTTGTATGGTGTTACCTGTTGCAGGCTGAGTGAAGAATGAGGTTGACTGAAGAAATGAGGCTTAGTGAAGAAATGAGGCTGATTGAAGTTCAATTTATAGTGGTGACATTATTGTGACACGTCTGCCCCATCACCCGTCTGCTGCTTCACCATTTACTGTGCGCATGTGAGCGCATCAGTGACATAATTTACTGCTGGGACCCATCTGCTGTGACCATGTGAGCATGGCAGTGTGTCATAATGACTCGTCTGCTGGTCATGTGAGTGTGTCAGTGCATTGGGCAGTGCGAATATACTGTGCACATGTGAGCTCGTCTACTATTTCACTTGTCTGCTTAGACAAGTGATGGGCAGACGAGTGAAACATCAGCTGATCACCTGTCTGAGGTTTCACTTGTCTAAGCAGACAAATGAAACAGCAGACGAGTGAAACATAAGAGCTTAGACAGGTGAAACCTCAGACAAGTGATCAGTTGATGTTTCACTCGTCTGCCCATCACTAGTCTAAGCAGACAAGTGAAACAGCAGACGAGTGAGGTTATTGTGGTGAGGTTATTGTCAGGTCTGATGTTTCACTCGTCTCTGCTTAGACAAGTGATGGGCAGACGAGTGAAACATCAGCTGATCACTTGTCTGAGGTTTCACTTGTCTGCTTAGACGAGTGAAACATCAGACAAGTGATCAGCTGATGTTTCACTCGTCTGCCCATCCCTTGTCTAAGCAGACAAGTGAAATAGCAGATGGGTGAAATATCAGCTGATCACTTGTCTGATGTTTCACTCGTCTAAGAAGACAAGTGAAACAGCAGACAAGTGATGGGCATACGAGTGAAACATCTGCTGATCACTTGTCTGATGTTTCACTCGTCTAAGCTCTAATGTTTCACTTGTCTACTTAGACGAGTGAAACCTCAGACAAGTGATCAGCTGATGTTTCACTTGTCTAACCATCACTTGTCTAAGCAAACAAGTAAAACAGTAGACTAGTGAAACATCAGCTGATCACTTGTCTGATGTTTCACTCGTCTGCCCATCACCCGTCTGCTGCTGCACCGTTTACTGTGCGCATGTGAGCGCATCAGTGACATAATTTACTGCTGGGACCCGTCTGCTGTGCACAGTATATTTGCACTGCCCAATGCACTGACACACTCACATGACCAGCAGACGAGTCATTATGACACACTGCCATGCTCACATGGTCCCAACAGACAGGTCCCAGCAGTAAATTATGTCACTGATGCGCTCACATGCGCACAGTAAATGGTGAAGCAGCAAACGGGTGAAGGGCAGACGAGTGAAACATCAGAGCTTAGACAAGTGAAACATCAGACAAGTGATCAACAGATGTTTCACTCGTCTGGCCATCACTTGTCTATTGTTTCACTTGTCTTCTTAGACGAGTGAAACATCAGACAAGTGATCAGCTGATGTTTCACTTGTCTGCTGTTTCACTTGTCTGCTTAGACAAGTGATGGGCAGACGAGTGAAACATCAGACCTGACAATAACCTCACCACAATAACCTCACTCGTCTGCTGTTTCACTTGTCTAAGCAGACAGGTGATGGGCAGACGAGTGAAACATCAGCTGATCACTTGTCTGAGGTTTCACTTGTTTGAGCAGACAAGTGAAACATCAGAGCTTAGACGAGTGAAACATTAGAGCTTAGACGAGTGAAACATCAGACAAGTGATCAGCAGATGTTTCACTCGTCTGCCTATCACTCGTCTGATGTTTCACTCGTCTAAGCAGACCAATGAAACAGTAGACGAGCTCACATGCGTACAGTGAATTCGCACTGCCCAATGCACTGACACACTCAGACGACCAGCAGACGGGTCATTATGACACACTGCCATGCTCACATGGTCACAGCAGACGGGTCATAGCAGTAAACTATGACACGCTGATGCTTTCACATGCGCACAGTAAATTGACACACTGATGCTTTCACATGGTCGCAGCTAGGGGTGTTCGCGGATTGGATTGGATCGGTTTTGAGCCAAAAAACCATCCGATCCAAAGATGAAAACAACTTGCGGTTTGGATTGGATCGGTTTGCTTACTTAAAAAAATCCGATCCAATCCAATCCAATCAAATGCGGTTTGGATTGGATTGGATAATTCGGTTTTTACCGATACATCGTTACATAGTTATATTAAGTCGAAAACCAACATTAAACCTATATATACTAGAATTAATGTAGTTCTAGTTCCTAAGTACATGCATAAAATCTTCTAGTAAATAAATAACTATTGATTCCTAGGTACATGAATAACTATACACATTCCAATACATCTAGTATTTGACAATTCCAACAAAAATATTAAAGAGAATGGGAGTGTTCGTTCATAAAAGTATGAAAAACAATACTTAAGTATGAGTAGTACTATAATTTAAAAAATAATAGTATATGTATATAGTAGGTCGGTTTGGATTGGATTGGATTGGTTTTCACTAGGGGATCCGAAATCCGATCCAATCCAATGAAAAAAAAGCGGTTTTTCCGGTTTTCGGTTTTTCGGTTTTCGGTTTATTCGGTTTTCGGTTTTTCGGTTCGGTTTTTGCGGTTTGAATTGGTTTGGATCGGTTGATGAACACCCCTAGTCGCAGCAAACGGGTGAAGCAGCAGACGGGTGAAGGGAGCTGACGGGTCACAAAAATGTCACCACTATAAATTGAACTTCAATCAGCCTCATTTCTTCATTAAGCTTCATTTCTTCACTCAACCTCATCCTTCACTCAGCCACATTTCTTCAGTAAGTCACCCAACCACATTTCTTCACCAAGTCATGGCACCTACATCTGTCTTTGTTACACTCTATCACAACGACCAAATTGAAATGGACTCTCCATACGGGGTGTTGTTTCAGTGCGACCACCCAATCTTGCTGAAGGTGAGGAAAACCATCAACCTTCAACAACTGAGAACAACTATCCATACGAAGATAAAAGCCGGCAACGATAAGAGGGTGGGCGATATTGTTTATCGATATCCTATATCCATTGCAACGGGACATATTCGATACCAGCCACACTATCTTCAAGGAGATGAGGATGTAGAACTGATGTTTGACATGTTCAACAATTGCAAAAGCCTCAACCTCGACGTTACCACCATTGAGCTATAAGCACATCTTGAGGATGTTTCCATCGATAACCCCCAAGGCAAACCGTCCTACATCTTTGACCTTAATGCACCAATGCAAACATTCCACACATCTTTCTATGAATCAGAACCCTACCACACATCTTTTCCAGTGACTGATGACTACCACCCATCTTTTCCTTCCTTCTCTGACTACCACCCATCTTTTCCTTCCTCCTCTGACTACAACCTATCTTTTCCTTCCTCCTATGCCTATCGCCCCTCCTTTCCTCCGGCCGAAGAGTGCAACCCATCATTCCTTCATGCCGAGGACAACCACCCATCCCATGTTGATGTACAAACTCATGCTATTCCCGTTAGCGTCGTGGCTGGGTTCCACCACGAAGAAGTTGGTGACTTCAGTGAGGATGAAGCCAAGATTCTTGCATTGTCAGTTAATGATGACGACGACGAAGAAGAAGAAGCTGGTGTGGGTCCCTCCTCAACCGCGCCTCCATACGAACCACCACCACACTTTCGTAATGTGAACTTAGATGGGGTTGCTCCATCAGACGATTTCAGCCACGTCCTATCGCGAGTGTCTTTGGATCAAATTGATGTCCCAGATAGCCTACAAACAAACATGAGGTTTGCTACAAAAGAAATGGCCCAATTTGCGATCAAGGGGTACCATATCAAGAACTCCCTGGATTTCAAGGTAGAGCACTCCGATAACGACAGATGAATGATTAAGTGCAACAACCCTGCATGCCGGTGGAGGTGCAGAGTGAAGAATCGCACAACAAAAGGCTATTGGGAGATCTGTAAGCTGGACGGACCACATACATGTGTATCAGCAACCCTCTCACAAGATCATCGGAAGCTTGACTCGAACATTATTTGTGAAAGTATCAAGCAAATGGTGAAGGAGGATCCGGCGTTGTCTATCTCGGTGTTGATTGCCCACATACGAGAAAAATAAACCTATACCACAATGTATCAGAAGGTATGGATAGCCAAGCAAAAGGCTATCGAACAAATATACGGGAACTGGGAGCTATCTTACAATTACCTTCCAACATGGCTCATGGCCTTACATACTTATGTTCCAGGCACAATCACTGAACTGCAGACACTGCCAGCTTACGACGGGGCCTATCTAGTTCCCGATAAGAGAATCTTCCACCGTCTTTTCTGGACTTTCAAGCTGTGCATTAGTGGATTTGCATTTTGCAAGTCAATTGTTATGGTGGATGGAACTTGGTTGTATGGAAAGTACAAGGGGACGCTATTGATTGCAACCGCTCAAGATGGAGCCAACCAACCAATTCCCATAGCCTTCGCCCTTGTCGAGGGTGAGACGGCAGAGGCATGGTTTTTCTTCCTCCAAAACTTGAGGAGGCACGTCACACCCCAAGCCAACATAACACTGGTCTCGGACAGGCACGAGTCAATAAAAGCTGCATACCGGCGAGCAGACAGTGGATAGCACAATCCTCCTTCAATGCATGTGTATTGCGTTCGACACATCGCACAAAACTTCATGCGGAGATTCAAGAATGCAGATATGAGAAAGAAGGTCGTCAATATGGGTTAGTACCGCAGTCATACAAATTGCAATTATTTCTTGTTTCTATTCTATTCATGTCAATTTAGACATTTCTAACATTCCAACCATTCAGGATACGCCTTGAACCAGCCAAGCATGCATTATTACCGGGGTTTGCTCCTCGACTGGAACGAAGAGGCCACGGCATGGGTTGACGAGATCCCCAAGGAAAAATGGACTCAAGCGTATGATGAAGGGCGACGTTGGGGACACATGACAACGAACCTTTCAGAGTGCATTAACAGGGTACTTAAGGGAACGCGACATCTTCCAATCACTGCTGTGGTCCAGGCAACCTATTATAGGTTATCTCAAACTTTCGCCGACAGTGGGAGGCAACTAAGCGCAATGATCCATTCCGGTCATGTCTGGTCTGAAATTGTCACCAAGGCCATTGAGGAGGAACGGGCAAAGTCCAACTCTCACCCTGTCGAACATTATAACCGGGAACACAGCATTTTCACGGTCGACGAGTTGATCAACCCACGAGAAGGGCGGCCTGCGGGGCGATTCAAGGTAGACTTGAATGCGAGGTGGTGTGAATATGGAAAGTTTCAGGCCATACACATTCCATGCTCACATGTCATCGTGGGATGTTCAAGCGTAAATCACGACTATTGGGAGTATGTGCCTGCTGTGTACAAGTTGGAATATGTCTTCAATGTTTACGTCGAAGAGTTCAGCGTGGTGTCAAACGAAGCATATTGGCCAACGTATACTAGAGTAGAGGTGTGCCACAATCAAGACATGCGAAGAAATCCACGGGGTCGTCCACAATCTACCAGCATTGGCACGGAGATGAATCTGAGGGAGGGGGGAGTCGCCGTAAGAGATGTGGTCTGTGTCGGAATGAGGGTCATAGCAGGAATAAATGTTCGAACCATACCGGACCTTCTACGCAACAATAGAAAATTTGTATCGTTGTACCGTTTCTATATTTAATCAATGTTAAATATTTTCTATAAGTGTATTATTTATTGTTATTATTGTATTAATAAAAGTAATATTTAAAATAATAATTTAAAATTAATATAATTAATTTAGCTAATTATCATAATTAATTAAATTAATAAAAATTAATTTAAAATTAAAATTATAGATTATAACATTTAAAAAAAAAATATAAATCCCCTTGAGAAGTCGTGGTTAGCAAACCCGACTTCTCAAGGGCTTAAAAAAAAATTTAATTAAAATCATGTTCAGAAATCGTGAAAGTTAAAACCGACTTCTCAATTAATTTCGAAATAGTGATAGCTTGGTATATAATTTGAAAATGGTGATAGTTTAAAAAATAAATATTGACACGGTGATATATTAAAAAATTGACCTATTTTTAGTTATAATTTATTTTCAACAAAAAAAAAAAAACTAATTCAAACGCATACTAATTTGAGATAAAAAATTAAAAACAAATAAACTTATACTTTCTGACTACAAAAGAGGGATAACGGCGTCAGTTCACAGCTTGTTGCAAATAATAATTTGACAATTGATATATAGCTACCTGCATGGTTGAGTGAGGGAGTAAGTTGGTGGTAAAAATGGCAGGAAGACACATCCCAATCCCGAGATCCAAATCTCGAATCGTCGTCTTCTATGGCGTCTCAGTTGTGGGTTTATCATTCCTCTTGTTCCTCTTCTCCTTCTCCTTCTCTTCCCAGCGCACCGCTCCTTCCCATTTCCAATTCAACACTATTGTGGAGACATCGTTTATTGCGTCACTGGAACACTTCCTCACCCACAAAACACCCAATTCCCACTCCCTTCCCGACGACGATACAATCAATTTAGGATCCGAAGATGACGTCAGGAAGCTTGACAATGGTATCTATCACGCGGAGATTGATAGGTTGTATACAGATGCTTACTACCCACTCACTCTTCCAATTAGGGTTTATGTCTACAACATGCCCTCCAAATTCACCTATGATCTCCTTTGGCTCTTTCAAAATACCTACAAGGACACCTCTAATCTTACCTCTAATGGCAGCCCTGTCCACCGTCTCATCGAACAGGTCTCCCCTATGTTTTCACCATTTCAGACCCATACAACATGTTTGTTTTTGTTCTGTTATTATATTTTTGCAATTCAAGTTATCTTGGATTAATTAAACTTGATAGATACTTTTCTTTTGTTATGAGATTTTCGTATTTGAATTTTATAATGTCGGAGTTGATAGGGACGCTACCGAAATGGATTCTTTTTATTACTATAGGAGATCTGACCGTAGATTATTTTTTGTGTAGTTAAATATATTAATGCAAAAATGATGGTATGAGATTTTGACCGTAGATTATGGTGAATGCATTAATGTAGGGAATCCGGATCCCTATGCTATGCTACCCAGCTGAATTGTCAAGCATTTATTGAATGTTAATTTCATGATAAATGTTTAAAAGCTCTATTAAATATAACCAAGAGTCAATAAAATACTTGATGGTTGCCGGAGTAATGCCCGTCTTTGCCTTTATTTAATCTCTTCATCCAATAATTCCGACTGAAATTTGTTGTCAATGCAGCACTCTATTGATTACTGGCTCTGGGCAGATCTGATTGCTCCCGAATCAGAAAGACTTTTGAAAAGTGTTGTTAGAGTTCATAGACAGGAGGAGGCAGACTTGTTCTACATACCATTCTTCACTACTATAAGCTTCTTCCTGATGGAGAAACAACAATGCAAGGCGCTTTACAGGGTGTGAGTGCTCTTCCAACAGTTATTTCACTGTTATATATGTCTGTTTTTCAATACCTTTTTTTTTGGTCCAAGGGGAAGGCCCGCGGAGGGAGAGGGGTGAAGGGAATGGGAAAGCGTAAAGCATATTGTGGGGGTTTAAACCCTTGCGCTCACAATTCATGTCCCTCAGCTTAATCGACTAAGTTGATGGACTGTTTTCAATACTTTTGAGACTTCATTACATGACTATTCCTTTACATCTGGGAACTTTCACTCACGTGTGTGTGCACATGCACTCATTTATAGATCTTTGGGCAGAATAAGTTTTTCACCCAATTGATAATTATATTTTATTAAACAAAAAAAGAAAAGAAAGCTAATTTTGAATTCTCTGTGACTATTCTCCTACTTATTGGGGGAAAGCTAATTTTCACAGTTTACTGTGACTCTCCCTGGGTCCGCTGCACTTAATGTGAATCGCAGATTTAGTGTAATTATTTTATTGATTTTTAGATAGAGAAAGAAATTTTATTAGAAAAAAGAGGGAAAATTATTTAAGTGCTGAGGTTAGGGTATTCTCTAAAAGAACACTAAGGAAAAGAGAAGGGGGGTGGACCGTAGTGTAATCATTTATGAATTATCTATAATAGCTCTAATCTAGTCTTAGTTGTGGGTGTAGGAAGCTCTGAAGTGGGTGACGGATCAACCGGCTTGGAAGCGCTCGGGTGGAAGAGATCACATACTTCCTGTGCATCATCCCTGGTCTTTTAAGACCGTTCGCAGATACATGAAGAATGCAATATGGCTGTTGCCAGATATGGATTCCACAGGAAACTGGTTATTTTCTAAATTACATAGACATTTCTAAATTAGACTGCTATTAGTCATTGAAGCTAGCATCAAGTTATCTTTTTCATCTTTCAGGTACAAGCCGGGACAGGTTTTTCTGGAGAAAGACCTGATTCTTCCATACGTTCCCAATGTTGATTTATGTGATGCCAGATGTTTATCTGAAACAAATCCGAAGAGAAAAATACTGCTTTTCTTTCGTGGTCGGCTCAAAAGAAATGCAGTAAGCATATTGTGCAATTATGATTAATTGATTGACCGACTGGTTGAAACTTTGAAAGTACATGAAAGTAAGATGTATTTTATTTGTTGGGTACCAATTTATTAATTTCTATGGAGGACTATCATGGGAAGTACATTGAGTGCATGATAGTAAAATGTATTGTACTTACCAAGTAATTTTTACTATTGATCCATCTATGATTGAGAGAAATCTTAATAGAAGACCTCCTGTTAGTCTTAGGTTATTATAAAATGTATTCGGTAAATGGTAATGATCTTTGTTAATTTAGCTATTTATAGGAGTCTTCATTTATCCAGTTGCAACGTTCTAGGTCTTTTGACTTGTCGTCTGAGTTCTCAGACAGCATACATGAGATTTCATTTGTACACTATGGGTCAGTTTACACTTGATTCAGGTTTTCAGACACAAGTTATAGGACTTGATTTTTGTCACCGTGTTACAGGACAAATACTGAATACCTTAATTGAAATTGTAGGAAAATCTGTTTGTGTTAGTATGCATCTAATATCTTGAAATGCATACATGTTTTTGAATTGGAGTCGGTAAGAAATCAGAATATGAATTAGCTGTTTTCTTTGTGCTCTTCCAATTTCAGGGAGGCAAGATACGCTATAAACTTGTAGCAGAGTTAAGTGGAGTTGATGGCGTAATGATAGAGGAAGGAACAGCTGGGGAGGGAGGAAAAGCGGCAGCTCAAAGTGGCATGCGCAAGTAATATAAGTTCAGCACTTAAATTTATGTACCATGATTACTTAATTTATTTATTGTAATTATTTGGTTGCCTTCCATATTATCAGGTCTTTATTTTGCTTAAATCCAGCTGGTGACACTCCGTCCTCGGCTAGATTATTTGATGCTATTGTGAGTGGATGCATTCCAGTTATTGTAAGTGATGAACTGGAGCTTCCTTTTGAAGGAATACTTGATTACAGGAAGGTGTGTGTGCATTTATATTAAGTAATTGATTAAATTAAAAATATTATTGAGAGTTAATAGTAAAAAAATTACAATAAAATAATAACGAAAAGAACTCGGTAGCATTATTGGATTACAAGTCTAATAACATATAAGATGGTATTTGCTTTAGTGTAGAAGGTGTGGTGGGTAAGTCGCAATGTGATCATCCATCACTCTGTTGCATATATTTTAGCTGGAGAATATGATGGCTTAATATATCTTTTGACACAATACTTACCATGTCAGATAGCTAGTATTTTCTTTAAGAAACTTGCAATCGAGACGATCTTGTTTCTTCTTTTGGTTACATAATCAGTAAAAAAATAACTAGATATTGCCAGCAGGGCACAATTAAGTCATTGAGTCATTGGCTATTGCCGATTTATCCGAAAATGGAACGGATTTATTAATTAGGTTCTCTTTTTTATACAAAAAATATTATTTACTTAAGAGGAGAGAAATGCACCAAATGTAAGGATAAGATATCCTCAAAAGCATGAAAAAAGAAACAAAAAAGAACAAGGCAAAAACTAGGAGTGCAGCTGGGTTGCCCAGTCCAGCATATTGGAGACAAACACCTTGAAATAGCCATAACAAAGATAGCAAAGAGAAGCTAAAAACATAATCCTATCCTAAAGCAAATTTAAGGGCAACTAGACACCCTTAAAGATGCATGTGTTCTGTTCCAACCATATGTGTCAAAAAATAGCATAGACTGCATACTGCCACAAAATTTTGTCCTCTTTATTCTCATTAAAACCTTTAAAACAAACCAGCTAAAACTGCTCAAAAGGTAGAAGGTTACACCCATTACTCATAAAATAACCCATCAAGTTTGTTCCATAAAAATGTAACTGTCTTTGCAATGCAAAAGAATGTTCTTGTTGTTTCATAACTTGCACAAACAGCTGACTGCATTATCAAGTCTGTGATATACCACTAACTGAACTGAGAGGTTTGTCATTTGTTAATTTGAATTTTTCAGTGAGAATTTGTTTTTTTTTAAATAATATTTTTGCTGTATGTGCAGATAGCCATGTTTGTTTCTTCCACTGATGCTCTAAAGCCAGGTTGGCTTTTGAAATTTCTGAAAGGCATTAGCCCTGCTCATATAAACGAAATGCAACAAAATCTTGCCAAGGTTTGTGATCAGGGCTATGTAGAATTTACTCCACCCATTTTCCTATCTTGTGCTGTTATTTAATTCTTTATTTTCATCCTTGCAAAAACTTTCTACTGTTGCCCAGTGCCATGCAGAAAAATATTGTGTGCCCTGCTCAAATATTTGGAGCAATAATTAACTTGCATATTCTTCGTTTTCTAACATTGATATTTTTGTGCATTGTCTTACTTGTCTGATTGGTGTTTGATTTTTTTGATTTTATTTTTTCAGTACTCAAGGCATTTCCTATATTCCAATCCAGCTCAACCATTGGGTCCTGAAGACTTAGTTTGGAAAATGGTTTGTGTCTGTCTTTCTATTATTCTTTGTTTTTAATGCTCTTTTTAGATAGAATTCACATAATTAACTCTTGCTCAAGCTACCCTAAGTAGGTCAACTGAGCTTTTTTCTTCCATTGTGATTTTATATATATATTTTGAAATGAAATGGCATTATTCTTTTCAGACGCAGTACATTTTTATATGTAGTGTTTGTGCGTAAGTTGTGGATAGTTTTTTCCTGGATGCTGTCTGTCATTTGATGCCGAAAGTGAAAAGATCCATAAAATATAGGTGCAATTATCAGAATATAGTATAATTTTAAAAAAAAATGATCAGAATATAGTAAGGTGTAATCTTGATGACAGGCCTAACTGTAGCAGTCCACAAGCTTTCGTACTTTATAAGTTTTGGCAAATTTTTAGCTTTGCATAAAGCAGTTATTAGAGCATTGCATTTTGTATATTACGTTTCTTTATGGAGTATGACTCCTAAGATTATGAATTTATGAGTAACACCACTAGTCGTACACCAAAGGGATGGGTGTTGTGAAGGTAGAAAGAGAGAAACTGATGTCTTCCGTGTGACTCAGGAAAATGGTTGTCTTTGGCCAATTTGTGCTAGAAGCTACCAAAAATATTGGCGGAGAATATCATTTTGCTTTTTATTTCAATCTCCTAACCTATGATTCTTCTGACAGTTTGATAGGCACCTGAGTGAGGTGAGTGAGGGAAATAAAGTGGGTCCCAAAAGATTTGGCCAGGTATATGCAAGGAAAAAAGAGGCTAAGGGGATAACGAACTCTGCCTAGCTGGCAGAGTGTAAGTGGAGGGCAATGAGCAGCACGTTGGGGGGGGGGGGTATGCTCATATAAGAAAGCATGAGAGAGAAAGTAGATCTCAGGCTAGAATTGGGTTGGTTTTGTGGGAGAGAATGGGCACTCTCTAATTGCCTATACTATCTTGTATTCCTTTATTTCTTCAATCATATACCATCTGCAATCGTTACAATTGCAGAGTATCATCAATATACATTTGAATTCTCTTCAATTCTATTCGGTTTTACCTTCCAGTGGATAGTTTACTATCAACTGGTATCAAAGCTCCAGCACTATCAGAGTTGTATGGTGGTCACGCGAGCTGTCATGGAAGCACGAGTCGAGATTGTGGAACGTGAGCTTGTGGAAATGCGACAGGAGAACCGCGAGCAACTAGCGGAGTTACGACGCTTGCTCGAACGACAGGGACATGGTCACCCACGACACCGGCGGCGCGGAAGAACGCCGTCGCGAGAGCGAAACCGAAATGGCACAGAACGAAGTACGTCTCCTCGACGTCAACCTTCACGACATGATTCCTCTCATTCACCTAGGCGATACTACTCGCGTGGAAGGAAACTTGAGTTACCGTTGTTCAACGGCGAGGAAGCTCACGGTTGGCTTATTCGTGTAGAACGCTATTTCCGAGTGAACCACGTTCATGAGGGAGAAAAACTGGATGCTGCAGTAATTGCGTTAGAGGGACGCGCACTCAATTGGTATCAATGGTGGGAAGAACAAACGGAGGTACTGAGTTGGGAGGAATTTACGCATGCAGTGATACGTAGATTTCAACCTGCTTTAGTGCAGAACCCTCTTGGTCCGTTGTTGACAACGAAGCAAACTGGCACGGTGATGGAGTACAGAGAGAAGTTTGAGATGTTGATCGCTCCTTTGAGGAGGGACGAGAGGATTATGTTAGACAGTATTTTCATGAATGGATTACGAGAGGAGATCCAAGCGGAACTGAAACTTCATGAATCAAACTCTTTAGCCGAACTGATGGACAGAGCCTTGTTGATTGAGGAGAAGAATGCGGTCATCCAGAAAACCAGATCAAACAACAGAGATAGAAGTGAATGGCGTGATCGTCCTAACAATTGGAAGCAGAGTAAAGAAGGGCCCAGTAGTGGGGTCAAGGGGTACGTAACCCGGCCTGTTCCTCTTGCCATTGAGGGACCAGAAGTGAAGGAGGGAGACCCCAAGAAGAACGGTGGAAGTAAACGTTTGAGCCCAGAGGAACTGAGAGAATTAAGTAGAAAGGGGTTATGCTTTAAATGTGGAGAAAAATGGGGACATGACCACAAATGTAAGTTGAGACACCTTCAACTCGAGTTGGTGGAGAATGAAGAAGAAGAGGACAGTGACAAGGAGAAGGAAGAGGAACTGGTGTTAGAAGTGAAGGTGCTTCAATTGTCTATGAGAAGCAAGGAAGGACTTACCTCCAACAAGTCTTTCAAGGTGTGGGGTTTGATTGGCAACAGGGCTGTGCTTATTCTGATTGATTCAGGAGCTACCACTAATTTCATTTCTTACAAATTAGTGGAGGAATTGAAGCTATTGGTAGAAGACACAGAAGAATACACCATCACGGTGGGCAATGGAGAGAAGGTACATCATAGAGGAGTATGTAAAGGGGTGAAACTGTCTCTGCAGGGAATTAAACTCGAGCAGAATTTCTTTCTTATGACGTTGGGGGGGACTGAGATAGTTTTGGGCATGGATTGGTTGGCGAGTCTTGGAGATATAAGGGCTAACTTCAAACAATTGTTCATCAAGTCGAAGAAGGGGACTGAAGAGTTCATGGTGAGAGGGGAGCCTTCTCTCAGCAGACAACAAGTCTCGGTGAAGACTATGTTGAAGGACATGCAGCAAGATGGTGAAGGGTTTTTGGTGGATTACTATCATCTCGACACATTGGCTGATACTACTATGGAAGTAAATGAGGAAATGGAGGGTGTACTAGAAGCATTCCAAGATGTCTTCAAGGAACCAACAGGCCTTCCACCAGTGAGAGAACAAGACCATGCCATTACACTACAACCAGGAGCTCCCACCCCTAATATCAGGCCTTATCGATACCCGCACTATCAGAAGGATGAAATTGAGAAGTTTGTGAATGAAATGCTTCAATCAGGTATCATAAGACCTAGTGTGAGTCCTTTTTCTAGCCCTGTTTTGCTTGTGAAGAAGAAAGATGGTGGATGGAGATTTTGTGTAGATTATCGAGCATTGAATAAACATACGGTCCCTGATAAATTCCCGATCCCTGTGATAGATGAATTACTTGATGAGATTGGCTCGGCTGTTGTTTTCTCTAAGTTGGACTTGAAGTCAGGTTATCATCAGATTAGGATGAAACCTGAGGACATACCTAAAACTGCTTTTCGAACTCATGAAGGACACTATGAGTACCTAGTGATGCCGTTTGGGCTCACTAATGCTCCTTCAACGTTTCAAGCTCTAATGAACCGAATTCTAAGACCTATGTTGAGGAAGTTTGCCCTGGTTTTTTTTGATGACATATTAGTTTACAGCCCTAGTGTTGACAGCCACATTGAGCACCTAGGAACTGTCCTACAAATTTTGCGAACCAATCACTTGTTTGCTAACAAAAAGAAGTGTCAGTTTGGACAATTACAGATAGAGTACCTTGGGCATTTGATTTCGGGCAAGGTTGTGTCTGCTGACCCTGCTAAAATCAGTGCTATGGTTACTTGGCCGGTTCCCAAGGATGTGAAGGGGTTGAGAGGTTTCCTTGGACTCACAGGGTATTATAGACGCTTTGTGAAGAATTATGGCAAGATTGCTTGGCCATTGACACAACAGCTGAGGAAAGACAGCTTCCTTTGGAATGGGGAAGCTCAAGAGGCATTTGAACAACTCAAAACAACTATGACTACTTTGCCTGTCCTAGTGGTCCCTGATTTCACCAAGCAATTTGTGTTAGAGACTGATGCTTCCGGTAAGGGCTTAGGGGCCGTCCTTATGCAGGAAGGGAGGCCTGTAGCTTACATGAGCCAAACTCTATCTCCTCGGGCTCAGAGTAAATCTGTGTATGAAAGAGAGCTGATGGCGATTGTGTTGGCAGTTCATAAATGGCGACATTACTTGTTGGGGAGGCACTTTGTGGTCCACACCGACCAAAAGAGTCTGCGATTTTTGATGGATCAAAGATTAATGGGAGAAGAGCAACAAAGATGGATCACCAAGTTGTTAGGTTTCTCATTTGATATCAAATACAAGTCTGGTGTTGACAATAGAGTTGCTGATGCACTCTCAAGGAAACTTCAGTATTCTGCTATATCCACGGTTCATTGTCATGAGTGGGACGGGTTGGATGAGGAGGTCCTACTTGATGCTAAGCTGAAGATCATAGTGCAGGATTTGCTCTCTCAAGCAAAAGAACATGCTGGTTACAAACTCAAGAAGGGTAGACTATACTACAAGGACAAGATTGTCGTTCCTAAAGGCTCTCATCGCATTGAAGGTATTTTGAAGGAATTCCATGATTCCATCACCGGCGGACACTCGGGGGTATTAAGGACTTACAAGAGGATTGCTAGTGTGGTGTATTGGGAGGGTATGAAGGGAAGAATTCATCAATATGTCCAAGCTTGTGACGTGTGCCAAAGGAACAAATACCAAGCTTTAAGTCCTGGAGGACTTTTACAGCCCTTACCCATTCCTTGTCAAGTATGGAGTGACATCTCCATGGATTTTGTGGGAGGTTTACCAAAAGCTCTGGGTGTGGATACTATTTTTGTGGTGGTGGATAGGCTCACAAAGTATGCTCATTTGTTCACATTATCACATCCTTACTCTGCTAAGGAAGTTGCTGCCGTATTCCTCAAGGAAGTCGTGAAACTGCACGGGTTCCCTACATCTATTGTTTCTGATAGAGACCGAGTTTTCACTAGTGCTTTTTGGACTGAACTATTTAAATTAGCTGGTACTAAGCTCAAGATGAGTTCCGCCTATCACCCTCAAAGTGATGGCCAAACGGAGGTGGTGAATAGGTGTTTAGAAACATACCTCAGATGCTTCACAGGGTGCAAACCGAGACAGTGGCCAAAGTGGTTGCCTTGGGCAGAATATTGGTACAACACCAATTATCACGCCACTCTACAAATGACTCCTTTCGAGGCCCTCTATGGGAGAAGCCCTCCCGTGTTGGTTTGGGGTGATGAGAACAGAACCAGCGTGGATGAGGTGCAGATATTGACCAAGGACAGAAACGATATGTTAAGAGACTTGAGGGACTTGATGAACCAAGCTCAAAACCGAATGCGCCAGCAAGCTGATAAACACCGAAGGGAGGTGACTTTTGCCGTGGGAGACTCGGTTTACCTCAGAATCCAGCCTTACAAGCTCAAACAATTAGCACGGAGGATCAACCAGAAACTTAGCCCCAAGTACTATGGTCCTTACGAGATAATTGAGCAGATTAGTTCTGTAGCTTACAAGCTGCGGTTACCAGCTGCAAGTAGGGTACACCCTGTCTTTCATGTATCTCTCTTGAAGAAGGCGGTTCCAACAGCAGTGGTCGCTCACCCACTGCCTGCATGTCTATCCGAGGACTGGGAATTGCAAGTGGAACCGGCTGAGGCTCTGGCTGTGCGGACTTCTGCAGAAGGCTTAGTTGAAGTGTTGATCCACTGGAAACATCTCCCTGAGTGTGAAAACTCTTGGGAGGAGTGGCAAGAAGTGCAAGACTTGTTTCCTCAGTTTCACCTTGGGGACAAGGTGAATCTTGAAGGGGGGGTGTTGATAGGCACCTGAGTGAGGTGAGTGAGGGAAATAAAGTGGGTCCCAAAAGATTTGGCCAGGTATATGCAAGGAAAAAAGAGGCTAAGGGGATAACGAACTCTGCCTAGCTGGCAGAGTGTAAGTGGAGGGCAATGAGCAGCACGTTGGGGGGGGTGTGCTCATATAAGAAAGCATGAGAGAGAAAGTAGATCTCAGGCTAGAATTGGGTTGGTTTTGTGGGAGAGAATGGGCACTCTCTAATTGACTATACTATCTTATATTCCTTTATTTCTTCAATCATATACCATCTGCAATCGTTACAATTGCAGAGTATCATCAATATACATTTGAATTCTCTTCAATTCTATTCGGTTTTACCTTCCAGTGGATAGTTTACTATCACAGTTATTAACCGCTACTTTTAGATGGTTTGTGAGGAGCCTTATTATATTGTCATGTGATATTTCCTTGCTCTTTTCTTGTATTCTGGAGTCTGTTTTTATATCAAGGAATAATGGCAGGCGACTTCCCTTTTAACTATGCTTTTCTCTATGTCATGCAAAAGATGGCTGGCAAGTTGTTGAACATCAAGCTTCATACCCGAAGATCTCAACGTGTAGTGGAAGGATCTAGAAGTCGGTGCACTTGTGAATGCAGGCCTACCAACATCACTAATACTGGTTCGGTTATCTCATGAATCACATGGTTTTCTTTGTAATTGTAATATGTGTGGTTTTGCTCAATTTTTCTTGTCATTGTCCTCTTCCAATTTTGTGTTCTTTGGCGGATGGACTACAATGCACGTTTTTTGAATTACATAGATAGTTGGTACATTTGACATGAGAAAGAATTTAAATGTTGTCAAAACAGAAAAACAACCTAGTCGTGTAGTCTGATCAGCTTTGAATGAAGTTCTTTCTGGCGGAAACCTTGCTGTAGCCAATAAAGAAATAAGATGGAAAATAAATTCAGTTCATTCTTTATGGTCATAATAACTTGTCTTCACATCATCGGCTGAGCCCATCTGAAGATCAAATCAGAAAGTCTTCTTAGCTTTGGATAGAGGAATAATTAACAAGTACTATATAAGCATGTCATTATATGCAAAAGGTAGAAAACAGATCATTAAAGTTAAATTATATTAAGTATGGGCACCTTAAACGGACCATGAATCTTTATCCATTGACACCTGAAAGGCTTCTAACAGATACCTAAAGATTAGGAGCCATCAGCAGTCACCGCAACCTGATAGAGTGAGCTAGTCTTGCCTGCCAATGCCATAGTGCCATTTTGCTTGCTCGCTGAAGAGTGTATTTTCTTCATTCCAACATAAGCTCTATTTATTTCAAAACAACTGCATTGCTAGTAATGTACCTGGTTCAAAATGGAAATAAATAAATAAATAAATAAATGCACACGATGAAACGCGTTTAGTACTGCTGTCATGTCACAAATAATGTGAAAGAAATATTGTTGATAATTGGTATGATTGACATCATACACATGAAGAATGTGACAACGCACGTCTTGCATCACAGATCAAAATCATACGATACTGATGGCAATTTCGTGAGCATTGCTAACAAAGTTGGCAAATTGATGAGTGATGAATAAATTAATAAATAAATTTAGGGAAGAAGAAAGCGAGTAACGAAAGTTGAAGGAGAAGTGACGGCGTGCATGTAATAATAATATAATGTAGGGATGGCAACGGGGCGGGGCGGGCACGGATAGTAGCTACCCGCTACCCGTCCCGCGAGAAGAAAATCCGTCCTGTGCCCGCCCGCTACCAGCGCGGATATCTGTTAAGGAGATATCCGCGGATTTTTCAAAAATCCGCGGATATCCATGGATATTTACTAAAAAAATAAAAAAAAAAACATATATTCCTATTGAAACACAGTAAAATTCTAAAATTAATTACTACAACAAAAATCCAAATTCCAATCCAAGTTCAAAGTTACATTAGGGTCAGCCCCAACAACCATGTTGGCCTCAGCAGGATCAGCCCCAGCAGCAGTGCTGGCATCAGAAGGGTCAGCCCCAGCAGTAGTGCTGGCCTCACCCACATTCAATTCCACCACATCTGGTGACACAATAGGGGTAGACATTCTACAAATAAAAATATGTGCAGCTATTATTATGTATTAAGATTCAAATAGAGGCATATACAAATTGGGGGAACCTTAATACTCTCAGTTGCAAAATTACCCGGTGGAATGGTTAAGGTCGTCACTGGCGTGCGGCTGGAGGTGGAGGAGAGAAGGGGAGGGCGGCGCTGGCGTGTAGAGGAGATCGGCGCCGGCACTGTGATGAGCGACGTGGAGACCGGAGATCGGAGAAGGAGGGAGCGAGCGAGCAAGCGAAGACTGGAGATCGGAGAACGGAGCGAGCGAGCGAAGCGGAGACCGGAGAGGGAGGGAGGGAGCGAGCGAGCGAGCGGAGAACGGAGACCGGAGAGGGACGAGCGAGCGAGCGAAGCTGAGAACGGAGACCGGAGAGGGACGAGCAACGCGTCACGAAGGGAGGGCGTGACGAGGGGGCTGCCGTTGCGGCGGCCGGAGTAGACGAGGAGGGCGCGGGCCGCGCGGCGCTGGAGTTCTGCCGTTCTGGACTGCTGGACAAGGTGAGAGACTGAGAGAGCGAGAGAGTCAGAGTCTCAGAGAGTAAGTAAGAGTGAAATTAGGGAAAATATTTAGGGTTATATTATTAGGGGGAAAATATTTTTTTTAGTATATGCGGGTATCCGCGGGTACGGATAGTATTAAATCCGTACCCGCTCCGTTAATTAACGGATAGTTAAAAAATCCGTTAAGTCTTACCCACGGGTACCCGCTACACTATCCAAATTCGATCCGCAACGGATTTTACCCGCGGATATCCGCAGATACGGATTTTTTTGCCATCCCTAATATAATGTAACATAAAACATGTTATAGCATTGTGACTGCCGGCATTGGCTGTGGTTTAACGTGACAACACGCTTGCTATGCAACGCAAATACCTAAAACGCTAGTTTTTATATTTGTCTTGGTCAAATTATTCATGATGCGTAGAAAGGCAACCACCTAATTTGAACTTATTGCCAAAAAAAAAAAATTGAACTTATTGGTATCTATTGCTATTCTACATGTTTTTACACTATAAATCAATTATTAAAAATCACTATATGTAAAAAAATTGAGATAGTTAAGATAAGAGTCAAACATTTTTTTTAATAATTAATCAATTTATGATTGATTGACAGTATAAAAATTTTTTACAATGAAAATGCATACTAAATAAATCCAAATAAATTAACCAGTATTATATATAAAAGTTTTTTCTATTTAAATTTGTCATCTAAAAATTATTTGAAATTCTATTTTAATATTTTTTATTTCATTAAAATTTATTACATGGTTTATTTTGAAATTTTTCAATCA
Organism: Ammopiptanthus mongolicus; assembly: GCA_039655645.1. NCBI lineage: Eukaryota > Viridiplantae > Streptophyta > Magnoliopsida > Fabales > Fabaceae > Ammopiptanthus > Ammopiptanthus mongolicus. The sequence continues at coordinate 106,723,848 of CM077343.1, read as the reverse complement.
TAGTCATCTATCTTATTAATGACTTATTTTATTCTTAATACTTGCTTTTATTTTTTTTTACATCCAATAACAGTTTTTTCAATTTTATTCTACTCTTTATACTACTAAGTACTAAATTTTAGATTTCTAATTATGTACTAAATTAAAGCTAAATTTTACAAGCGGTTGACTGAGCATTATGCAAACTAACAATGGTACATTAGCATACAATTGATGTATTCAATCAATCTATAACTTCATACAAGATTAAATGAAACAAAAGCACCAAAAAAAAAATGAAACAATAAACTAAAGCAAATATAAGATTGAAGGAGAGTAGATATGTACCAAAAATAAATCTATAGATTTTGGCCCCATGAATTTAATTACCATTTGTTCTCAAAGTTTTCATGAATAATATTTTAGCGCCACCCATTTTTTATACTCAACTTTTCAAAAAGAAAATTTTGTTTCTGAGTATATATTTTTGGATTTAATTGGTATACATTGTTAGTATAAAGATTTTTTATACAGACAATCAATCAAAAATTGCCACATAAGCTAAAGTGTTTGACTCTTATCCTAACTACCTTAAAAGTCACACACACCATGATTTCTAATTGATTATCAATGTAAAAAAAAATTTTACACCGACAGTATATAACAATTAAACTTTATATTTTTACCATAATGATACATGTGTGAGCCCATATTATCCTTACCATCATTTTCACTGAATTGAGAACATAATATATAATCTCTTGATTACTTGCTTTTTGTAATTTCTCAATAACCAATGATATCCTTTTACCTATAAAGGTGATACATTTTATTTTTTGGGATATGAATCCTCTAATTTTAGGACGGGAAATTCACTTACCTTTTTCTTTATCTCTCTCTTTATTCATTTTCTCTCTCATATTTATCTCTCATTTTTAACCACCATTCTTTTTTCTGTATAAACATAAAGTCATCATAAGTTTCCCGTCCGAAAGATAGAGGATCAAATCTATTCTTTGGCAGGGAATAATACATCTTACTTTCACTCATAAATTTCGTTACCATACTCAGCGGATTTTGGAAACCATATCTAGGCTCCATGATCTTTCTTTTCTGGTTGATCGTCTTTTTTATATTGAAAAAATTACGTGAAACTTTACTCATATAATCTAAGAGTTTAATTTTGATATATTATAAGGGTAAAAAAAAATTATACTGTTAATTAATCACAAATTATCACATGTATGATTTTTATGGTGATTATGATAAAAGTTAAATATTTCTAATGATATATGATTTTTATGGTGGTTATGATAAAAGTTAAATATTTCTAATGATATGTCAATTTTAATTAGTTGATAGTGTAAAAAAAAATTTACATTAACAACCCATACAATTAAATCCAGAATGTAAGGGCCTGTTTGGTAAAATTAGCTGTTAGCGGATAAGCTAGCTGTTAGCGGATAAGCTAGCTGATAGCGGATAGCGGATGAGGTAGCTGATAGCGGATGGCGGATAAGCTAGCTTATTTTCTGTGAAAGTGTTTGGTAAAACTAGCGGTTGAACTAGCTGAAAAATATAAAATGACATAAAAGGACATCTTCATAAATGATTTTACATAAAAGAGAGAGAAGAGAATAAAGGTAGAATTAAATGAAGATAATAAGGATAAAAGTGGAAAGAAAAATGAAACGCTATAAGCTATAAGCTCAAACGCTACTTCAAGTAGCGTCTGGAAAAAACGCTATAAGCTCGTGAAAAAACGCTATAAGCTCGTAACAGACGCGCTTACCAAACGAGGCTACTTTCTCATCCGCTATAAGCTATTCGCTATAAGCTCGTTGAAGTGCCTTACCAAACAGGCTCTAAATATAAAAATATTGATCCTGAACTATATAATCGACTAGAACAATCTTTAAGAACTGATTTAGTTGTCACCTGTATTTTTACTCATATATTATCCACAAAAGTTCACCAATTTTATGGCAAGAAAATTAAGAGTTTAATTTTGAGATAAAGTTCCTCTTAAATGAGGATGTATCTTGGGGATGCACTTTAACTCTTCGAAAGTGAATACACGTACTTATTTTATACTCAAACTCACATTAGAAGAGTTTAATCTTTAACTTTGATATACAATTGGATAAAAGTTATTTACATGGTCAAATCATTATAAATAATGTTATTTATGACTTTTAAGATAATTATTATAAAACTAAGACATTTTTAATGATGTGATAATATAAAAAATCTTTATACTAAAATGTATATCAATTAAATCCAAAAACTAATACCCCTTTTATAACATAAATATATAACTTTAAAAATAAATTTACTTCCTCAAAAGAAATAGAAATTGTTTTGTCCGTGAAAAGAATTTCTTTCTAGAATAATAAAAACCAATAATGCGTCCTTGAGAGTTAGAAATATTGTCCTCACTCTCTATGTTGTATCTTGTGAATATTCCTTAATTAAGAAAATTATACTTTTTTTAGAGTTTAATTACGATGTACGATTAGTGTAAAGTTTTTTACATTAACAATCAATCAGAAATCATGATATGTGTGACTTTTAAGGTAGTTAGAATAAGAGTCAAATATTTTAGTTTATGTGATAATTTCTGATTGATTGTTTATGTAAAAATTCTTTATACCGATAATTTATATCAATTAAATCTTTTTTTAACTGGTAATATTTTTCTAAATTAGTAATATTTTATTTACTGAGAGAATATGATTAAAGACAGAAATAATAAATAGATTATTTGAATTAGAGTCCATCAAATCAATCAAACACCCACAAATAATTTGGTAATTTCAAGTATTTCATTCAAGTAGTGTAACATAAAAAATAAGGGTAGTGACTGTACTTTTTTGGTGACACACACACACACACACACGACTCCGTCTCTCTCTGTCTTCTGTCTCTCAGCGTGTCTGTCTGTCTGAATGAGCCAGCCTATAAGGTGACAGTTGGAGAGCAAGTTCCACTGTTTGAAGCTTTCCTTCACATTTCAAACACGCTTTAACTTTAACCCCCACGCCCCTATCATCTCTTCTCTTCTCTTCTCTTCTCATCGCTTTCTTATAAGATCTGAGCTTTTTTAGCACAAAAAGAAAGAGGTATGCTTCACTGCCTGCATATCCATTTATGCGTGCATTTCTAGTTCGAGGTATAAACTTTACGCCATGGCTTTTCTTGCATATCCAATGCTTTGATTGACTTCAGAGAAAACAGTGGGAGAGGGCAATTGGGCTACACTAGATGTCTTTTCCTTTTCTTTTTTACCTTTTTTTTTTTTACTTATTTTTGTGATTTTAGATTTATGATGATTTGTGGGTTCAGCAAAGCAGGGAAGTCAAGGGGGTTTACCAACTCGAGCTGACTTGTTAGTGTCATTGTGGTTGCTGGTTAGGGACAGTGTTTCTTTTCTTTTCTTTTCTTTTCCTTCTGTTTGTGCTTTTGTTCAGATTAGAAGGATTGAACATCTTTTCATCATAATCTACTCTTACTCTGAGCTAATGAGCAATGAGCTCTTCAAGTTGCTTTTGTTGCTAAGAAATTGTGAGAATTGAAAAGAAGATTTTGGGATCTTCTGGTAAGGAGGGGTTTAAGGAACAAAATTTTGGGACATGTTACCTTATCTGCACTTTCTTCATATATTGAGATCTAGCGCTCTGGTTTGTTTTATCACAAAGATCTTGATTGTAGAAGAATTCCAAATTGTATTTTGATTATTAGAATGATAGAGAGTTTTTACAAAAAAATAAAAAAAATCAAATGCTTTGACTTGTTTGAAACTTGAATAATGTGTCTTCATAAGGTATTAAGGTATAGATCGATTTAGTCTTTTGTTCTCTATCATAGCACTTGGATTCATCTTTGATGTTTGGTTCCAGACTTTTGGTCTATAGCTTTTATGTTATAGGTTTGTTCTAGTTGAATTGAATTTAATATAATGCTGATGAAGATCTGATTTGCTAAATTTCTGAATTTCAGGATATTATAATCAATTTTAGTTCTCAAATATGGCGTCAAAATCATTCAGGGCAAGCCGATCATCTCTATCATCAATGTCTGATGCAGCTGAAGGCCAAAAGCCCCCTTTACCTCCAACTGTAACATTTGCCAGAAGAACTTCTTCGGGTCGCTATGTTAGTTACTCTAGAGATGATCTGGACAGTGAGCTAGGGAGTAGTGACTTCATGAATTATACAGTGCATTTACCACCAACCCCTGATAACCAACCTATGGATCCATCAATCTCACAGAAAGTTGAGGAACAATATGTGTCAAATTCACTCTTCACAGGTGGATTCAACAGTGTTACTCGAGCTCATCTGATGGATAAGGTGATAGAATCTGAAACGAACCATCCACAGATGGCTGGTGCAAAAGGATCTTCATGTGCAATTCCTGGATGTGATTCTAAGGTGATGAGTGATGAACGTGGTGTGGATATCCTTCCTTGTGAGTGTGATTTTAAGATATGTAGAGATTGTTATATAGATGCAGTAAAAACAGGAGGTGGGATATGCCCAGGATGCAAGGAGCCATATAAGAACACAGAACTAGATGAAGTGGCTGTGGATAGTGTTCGTCCCCTTCCACTTCCTCCACCAACTGGAATGTCTAAAATGGAGAGGAGATTGTCATTGATGAAGTCGACGAAATCAGCATTGATGAGGAGCCAAACTGGAGAGTTTGATCATAATAGGTGGCTCTTTGAAACAAAGGGGACCTATGGCTATGGCAATGCTATATGGCCAAAGGAAGGAGGTTTTGGAAATGGAAAAGAGGAAGAAGTTGCTGAGCCAACTGAGTTTATGAACAGACCCTGGAGGCCCCTTACACGGAAACTGAAGATACCTGCTGCTATTCTGAGCCCATATCGGTATAAATCCTTCAGTCTTAAATACATTATTCAAAAATAATAATAATAATAATATTTTATTTATGATGACCATAAAAGCACTTTCATTTTTTAAAATAATTTCTATTAACTAAAACAATGCAGTCCCATTGTTCTGATCTGAGTGGCCATTTGGTATCATCATATTTCCATCCTATTTCAACGCAACATATCATGATTGGTATATATACCCATGTCCAAGCACATAAAAGATAATGGTTTATAATATGTTTTGGATTTAAGTTTTGACAGATTATGAAATGTGGTTTACATGTGGATATGGAAATTTAGCAATATGATTCTTTCCTTCCCATCGAGGCTACAACAACAAGTACCTACCTACAAACATTCATATAAGCTTATTCCATTGTTCAAGCATTCCAACACATAAAACATGGAAAACAAGGGAGAGTTATGATCATTATTGACTTGGCCCATCCTTTTTATTTTAGACTTGGCCTTTTCTTTTTGTGTACATATTTTGTTTTTGTGTGCTTTCGTCTTTTGTGGTTAAGTCTGGCTTTTAAAACTGAAGTTCTCTTCAAAAATTTGATTTCTTATGTGTTTATTAAGATTTCCTATAATTGTATCATGTATGCTAGTCATAAACTTGAAAAGTAATAGCACTGCATCAATAATCTACATCATCTGACAATTTTCTTCTTCCTCTTGCATTTGTTTTTACAGTCTTATCATTTTTATTCGTTTGGCTGTACTGGGACTGTTCCTAGCATGGAGGGTCAACCACAAAAATACTGATGCAATCTGGCTATGGGGCATGTCTGTGGTTTGTGAGATATGGTTTGCTTTTTCTTGGCTTCTGGATCAACTGCCCAAACTATGCCCAGTAAATCGTTCCACAGATCTTAATGTTTTGAAGGAGAAATTTGAAACACCAACTCCTAACAATCCTACTGGAAAATCTGATCTTCCAGGCATAGATGTCTTTGTCTCCACTGCTGATCCTGAGAAAGAACCACCTCTTGTCACTGCTAACACTATCTTGTCTATTTTAGCTGCTGATTACCCGGTTGAGAAGCTATCTTGCTATGTTTCTGATGATGGAGGCGCACTTCTAACTTTTGAGGCAATGGCTGAAGCTGCCAGCTTTGCTAATGTATGGGTTCCTTTCTGCCGTAAACATGATATAGAGCCCAGGAATCCTGAATCATACTTCAGCTTAAAAAGAGACCCTTATAAAAACAAAGTGCGGCCTGATTTTGTCAAGGATCGTAGACGGGTGAAGCGTGAGTATGACGAGTTCAAGGTAAGGACTAATAGTCTGCCTGACTCTATCCGTCGCCGGTCAGATGCCTATCATGCAAGAGAGGAAATCAAGGCCATGAAACTTCAGAGACAAAACAGGGAAGATGAACCTATAGAAACTGTAAAGATTCCAAAAGCAACATGGATGGCTGATGGAACTCATTGGCCAGGGACTTGGTTAAATCCTACATCTGAGCACTCTAGGGGTGACCACGCCGGCATAATTCAGGTAATAAATAGGTCCTCGTGAAGTTTTATTCAAGTGTCAAATTAGTCTTTGAGAAATGAGTGATGATCAATAATTTGTTCTTCATGGATGATGCAGGTGATGTTGAAACCTCCCAGCGATGAACCTCTTCTAGCAAGTGCTGATGATGCAAAGCTTATCGACCTGACTGATGTTGATATCCGTCTTCCCCTTCTTGTTTATGTTTCTCGAGAGAAGCGTCCAGGCTATGATCACAACAAAAAAGCAGGGGCCATGAATGCCTTGGTTCGAGCCTCTGCTATAATGTCTAATGGTCCTTTTATACTCAATCTTGACTGTGACCATTATATCTACAACTCAAAGGCAATGAGGGAAGGCATGTGCTTTATGATGGATCGTGGAGGTGACCGCATTTGTTATGTCCAGTTCCCCCAGAGGTTTGAGGGGATTGATCCCTCTGATAGATATGCTAATCATAACACAGTCTTCTTTGATGTCAATATGCGAGCACTTGATGGACTTCAAGGGCCAGTCTATGTGGGAACTGGTTGCCTTTTTAGACGGATTGCGCTTTATGGTTTTGACCCTCCTCGCTCTAAAGAGCACCAATCAGGTTGCTTTACTTGCTGCTTCGGCCGTAAGAAGAAGCATGCATCAATGGCAAGCACCCCTGAAGAGAATCGAGCACTAAGGATGGGTGATTCTGATGATGAAGAAATGAACCTATCATTGTTCCCTAAGAAGTTTGGAAACTCAACTTTCTTGATTGACTCAATCCCAGTGGCAGAGTTCCAAGGTCGACCACTTGGTGATCACCCTGCAGTGAAAAACGGACGCCCACCTGGTGCTCTCACCATACCCCGTGAGCTTCTTGATGCATCAACTGTAGCAGAGGCTATCAGTGTCATCTCCTGTTGGTACGAGGACAAGACTGAATGGGGGCAGCGTGTTGGATGGATCTATGGATCTGTTACTGAGGATGTGGTCACTGGATATAGGATGCACAATAGGGGATGGAAATCTGTTTACTGTGTGACCAAGCGCGATGCCTTCCGTGGTACTGCTCCTATCAATCTTACCGACAGGCTACATCAGGTTCTTCGATGGGCTACTGGCTCAGTTGAAATATTTTTCTCTCGAAACAACGCCCTTCTGGCTAGCCCAAGAATGAAACTTCTTCAAAGAATTGCATACCTTAATGTTGGAATTTACCCATTCACTTCCATCTTCCTTATTGTTTACTGCTTCCTTCCTGCACTGTCCCTCTTCTCTGGCCAGTTCATAGTCCAAACCCTCAACGTCACATTTCTTTCTTATCTCTTGGGCATCACTGTGACTTTGTGCATGCTTGCAGTGCTTGAAATTAAGTGGTCTGGCATTGAGCTGGAAGAATGGTGGAGAAATGAGCAGTTTTGGTTGATTGGAGGGACCAGTGCCCATCTAGCTGCTGTGCTTCAGGGTTTGCTCAAAGTCATAGCAGGGATTGAAATCTCATTCACCTTGACCTCAAAATCTGGTGGTGATGATGTAGATGATGAGTTTGCTGATCTCTATATTGTCAAATGGACATCCCTTATGATACCACCAATCACAATTATGATGGTTAACTTAATAGCAATAGCAGTTGGAGTTAGCCGAACCATATACAGTGTTATACCGCAGTGGAGCCGGCTTTTAGGTGGTGTTTTCTTCAGTTTTTGGGTCTTGACTCATCTCTATCCTTTTGCAAAAGGTTTGATGGGAAGAAGAGGGAGGACACCTACCATTGTTTTTGTATGGTCAGGCCTCATAGCAATTACAATATCTCTCCTCTGGGTGGCAATCAATCCCCCTGCTGGTGCTACCCAAATTGGTGGGTCATTCCAGTTCCCATGATTTCTCATTCTTTTTGTCACATGAAACTGTCAGCAATTTTGTTATTTGTTTCAATTTTTTTTATCTCTCTTAATTTAACAACTTAATGCTGCTAGTGAATGGACTTAAATTATGTTGTCTATTGTGCTTGTGAATTTTGTTTAGAACTTGAATCCAGAAGTGAGATAACTTTTTAGCTGTCTACTCACCAAGGCTTTTTATCACTGACTCATTTGCTCTGTTTTCTCTTACATAAATCAGCATATACTCGTGTTTTTGAGGATTATGCCTGAAAATAATGCTTTCCATTCTCCTCTTTTAAAGCCTTTCAGCAAAGGATTATTCGAAGTTGGGGCAACATTTTGCAATCTTAAAAAGAAGGATAATGAAACTGTTAGCTTGAGCGTTTTTACGCTCAAACCTTTTACATCTTTGATCAGTAACATTTTTTTGGATTGGGTGTTTATTTGAACTTATAAACAAAAATTTAGTTATCACACAGCAGAAGCATAACACTCGAACGTTTATTAGCAAAGCCCAAATAAACGATGAACTGTTCCAGTAAAAGAATTACGTGATTTTCAGGACGTTGTTTTAATTTGTCAAGCTTCAACTTTATGTGTGTGTATATATATTATATATAAAGGTGGTCTATCGTATTATGTGAACGACCCGGGGCTTCATTTTCATATGGACTGTCATATTGCGTCAAAAATATTTTTAAAGAATGTTATATACACACATTTTATATGTATAATAATTTCACACCCAACATAGTAAACATACCATTTAATTATAACTAGTCCCACCTTGTTTAATTTACACAAACAGACAAAAACACTAATTGTACCACACCCCCATGTATGAACAGCAGAAAAACATGGACAAGATTTTAATGACGACCATGTATAGAGAATTTATTGATTTAATCTTCAGCACTAAGAAACAGACACTGTAGGAATAAAGCATCTTGCGTGATTTTCTTTTTTTTTTTTTTTTTTTGGTACATAGCATCGTGCGTGATTTTATTACATAGTTTACGGTAATGTTTACTTCGTAATTTCTTGAAATAGAACTCTAGCTACAGTTGCGTCCAACCCAAGAGGAAGCAAGAAAATAGCACCAATGCACCAGCTACCAAGTAACCAAGGAAACGCATAATGGTTCTGTGATTTACGCCTTCACTATATATAGCCTTTATGCTGATTCATCTTGTTATCTACCCAGTAGGGAAAAAGAATAAAGAGATATAATAATTGATTTAAGCGTCAAGAAAATCTAAACAAAAATTAATCAAATGATCAAAAACCAAGTCATAAGATTAAAGAAAAAAAATGAAGTTAATTTAATGGAAATCTTTATCCGATTAAAAAAAAAAACACGTTCTCTTAACATTGCAAAACCAAATTGGCTTCCAACACAAAGCTAGAAACATTTGGTCGTTTGTATGACCAATCTTTGCAAATGTTGCCATATCATTTAGATTTCTTTCCTTGCTTCTTCTTGATAACTTCATCAATGTACATTATACCTTTGCCTTTGTAAACTTCAGGAGGCTTACAATTGCGCACAGTAGCAGCAAACTGGTGCACCCTTTGCTTGTCTATTCCAGTGCAGCAAACAAGGTTGTTTTTGAAGCAGAAAACGCGAACAGCAGGAGGTACAGTCAATTCAACCTCATGACTATATCCCAATTTGAGATACAAGAGGCGCCCTTGAGCTTCAGCTCTGGCTTTGTACCCAACACCCACAATCTTCAGAAAACGGAAAAAAGTTGCTTCCATTTATGACACCCCAAATTTATCACGGAAAATTTCTACAGAACAAAGAACAGTACTAAGTCAGTGAAAAGGATTTGGATTAACTGCATTCATTTTATCCATGCAATCACTAAAATATACCTTTTAATTTGACTGTGCATTAAAAAAAAAAATGAAAAAACACCGACAGCACATCTTAATGAATACATAAATAAGGTAGATGCAGTGAATCCAAATCCCATAAAAATCAAATTAAAACAAATATCAACATAAAACGAAGGCGCTGCATATATTATTTTGAAGAACATGTCATATTTGAAGTTCAAATCTTCGAATTCTTTTCAAATATGATTTAGACTCCAGAGGCCCGCGACATAAACTTATTAATATTAAATCACGATCACATGACATAACATGAAATGACATCCTCAATTAAAATTGACAAGCGATGTGACACTCGTTTGATGTGGTGTATATAAGAGGAAACAAGATGAATGATTCGAAGAGACCCCACAAGCATTGTTGTATTGTACAATTCAAATAAATTCTCAGTGAAGTTGGTGGGTGTGCCCATTTATTTTCCTGCTTTCTTAAATTTCGTCTTTCCTTCATGAGATCTTTACTTTTCAAGCCAGAGGGAAAATAAGCACGTCAACAATATGAAGATTATCTATCCATAGGGTAATAGTAAACACTAAACAGTAAAGGTTGAACTGTTGAAGCTATAAGGCCCTAAATCATGTGGATAAACTTGAGACCACAAAGCCTTATTATTAAGTTAATATCCAAAGATTGCTAAAAAATTTAAGGATACCACTCATAAAAAGGAGCGGGCAAGTTAATCTAATTTTGAGGTTTTCGTTACCCAAAAACTAACTAGGAATAAAAAAAAAGGAAAAAAAAATTATAGTTTGAGGAATTATTAATTAATTAGCTGTAAAATTGAGAGGTGAAGTCCCAAGAGCAAAGACAAGTATATAACCTGCTGTCAGTCCTGTGTCACGACAAAATGCAAATAAAAGAAACAACCAGAAACATAATCAATTCCTAAGTTCAAACTGGGGAAATAGATTCAAGTCAGAAATGTACACAGAACAAGAGCAAAAATGGCTGAAATCAAAATTTACATTTAACAGTGACTTGGGGTTTTGAGATACGACAATTGGTACAGATACCATGGGTTTAGGGTTTCGAAAACAATAATCCAAAAACAACGATTGCAACAAATGGAAAGGATCAAAACAAATATTGAAGAGTGTAAGATGAAGAAAACTTGAGGAATTGCCTTTCCAATTTGCAGAGACGAAGTGAGTTGAGTTGGGTGAAGACTGAAGAGGTTAGATTGGACTATTGGAAATCCCAGAAACAGAAAAGGGTCCGTCTCGATATCTAAACGGAGCATACTTCATATATGTTTTACTTCTAAACGGAGCATACTAAAATCTTACAAAAATATTAAGAGACCATTGTCAAGAAAGGACCAATAAAACATTCAGAATTTGGCAATATAAGTACTTACAAAAGTGAAAGGAAAGTAAGAAAAACTACCTCTAGAGGATCATCTTCAGAGCTAAAGTAAAATAATGTTTGATGACAACATTTTAAAGTTGTTTTGAAAAACCAAAGAGTATTTATTAGTGATGGTCACTAAAAAACCACCTTCAATATTGGAAAATATCAGAATAGACATGTAGATGGTAGAAATCAGAATTTGAAACATAGCAAAAGTTGCTCCAAAGTCCAAACTTGAAATCCTTGTGCAGTCTCTGTGTCCCCACAATAGACTATTCATGTCAACCCCAGTAAAGTAAAGGAGCCTTTTTATTTTATTGCCACAAAATTTGTTTTGTTCTTGAGGTTGGAATGTGAAAACAGGACAAGTTTCCAGCTTTCACTATGCAGTGTATAAACCCACAAGGCCATAATGCCTGCTTATGTTGTTCTATTTGTTGCTACTAGCAAGTTTCTAGTCCATCTACTTTAAATTTTTACTTATGCCTGCAAATAAGGAATCACATATCTTAACAACTTTTCCTATGGAAGTAGAAATTGTAGAATTAACAAATAAATTGAGGAGCATTAAGGTGGACGCATTCTTGGGGAGCAACATGGAGGCCGGGTATACCCATGGCCTCCACTATTTATTAAGGGTTCTTCATATGAGGAAATCAAGTTCCATTCACCAACCATCAGGGACGAAGTACGTAGAAGGGACGGTACCTTCCGACGACGACGAGCGGCGGAGCAGATCTGGACAGGGACGGCTGGAACGCGATCGTCAACGGCGAAGTCTCTGAGTCGCAGAGTTGGGCGGAGCCGCCGTCGCGGACGGCGATCTGGAATAGGGCTCAAAGGGGGGAGGGAGTCAGGGACGGCGGGGATAGGGAAGGGAAATGAAAACTGGAGAGTGATATTATAAGTAATATATATATATATAGAAATCATAAAACTAATCTTTAAACACTGTTTTCAGTATATCAAACAAAGTATTACAATTTTTCTTTTAAGTATGTTAACAGTGTTAGCCAATGTTTAGGTTTGATTTTTACTTTGAATTTTACTGTTATTTTAATAAAGTTAAAAGTGGTAAAGTATAATTTACTCAAAAATTAATATTGAAAGATAAAACTCAATCAAATCTTAATATGAGTAAAAATCTAGATTTAGTAATAATAAAATAAAGGTGAATTATCTGGAATCTCAAGTATAACTTTATCTTATCTAGATGATCCAATTAAATAATGAGAATCATTTGACTTGATCCATTAATATGATTTATTTAATTGAGGTGACACATTCTAATTGAGTAAAATAACTTTTATCCCAAAATTATTAGGGATACCGGAGAAAGCACCTAAAATAAATTGGGTAATAAGAATAATTAGCTTTTTAGACCAAGTGTGTGCTAGTTTTTTTTTGTTCAAAGGAGGTATGCTTATGCCTTATAATAGGAGAGGGGAAAATGAAGATATAACGGAATCGAACCCACAATCTCAAAAATACCAAATATCCCTTACAACCTCAATCACTTGAGCTGCGATAGGAGACCAAGTGTGTGCTAGTTAATCAAATCAATAAAGTTGACTGTCATCTAAAAAGAAAATATCAAGCTATTAACCACATACAAATCAGGTTACGATTATTTATTTTTTTGCATTTGGTGCGGCAAACCAAGTTCCTAACAACTCAATTAAAAAAAAATAAAAAAAAATAAATCTATCCTTTAATCTAAATTTTAGTAAATTTGTTTAAAAAAAAACTTTCTTCTAACATGACGATAAAAAGAATTATGAGAACTTGATTTTCAGCAATCGATTTCTCAACATTATAAATCACAGAGTACTTAATAAATATAGTTAAATAGCAGTTGAATAAAAAATGAAGTTTTTTTTTTTTACTGAATAAAAAATAAAGTTAAAACTTGTATTATTGTTGTAAAAAAGCTTTATGAACTAAGTGGACATGTGATTCACTTTTGGAGATACTAAAAATGTTTTATATCTCTTAAATATGATTTTAGTAATAAAAAAAAAAAGATGTTTGATTATACGTTTGGAAAAATAATTTTGCACCAAAAATTAATTTTATCATAAATAACTTAGAGTAGCTTTTATTTTTATATTAAAAAATTATTATAAAATTTTATATCAAACTTATTTTTAAAATAAAAAATATCTAAAAATAAATCATTTTATTTTAAAATCAATTTTATTAAAATCAATTCTTTAAAATTAATTTCATTCAAAATCATATTTGATATAGATCCATTGAAAGACATAGTAAACATATTGTCACTGGTCAACTAGTGCGCACCATACAGAATTCACCAAGTGAGCAGCAACCAACGTTGTAGAATGCTTGATATAGATTAGAACATCTCTAATAGTAACGTAGTGGAGTTGGACTAACTCTTCTTTTTATCAGTCTTATTATATTATTATTATTATTATTTTTTACATTATATAACTTTAAGCAATTCTTCAATATAATGATGTAAAGAGGAGAACTAATAATATATTCTCTAATATTTTCTTTTCAATATATTTTTTTTATTGATTCAAATTAGGAATGATAATGGGTAGTGTCTGGATAGGGTACTATAATACCTGTCCTCATGCCTGTGTTTGAAAAAATATCCGTATCCGAATCCGTATCCGCGTGAATAGTAACTTAAGTACCCTTACCCGTACCTTCTAGATACCTAAGTGTTCATGCCCGCACTTATTACCCACACTTTAACTATATAAGCAAAAATAAAAAAATAAAACAAAGAACATCATAACTCAACTAAAAAGTCTTTCAAATATTTTTTAAATCTACTAAGGAAACATTACAAACCAAAATATTAAACTAAAAAAATAAAAATAGAAGTAAAAACTAGACGTACCTAGTGAGGGAATGCAGTGCAGAAGAGATAAAATAAAAGAACAATTTGTGCTTGTGTGTGCAAGTGTTACGGTGGTGGGGGAAATTGAAGGGATAATGTGAAAAGAGGCATTTTTGGGTTTGTGAGGAGGTGCGATGAAGGAGTGAGGAAAAAAAAATGAAGAAGGGGATAAGGACCGTGAGGTACTGAAAGATGTGGAGAAGAGATGAGATTCTGAAGGTTGAAGAATGAAGATGTTGGAGCGGTGGCACTGGTTTCGTGATTCCGGAGGTTGAAGAATGAAGATGCTTGAGTGGTGGCGTGATGCTCAGCGGCTACTTAGTGCTTAGGTGATTAAGTCTGAAATGAAAAAATAGTTAACAAATCAAGGTTACATTAAATTTATTTTTAAAATTTGATATATAATCATAATTATATGTATTAATATAAATAAATAAATAAATAAATACATGTTTATATGTGCGGGGCAGGGTGAAAGGGAAAAATAGTTAACAAACATAGGTTACCCCTCTCTTTGTTTGCCGATAATTATCCAGACTCGGATCCGTACCCATAAAACAGATATTTACCCTATCCATCATGAGTATTTTTGCTGATATCCAACGGGTAAGGTCCAAATTGCCATCCCTAGTTGAAATTCAAGTGAGTCTCACTTAAATTTTGTAGGACCCCGTGAATTTCAACCAATAGGAATGAGTGTGTTGGAAAGAAAGTGTTAGAAAGTGTGTTGCGTAAGTCTAAAAATTTAACCAAATAAGTCCCATAAAATTTGTCTAATTTTTTTTTTTTAATTTTCTCATAATATTTTATTGGGTTCTTTCGTAAAAACTACTTGCTTATAAAACCAACTATAATGTGAACCTCGTATCATTATACTCCAATAATGATGCCCTAATAATAACAATTGTTTTGTTTGTATGAGGAATTGAAATAACTTTTGGCACAATAATTTGTTAATGATTAATACAGTTTAAAATTATGATTAATGATATGTTGAACTTGGTTAATGAATATTAGGGGTGTTCATGAACCGATCAAAACCAATTCAAACTGCAAAAATCAAACCGAAAAATCGAAAACTGAATAAACCGAAAAAGCCGAAAACCGCAAAAACCACTTTTTTTCATTGGATCGGATCGAATCCGATCCAATCCAATCCAAACCGACCTACTATATACATATACTATTATTTTTTAAATTATAGTACTACTCATACTTAAACATTGTTTTCCATACTTTTATGAACGAACGCTCTCATTCTCTTTAATATTTTTGTTGGAATTGTCAAATACTACATGTATTGGAATTTGTATTGTTATTCATGTATCTAGTAATCAATAGTTATTCATATACTAGAAGATTTCATGCATGTACTTAGGAACTAGAACTATATTAATTCTAGTATATATATGTTTAATGTTGGTTTTAGACTTAATATAACTATGTAACGATGTATCGGTAAAAACCGAATTATCTAATCCAATCTAAACCGTATTTGATTGGGTTGGATTGGATTGGATCGAAATTTTTTAAAAAAGCAAACCGATCCAATCCAAACCGCAAGTTATTTCCATCATTGGATCAGATGGTTTTTTGGCTCAAAACCTATCTAATCCAATCCGCGAACACCCCTAATGAGTACACATGTGATAAATGAGTAACTCATGCTAACCATCTACGGAACTATATTAACCATTAATGAGTATATCAGTGGATGGTTAATGCAATTCAGTAGATGGTTAATGAATTATCTATTTATTATATATATGTATCCATTAATCAAATTCAACACATCATTAATCATAATTTTAAACTGTATTAATAATTGTCGGATTATTTTCCCCAGATATTATTGCACAAATAACATTTCAGTAATAGTAATAGGTTATATATTTTTTTTTAACTACTTAAGTAACTTGTATGGCAGTTGCTTTTACAGAGCAGTGCAGGGTTGACCCATACATACATAGTTGAAACTTTGTAGATGGCAGGCTGAGAGAAACGGACAGAAAACGGGGTAGGTAGGCAAGTAAAAGTGGAAAGAAAAAGAACACGAACGTAGGAGTAGGCGTGGCTGTGCTGACCTGACCCCCTCTCTGTCTACTAGTACTAATTAGATGATCATTCATTCCCACCTACCACCCCTCTCCTCTCTATATGAGTTAGGCACACCCAAACCTCTCTGCCTTATATTACTCCCTTCAATTCTTCACTCTTCTATCTATTTTATTTCGGTGCCCAACCCCAAACCCATTTCCAAACAAACACACAAATTATTAGTTAGTGAAACAAACTCTCATTGAAATACCATGATTTCTGTTGATACTCAACACACCCCAGAGCTCTCTGCCCCTAAAACCTGTACTCCTAATACTGGCCAAAACCAACCTTGTCCTCAAACTCAAACTCAAACTACCCATGTCTTCAAATCAAAATTACCAGACATACCCATCTCCAACCACCTCCCTCTCCATACCTACTGCTTCGAGAAACTCTCCGAATTCGCCGACCGTCCATGCCTCATTGTCGGATCCGCCGGCAAAACCTACACCTACGCCGACACTCACCTCCTTTCCCGTAAGATCGCCGCCGGTTTGTCCAATCTTGGCATCAATAAAGGCGACGTTATCATGATTCTACTTCAAAACTCCGCCGAGTTCGTCTTCTCCTTCATAGCAGCCTCCATGATCGGCGCCGTAGCCACTACCGCCAACCCGTTCTATACCTCCGCCGAAATTTTCAAGCAATTAACCGTTTCCAAAGCGAAACTCATCATCACACAGTCAATGTACGTGGACAAGCTCCGCCAACAAGATAACACGAAAGTTGGGGAAGATTTCAAAGTGATCACGGTGGATGACCCGCCGGAGAATTGTCTACATTTCTCAGTGATCTCTGAAGGTAACGAGAATGAAGTGCCGGAGGTGGAGATCGATCCAGATGATGCGGTGGCGCTTCCATTCTCTTCCGGCACGACCGGGTTGCCGAAAGGAGTGATTCTCACCCACAAGAGCCTAACAACCAGCGTTGCACAACAGGTATATATATAATTTAGTTTTGGTTGACTTCTTCATTGACGATCGATGAGAGTTTTAAAAATGAGCTCGCTCCACAACCATATATAATTGAGATCACACTATATATTGCGATTTTGATAGTTATTATAACCATATCGCAACTTCAATTGCGATAAACGCATGCACCAATTAAGTACGGTATATATATGATTGTAAGCACTTGTATTGTGTTATCAACAGGTGGACGGAGAGAACCCGAACTTGTACCTGAAAGACGAAGACGTATTGCTGTGTGTGCTTCCACTGTTTCACATATTCTCGTTGAACAGTGTGCTGCTGTGCGCGCTGAGAGCGGGAAGTGCGGTTTTGCTGATGCACAAATTTGAGATCGCGGCGTTGCTGGAGCTGATACAGCGGTATAAGGTGTCTGTGGCTATGGTGGTTCCACCGCTGGTGCTGGCGCTAACGAAAAACCCGATGGTGGCGGAGTTTGACTTGAGCTCCATACGGTTGGTGTTGTCAGGGGCTGCGCCGCTCGGGAAGGAGCTGGAGGAGGCACTACACACCAGGGTGCCTCACGCCGTTTTGGGACAGGTCAGCATACTTCTTAATTAACTTTTTACATCATTAATTGCATTATAGCCATCCATATAAGAAAACATATAATCTCATACATTTAATTTCTGCAAATTGCATGCACCAGCCCGGGACAAAATTAATAAATGAGGGTACTCCTGTAATTTTATTAACTTTTCCTTTCAAAAACAAAAAAACCTTTGTTTGGTGTTATCAGTTTTCTCCTATACCTAAATTTCACACCTAATTCATGTCATCATTTTTCTATATCACTAAATATTTTTTAATCCACGTATTCGTTTTTCTTTTTCATTAAAAAACTATTTTTAATAATTAAAAATCTAAAATACTAACACGGGCGGGTGGGGGTCGATCCGCGGTGGCGGCTTGGAATGGTGGGTATAAGTACAGAAACTGAGGTGAGAATGGGGGATTCTGAAAGATGGCTTTTAAGTACGTGGGACTTGGGCTTTTGGTTGGGCGGATACAAATTTAGTTTTTGAGAAAAAAAATTAAAATTCAGGGAATACGAGTTTATCAAGATAGATAGGTGGAAGGGAATGGAGGGATTGCGTTTGGGAAATATCTGGACATCTTGTAAATAAAATTAAGTTATAAGTTATGTTACGTGAAGATTCAAAATATTAAATTGTATTTTATTTATATTTAGATATAATATATTTATTTTAATTTTATATATAATAATATGTAATTGCATTGAGTTGGTTAGATTTTTATGATTACGTAGGCTTAGGAATAGTAACGTGATCAGTATTCTTTAACATTTCATTCACCAAAACCTCCTGTTTTCATTTTGAGTAGCAATAAAAAATGAACTTGAAAATATATTTTATTGAATTTAATGAAAATGTTTTTATTAAACATATTTCTTGAATTGGATTCAAATTTAAAAATAAAAAATAATTGTTTTTTCAATGTTTCCTTCTCAATTTTTTTTAAAATAGAAAATAAAAATAATAAATAAAAAGTTAAAACAAACATGTTTTCAAAATTTAAAGATGAAAACAATTTTGAGAAAATAAAAACATGAAATAAAAATACAAATCAAATAGGACCGTAATAAGTTATATTTCATTCAATAGGCTTTTGCTAGGGTGGGCGACCACTACACATCTCCCACCGTGGGCAGGCCCTTCTACACAAAAAAATTATAATTTTAAAACCCTTACATTTTTCAAATTTAAAATTTCATCCTTTTTCTTTCTCTCTCACTCATCTCTCTCTCCTCCACCCTCAAGCCCTCTATTGTCCCGACGATTTCCTCTCTCTCTCTCTCTCTCTCTCTCCTCCTCCTCATATCAACATAGGCAGTTGAACATCAATTTGGGGCTCAGATCACAACCGTTATGAACCTTCCAATCTCACTCCGCCACCTTCCCTCGTCGACTCTTGGATCTCTAAAACCTTAAGACTCCACCGCCATTACACTGTCGACCTTGACGTCGAGTGGCGCCCTAATATCTCCACCAACTATCGCAACCCCGTCGCCACCATCCAGCTCTGTGTCGCTAACTGCTGCCTCGTCTTTTCGATCACCCACGCGTCGTCCATCCCTCACTTGCTCGCCATGCTCCTCGGAGACGAGCACACGTAACAGGTTCGTTGGCGTTCGGATCGAGAGGACATGGAAAAGCTTATGGAAGATTACTCGCTAGGGTGAGAGGGGTGGGGTGGCGAGGGTGAGAGGGGGGAGAGAAGGGGAAGGGGTGAGGGCTTTGTGATGTCTCTCACTATGAGCAGGGACGGATCCAGAAATTTTGGTTAGTGGGGTCAAAAAATAATCTATAAATATTTTTGCTAAAGAAAAATATTATAAATATGTATAAGTGATAAAAAAAATTGATATTAAATAGACACGATATGATGTGGTCCGATTTCAAAGTGAAGCATATATTAATATCTGAAAAATGAGAAGCAATTCATCAAATAAAATATGATAGATTACAAAAGTAATTTTTGCTCTTACCAAAAGTTAGATAATAAGTTAACATGTGAGAGTAACCTCATTTTTTTATGGGGGCAAAATCAAAACTATTAAATACTTTAATTTAAAAAAAAATTGCCTAATAAAAGCAATTGCCCTCATTTTATTAGCTGTAGATCCGTACTTGACTATGTGATACTTGTCCAGATAGCTCGCTGTAGAAGCAGCCTCATTCAATAATAAATAAAATGCTAAAACATGTTCAAACAAAAAGATCTTGATTCAACCGGACGATACAATTCAATTATTTCAAAATATTGGTTATCTTAGTGGTGTGTAATATACGTTTCAAACATGGCAACGTGATCACCATATTGGTCGTTTGGGTGAATTGACATGGCTCAACAGGGCAATGCCAACTAATACAAGACCAGTCAAAGTAAGTTTTAGGGTCTCCGCAGTCAGCACAGCAGTACCTTTTTTTTTAAACATTTTTATGCGGTCATAAATTCAATTACACCATTAAGAGTTATGTTATTCTAACATTGAATAATTATATTTAATAATATATATTTATTTTTATCTTTTACTTATTATTATTTTTTTTTTTTGCCTTTTATCCGCACATTTTAACACATCAAATGATGTTTCTTTTGAAGTTCATAAAAAAGTTTCCCTTTATTTGGCCAAAAATTTGTTATAAAAGTACTGTTGTGGCATCCGCAATATAATTGAAATATTTTATAATTATCCTAAATTAAATAGTTATTAGGATAGAATATTTCTTACCTTAATTTTTAACTATATTTTAGGTAAACATTTATTTTTGACAAACATTTTTATCAGTCTATATAATATCTGCATTAAAATTAGAATCTTATAATTAGTATAAATTATACGATTATTAGGACAAATTATTTGATAAACATTTATTTCTCGTAGCCTATGTACAAAGTAAATCATTCAATAAAAAAGTAAATAATTGTAAAGTAATATTAATTGGATTTAATTGATATGCATTGTCAATGTAAAATTTTTTTATATTTTCAACCAATCATAACTTATCACACTAGCTAAAATATTTGACTCTTCTTATCATAATTAACTACCTTAAAAAATATCCATATCATGATTTCTGATTGGTTGACAATATTAAAAACTTTATACTGACCGTGCATAAAAATTAAACTCTTATTAATTTAGTTATAATAATATTTAACCTTTTTTCAATTGAAGTAATACTTTTAAAATTTTATTAATTTTACTTATTTACATTAAATATAGAATAGTCTTTTACAAAAAATTAATAAATTTACTCATCAATCATAATTTTTCCACTCACAACTCACAAGTAAGCTTAGTACCTCTTTGGTACAGCTTTTAGACGGGAAAAAATTAGGTTCATTTGATTTGATTTCACTGTGAAAGCTCTAATTTGTAGTTTCTCATTTGCGTTTCCAAAAATTTCGAAATTATCATTTGGACCGTGACTTTTACATCATCCTGCAGTTATATCAAACACATACTTTATTCGGAAAATTTATTTAAACAATTAGGGGACACCAATATGTGAATGAGAATGAGAATGAGAATGAGTATCAAAATATCATGTGTTTTGAGATAAAATAAAAATACATATTAAAATGTGAATGTGTTATCCGGATATTGTCCCATTTTTATTGTAAAAATTACATAACTCTACCTAGTTTTGCTTGTCCCCACCTAGCCACATTTGCTGAGAAGAAACACAGTTTGACTGAAAGTATCCAAATAAAATATAAACAAACCCAAGTAGGTTCTCTGCCAAAATATTTTCCAGGCAGACACTTTATTATAGCCAAATACAAGACAAGTATCTGATTTATCCTAATTCTTCCGAGCAATTAAAACTGATAGCCTCTTGTTCGAGTCAGAGGCAGAAACTCCACAAATGAAGAATAGCCTCTTATTCACAAACTCATCTCATCGTATCAGTTTTGACACGTAGCAGCACTGGTATTGATACATGTTTAATTAGTCTAATCCTCGCACGCGTATGCACATGACAGTGATAACCACCTATGCCAACTCATCACTTGGTTACTCACATGCCCACCTTGGTTGGGTGGGGCTCCTCCCATTCTTCTCTGCCTCGCGTTAATTAATAATTAATAAGTTATACCATTTCAATAATTAAAATAAAATATATAGATAACATTTTATTTACTTTTATATGCAATAAATCCATTATAGTTTTATATGTACAATATTCAGTTTCATTCATATAACTATATTGTGTTTCATTAAGTGTTAATTAGGGTGTATTTTTTCAAAAAAAAAGTGTTAATTAGGGTGTATAAAAAACATTATTGGGTTTTCATTTGTATCAAAAAATCATTTTTTTTTAAACACTAAAATTGTACACGCGAACATAATAATGTCATGAACACCTAATTATTTACAAAATAAAAACAAGTTTTAGTTTATGCACAATAATTGCGTTTGAACGGTGGAATAGAAAATTGATTGAATAAGTAGTAATAAGGTTAAAAAAAGTTAATGTTTACTAATTAAGAGTAAAAATGAGATGTATTTTTATTCTCCTAGTAAATATACAAAAATGTAAATTATTTCTTATTTCAGAATTTCAATTTTTATACGTTGTGCCTAATTATAATGAAATCGTAAATGAAAAAAGAAGTGGATGGGTGCTATAATGTGCTGAACATAAACATGTGTTATTTATTTATTTTCCTTTAATTTTCTTATGTACTTTCAAAATAAAATTTTAAACTTTGACCGTAAAATGCATGTATGTGTAGGGCTACGGGATGACAGAGGCAGGGCCGGTGCTGTCGATGTGCTTAGGCTTTGCAAAGCAGCCATTCCCAGCAAAGTCAGGCTCATGTGGCACTGTAGTAAGAAATGCAGAGCTCAAGGTTGTCGACTCTGAAACTGGCGTTTCTCTTGGCTATAATCAACCCGGTGAAATTTGCATCCGAGGGCAACAGATCATGAAAGGTACGTACTACATCCTCATATTCATGATACATAAATCTTGAGGGCGGAAAAATAAAACTGATTCATAATTCAATTTGTTATTCTAATTATAATTGAAGTGATGATAAAGTTTTCCCCCTCCAAGTAGTTTATGCTCAATGATTATGTACTTAGAGTCTCATTTTTGGTACGTACATTCTATGTAAAATTTTGTACACCATTAACTAATTACAAATCATCACATACTTTTAATGTAGTTATAAAAGTCAAATATTTTTTAATAATGTGACAATTTATAATTGATTGACGACATAAAAAATGTTTTCGCTACACCGATTAAATCCATATACTTATATCATATATACATTTAAACATTTTAGGATATTTGAATGATGAGAAGGCCACAGCAGCAACAATCGATGGAGAGGGCTGGCTTCATACCGGTGATGTTGGCTATATAGATGATGATGATGAGATTTTCATCGTGGACAGGGTGAAGGAACTCATCAAATTCAAAGGCTTCCAGGTATGCATATATGCATGTATTCTTATATGTTTACATTTTAATTCGCCTCATAAAAGTTTTGTAGATAGAATAAAAATCTGGCAACA
Source organism: Ammopiptanthus mongolicus (assembly GCA_039655645.1). NCBI lineage: Eukaryota > Viridiplantae > Streptophyta > Magnoliopsida > Fabales > Fabaceae > Ammopiptanthus > Ammopiptanthus mongolicus. Next base: position 106,700,353 of record CM077343.1, on the reverse strand, counting down.
ACCAATCATGTGTATTACTTTTCTGTTCTGCTAGGTGCCCCCGGCTGAACTGGAAGGCCTTCTTGTAAGCCACCCTTCCATCGCAGACGCAGCCGTTGTCCCGTAAGTGTCTTTGAATCTTGATAGTTTGATGAACATATATATATAGCGCATGAGTTATATGTCATGATTATTGACTATGATGTTACCAACGAAACCAAACATATTAACAGGCAAAAGGATGTAGCTGCTGGTGAAGTTCCTGTTGCTTTCGTGGTGAGGTCAAACGGCTTTGATCTAACTGAAGAGGCTGTAAAGGAGTTTATAGCTAAACAGGTAATTTAATATGTGTGATATGGCAAAATTAAAAGGTATTCATATTTTAGCTTCCTATCATTTGGCTAAATTCAAAATATAAAAAGACTTCAACGGAATTCATATCCATCAAATTAATACATAAAAACATGAATGGGTTTTCAAAAGCATATGCAAATAATATTTAAATTTTTAATGACAAGAAGTTTAATTAATATCTTCAAGAGCCTTTTAATTAATTGATTGGTATGTGGTTTTGTTGTGAACAGGTGGTGTTTTATAAAAGACTACACAAAGTGTATTTTGTTCATGCAATTCCAAAGTCTCCATCAGGGAAGATATTAAGGAAAGACCTCAGAGCAAAGCTAGAAACCACCACCCAGACGCCCTATAGAGTCTAGATTTTTTTTTTCTTCCCGTATTTATTTTATTTATTTCAGGACTCGACCCACAAAACCAATCGGAGAAGCAGTTGCGCTTGCACATATAATTCATTGTATTTTTGTGACCATTGCCTGAGTTTCTCTGCTGTCCGTTGCAAATGTTATGTGATTATCAAATCCTTGCAGTAATAAAATGTATTTGCAGTCTTGTACTTTTATATTTTTTAAATAATCAAATGAGAAATTAATGTGTCGTTGTTATTGTTGGCGCCAATTTCTTTTTAAATTTTCTTAAAGTTAGGATGACTTGAGCCATCCCTAAACTTATTGGGGGTCAATGCCATCAATAACACATACTTGTGCCTAATAATGTAAAGATTATTGAAGGTTAACCCATTTGTATGGTATAAATATATTCTCCATCATTAAAAAGTTACATTACCATCGGTTAAGTCTAATTTTACCGACGGTGTTGTAGCCATTGATAAACAATCATCCGTGCAAACCTTGTATTAATTTAATAAGTGATGTTATACAATATCAAATGAAACTTGTAACTATATAGCTGACAATAAAGAGAGAGAAAAGTAATTGAAATTATGGATGAGAAAAAACGATAAAGATAAAGACAAAAAAGCTTTTATCCATTCACCAACATTCGTAAAAGCTTTCGAAACAAAGTGTTCGTACTAAGGAGCATTATTCTAATTTAACAGATTATCAAAATTTGTTTACTTTTCTCTCAGTTCACGATGTATTCTATCTACCAAATGATGCTTCGGGTCACAATGCCAATTCAAGAAGCAGTTGCATTTCCACATAATTCATTGTATTTTTATGGCCAATAGCTGATCCTCTCTACTGTCCACCACTCCATTGTACTTGTAATATGGATAAATAATTCTCAAAACCTTATTATTGGTATCACATACTTGTTTTCCAGTTTTATTGTATTTTTATGTTCAGAAACGTGGAAAATTGCACTAGGAGAACACATTATGTAGAATCTCCCAAGACAGGTACAAAAATCATACTTAAAAGTTTAAACTCAGCTATAGATCTTAATTATTTCTGTCTAAGTCTATTTTATTTAACCTGTGTTTACTTTCAAAATTTTTGACCTAGTGATTAGTGAACCCTTATTAATTTACTTTTCACCAAATTTAATTATCATTACAAATACAAAAAACGAACAAAAAATCAACCAAGTAGTAATTATACACAATACAAAATAACACAATTATATGTGTTATCTGGTTATCTTCAAATGGAATAAATAAGTAAAAGCCCATACAACATTTTTTTCCCTTGGGCCTCCAATAAGTTTTATTTCTCCAATCTTGTTAGCAGTATCCAGCCCTCGGGATGCTGATTAATCAACTCAATTCTTGTTCTTGTAATTGACAATTCAGACAAAAGTAGAATTAAAACCTCCTTGATCATGCTCGTAAGTGTGCCTTACATAAACGATTTAATTAAGTGTTTATTCAATAAGTTTTAATAAGTTAAAATTAGTTTATAGTTATAAATTATTTACATAAATTTATTTCCATAAGTTATTCTTATAAATTCAAATAAGCTCTTCCAAGTATATTATAAGTTAGACATCACTAAGTCCAGTTAACTAAGATAAATACAATTAGAAACTTTACATAATATATTGCTTATTTGGTTGAGATTATTTTCAACGCAAACGTAAAAATAATACTTTTCGAGACAATTATTCTGAAAGCTATGTGAGAAGAGCTTTCTCCTAACGTGATTTTTAAAGATGATTTTGCCTCGCAAAATCTAAAACAGAGAGGCTCATAGTAAGTGAATTCTAGAGAGAATCTAACCAACTACACGAACTGAGTTGACTATGAGAGGAATGGATGAGTTGGGTTAAAGTGGCGTGGTTAAAGGGATTCATCATTCAAGGGAGTGTGTCAGTAGATTGGGCTTGGGATTTGGGCATTGGGCTTTGGGCTGGTGAATTATCCGGGTTTACCCGCAAGCTTGGAGAGGATGATATGGAAGGGTGAAGAGTACGAACTAAACTACGAAGTGAACAGGTGATTATTGAATGTCGATGTTCCTTCTTGAATTTGCTTTGCAGTGTGACTATGAGAAGTGTGAACTGTCTCAAACTTCACATGGCGGCTCTGCGACAAATTCCCACCACCTTTCTATCCCATCATTCTCTTTCTCAATTTCTCTTCCTCCGAACAATGACTTCCAAGATTTTTGTTAAAGGTATCACTTATTATTATTATTATTATTATTATTATTATTATTATTTTTTTGCTCTATCTCTCTCACGTTCCTCTTCGGTGTCAGATTTTTAGTGTTTTGAAATATGGTCTATAGTTTCTTTCTCACTCTGCACTAGAAATTTTTTCCATTATGAAAAACATTTGCCAGACTGAGTATTATGGTGTGCCATTTGTTTTAGCATATGAATCAAGTTAATAGATGGATTAGTTGAACATCTGGTCCACAATCTCTGTGGCACATGATTTCTATTATTTGTTTTTGACCACTGCCATGAAGATTTTGGTATTATTTGAACATTTGGTAGCAATCTCTATTTGTTCTTGGTTCAATGAATTTTTGGATGAAAGAAGAATTCGTTTAGAACGAGAGGGAGTGAAGAAAATAAATAGCACCATCAGCTCATAAAACCTCTCCCATGAATCTATCTGTAAATCTGCAATATATAGATAGTCCTCAATAAACCATGTAACGACACCCATATATGTAAGCAAAGAAAACAACTTCTGATTACAAAATCTGTCAGCATTACACTCCATCCATAAACACGACAGCCCTGCGAATAACGACATATTGCCAAAGATTTTACTCTTTTCCTTCTTGATTAAATGAAATCCAGGACTCCAGAGTGATCTTTAAGGATTTTTTTAAAACAAAAAACGAAGTTTATGATTCTGATGTTGGCCAGTTATTTGAAATCATTTCCAATTTTATTTGATTTCAAATACACCACCTTGCTGTTTCCTATGATGAATTTTAGTCCAATGCTTTCTTCTAATATACTCAGCAAAAGAGTTAGCCAGCTGAATGATACCACTGCTCCTACAAACCAGAAATGTAGTCAAAGTCCTTTGTATTGTAGCCTTCACTTGTGTTTATTTGAGGGCACTTGAACCATTGGATTTCACGCAACTATTTTTGCTCCAAATGGGCTCTTTTAATGTGTTCCCTGCTGCATGATACTCAGTAATGAATGAATGCCTTAATGTTGTATAGCATATCTAATTTTTATTGAAGTTGTAGATTTATTTCTTGAGTTATGCCAAACTTCAAACTCTCTTGCTGTTGCCATGACCTGTAAATCTTGATGCAGGTTTAGCATTTTCTACTACAGAAGAAAAATTGGCCGAAGCCTTTTCGCAATATGGCAGTGTTCTGAAAGGTATGTGCCTTTATTGTCATTACAAGATTCAAACCTCCCAGATTAAAATTTTCATGCACCCATCATTTCCCTTTTCCAGCTAATATAATACTGAATAAAGCCAAGACTAGATCCAAGGGTTTTGGATTTGTGACCTTTGCTAACGAGGAAGAAGCCCGCAAGGCACAGATAGGCATGGATAGAAAGGCTAGAATCTACTGAGTACTGACTTTATTTTTTCTTTTAATGAAATACCAAAATACATTAAATGAATCAACTCTTTTCTTTTGCAGATATTACATGGACGTGTTTTATATGTGGACATGCAACCACCTAAGAAGCAAAAGATATCTTTTTCTGAGCAGACAACTGACCCTTAATACTAAATGAAGAAATGAAGATATGCATCAGTGAAGTGTGAGACCCGCAAGGGAAGACAACACCTTGACCTAGGGAAGGAAGGAGCGGATTCTCGTGTTAGCGTTTCTAGATAATTATGTTCATTTTGTTTTCACTGTACAAGTTCTATATTTAGATCCACCAATGAATATATGCTTGGTAAACAGTCCCACCAATCAATTGTTGCTTATTATACAAACGATCAAAATGACCTTCAGTATACTCTTTTACACAATCTCTTCAATACACTTTTAATTATTGGGTGGAATTAATGTGATACTCACAAAATAGAGAGTAGACCGTTGTGATTTCGTGGTTCCACATGAATTGTACTTGATTATAAAAAATGTGTTGAATAGAGTTTGTAATAACGTGTGCATTTTTCATTTCACTTAATTTGACCTCATGACTTCTGCATAGGGCCATTTGTCTTAATAGATAAAGGATAACATGGGGTAAAGAAACTTACATTAACAAAAAAAGCCTATAAAAACTGTGCTGCCAAATCTACACGATGTTGCAGGAATCTGGCCAGAATGGAAAGCTTTAATGATGAAGAACTTGGTCCACCACCAAGTAAATGGAAAGCAATCCGCCTGACTGCAACAAGTGAAAATATTTTTTCTTTTCTTTTTCATACTTTTCAGGCTTGTTGTAATGTATAAAGACATTATGAAAATATTTTGACAGTCTGATTATTGGAATCGATGTTATGATAGCCTCCGTCCCTCTTATTTCAAATCTGCAATGGATACCAAAGGACATGGCAGTTTAGTTGCATCAGTTGCAGCTGGCAGAGAAGTTGTAGGAGCCCAATTCTTAGGTCTGGCTAAAGGGACTGCAAGGGGTGGAGCCCCTAATGTAGAAATTGCTGTTTGCAAAATCTGTTGGCAGTTGTTAGTGTAGATATTCTTGCTGTTTTTGATGGTGCCATTCTAGATGGGGTTGATATCTTAGGATGTGTTTGGATTTATATTGTGAAGGTTCCAAATCCTTGTTTGGGACCTTCTCAACGGAAATCCAAACACATACTTAGTGATTTCTATTGCTTGATACATAAACTCACTATTTGCATGACCCCATAGCAATTGCATGTGCACGCCCAAACACCCCATCATCTCAGATTCTATAACTTGGACAGATGGAATGCACATTATTCGAATTCCTCTTTTAGTTTATAGTCATTCTTGGGACTTTGCAGACACCTAATCATAGTTAATTTGTAGATACTAAACAAAGTTTCATACAGTACCTAATCTAATATATAGGATAGTACCAAATGTGCCGGTTTTCAAATTATAAAAATTAGTTAATTATTAGCCGATTCCGTAGTAATATCAATTAATTTATAGATCTAAAAATATGATAAAAATAAAGTATAAAAAATTAAAACTAAAATTTCCTTTTTCACCATGCATAATCAAGCTATAGTAAATAGAAATAAATTAAATAAAAATACAATTAAATGATATAATATTGAATATAAATTAGTGAATGATATAGTAAATAATTAAAATAATAAATATTAATTAATAATCATTCAAAAAAAGTATAATTTTTGTAAATAAGATGTGAATACATTCACACTTATTGTATTCTTTCAGGTGTGATTGAAGAAATGAAAAACATATTCTCTCACCCTCATGAAGGAACATATAATCCTATTTTTTCAATAAAATTTGACATTTATATATTTCTGAAATTGAATTTTTCATATAAACCAATAACAAAATATTCTAATTTTTTGGGAAGGTACTATTTAGTGAATGTTGAATATCCAAACACGAAATGGTCTAGCACCATAAAAGGGTGAAAGATATCACATTATTGACTTTAGAGATGACAGTCAAGCAGAAGGTTTATAAGAAGTATTCAATCATACACATTCTTCGCTAAGAAATTTCAGTGAAAAAACAATTGGGATTTGAAAGAAAAGGTGGTGTATCTTATGTGATATAAGACCATTTCCATTGATCAAACACAAAAAAAAAACATACTGCAACAACAACACTCCATAACTTCATTCGAATATGTGGGGTTGGAGATGAGGAATTTAACAAATGTGATCATATTTTTGAATATACGACTGAGTATGAAGAAAGAAAAATACTAATTAAGAGATGAGTTCATATAATCCTATAAGAGTACTAGATGATGGTCATATGAATATAGTTTGAAATCAAATAGCAGTTGCATTGGTGATGGAAAATTGAAATCTATGACTTGTGAACTATTGATGATTTATGTTTTACTCATGAATTATTTAGTAAACTCTTTTAATATAATTTATGCTATTATTGAATTCTCTTTAATGAATTTATCTTTTATGTTTTTTTTAAAATTCATTAAATTACTAATATAAAAGTTTATAATTAAATACCCTTTATGGTAATTTTAAATAAAATCAAAACTTTTATAAAATATTTTATCAGTTTCTTTCATATGTTTTTTTTTAAAGTTTTATTTATACAATAAAAAATTTATTTGTCTTTTTTTGATAGGTTTTATTAAAGAATTTGTCTTTTAATTTTTTTTAAATATTTCTTTCATTAATAATACATCCAACTTTGCAATTAGATATCCTTTATGGAAATTTTCAATAAAATCGGATCTTTTATTAAAATATGTTACCAAACGATGTCTTGAACTAAGAAAAATTATAAAATTATAAAATGACTTAAAATTCTTATTTTTAACTTTAATTTTAAATTATATTTTAATGAAAAAAAGTTGAGGCAAGTACGACCTAAAATTAAGTTAGTTAGAAACTAAACACATAGGGCTTTTAATTTCATATATGCTTTTAATTTCAAAGTTAAATTAATTTGTAGGTCCTGAATTATTTGAGAATTTTCAAATATATCCCGATATTTTAAAAGTTTGTATTTGAGTTCCTAAATTCAAATAAAATTTGTGTCCTTCCTAAATTTTTTTCATTAGGATTTTATTAAGTATTTATAAACTCGTCATTTGTGGATCCCTTAATTTTCTGAAAAAATTCAAATAGAAATTTAAATAGGTCCTTATACTCATGAAATGTTTATACAAGACTCAATTATAGATTTTCTATGTATTGAAAGATCCAATTATAAATTTTTAAAATATAGAGACTAATTTAAAAATGCCCAAAATTAAATAAACCTAATTTAAAAGACGGCCTACTAACTGATATGAATTATAGGTCATTGATGTTTCATATGTTTTTAAGATTATTTGGAGGGCTGTTCATCCAATGCGTATATGAGCAAAGGGAGGTTACTTCAAACTTCAAAAAAAAAAAAAAAAAAAAAAGGGAAAATGGAAAACAGACAAGACTTGAGATCGATTCTGCCATATCTACCAGTGGTGATGCGTTCTTCCACTCTGTTTTGGCCTTCCCAAGTGGTGGAAGCACTCAGAGAACTCGCAAGAGGCCCTCTTCATAGCCACGTCGACTCAGCCCAACTCTTCTTCCTCGCCATCTCTGATCTCAGGAACTCTCTTTCCTTCTCTTCCATACCTTTATCCCCTTCCGCTTCACACGGTTACGCCCTCTTCTTCGACGAGGTAATAATACACAGCTAACTTTGACCCATTTCGGTTTCTTCTTCAAGATTCTCAATTCTCAATTTTGAATTGGGGGTTTTGCAAGTTAGGAGTTTTGGGTACATGGGTCTTGCTGCTTATTGCTGATCAATTCGTATTGTATAACATGTTCTCTCGTTGTTTCAGTTGATGTCTGGAGAGGAATCAAGGAAGTGGTTTGAGGAGGTAGTTCCAGCATTGGGAAATTTGCTTTTGAGGTTGCCCTCTTTGTTGGAAGAACACTATGAAAATGCTGATATGCTTATAGATGGAGAGGGAGGTACGGTCGGAACTGGTCTTCGCTTACTGGATTCACAGCAAGCAGGGATAGTGTTTCTTAGCCAGGTTTGCTTGTATTAGAGTTTTATGTACTTCTGTTAGTCCAATTTTGCTCTTCAACCTAGTTTTTACTCTATGGTCAAAGGTGGTTTGAAAATCAAATTCTACGTATCTTTATTGTTGATTAATTGGATGAGTTAGAGGACTTATGCCATCGTGTTTGTCATTCTAGCAGTCAAGTTATAATTCTATGATATAATTATCATTGTAATTTATATGCTGACGATGGTTATAATTTACATTATGAATTGTTTACTTTTCAGGAGTTGATTGCTGCTCTTCTTGGGTGCTCACTTTTCTGTCTGTTCCCAGACAATCACAGATCTGTGAAAAATCTTCCAATGATCAACTTCGATGAATTGTTTGAGTATGCTATCTTTAGCTATTCTTTTTGGGATGTCTAAGTAGTCTTCTACTCTTGTTCAATTGCTCATTTTAATTTTCATTTTTATCATCTCCTTGCTCGTAATGGTATCAAGATGCTGCAGCCAATGGCATATGTATGCTTGTGAATTTGTGTGTGAGAGGGTGCCTGAATGGGAGGAAGGAGGGGAGGGGGAGAGAAATCATATTGGTCTAGCCATCTAGGTCCATATTGTTGGAGCCATATTTTTCCAATGTTCTTTATTTCAAAATTATGTCTATTTGTAAAAAAATATGGAATGTCTTATTTTGTACATTAAAAAAAAAAATTTCTATATTTTCAGGAGTCTGTATGATGATTACAGTCAAAAGCAGGAAAATAAGATTCGGTGCATTGTTCACTATTTTCAAAGGATAAGTCATGATATGCCTAAGGGTGTTGTCTCATTTGAGCGAAAAGTACTTCCCTTTGAAGGCGATCCTATACACATTTCTTACCCAAATGCTAACTTTTGGAGCACGTCTGTTATACCTCTATGCAAATTTGAGGTTACTGCTGGAAACCTATATACAATTGTTAGCAAAATTAATTTATTTTACTTTTTTTTAAATGCTGCATTTGGTTTGTAATAGGTAATACTTTGGTATTTTAATAGGTTCACAGTTCAAGCCTCATAGAGGATCATTCAAGTGAAGCTGTTGAAGTGGATTTTGCAAATAAGTATCTTGGGGGTGGTGCTCTTCGTAGGGGCTGTGTACAGGTACAATATGTTTATATTTCCATCTATATCCTTTTATGCATGAATTTTTGGCAATTGTGATAGCTTTTTTGAACCATACTTCCGAATGTTTTTTATAATTATATGCATGTAGTCTAGTATACATTTTGTATTAGCACTTTTCGTCTTTTTGTAGATTCTGTATGTTGAGAATCTTGAGATCATGTTTTCTTTCTCACCTGAACTCTTGGCCTACTGATGTTTAATAAATTTGCTTGTAATCATCTGACATAGGAGGAAATCCGCTTTATGGTCAGTCCAGAATTGATTGCTGGCATGCTCTTCTTGCCATCCATGGCCGATAATGAGGCTATAGATATTGTTGGTGTGGAAAGGTTCTCCAGTTATACAGGGTGAGCATTACTAAGTGGATCTCAATTCTAATTCAAAATTAAAATAATTAATGCTTACTGCTTGCTTTATTTACTTTAAATGTGATGGGAGGTTATTTTTTCCTTTCTGTTGGATTTAGGGGCAGAAAAGCATGTTTCTTTAATATTATACTTAGCATAGTGAATTCTTCTTTTGCCTGTGGATGAACGCCTATACATTACTGTAGGTGGAACCATGTTAAATTCTGTGTTTATTTTTCTTCTCCCTATTTTCTGTTTGTGCACCTGCTTACAGCAGTTTATAATATAATATTATATACCCTTCAAAGAATAGGAAAACTGAAAATTTTACTGTGGTTTGTGTTGCTGTATGCATTCTATATCGTATGCATATAATGGGGTGAAATAAATATGAAAAATTTATCTGACGTGATGTCACATTATCACATATATATTCTTTTCATCTGTTTAAATTAATAAACTTGCTGTTATTATATTTGCTGAGCTCTTCCTTCTGAAATTAATGATGACAATATCTCCTGATTTGATTAGGTATGCATCATCATTTCGATTTTCTGGTGATTATGTGGACAAAAAGGATATAGACACCCATGGAAGACGTAAAACCAGGATTGTTGCAATTGATGCATTGTGTAGCCCAGGGACAAGACAATACAGGGAAAATTTTATCCTCCGGTTTGTAGATCTTGGTTTATGTGACTACTACTTTATAGGATGTATACATAGCCACCATTATTGTGGGAGTGGAAGACTATGCAAAGATAAAATTTATAATCTAAAATCCATTATGTTTGATGCTTGTCCTTTGATATTTGTAATTGTTTATAGAAGGTGTGCTTTATATGCTTTCCCTGGATAGTGGAATCTCTTTTCAGAATTGCTTTTGGTTTCTTTTACTCAATCCTTTGGAGGAATATGTCTGTTTTACACTAAGGAGTTGTTAGAATAGTAACCATAAGTCTCTCTTTTTATTGATTTTTCTTCTTTCATAAAAGAATATTTTCTTTGTATTTGGTCTGTTTTTTATACCTATAAAATAAAGAAAATTAAAAAAAGTACTTTTTGTTAGAAATATTTCCATTGTTGGAACTAGTAACCAGTTAACAATGTTCAAAGAGTGGTTAATTAATAACCACTTGCTGAATCAATTAATTATTTGAGTGATATTTTTTCGGAAATGTTATGGCGAAGAATTCATTTGCCCTAAGATAAATGGGCAACCATCCAATTTTCTATGAATGGGAATATAAGCAATCCATAAGATTGTATTGATTATCTATAGTGGGGTTTTACGCAGTATATATTTTTTTTTTTAAATTTCTTTACCTTCTTTTAATAAAATATAACATAGTCTCAACTCAGCTTGTTCATTCTTGCAGTGAGATCAATAAGGCATTCTGTGGTTTTCTGTACCAATCTACTCATCAGTGGTATCATAAAATGTTGTGCGAGAATGGATGCTCATCTGCTCTGGTTGGTTTTTGCCATGCCTTTCTCTAAACAATGAGACTGGACATTAGGTTGAGCAAATATGTTTTAATATGGAATTCTCATGATTTTTTTTTTGGGTTTTGGTTAGAATCTAAGTATCTAACTACGTCTGCCATCTTCACTGATCTTTGTTCATTTGTCTTTTTTGAACATTGTTTGCTTCTTCACAGTTTGATGCTGCTGCCTCAACATCTATGGATACAAGTGAGGGCAAAATTTCAAATCATGAATTCAGAAATTCTCAAAATGATTACCATAGGATGGAGCAAGGAAATAATATTGGGGTTGCAACTGGAAACTGGGGATGTGGTGCCTTTGGAGGAGATCCTGAAGTGAAGACCATAATTCAGTGGCTTGCAGCTTCTCAGGTAATTTTATATTTTCGGCCATTAATGTATGAGTATGTGGCAATTGTCATTGTGTAGTATAATCCGAATGAATTAGAAACGTTTACATTTACCCATAAATTAAGGAAAAGCCCATTGATATTCCTTGTCATATATGCAATTTTATTTCTTTTCAATGAGACTTGGATATTCGATATGCTAAAGTGGACATTTAGGGCATCCTTCTCACACAGTCAAACTAATTACTAGGTAAAGCTAGAGAAAGTAGTTAAACAATCTGCATAGTTATCTATGTCTGTGCTCAAATATTTACCACCATTTGGCCCTTTTCTATGGTGGGCTTTTTATGTCATTCTTGCTGTGAATACTGAGGTCTTACGGATTATTTTTTATATTTCCCAACTTTGACTTTTTTTTGAATGAATGAGCATTGATGCGATTGAAAGTTGTTGGAATTTTGATGGCCAGGACCACAAAATTCAGCATATGAATAAAAGGTGAATGAAAATAAATTATTCAAAATTGACTCACCAGCTTAAATAGTTTAGAGAAGGTGCCATATATACTAGGTAACTGCAATACGAGACAAGGAAACTTTTGGGTTTGTTGACAGCAGCAACTCAGTACTAGACTGTCATATTGCTTACTTTTGACCTGTCACACTTGAAGACCTTAAATTTTGTCTTGGTTGATGTACAACAGGCTCTAAGACCTTTCATCGCATACTACACATTTGGCTTGAGGGCATTGCAGAACTTGGATGAGGTAACTTGACCTTTCCTATGCAGAGGCAGAATCTCACTCGTAATCAATGTTATTCCTGATAGGCACCCGCACTTTAACTAGTATTATTGGTTTTGTTTATTCCATATTCGAATATTGAGCATTTTTTGTAAGAACATAAACTGTTGTATAGCTGTAGTTATTTAATCCGACTTTTGCATTCAGATTAAATTGTGACAATAGCCAACAGGACTGGCTGAACTAATCTTAGATAAAGGATTCTGCTTTGCCTCCTTCCTAACTCATTTCACTGTAATTAGTTGTAATGCCAACCATGAATCAATTACCTCCATTTAGCCAAGTGCCAACTGCCAAGAACATTTCCACTCAACTTTGATTTTTCTTGCTGTGAAAATTTCTTACTTGGGACCTTGGGTTGATGTTGTGGCAGGTTACTAATTGGATTTTGTCACAAAGATGGACAGTTGGGGACCTATGGAACATACTAATTGAGTACTCAACACTTAGATCAAAAGGAGAAACTGATGTTGGCTTCCTCCAGTGGCTCCTGCCATCAGTATATGGCCATGATTCTGGGATAGACTTGCCAAATACGCCTTAATCTATGGTTGGCTGTCTTACTCTTTTGTCAATGTGTCTTCTTCTCTCTTGAAGAAAACTTGGTAATTAAAAAAGAAAAGTGAAAAAGTGAATGTTCTTTTGAACCTGTATATACATGTATAATTTGATTCGGGAACAAGTCTTATCATTCTTGCACACGTTACTACAACTGAAAAGGATTTCATAACTTATTTTCCTTAACAAATGCATTTATTTGTTTAGCAAAGTGCAAGTGCTACTAGCTACTCCTTCCTTTTTTTGTTGTGTTGGGTTTGGGTTTTGATTAAGTCATTGAGCGAGAAGGGTTCCGAAGTTATCCTTTCAAAGTAGTAGATCCATATTTTGTTACTGACACAGCTATGCTATTTTAGTTGTGTGAACTCTGCAGCAGCAGAATGCTTTGTGGTAATTGTAGCGAAAATCAAATTTGATCAGTCAAACTTGCACTCAGCTATGCCTACCCTTTGTTTCTTGGTCTTCCCTACAAAAACTGTAAGGCATTGCCCTGAACTGAGATAGCCAAAACCTGAATCCATGGTGGTTTAATTCATGTGAAGGATTGATGGATCTCCATTCTGCTGCTGACAAGCTTTGCGAGGAGCTCAAGGTGCGAAGATCGACCTTGTCATTCTTATCAGCACCTATCAATGCGATGCATAGGTGAGTGCAATGATGTAGACCAAGAGTCTCATCTTTCACCTAAGCTTTATTTCTGGGAAAGAGGCTAGCTTTAAACTTTTTAAGCTCTATCTGGGTAAGTACATAGCTCAGGCTGGATCGACAGTATCTGGTTTGGTTCAAAGAAAACAACAGCAAATAGATATTAAGGGATTGACTGATGATATTGTAAAGGAAGCAGCAGCTAAGGCCCCATTTGGATGATCTTCAAAATAAAAAGGTTCGTATGATGTAGAAGTAGAAGCAAAAGCTATTATTAAAAGCAGAAACTATTTTGCGTTTGGATTAACTTTAAAAAATGAGTTTTTATGAGATTTGTTGCAGGGATATTATTATCCAATAAAATACGATCTCTTCTACTGCATCTGCTTCCTTTAGAAGCTAGAAATTGTAGCTTCTTGAAAATGCATCAAAATATGCTTTTTTTTCAATGCTTTTGCTTCTTTTTTTTTAAAAAAAAAGTCTATCCGAACACTCATATTTCTTTAAAAGTACGTATATTTTAAAAATAAGTGTTTTTCCTCCCTAAAAAAGTCCATCCAAACAGGCTGTAAGACTGGTGGATTTTCTGGAAGGGAAATTGCAAAACTGATGGCAAGTGTCCAAGCTGCTGTATATGGGAGCGAGAACTGTGTGCTAAAGCCCAACGTTTTTCCGTGAAGTGGTAGATTATGAAATTTCAGATAAAAGCTAGTGCATGAGTGTTGACTGATTATGTGGCTACAACCGTATATTTTAGGAAATGAATCCGTTAAAGTCAAAAAAGCACACATTCGTTAAGTATGTACGGGATGAATCATTAAAAGTGTATTCATCGAAACAGTATGCATGAATGTATGTTTTTTTACTGTAGGAAATAAAAGGACAGCACATGTCATTTTATTATGGGCATGCTGTTGCAATTCATTCACATTTATTTGTACCCAATTGATGGGGAGATTTTGGAATTTATATTATGGTTAGATTCCATTTACTAATATTAATCAATTTTCAGTATTCATAATCATATATAATAACATCGTTGGCATAGTTATCAGATTCCGGCTTCAATGAGCTTGGGAAGTTGTCTCGTAATTTTGGTGCAGGTTATGTAGACGGAAAAGGAGGCAGAGCTGAGCTAATGTCGACTGAAAGCCCAATTCTGTGATTCTGTCATTCAAATCGATGGATACTTAACCTTCGACATTCCAATCCACTAAATTTAAGTCATTTTACTTTAAGTTAATTTTCTATTTAAATCTCTTCACACACAAAAAAAAAAAAAAAAAAAAAAATTGACGCATCACTTTTAGCTTTTATTTCTAAAACTTCAAACTCTATCAATCAAATTATGCATATCCTTTTTTTTTTTCAATTTCAAACATTTTCTCTTTCAATATACGCTTCCTTAAGTGCTAGCTGAATTTTATAAAAACTAGTGTAAAGATAAAAGGTAAAGACAAACTCAATGCAAGAATGCAGTAAGTACTGCATGTGCTCCCATAAGTAACTTCAAGAGGTGCACATACACGTTAAGTACCTAGAATTATAAGCATTGTCCATGCTGTTAAGGAGTATAATGAAAACTCCGCTGTACAACACAAAAGGAACAAAAGAGCCGATACATTGTATAACCGAATATTTCAAGTGGAAGCAGAAGACCTGTCAATCATCATAAGCAACTTCATCCTTCAGATTTTGATGAGAATGGCAATTTTATTCCCCTCGAATTCTGTATTCAAGAGATGCAAGACATACTACAATGTAAATTCTAAATGTAAGAATTAGAATTGGAGATCGCGATATCCCGTTGATGCGTGTATTGAAAAACTTTTCCTATTGTAGTATCAGCTCTTAAGTTCACCAACTCCATGGGTCTGATCAGAGTCTGTCTTGGGTGCCAAACAGTGCCTAAACAGACTCTGATCACAAATACAAAAGAAACACTTTAGAAGTTGATGCCTATTCTGTTTTTTTCTTCTCACTGGTAGCAGGAAAGGGTGTGAGCTTCTCAGTAAGATCAGCGATTATATTTTATGTAACTGCATCAATGAACATATAAGATTAAGCAATTATCTGTTCTCTTACATATAGTCAATTTTCATGTACCCAAACAAACGTAATTCCTTCAATAATTGCCTTCCAGTGATATTTGGTTGGCTCATTTTTGTGTCAGGCGTGATATAGAACTGAATATAACATACTCAATCATTAAAGTTACTTAAAACTTGAAGGAAATATATCCAGATGTAAAAAAATAAATGTACAACAACCAAGCCTTTTATCATTAGGTGGCATCGGCTACATGGATCAAACGATGTCATAATGTACAAAAATAAAGGATCAAAATCTAATAAAATGAAGAAGATCTAATTTTAGAAGTCTTATTGATCAGATCAACCAATGTGGAACCAATTTAAACAATTTGATGATATATCAGAATAAAATATTCGAGCGCAGGGAAGAGAATACACTCACGTTGAAAAGCAATGCCCCAAGCTCATGACAGTTCTCAGTTCTCACTTTAGAGTCCTATGCTATAGAACACAGGAAACTCAACTTCTAAAGCATCAATATGAAGACAAATCAAAAGAATGAAATTAAAGATTACATTTAATCAAACCTCTGAAGCATTTTGCCCCAACATAACAGAAAACCTTTGTCTTCCAATATTTGAATGTATATGTCACTCACTGAGCAATAGTACTCTTAATTAGGTAGAGTTCTGTGAACCCCAACATTGAGTGGTAGATCAGAAAAAGTCTGCCACTCTACTGAATGAGATGACACAAAAGGGAACCACACGTGCATGCTTCTCATCTATTAGCGGATGCTTTTTGCAAAGAGAAAATGATTATCGAGGCCAGAAACATAATGAGTTACATGGTTCAAATGAAGGAGAAACCTGATTTTGTCAAATATAATTTATTGATTGATGGATATTGTTTGCAAAATCAAATGAACAAAGTCAATAAAATATCTTTATTTGATCATGGGATCGATATTTGTGATTTATATTCAATTATGGCATAATAAACCAATTTGCAAGCTTTAGCGGGAACAAGGGAATACAGTTCCCATGCAGGGTTCAATGTCCAGCTTTTATGATCATATAGTTACCAATAGCCTTATTAATATTTTTAACCATTCACCATACATAAATCAATAGTTATTATGGTTAGTTCATTTGAATTTGCAAACAATATCCACTGACCAATGAAATATATATAGATATATGATGAGAACGTGAGGTCAGATTTTTCTTACATTTGAACCAGTAAACCATTCAGTAGATCGGTGGCCTGTTCCTTCTACCAAACTCACACGTCATGATAAGAAGAAAAGAGAGAAAGAGCGATCAGAAGAAGAAGAAGAAGAAGAAGAGAAGGGAGAAGGGAAAAGTGAAAAGTAAGAGAGAAGAAAGCAGAGAGTACATGGAATGGAATGGAATGGAATGGAGGAGTAGGGTGTTGGCGGCTGAGTTCATTCATACCTAAGCTTTTGTGAAGTCTTAGTTTTCGTTTCCTTAAATAGCTGTCTGACTCTGGATCTAGGTTAGCGGTGGACACGGAACTATTTATAGTATTACATTTTTAAAAAAAAAAAAAAAAAAATATATATATATATATATATATATATATATATATATATATATATATATATATATATTAAATGACATTTATAATTAATTCAAATAAAATTCAAAAGTATAGATTGAAAGATAAAATATTTAAATGGATTTAATTGTCATGCAAGGTCAGTGTAAAGATTTTTTATACTGTTAACCAATTAGAAATTGTTACATAAGCTAAAAGGTTTTACTCTTATCCTAAGTATCTTAAAACTCATTCATACCATGATTTCTGATTGATTGTCAGTGTAAAAAAGCTTTACATTAACAGTGCATAGCAATTAAACTCTATTTAAATTTATAAAGAAGGTATGCAAATTAATCTCAAAATTAAAACTTCAAAATTAAAAGAAGAGAAATTAATAAGAGTAGTGAAAGAAATTTAACCAATCTTAAGAGAGTATGCTCTAATTTAATATACAATTAAATGATATAGTATTAGATTTTAATTGGTATGTATTGTCAGTATAAAGATTATTTATATTGTCAACCAATCATAAGTTGTCATATCAGTAAAAATGGTTGATTCTTATCATAACTACTTAAAAAGTCACACATAGGCTAGTTTATGATTGGTTGATAATGTAAGAAATTTTGCACAGACAATGTATCAAAATTAAACTCATATTATTAAATGGGACTGAGTAAAGAATTTAATTTTGATACACTGTCAATATAAAATTTTTTACACGATTAGTGTGAGAACACAATATGGGGCTACAAAAGATTTTCCTACAACTATAAGATTACATCAAAGGTCAACTTGAGCTCTTATATTTATTACCTTGGTCTTGGACGTGCTTAGTGAGCATATCCAAGAGTCGGTGCCACGAAGCATGCTTTTCGCAGATGATACAGTTCTAGTTGGAGAGTCGAGAGAAAAAAGGAGAAAATAAATGAAAAGTTAGAGATATGGGGACAAACTTTTAAGCATACACTTTCGTTTAAATAAAAGTTAGATTATATATATAGAATGTGAATTTACCAAAAGGTGCACAACTTCTAGCTTAGAGGTAAAAATTGAAGACTATATACCATATCATAAGTCACATTTTTAAGTATGTTGGGTCCATCATACAAAATGACAACGAAATAGAGGGAAATGTAAACCATAAAATAAACATGGTGAATATAACGAAGGGATATTTTCAATGTTATTTATGATGTAAAAATATCACTCAAACTTAAGGAAATTTTTTTATCAAACAACTACAAAACCCGCGATGTTGCATGAGACTGACTATTAGATAGTATAAAGCTAACAAGAGAACAAATCCAATGTAGCAAAGATGAAAACATGACGTTGGAACTAGACAAGATATTATTATGAATGAATGCAGTAAAATTTTACCTTAACTAATTTAAACGTGTGGAGAAAACATGTACAGGCATCGGTAAGGAGAATAAATCATAAGGACAACTTAATAATTAAAGGTAGAAGCAGACCAAAAAAAAACTACAGATGACACTCTTAAAAAGATTTAAGCGTAAATGATTTATTTGTAAAAATGATTTATAACATGAGATCGTTTATTTAATATAGTAGACCCACCTAGTAAAAAGAGATTTGATTGTTGTATATTATGCCATTCACTATTATTGATTTGTTGAAAAGTTAGAGGAATTATCTTGAACTAAAAAGCAACATTTTATTTTTCCCGTGGAACTAATTTTCATTTCTGTTTCTCCCTCTGTTGTTTCATAATAGACCGTTTAGGAAGTGAATGAACATTTGATACTAAACTTGTACTGTAAAAGAAAAATGAAACCACCACCACTACACTGCCAAAACACAAGATTCCAGACACAAAACACCATTTAAATTGAAAATAAGGAAATTATTCAGTTGGTGGCCTTCCAAAAGAATAGAGCATATATCATTTGCTTAAAAACTCTCCTCAGAGTTATATTGAATAAAACAAGCAGGGCCTGAAGGGAAGCCTAGTAAACGCTATAAACCTGCAAGGTAAGATGCATCAAGATTGACATAAGATGGAATACTTTACACTAAAATCAGTGAATTCTAAAATTAAACCTGTTGTATAGCATTCCATGATCTCAATGGACTAGTACAGACCAATTTCTCTATTGTAACTACAAAAAAGATGCAAAAAGTAAAGAATCTGCCAAATCAACCCATAAGGATATAGAGAAGCAAGCAGATCGATCTGCTTCTGACCTACAGATTGACTTGGCTGCACTGATTAAGTAACTATTATGAAGATCTATTAATTCGCGGCTACTTTACAAAATATACATACATGCTTATAAAGGGCACCACAATATGACAAAATCGTAGATCAATGCTCATTCTTAACTCTTGCCTTTAATATTCCAGGGAGTGGTGGTGATGAGGGAGGCCTAACTGTTGGGTTCAAAACTAAAGTAGGAACCTGTGCATCATACAAGCCTGACATGCTAGAACCTTCACCTCCAACTACAAGATTATGTGTTATATTATCATTCTGAGGTCTCTCACAAAATTTCATTGCCTTGAGAACATAGTTGTCGTCATGCAGCTCAAAGGGTGTGCTGCAGAGATTGAGAGGAGAGATTAAGAGTAAGCGAAAATTGAAAAAGATTTTGACCAGTAGAAAGTTTTAATAGAAAAGATGCTACGGAGGTGGCTGATACATTTCTCAACACAACCTCTGTTTGACCATAATAGGATTCACTACTGCTTGAATATATGACACTACAAAGTTAGGAGATATTCACATATAGACAGCATACAGATAATACCATCGAGACTCTTTCAGCAAGAATGTCAAGTAATTGAAGCCTTTTTTTTTACCTATTGAAATCAAAATGCACAAGCTGCATATCTTCTGATATTTCCACTTCAACAGTTGCATGAGGGCGTGTCTACAGTTTCCAAAAGCCAAAATGAGATTAATTAGAAAAATATACCATTAAGAGCAACATCACAGCAATTTGCAATTTGCAATCAGTTCTTTATATATATTTCTTCCTTTCTTTCTTTAGGGTAGGCAGATTCTTTCTTACAATTAACAAGTTCACAACTTTCTTAGAACTATCACCATGAATCTTCCATAGAGACCCATAAAATAGCCTTGAGCAGACATAGTGCATAAAATAACCTAAGTAAAGTGAACTTAAAAGTGTAAACTGATAATATCCTTCTATTATATGGTTTATAGCAATAGTAACTAAATTTATTTTCAATTGACAAATTCTAACAGGTGTCCACAAGAAAGGTGGAAAAAATAATTCTAGTGAATAATAATAGATAGTATGTAACTTAAATTTCAACCAAGTCATTAAGTAAATGCTGACTAGGGAGTTAGGACTTGAACCAACAAAATATAATTATCATACAAATTGAAGATCCAAAGCAACTGAGCAATAAATTTTAAGTGGACATAGTCACCAAAAACATGAGATAATGAGATGATAGCACACCTGCACCAAAATAAAAGGCAAAGATACTCCTCCATTGGGAGCGTTTCCTGAGCTATATAATTGCTCATTTCGATGTATAAGGTTCTCAAGACCTACGTACTTGATAAAATAATAAAAGTAGTTAGAACACAGAAACTAATCATTATAGAACAAAAAGTTTGTTAGAGCCTTCTTATTATGAAGTATAAATATCCAACGGAAAAAACAAAATAAATTCCTTGGGCTTGCAAACCAGGTCCAGGAATTCATTCCATTAAATCCACTAGAGAGTGAGCAGTCCTTACTTGATCCTCCAGCTCTTGCAAATAGGCCACTTTCTTTTCAATTCTATTCCTCAGTGCAAGTCGCTCTGCCTGTTGAATCAATTATATTTAAGGAGTTAAAATGGTCCTTTATTTGTATTTCTGGATTTTCAGATAACATAACTTTACAGAAATAATAAGCCACTTAGAGCCAAAGAAATTACAACTCAAGACTGTTTGCAAACCTTTAGTTCTTCAATATCATTCAGACTAGAACGAGGAAGACCCTTCCATTGTATTTCCTTTTTATCCTTAGAAATAATATCCATTGCCATGAGAACATTCAAAGCATCATAGACCCTTCGACGGATGTTTTTCTCATCATATTGTTGCTGTCAAATGTTCACCCCAAAAAACATTAGTCCACAATAATTATCTTACACCCTCAATCTGTGAGTAGCAGATAGAACAGAAATTATTTATACAAAGAAGAGCAAACCTGATCAGGGGATGAAACACCACTACTTGGATCAGCAAATTCAGCCACAAGTTCATCTGCCACCTATAATATAAGCACGGTCCACATTATAATTTAAAATAAATTAGGAATAGGTAAGTCGCCCAAAGATACAAACTATATTTGCAGAATCCGAGCCCGAATCTTTGTAACAAGTTAGCTTACGAAGAATTCAAACTAGGATTCTCACCAGTTTATTGTAGGTCTTTCTGTCTTTAGACACATCTCCTTACAATACACTGACAATCATTTTGCTATAACAGGTAATGTTCTTTTGCTAGAGCCTAGAAGAAAATATATGAAAATGAAACCATGTACGACATGATATTCATATAACTTTGATGCAACCTCAGCTCCTAACCTACATAGAACAAACTTCTAACTAGCTCATAGCTCCCATGCCATATCTTTCATCCAATCTAATGAATCCACAACAACAATATCAGGCTGGATACTTTTCCTAGAATGGCATCAATATGCCTTGTAATTTCTCAGTAGTGAAAGTACCAAAACGTAAGGATCTATCAATATAAAAACAGACATGAGAAGATAAATTCCCCCTGAAATTCTATTACATCCTCAACACCATCAGTGATAGGTTTGAATGTTGAGAGAGTGGGGAGGAAAATGTATCCACACATATAGGCTTCCCTTTTACACCAGAAACCGAAGAAAAGAAACAAAAAGAAAGCACAGGCAAACTCAAGTTTGTAGTTCTTGAAAAATTCTCAACAAAAGCATCTTATAAACATAGGTATCTAACAAGTCAAGGCTGCAACTCATATGGATAATGGTTGTGCCTGATAAAAAAGAAAACATGAAGAATAAAGTGAACTGAATACAAACTCAGGTAATTCTGAATCAGTTCTTTTTAAAATCTAAAAGTACTGCTCTTCAGTATACACAATTTTAGCTTTTGTAATGTACACTACACGTTAGAACTTCAAACATGCACAAGCACATGCAGAAACATCATAAACACAAAAGTTATATGATATACATTCATATTTCATATGGATTTAATTGGTATGCACTGTCAGTGTAAAAAAAATTTACACTGTCAACCAATCAGAAACTGACACATAAGTTAAAATGTTGACCTTTATCCTAACTACCTTATAAGTCACTCATACCATGATTTCTGATTGGTTGACAGTGTAAAAAACTTTACACTGACAGTACATAGAAATTAAGCTCATTTCATATTTATGTGCATATGCTCTTAATATATAAAACTGAAGCCAAAGTTTAATTATTTAGCAACAACTGACGTAAAGTAACTACCTAACCTCATTGTAAGTTGTTCGTCCCTTGCTTTCCACCTTCTCACACACTGGCGACAACCAACAATAAATGAGAAACAAAACCAGTAAGATAAGTGTCAGCATGAGCTCCACAAAAATAATGTCTATCTGAGTAGCACAAGCATCTAAACACCAGTGCGGCAAATTTTGCAGTTAGCTTCTCATATTCTGTACAGTACGCTAAATGCAACTTTGAAAGGTTTGCTAATAACCGTAACAGGTCAATGAACTCTTTTTTAAAGAACGAATAGGTCAAATTGAGATAGATTAAAGACCTTTCATACTAAATTGGCGGAGCCCTCTTCCACTCTTATCACCTCCAACAGCACGGTGGCCTCTCTTTTTCTTCTTGCTACTGTTTAGAAACTCACAATGGGTAAGAATTAATTGGGAAAAAATAATTAAAGACAAGCATTTAAAGGAATTGTGAAATCACAAGCAGATAATTGACACTTGCAAGTAACAAATAGCATTTGATGCCCAATATCTCATCCAAAACTAAGTATTTAAAAAATAATAATAATAATAAAAGGAAGTTTTTAGTAGAAAGTAAATAAAAAAACACATACACAAAAAATGACTAACATTTCCGCCCAAAATCTAAAAAGGAAAAAAAAAATTATAATCTATGCATAAAAGTGCTGCCCAATCCATCTACATAACTAATAAAGAAGCCTCTCAGAAGATTTCACAAGCATATTCAAGATATATGACAAGACAAAAAACAACCAAAAAACTTGCTATAAGGAGAAAGATGCAAAGACAAATAACAATCTTTCAAACTAAGTATCATATTCCAACAATATACACTAGACCACTGCACAAATGCAGAAATTCTAAGAACTTTGTATTGCAATTTTTGCCACAAATTTTGATCTGCATCAACAATAAAATCCTCCACCGCTTTTGGGTGAATCCAAAGCATGTCCTATACTCTTATTTGGCAAACTACTGACAAGAGAATCAAAAAAAATATGACAATCTGACCATTTGTCTCAGTACATTTGAATCACATTTTCAAATTTTAAATATGAAGCACAAAAGACTATTGCAACAGCCTTAATCTCAGAGAGAACTTGGCCTTCAAAATGCAATTGGAGAGGAAGACACGTCTTTAAATGGGTTTACAGATACAAAAGGAAGAACACAAATTACATGAAAAATGCTCTCAAAACATCAAAGGTCCAATTTTACCATCTAAACCTCTTGAAAAAAATGAAAGAAGCAAAAGAAACCCCCCATATATAATGTATTCATAGGAAAATATCAAACTGCCACAAAGACACAATTAAAAAGAAAACCCTCAAGTCAAATAGCATTGTGCATCAGACGGACTATACATTTACTACAAGCCCAAAGGATAATGGAGGACTCACACAACTGCTCCCTGTGATCCAGCATCATCTCCATGTATGTCAAGATGGTTTAATCTCAGAAGAGAGTTATCACTAGCTGGTGTTGTCATTGTTTGCTCACTCCGGCTGGATGGCGACCCGACACTTCTGCTCGTCGACATGGATTGGCCCGAAACGGTTGTTCCATGACCTGGCAGCTCCTCCTCGTCTTCGTCTCGGCATGGTTGCTGAGGTCGAGTTCCCATCTTGGTAAGTTAGTTACCTATAGGGTTGGTAATAAAACCTAATGATTGAACCCGATTTCAATTGAATAGGAGTTTGAAGGTAAAATCTGAAGATTCCCTGTTTGACATTAAGTAAAATAAATAAACCAATAGTGGGTAAAACATGACCTTCACAAATCAACGTAAGATAATACTATGTAAGAATAACAAAAAGCACGATGATATAGATAAAAGGACACCAAATTGGCAAATTCTAAACAACAAACGCATACCATCAACCGGTATCTTCCCCAGGTTACATCAAAATCCATAGATATTCATTCATAAGGAATACTAAAGCTGGGTAAATAAACAATTTTGTAGAAAAATTATTGAGTCCAAGCGGAATACACAAGACCTATTTTGTCGAATTTAATTAATAATAATGTTATGGTGGGTGGGTGAAATGGGAAGAGAAGGAAATGGAAAAAAAAATTGGGAAAAATAGGGATGGTATAAATTTAGAGAAATTGATGAAATGAAAGCAACGACTACTACTCACCAAATTAGACGTTGTGGATTCGCAGAGGTGAGAAGAGAAAGAACATTCAAGAGAGTCGAGTGTCTGTCAACAATAACTACCATACCATCATCACTCTCCTTCCGCCTAGGTTTTTTACTTACATTCCAATAACCGGTTCAACTGAAAAACCGATGAAACTGTCACTGATGTGCCCACTGTCTGGGCCTACGGCCTGATCCATTTAACAAAAAAAACCACATTTCAAGAAATTAATAAATATTCTCGTAAAACAATTAAAATTTATTTAATTGGTAGTGCAAAACTGCAAATGGTTGAAAAATTGATTGTAATATATTAAAAAATTAAAAATTAGCATTAATCATATATTATATGATAATAATGTATTAGATTTTATATATAATCACTGATAATTGATAATAAAAAAATTGTCTTCCAACCTTTGTCTTTTCAAAATTGTATTAGACTCCCATTAATTCAAATTCAACTTAAAAAATTCATTTAAGGAGATAAAATTCTCGTGGAGACTCGAATCCAATACCAGGAGCCAAATTCTTTGTGATTTGGACCAAAAAAAAAACGTTTACATTGAGAATTGATAACTGAATACAGTGGTTGGGTAAATTTGGTCGTGGCGGCACCCGGCGAAGAGGAGTCCTCAATCCTCACAGCTCCGTTGGCGCCTTCCTTCTGTGGCATCCCTCAAGATTTCCATATGCAATCTCTCTTCTCTTCACCTCTACTTTCCTTTGTTAATTGTTGCTTGAATGCCTAGAATATTTAGGACGTAATTGCAGTTGGATCTTGATAATGTTTTGCAGCTTTTAACTGAAAATACGAAATTTACTGTGATTGGAGTGATTGAAGTTTATGGTGGTTCAAGTTACCCTGCTCTGTATTGTTTGTTCTGTTTTTTCACCTTATTTCATTTCTTATGATCTGAGTCTTCAGTAATGCTACCACCTTTTCCATACATCATGGTTGCTCCAAACTGTTTGGCTCTTGTATTTAGCCAATTATTTAAACAAAGGATAATGCTTGACAAGTCAGTGTGCTTGGTTTAATGTTTACAAAATTGAGTTTTGATTAATTGATTGGATTTTGATTAAAAGTGAGTTTGTAGTAATTGATTTATGTTTGGATATTTTATTGTTAAAAGTAGTTTTGATAGAATGAATGTTGTTTGGATTGTTAAAAATAGTGATTGAAAAATCCAAACTGAGTTTTGATAAACAGAAAAACAACAAATTTTTGTTTCTATCCAAATCCAAGTTTGACCCTAAAATTAATTCTGTCCATTGAAAATCAAACATCATAACAGAATGACAAAATTAATTTTGGAGCCACAAACGCACATTAACATGAGTTCTGTTATTTGAATATCAAAATTTTAATGCCATATCTAATATTATATGTATTTATTTTTATTTTTCATTTATTTTTTATATTTTTTATATACACATACATCATCAAAACAAAGTGGACATCTTATGGTATCGAGTTCATTGTTTCTCGTTTAACATACACTAACTTGTTGTATGACTTGATTAGCCACTTGCCATTTGCCAAATTCCCTCTTGGTCTAACATCTTGGCTGGACTTGATCTTTCGGGAATTTTCTTTTAAATTAAATAACCTTTAAAATTAGGGTCTATGTATCCTACTGCATCTGTGTCACGTCAAGAACCAAAGATGAAGTATAGAATATTTACTTAGAGGTGCCAATTGGTAAAAGAAAATTAATTGCAAAAGTGACCCAAAAATAAACCCACGTGAGGCTCACGCGATAATGGACACTGTACTGGAGTCATCATGTATTCTTAGCCCAGAGCTAGAATCACTAGAACAGGCTCTTATGCATTATATTGTTCAACTTTGGTGTTTGCGTAACTGATTTGGCTTTCACATGGTCCGTTTGAAAAATCTGTAATCATATCAATATATCAGTTTCGTCTTGTATATCCACTTTTTTCCGGTATTGAATTGAGGTAATAGAAGACCAAAAATATAACGATAAATTCTCAAATATCTCAAATGTAATTTATTATGTCTTTATGATCCAATCAAATAATGATAATTATTTGACTTGATCCACTAATATGATACATTTAATTAAAATGACGCATTTTGATTGGATAAAATAATTTTTATCTCAAAATTATTAAAAATATCAGAGAAAGCACCAAATATATTTCAATTTTTAACACATAACCCCTTCCACTCCGGTGCATCCCCTTCTAGACCAAAATTTAGAAGACTAACAGAACGTTTTTTTATGTTGTGTCGTCTTAGTTTTTCCCGTGCCTCTTCCGGTGCAATGTATATTTTAAACTATTTGGATACACTTTTAAAAAGAAAATAGAATTTTAAAAAAAAAATCAAAATCATTTTAGAAGCTATAATAAGTACTTTTGAAAATAAAAACATGAAGAAGTCATTTCAAAAATATCCCTATAAAACTTTAGAATAACAGGTGTTGCCTTTAACAAATTTGCATCGAAAATTATTTTTAATAATTATAATAAAAAACAAAATAACTTCTACACTACATAAAAGCTATGAAAGAATTACTTTTTTTTTTTTTTTACAAAATCTTGAAATTAATTTTTTCAAAGCTTAAACAAACTGGATCCAGGTCTAATTACCCCCACCAACAATAATATACATACAGTCGTACTGATAAGAGATTGGGCAAAAGATTGTTGACGACGAGCAAATCCTTTTCAAGACATCAAATACATGGAGATAGGTGACAGTATATTGGAAACATTAAGTTTCATAGTGAATTTGTCAGCTATCACAGCTAATAATTCGTTTTATTATTAAAAACAAATAAAAACTGCTTTTCACCTCATGAAATGAATGCAACATTTTTTTCGGGAGGAAATAAACAAAAATCCAGAAAATCTGCAACTCAAAGCTGCACTCATGGTTCGGCCTTGGACTGCCATGGTTGGTACCTGGTCCAGTTTCTCTGCCCTGGATTAAGTGCATGTCCCTTGGAATGATAGATATACTGCTCACCTTCTCCAGACAAATTTTCTTTGTGTTCAGCACCATACCTTCTCGGTTTCAGTAAAAGAAGCTGCAACAAATTCATTGCATCATTATCTTGGGCTACAGACTTCCTCACCATATGGCACTAACAAGGAAGGAATTAAGAAACAAACGAACTTACCTCATCTCCAGTGTGATCAGTTATGAAGTGGAGCCAACCATGCCATTCAGGTGGAACCTGAGAAGCATTATATCTACCTTTCTCCGCATATTCAACCCACCTGTGTCTTCCTGCCAGATTTAACAAGGCCACGACATTTATAAATTTGTCATTGTGTCAAACTTGGGAGTTCTATAGACTTTAGTATCAACCAAAGTTTGAGTCTTGACTAATTTACAAGTTTATATACAGCAGAAGATCGTTAATGAAAAAAAAAAAAAACTATAAAGGATAATAAAAAAAATTATACCATAACCTAAATTTGCAATAATGGTGGCAGATAGCTCAAAGCAAGTACCATATCCATAACGGCATATTTTTGCAAACGTCATACAAAGCAGCATTACAAATATTAAAATTTAAAACAAACAGAGAAAAAAAGAAAACAAAAATATAAATTGGTTTATTTTTTTGTTTCAAATATTTAAAGGGTAAAATACATTTTAATCCCATGAAGTTTGGCTCATCTTCCATGAACTTTGGTAAAATACTAAAATGTGAAACTGTCAAATCAAGATTTAGACTTAATGTAGAAACCATAAAAGCTTTCGGACAATCCCCTTGAAGTTTAGCTAATTTTTCACATTTAGTACATAAAGTTCCATATTTGACATATTAGCCACCCCATGCTCACACAACAAACTTACAGTTTAAGGGGCTATATGTCTATTATATCTAACATCCTTAACAGTCTCACAGTGTACCAAAGTTTAAGGGGCTATATGTCACAACAAACTTTATGCACTAAATGTGAATTGTGAAGATGGATCAAACTTCAGGGTTGTAATCAATATTTGATACTATTTTAAAATTGGTTAAGTGACCAAACAGACTTGAGTATTATATACCCAACTAACATGAACTCATCAATTTTATGATTAACTACCCAAACATGATTCACTTTTATAATAAAATGTCCATATTTTATGATGATGACCACAACTTACTGTTATAACGATTTGCTTAATGTTAGTCTTCTATTTAAACTTCTCAAATCTGTCACCGAATCGCAACTTCCTACAACTTCATAGCTCAAATATCAGAATGATATTATCTTAAACACAAACATTTATTTCACTTTTGCAACTCAACTACACTTTGGTTTTGCCAATTCAACACAAGTCTTCCTCCTATTGTCTCTCTTTTCCTAAATAATTACACCCACAATATTGATTTCCAATGACCCATTCTCCATCACTCATCAGACCCCACAAGCAGCTTTGAGTAAAAAGCTTCATTAGCTTTCTCCATTTTCACAGACTGCCCCTCCCCCTCACTAAGTTTGCACACATATTCCTCTCAAATTGACTGCAGTTCAGTTTGTTATGCTTCTTTTATTGATATTTTCGCTTCTATTATCTTTACTCTTTAGCTATTTGCACAGATAGAGATATGGAGCTATTATTTACATCTGTCTTTCTTTCCTGATTGTTGGTATCATCTTCTAATTGTTTACTTGGAAGGTCTGTAGCAACTCCAAGACATGCATATCATCCTTTAGTAGCATTTCTGCTCTGTACAGAAACTGTTTTTTAGGCAGCATTTTAAAAGCCATAGCACATCACCATATCTTTTTCTTGTTTATTATGTCATAGTCAGTTAGCCATGTGCAATAATCAGAATGCTTGATGTTGATGGTTGCTGCCCAAGTGCATGGTAAATACCTTAGCCATGTGTAATTTATTAGACTAAGCCACACACACGCACTGACGCACATACACAGATTTAAACACGGACAGCGGGACACTAACCATATTGCACTCCTTCAAGTTTCTCATAATACTTGTTACCAAATTTATCAACACCAACAAGCCTTGCCCCAATATTATGGATCTTGGTTTGCCTACACAAATTCAGAAAAGAATTAGACTCAGAGAAAAAATCGGGTATCACGAGAGAGTTCAAATCTCACTGTAAAATACCAATAAACAGTAGAGATATATGACTATATAAAACTGAGAACTTCACCAACTTTATAGAAACTTGATCTCTATTCCGACAGCTTGGGCCAGCTACAAGAAATCTTATCCAAATCTAATTGCAATGAACTAAATATATTCAGTCAACTCAACCTAGAGAAGAACATTCTACATCTGTTGCAACTTGCGATCAAAACCTCTAAAAGCTATTCTCCTTTTTTCCTCCAAGAGGGTCATTTAAAGTGGCAAAGCAAATGTCATATATTATTTTCAAGCATTGTTGTTCTTCTCATGCTCCTACTTGTTGAATAGTTGGAAAGGCTCCTTCTATTGCATCTATTATGCATCTATACAACCTATCTTTTCATCAGGCATATAAAAACAAGAGCAATGAAAGCCTGTAAGATAAAACACGGTGACAGATATCGAATCGACGAAAGTAATCTTTGGCTTTCAAAGGATATATACAATGAGATGGCATGAAAATGGAAAAGCTCAAGCAAAGTAATTATTGACTTACAAGAGGTTGCCATCCGCAAGGCACTTCCTGAAATTTCAAACCATAATTAAAAAGATATCAGCACAGCTCTCGAAAGATGGGTATACTTACTCATCAAATCAAGGAACCCTCAATAATCTCAAATGAATTTCTCTGAAAAAATGAACCACGAAATTCCTTTAATAACCCAAACATCAGATTTACAAAGAGCTACTAAATCGAATCAAATTTGAGTTTCATTTCAACTCCTAAATTGCATTTTCCCGAGAAGGAGAATAGAAAAGCAGTGGAAAATTTAAAAAAAAAAAAAAAAAAGGAATGAAAGTACAGTAACCACAGACTTGAACTGAATAATCGGAGTTTGAAGTGAATAACTATAGCTTTATCCCTAAAACAAAAGCCCATAAGATTCGTGAAATTCAATAATTTGATTTGTTTTTCATTATTTTCAGGCAACTTAGATTGATAGTGAGAGGAAAGAAATGGGGGGGAGAGAAGGAGAGGGACAAACAGGTAGCCTTCATCCTTGAGCTCTCGGAAGAAGGCGCCGAATCCTTTCTCTCTGATGGATTTCACTACGTTCTTCACCACCGACGCCATCTCTCTCCACTCTCGCCGCTCCCTTCTCTTTTGTATATACGCTGGATTTGTAAATTCGATCAACTATAATCACTCGATCCCAATATAAAAAAAAAATCTCTTATTTCAACATCAAAATGTGAATATTATATATATATATATATATATATATTTATTTTTTTATCTTTTTAAATATATATACATATAAAAAATATATCGAAAAAAGAGGTGTCCTCGTTTTGTTGTAAAAAAAAACGTTTCCCATATAAAACATTACTCTCAGAAACACCACTGGAATGTCCGCAGCACAACCGTCCCTGAAAATTAATATCAGGGAATAAGATACAACTTTTTTTTATTTTAATTTTTTCTTTTTTTTTAATTGTTAAGTGAACCAGCCCGTTTAACCCACCAATCTGGGATGAGTCGAGCCGGATTGTCTATTTCTTGACTCACCAAAAAAGTGAGCCAATCCGATTTGACTCGCTTTAGTGTCAACCTATGGTGAGTCAACCCGGGTGAGCAGGGTTGGTTCACTTTAATAGCTCTATGAACAAACTCGATGGCGGGAATGACCATTGTCGCGAAGGCCTTTGTAGTTACGAAAAGGTTGTTGTCAAACACCTACACAAAATATACCCATGGCAACAAACACTCATCACAACCAAACAACAGATATAAGCATTCAAACCCTACATAAACACCCAAACAACAACCAAACAACCATCATCTTGACTAGACACGCACCAGACGATCCTTATCTCCACCACACACAGAAATATGCATTCAACTTGCGCGTAGTCGTACCGGCCAATCGCCCCACTGGCATATCAGCACTTGTCAGACCACATTAACACTGTCGCTCGGTAGACACGTGGTAGTCAACCCCCTTCACTGTTACATCAGACGACTTACTACAAGATCAGACAAATGACTAACTGCAACATCAGATTACTTACTACAGTATCAAACGACTTACTAAACGACTAGTCGACTGACCTAGGAGATCAGGCGATAGGAGTGGATCATGTGATTGTCACATGATTGTCATTACCCATGCGCCAACCAAGCGGTAATGCTGACGTGATAGTGAGGGTGTTGGGTGCCACATGTCGCCCAAGTGGCAATGCTGATATGGCATTGCAGTGAGGGGTCGATTGTAATGTATCATTCCTGTGGCAGTGTTGATGTTGGTCTCCAGTGCTGATGTGGTAGTGAGGGTGGTCGACTGCCACATGTCGTCCAATTGGGTTGTTTAATTTTGATTTTTAAGAATTTTGATTAAAAAATGATAATTATCTAAAATGATAACAACCGTTAAACCATTTAATGATTAGGATGAGCTTACTTTACCCTCTCATTTAGAGGAGTCAAAACCGATGATTAGAACAACATAAAAACATTTGTCTCAAATTAATTGGGTCTTGTAGAAATTGATTCATTTAAAGTTAGTTTGTCTCTAAAGTAAGAAAATAAGGATGTATTCATCCTTAGTTTAAGTGTAGATACTCACTTATTTTCTCTTTTTAAAAACAGGGAGATGAATCCATCAAAAATGATGAATTTAGTTTCACTAAAGTAAAATCGCCTTTAAAATAAGAAGATAAGAGTGTATCCACCGTTAAATCATTTAATGGATCAAATATATATACATCTTAACAAATTAAGGATTGATACTCTTTCTGGATCTATATATAAGCAAAAAAATACTTATATTTTTTTGGACTCAAATATAAACAAAAGTCAACCAAATCAACCATATTTAATGTTAGTGTTTCAAAAATACCATTTGGTTAATTTTTTTTATTTTTTCAAGAGTATTATATACTTCTAAGACACAACTTTCAAGAGCATTATACACTCCCAAGAAAAGGGTAATTTAGTAACTATAACTTTTTTTTTACACAAATCAAGATAATTAAATTAATATAACTAACTTTTTTAATACGTGTGAAGTTAATTTTTTTTGCTCATATATAGACCCAAAAAAAATACATATTTACCTACTGACTTTAAAAACAAATTTAAAAAGAGTCAACTCCGAAGATGACACGATTGTGGTTGAAGGCACCAGAGTAAGCACCACAGTATAAATAAGCTCATTTTCTCCCCGGTGACTCGAAAATTAAGAGAAAAATTCAATAAATAAAATAATATTATTTTTAAAATATTATTATTTTATTCATTGAGTACTAGAATTTTTTACTGCAGGGGATCGTGACTCAGTATAAATCACCAAAAATGCTTATTAAGTTTCTAATTGGGCTGTCCATGCAGCAGCCTACGTGGCGAAATCTCGTTGGGTAAACTTACATCATTTTTTTTAAATTATTATTATAATTATAATTAATATTAAGACGAAAAAAATGGAAATTCACGGCGAGAACAAGACCACGAGAGGCAGAAGAGGAGGTGCCGAAGTTGGTGACCACCGACGTTTGTTTTTTCTGTTCCAATTCCAAGAAACGAAGTCAGAGCCTTCGATTCCATTTGGTACCTACTAATTCCTTCCTACAAACTTTTTAATTCCTTTTCAAGATTTTATTTCTCTCAATATTCTGTAACTCCCACTTGGATCTGATTCCAAGTTAGGGCTCATCTTGTTGAGGGGTTTTATCTGCATAAATTGGTCCTTTCAATTTGGCATTCAGATAATGATATCGTTATTCATTTCTTTGCTCTAATTTGAATATGCTGATTGCAAATAGTTCATTCTCTTGGCTTATATTTTCTTGGTAATTTCTAATACCAAATAGTCAACGACTAACTCAACATTTTACAGAGTTCCTATAGCACCTTGTCTTCTTCGTTTTAATTTTCGTTTTATCGATATTTTGGTTGCTTAGCTACCAATATTTAAGGAATTAAAAATAGAGGATCATTTATATTTATTCTGTGTATTTCATTCGTCATTGTGAAACATCTAAATTCATATATTATGTAGGACAGATTATAGGGCTAATTGGGTTTTCAGATATTGATTGAATGATTGATGTGCCTTTGTGTAGATCAAAATGATGAGGTTGAAGACATATGCTGGTCTTAGTTTGATTGCAACTCTGGCTATTACATATCATGCATTTAACAGTAGAGGCCAGTTTTATCCGGCAATGGTGTATCTGTCTACTTCCAAGATCAGTTTGTTGCTTCTTCTCAACATGGGTTTGGTCATTCTGTGTATTCTATGGCAATTAACAAAAAAGATATTCCTGGGTTCCCTTCGAGAGGCGGAGGTTGAGAGGCTTAATGAGCAATCGTGGAGGGAAGTTATGGAAATCCTCTTTGCAATTACTATTTTTAGGCAGGACTTCTCTGTTACATTCCTTGCCATGGTCACAGCACTGTTGGCAATTAAGGCTTTGCATTGGTTGGCTCAGAAAAGAGTTGAGTACATCGAGACCACTCCATCAGTGCCCATGTTGTCCCACATTCGAATTGTATCATTTATGGGTTTCCTCCTTCTTCTGGATAGCCTTTTTTTATACAGTTCTATGAGGCATTTGATACAAACGTGGCAGGCTTCAGTTTCAATATTCTTTTCTTTTGAGTAAGCCTTCTTCTTCCTTTTCCTCTTTTTGTTCTCAAAAGAGTTGCAACAATTGTAAATTGAAAACTATGAATAGTACTACTATAACTATAGCAGAATTTTTGGTTCAATGAGAATACCCTTTACTTTTTTCCCAATTTTTTTTTTTTGTTTCTACTTTGATTTAGTTGTGCCTAACCTAACTTGGCCATGTTGATCCATGAAATTTCACATTATTGTTGAAATCTTGAATTTTCTTTATGCGTGTATTTTTAATAAATAATGAAATTATATAATATCCATATGAGTTTTGGATCACAGCCATAGTACTTGTATTAAGCATGCTAACTAGGAATGTATTTGTAATTATATGTAGTTGTAGTTTCACATACATCTGCTATTTGTTGTATTACAATTTTTTTAGAGTGATGGTTTTCAAATAATATATACATGGGTGTTGTCTTTAACATTTATCTTATTGTATCTCAGGTACATGATACTCGCAA
This sequence comes from Ammopiptanthus mongolicus, assembly GCA_039655645.1. Lineage (NCBI taxonomy): Eukaryota > Viridiplantae > Streptophyta > Magnoliopsida > Fabales > Fabaceae > Ammopiptanthus > Ammopiptanthus mongolicus. The sequence goes on along the minus strand of CM077343.1, from coordinate 106,665,184 downwards.
CGACAACAGTGTCAATTTTTGTAAAATATCTTTTCTATGTCAGTGACATGCTTATGGAGGGACAATGGGAAAGGAAACCGGTCTTCACATTTTACTTGGAACTTATTAGGGATTTGCTTCACTTGTCTATGTATCTGTGCTTCTTTCTTGTAATTTTTGTGTAAGTGATCAGTTGACTTTTCTTTTGTGTATGTATGGTAGTCCTCATATGAATGCACTATAGAAGTCATAGTCTCTGTTTGTGTGTGTGTGTGTACTCACTGACACTTACTCATTTAGCCATTGGTCTGCACTTAGAACCAGATTTACTGTCATAATTGACAATGATACAAATAGTATGAGTTAAATTAATGTATGTACAATTTGGTTTACTTGTTTTTCATGCGCATTTTACTTTTGACCTACTAACTTCACGTTGATCTACTAGAAACTATGGTGTTCCTTTGCACTTAATACGGGAGCTTTACGAGACATTTAGGAACTTCAAAATACGTGTTGCGGATTACATTCGATATCGTAAGATCACTTCAAATATGAATGATCGGTTTCCAGATGCAACCCCTGAAGAGCTTGATGTGTGAGTTCTAAACTTGGTGTAGCATCATTGCTTATTTTTAAATATTTATGCATATGCAGTAATATATCTTTTTTTAAATGGCTGTGCAGAAGTGATGCAACCTGCATTATTTGCCGTGAAGAGATGACTACTGCCAAGAAACTTATATGTGGACATCTTTTTCATGTTCATTGCCTCCGATCATGGCTGGAGCGGCAGCATACTTGCCCTACCTGCAGAGCCCTGGTTGTTCCTGCAGAAAACGGGACAACTGCTGCTGGAGGGCAGCAAGGATCACAGTCAGATGCTCATCGGCAAGGTATTCATATGATAATCAAACACTGTAGGTAAACATTGTTCATAAAACATGTTAGTCACATGCAAAATGCAGTATTGAACTGATGTCATTTCCTGGGATATAGTGTATCTGGAATCAAAAATGAAAAATAGTGGAATTCATGATCCCGGCAGATAAATGCACTTGCAATCTGCACCTTCAAAACAGTTGCCTCATATTTTTTTTTTTTTAAATCTTCTTCATTTTACAATTTTTTATCATACATAATATAATCTCTTTTTTATACACTTGCGAAAATTTTCTCATTTATTTTCTTTTTAGTTTCATGTTAAGTTCCCAAAGATACTATTTTATATTTTACATGTATTAATTAACTTTTAAAACCTTGTTTTCTTCTAATTTTTGTACTTGGGTGATTATGGCGCCTGCCCGAGCCCAACACAATTAATACTCTTTAAAATATTTTGAATGTAATATCTGTATATTAAATATGAATATATCTCTTACCTAGTCATTTCAAACATTGTGCCTTTACATATTTGTTTATTCAGTATATTATTTGATATTGATTATTTTAACCTGGAACAGGAACAGGGACAGGCACTGGAAGCACAGCTCAAACCGAGGTTGGCAATGGGGTGGCAACTGATAATTTGAGTGGGCATCAAGCCAGACTCCGAGCTGCTGCTGCTGCTGCTTCAATATATGAAAAGTCTTATGTTTACCCCTCCACAACTTCTTTTGTATGGTATGGCTTTTCTGCTTTGACAGCATCCCTCTCTTTCTACAACTGCTCAAGAAATCATTCGTATGCTGTGCATCTTGCTGGTAATCAATACTACATATTTATCTTCTAAAATGAGATAGTAAAGTTAGAATATGATTATACAATGCAAATATAATTAATTTAAAACTTTTACAGTGTTTAAGAATGTTGAGTCAATGTCATTGAGGCATTTTCTAATGCTTGGCACCTGCTTGGGGAGAGGTGCCTTCCCTTGTATAAAATTGGAGAATGGAAGTTTTCTAAAGCATTCTGGGTGAGATAAAATAGACACCAGAAGAGAGCAGGAGAAATGGAAAGATAAATCAGTTCCACTTAGAATGATTGATGGGTTTTAGAGCCTGAATTTTTCATAAGCAGTCCACTTAGTCTTGTATTTTGCAAAGATGTCGGAAAACTGTTTTGCATCTGAAAACAGACCAACCTGTCAGAAATATGTTACTAATTTCCTTCCCATAGTAATTGGTTTGATTTTAACTGCTCGTTATTTAGTATATTTCATTGAATATCAAATATATCTTTGTAGTTCCTAAACCCTAAAAAAAACTTGAAGCCTTTTAATTTTAAATACTTTATTGGCATTTTATGAGTTCTTGAATTTGAAACTCTGTTATTAAAATCTTTACTGCTGGATTTGTGCTTGAATCCTATGCAATAAAGTTGAGTTGATTTTATAGTATATAGAACCTTAAAACTATGAACTGCTGCTTTGGTATAGAAGTATGGTTCTGTACAATTAATTGACTAAATCTGGTCAATTACATTGTTGCAGCAATTGTATCATGAACATATAGTGCCAGATCTGAATTGTTTAATAATCATACTGTGTAACTACGAACTTGGCTACATCGAATTTTCATTATTCTCCCTCTTAGTTCACCTGTCTGCATAGATGACTAGTTGACAAGGCAAAGGACCAATTTAGTGGTCCTACCCTTCTTATATTTAGGTGTCACTCAAAAAGCTGATAATACTGAATTAGTCTGTAAAGTGTGTACTTAACTAGGAATCTTCTCATACTCACAGCTCTCCCGGGTACACTCTTTATCCCCCGGTTCAAACATCTACGGCTGAATCTACTAATACTGAGCTTAATGGAGAACAAGCTTCCATTGAACAAGTACAAAAGCAGTTAGTTGTCCCTGGTGGACCCACAAATGTATCCTTTCCTCCAATGGGACACTTCCATTTTCTACCTTCTCAGACACATGCAGCACCTGTGAATTATGGAGAGGGGTTTGGAAATGATCCTAATATGCCAAGCTCTCAGCTGGAAGCTCAAAGAAAACTTCTTCAATACCAGATTGAGGTACAGCTGCACTTTCTTTTTTCTTTGCCACATCAAAGTATGTGTCATCTTGGTCATGTTTGATGATTATGATGACCATCAAATGAATATTCCCTTCTCACTGTTTGTGTTCTCATTTAAGGGACATTTATTGATGCAGCCTATACTGATATTACTATAACTACTTTTCACAATTATGCTTCTATAAGAACGTATCATAACAAATGAATGCATATAAATTGGTATTTATTTTTCGTGTTAGTCAGGATATTTGATTCTGGCATTCTAAAATATTATGCACAACTCTGGATGGCATTTACACCAGTTTCTATATTATTTCATTTGGGTATATGCAAACTGTATGGAAATTGATGTGCATGTTTATTATAGTTGAAAGTACAGAGGTTGATCCATTCTCTTAAACTTGATATTTGTGAAGCCAAAAGCGACTTTATGGTACTATAACCATTGTGTCCCTAGCATCAAAATTTTAGCTGGTTTGCACTGCAACAATGTGTTTGGTGCATGGTCTCTTTCTCTGAGTAAATAAATTGTTTGATATAGATTGAATTGCATAATTTTGAATGAAGATGAAATTAATCAGTGTAACTCACAATAAATTTTTCCGCCCTCACTTTTAAACAGATTCTGCAAAATCATCTCCAGCTTCTACAGAGGACAAATGTTGGAAAAGGTGTAGCTGACGGCGCAGCATCATCAGATAGCAGAGGCAAGGCTATCGCTTCCTCGTCATCGTCATCTGTATCAGATCATGGTTATGGTGATGAGATTCAAGATGGAAAAGCATGAAGTCAGCTGCTTATTTCTGGTTTGTACCAAGAGGAGACTGCCAAATGTAGATATAGGAAAAGGAAAATACAGAAATCACAGCATTGTTCCAATGTGACATCAACTTGAATGATATATGCTGTTCTTCGTGATACTAATCTTGTGAATGCATAGTGCCCGTATAAATGATTTTTTTTGGCTTTTTTTTATGTGGAATGCATGCTTATATTAGCTTTTAAAAAAGGTTTAATTACTAACTATTTGGGAATTTTTAAATAAATATCTGTAATATAATTACTAACTATATTAGCTTTTTTGCATACACTTACCCTTTATTAGAACTTTTCTGTTAATATAAGTGTTTTTATGTAAAAAAAAAACAGTATTTGAATAAACTTAAATAAGTAACTTATTAACCTCCCGAAGTTATTTTTGGCTTATTTTGAGAAGTCAATTTTTTTAGCTTATTGAAAAATCTTGTGAGGAAACTTATACGGGAAGTTTTCATATTTTATAGAACAATTATATCCTCATAATAATTTGAAATTACATCAAAACTAATCATTTTATTTCACTCTCTCAAGTTTATAGATTTTGAAAGAACTTCTTCGAGTATGTAATCGAACACTAAATAATTTAATTTAAAAGGGGTTTAATGCATAAAAAATTTTCACACAAGGTCTTCTAATATAAGCGTTAAAATAAGTTGTTTACCCAAATATGACCTAAGTTATGTTCTCTAAGCTAATTGATATTCAAATTGCATAATATCAAAGGTGTTGCGGAGGTGACATCTATTGTGCACCATGCAGAATGTGATGCATGGATGCACCACATAAGAAAGTCGTTTAAATGGATTACTTATGTTGTCTTGGTGACCTATAATCAGTTGACCCGATTTTCATGTATTTTCAAAAACGGTCCATCTCATCCCACCGTCATTGGAACCCCCACCACCAACCCTTCCTCTTTTCATGTCTTTGATCCCAACCTCCAGATTTGTCGCATATCCGTCATCAGACCACTATCTTCTCCCGTTCTCCGGCCACACAAGGGAACTTACACAACTATTTAATCAAAATGACAACAAGTTCCACAATACCTAGGGTTTCCAAACCCTAATCAAAGTGCCTGGGTTTGTTTCCAAAGCAAGCTCAGCCCATATAGGCATCCTATTATAGCTAGATGTAGGAGTACCCTTATTATCTTCCTTCACCCTCTTTTTTGCACAATACAACTGCATGTTATTACTTCCTTGTAAGCTTAATTGCTCCAACAACTCATTCTTCTTGCTTTTATAGCTCATGTTGGGATCAGTAACCAATTTACTGTCCAATTTATCATCAATCCATGTTGAAGTGGCATTGCTGCTCTTGCTTCTCCTTATGCATCTATTAGAGATATAAATGGGACGGGGTGAGTAAGGGTAGTAGCCTCCACTATCCACCTCGTTGGATGAATTTCGTATCTGTCCCTGCCCCATATCACTGCGGGTATCTATCTTATGAATTTTAAACAAATCGATCAATATTTGCGGGTATCCATGGATATTCAATACCTCGAAAAATTTTATTCACACATGAAATTCAAACTAATTTTACCTTTGAGTTCCTTGATGGTACAAAAAGTTCCTGTGCTTGAAAAGTATTATAGTAAATATATTAAACAATATGATATGTAAACAATATAATCATACATGTCATTAAATTAAAATTTAAAATAGTAAATAGTAAAACTAATTCATAAGTTTGTCTAAATTAGTCCATTCACACATAAGCTTCACTTCAATCCATTGGCCCAAAATTTTTAAATATAAATATTCTAACCCCTTTAGCAGGGACCCGCAAGTACGGATAAAATTTACATTTCTAGCATCTATGCACCCCATTATATATTTTAATCTTGTATGTTGTCCCATCTGGTGTAGGGGAGGCATGAATATGCCAAGTACAACCCTCCGTAGCGGATCAAGATCCTCTGCAGTCAAAATTTCACACATTTACATATTCATTCAATATGCACCATTGGATCAATCATTAAAAATGTTTGAGGAAATATAAGATTGATCCAACAGTACACATTGAATGAATGTGTGAATGTGTGGAATTTTGACAGCACTGGATCCATTTCCCTTCGTAGCACACTTGGTTGTGACCCTAGCCTTTTCATTCTTTAGCCTCACAACCTCAAACCCCTCTTGTATTAAGAAATACTCAAGAACTTGCCTTAAATCATGCACATCTTTAAAAAGCATACCCACATCTAATCTCACCATGCCACCATCTTCCCCAACAAATGGTAGGCCTCTCATTCCCCTATCAATGTAAATCTCTTGCTTATCCTCATCAGAGTTGACACTCATAAATAATAGTGCCATACCTTTCCTCATAATCACTTAATTCATCACTACTATTTCCATGGTTATTTTATACTTCCATTTCATAATTAGCATCTGAATAAGTTTCATTTTCAATTTCTTGGTCACTCTCACCTTCTTTTTCTTCAAGTTCCCCATGTGCATCCCTTCCTCGTCAGAACTAAGTACAACCTCAACATATACCTTGTCATTCTCTTGGTGTGGAACATTATGGTTGGATTCCTCCATAGATCTCCAACTAGGGGTGGCAAAATGGGTTGGGTCCGACGGTCCAGCCCGTTTAACCCGCGCTATTTTGACGGGTTAGGTTGGGGTTCTCAACCCACCAACCCGTTTTGACTTGTCCAGCTTAACCCACCAAGAAGGCAGGTCAGAGGCGGGACGGGGTGGGTTGGCGGGCCAACCCGCTTATATATATATATATATATATATATATATATATATATATATATATATATATATATATATATATATACTTAGTTTTTACTATTTTAATACTTTGGAGGCGGGGCGGGACGGGTTGACCCGCCAACCCATTTTCGATTTTTATGCCTAATTTCTATCTTTTATAATTATTTTTAATTGTTTTTATTATTTTTTAGCGGGTTAACCCACCAACCGGTCAACCTATTTTTCTAGTTTTTTTATTTTTGACGGGCCAACCCGTCAACCCATCACTAAACGGGATGGGATAGGAGGTCTAACCCATTTTGTTCAAGCTAATCAATCCGTCCCATCCCGTTTTAGGCAGGTCGGGGCGGGTTGGCCCGCTTTGCCACCCCTATCTCCAACCAATCAACATAATAAATTAGCACTTCTTTGATTTAGATTTTGAAAAGACAAAATTAAGTTTAAAAATCACGTGGAAGGAAACATTCTCTCACATAGCTTCTAAAATATTCACCTCGAGAAATATTATTTTCATGATTGTGTTAAAATTAATCTTTCCTCAAAAGTGATTTCACTTTATTATCCCAACAAAATCAATTCTTCTAACTCATTATATTAAATATCATTATCAGATTAAATTAATTCTTTTAATCTCAATTTAAAAAAAAATCAATTCTTTAAATTAATTATATCAAAATCTAATGAGTGAAGCCACATGTGGATGATCGAATTTACAACCTTGATCGAATTTGCACCCTAAATGACAGGGATATTTTTGGAATTCAAAAAGATACCCAACGGAGTCTGACAGTGTTAACTTTAGGGGAGGTAGGTGTAGGGGCACAAACTAATAAGATTTTAAGAGAGAGTAAGTATAGTAAGTATCTTTTTGACAAATCTCAAGAAAAAATAATGAGTAAATTATTGAATTGTTTTCAGTTCAATTTCTAGAAATAATTAAATTATAAAAAAAATATTTAATGTTAATTTTATCTGTTAAGTTAATTTTTTAATATTAATTTTATTAGTTAAGTTAGTTCTGATCAGGGATTATTTTTATTAACGAAATTAATATTTAAAATATTTTTTTGATAATTTAATTGATTTCAAAGATTAAACTAATCGTATGTCATACTTTAAGAGATGAAAATGGTGATTTACTTCAAAATAATACAAAATATTCACGGCTAACGAATCTAATAAAAAAACAAACACGATAACTGCGTAAACATGCTGGTTTGGAATGACATGGGTTGGTGGCGCTACATTAATTTGACCATTCAACCTCTACTCACTTTGAAGAATTTAAAATAGAGAAATACTAATTAATATCACACATTATAAACAAAAAAAAAAAAAATTGAAAGTTTTTGATCGAATATATAAATAAAAAATAATTATTTTTTTCTTATTTGATGATATTATTATTAAAATAATTTTTTCATTAATTATTATCAAATTCGTTTTTTATTAACTCATTTTATTCTGAAGTTTCAAATTCTTTTATTTAATGATTTTATGAAGGATATTTTAGGTAATATATCTAATTTTTTAATAATATTAAATAATATTAACTAACTTTCTTAATATGTGTGTTTCATTAAATTTTTGCTTATAATATTAATCATAAAGAGTAATTAATTTTTTTATGAATAGTTGTTTCTTTTGGATTATAGGACACTAGTTAACTAGCTTTTAAAATATGAAAAATGCTAATCAATATCAGAAAAATATTGATTAAGGAATTAAGAAAAAAATTTTTATTAAAAATTAATATATTTAATATTTAATTTATTAATATATTTAATTTTTTATTAAAAACTTCTGTTTTTTTAGATTCCGTGCCCTGTTAAAGGCACTCGTTCTACTTAAAATATTAACTCATTCTCACAACTGAGCCATTTTTGGCGACTAGTGCACGACCCGAGAACCGGGGTGCCGGGTGACGTGGTACAACGTTAATTGCATATTTCATCCGCATTTAATAAAATTTCGGCCTACCATATTATTCAACGAGAAATATTTTTTGAATATCTATATAAGATATTATATGGTATTCTTTTGTTTTTTAGTATATTTTTAAGATATATATATATTTAAGAAGATAAAAGATAAATGAAAGATAGTGATAAATATATTTGGTGTATACACAACTCTTATTTAAGGAAATAGTGTTATTTATGTATCTTTATCTTTATACTTGTATTGGTTTTAAAAAAAAAAATCTTTATACTTATATTATTTTATTTTTATAATTTTTACTCTTAATATTTAATTATATTTGAGTTGAGTTTAATTGCTATATATTATTAGTGTAAAATATTTTATTCTATCAATTAATCATAAATTATGGTATGAATGACTTTTAAGGTGATTAGAATAAGAATCAAATATTTTTATTGATGTGACAATTTATGATTGATTGACAGTATAAATTTTTTTTATAGTGACAGTACATATCAATTAAATCCATTTGAATTTAGTTTATTTTTTGGATTTAATTAATATGCACTAACAGTTTAAAATTTTTTACACAGTCAATGAATCAGAAATTGTCACATCAATAAAAATGATCTACTCTTATCCTAACTAACTTAAAAGCCACTCATACTATGATTTCTGATTTATTGATAGTGTAAAAAACTTTATACTAATAGTCAATACATAATAACTAAACTCTTATTTTTTTATCATTACACTTTAGTTTTACTAAGTAAGTAAACATAGAATAAATTTTTAAAAATAATAGGCTTAATTACACTTTTAGTCCCCCTATTATTACCCATGTTCAATTTTGGTTCCTATAATTTTTTGTACACATTTGCCCCCCTATTTTTATATGTTGCAAATTTGGTCTTTTTGTCCAATGTCTGACAATTTTTTCAATGATCAACATAAAAGAACCACTCTTCGAAGCATACAAAACCTCTGGTTGAAGTTCTCTCTCATCTAGCTCTCCAATTCAACATGATTCAATGATTCCTTTATGCTATTTATTAGTTTTATTCCCCCCTTTTTGAGACTATTTTTTTGGTTCCATCGTAAATTCTTTATCATAAAAGGTGGACTAGAGATTACTAGCTCAAGCAAAACTGCACAAGTGGCAGGAAAGTGGCCCCAAGCAGTGACGGAGCTTCTTCATGACCAGAATTAAAATAGAATAAATTTTTTAATTAGAGTTTGAAAATAGTGTTTGGCCACAGGAAAATGAAGGAGAGAGGAGGGGGAGGGGTGAGAGATTTTTTTTAAATCTTTCATATTTGATTTAATTTTTTGAAGATAAAATGAGGTGAATGAAAGGAAGTAAAATTTCTCTTCACTCAATTTTGGCTCCTCTCCATTATGAGATTTGGATGGAAGAGGAAGGAAAGAGAGAGATTTTAAAATATGTTACATGTATGGATTAAAATATTCTCACTTATGTATTTTAACTTAAATAATTATAAGAATGTAAAAATAAATTAATTTTAAAATCTTTCTCCTCCGCTCCTGAACTAAAGATAAAAAGTGTTATTCCCTCTTCAATTAAAATCCCCAATATATCTTTTCACCAAAATAATAACTAATTAACATATGCTTCTTCCTCTCGTCTGCCGTTCCCTCTTTCAATCAAAGATAGCCTAATATTCAATTAGACCTACCTTTATTAATTGTTGCAATCCCAATTGCCATGAATCCGGAATTTTTTTATTTTTTGGTGTGCTGTTATGAATCCGGAATTATTATTAGAACGAGTAGAGCCCGTCATCTTGCACACACGTCAACCCCATGTTTGGCTAATGATAGAAGGTATTTGATGGTGGTTTCTATGATACACCAAACATGAATAAAATATATGATGTACCCCACATTTTATTAATAAATAATTAATTAATATTTAATTAAATTTTTATCAATCCAAAAATTATAAACATATTACGAAAGCGGAGCATCATGCACCCCATTTTTAGGTACACAGCAGACGGTTCCGGTATTCAATACCCCAAGTTGTGAATTGTGATGCGATTAAGTACCTTACAGTATCCCCTAAATAAATGCATAAAATAAAGCCCATGATTGTTTGGTTAAGTATAAGTAAAAATGTAAAATAATTGGGATAGAGATGGTCTCGGAAGTCACGCTGCCCACATTAGCCACCGAACACTTGGGTCAGACTCCCGCAGCCAACTAGCCAGTCACATTACATTTTAGTTGGTTGTGGAATATTGAAATTACTCCCTATACATCTTATTATTGAGGTTGATTTTGTCTTATTTTGATATATCATATTTTATTTTTATCAATAATATTTTGGGTGCGTTTGGAAGAGCTTATGAAAATAGCTTACGGAATTAAACTTATACAAATAGTTTATGAAAATAATTTATGATCTTTCCATAAGCTGTTTTTGGCTTATTTCCATAAGCTTGTCAGAGAAGCTTATGAAAATAAGCTGTTTTTAGCTTATTTATAAAAGAGCTTATTGCATAAGCGCTTAAATAAGCTGTATACCCAAACGCACCCTTTATCACATATTTTATCTTTTATAAATTATAATAAATTTTAATTTATATTATAAGATATTATAAATTATAACAAAATGTGATACACTAAAATGGACAACAACCCTTCTTCTTATTATTACATTGGAAATTTTGTAGGACGTATTAGTCAAGCACGTGATGTTCAGCTACCTTCCCATCCATTCCCCCCATCCACCCTTACATACATATAAAATCCCCTCTCCCCCTAACTTTTGTATTCAACTCACCCCTTCACCCCTCTTCCACTACCAAACTACGTACTGCAACTAGTTACCACTTGAGTTCAAGTTGCAGTACTTAACTACCCCAATATCTTTGTTTAATTTGAGAGAAGAAAAAAAAGATGGCGAGTGTTTCTGAGATCCGCAAGGCTCAAAGGGCAGAAGGTCCTGCTACCATCATGGCCATTGGCACTGCAACTCCACCAAACTGTGTTGAACAAAGCACCTATCCCGATTACTACTTCAGGATCACAAACAGCGAGCACAAAACTGAGCTTAAAGAGAAATTTCAGCGCATGTGTAAGTATAATCTTTCACATCTCTTGATTTTAAATTTTAATTCAATTATTTGTGTGCTTTATTGTTTTCTGTATTTTCTTTCCTCTTTTCCATCAAGCAGATTTGTTTTTGTTCAAATGTGAAGATTGAACTGGCAATGATTTTTTTTTGTGGGTTATAAGAATGATATTTACAAGAAATCCTAGACAAATATCAAAATAAATTATTATATATATATATATATATATATATATATATATGTGTGTGTGTGTGTGTGTGTGTGTGTGTGAAAAGATTATGGTTTTATATTCATTTGGATCGTAAAGGAATAGAATATCCAGTATGATGCAAACATTAAAAAGAATTATGATTTGTAGAAGTTACTCACAAAACATAAAGTGCAATTAGCCAGCTGGTGGTGCATATATTTAAAAGAAATCAATAAGAATTATTATATGATTGATTCAGGTGCTATCTTAAAATTACGATATTAATGTCATTTCTTTGTAACTAATTTCAGGTGACAAGTCCATGATCAGGAAGCGATATATGCATTTAACGGAAGAGATCTTGAAAGAGAACCCCAACATTTGTGCTTATATGGCACCTTCCTTGGATGCTAGGCAAGACATGGTGGTGGTAGAGGTACCAAGACTAGGGAAAGAGGCTGCAACCAAGGCCATAAAAGAATGGGGTCAGCCAAAGTCCAAGATTACTCACTTAGTCTTTTGCACCACTAGTGGTGTAGACATGCCTGGTGCTGATTACCAACTCACCAAACTCTTAGGTCTTCGCCCATATGTGAAGAGGTACATGATGTACCAACAAGGGTGCTTTGCAGGTGGTACCGTGCTTCGTTTGGCCAAAGATTTGGCTGAGAATAACAAAGGTGCACGTGTGCTAGTTGTTTGCTCTGAGATTACTGCAGTTACATTCCGTGGCCCCAGTGACACTCACCTAGATAGTCTTGTGGGTCAAGCATTGTTTGGAGATGGAGCAGCTGCACTTATTGTTGGTTCTGATCCAGTGCCAGAGATTGAGAAACCTATATTTGAGTTAGTTTGGACTGCTCAAACAATTGCTCCAGATAGTGAAGGAGCAATTGATGGGCACCTTCGTGAAGTTGGGCTAACATTTCACCTCCTTAAAGATGTTCCAGGGATCGTCTCAAAGAACATTGACAAGGCATTGGCTGAAGCCTTCAACCCATTAAACATATCTGATTACAACTCTATCTTTTGGATTGCACACCCGGGTGGGCCTGCAATTTTAGACCAGGTTGAGGCAAAGTTGGGCTTGAAGGAAGAAAAGATGAGGGCCACCAGACATGTTCTTAGTGAATATGGTAACATGTCAAGTGCATGTGTGTTGTTTATCTTGGATGAGATGAGGAGGAAGTCAGGCGAAGATGGACTCAAAACCACTGGTGAAGGGCTTGAATGGGGTGTGCTCTTCGGCTTTGGACCTGGACTCACTATTGAAACCGTTGTTCTGCATAGTGTGGCTACATGAGCACCCAAAAAAGAACCAGTGTGGCCGTATAAGATGCCCGATTTTTTTCTTTTTCGATGTTACTGTGTTTCACTTTTCAAACTTGTCATGAGTTTGTTTATGTACGTTCTTCTTAAAATAATAATAATAATAATAATAATAATAATAATGTATGGCTAATAGCTTTACAGCCTAATAACACTCATCTTAATTGAAAAGTATATCTTTTGTAACTAAAATATATATCTGTCAACATATAAACGATGATTCATATATATATTTTTAACTTCTTGTATTTGATTTTATTTATTTTTGGGTACAAGTATGCAGCAAGCTCAAGCTTCTAACTTGTGATATTTATATTTATATGCCAGTTTAAAATAAATGATTAATAAACATGTTTTATATCAATCCTCAAATGTAAGTCTAGTATTGATCCAGAATATCGGGTCATGGCTCATATTACATGTGAATAGGTTTGGTAAAAATAACTCCTTTAAGGGTTGGAAGTTTTTCTAAGAGTCATGGTGTTGATATGTGATAAACAAACTACTTCACACATTACATCTAATCCAGTATTTCATGAAAGACCAAGCACATAAAGATTAATTGTCAAATCACCACTCCTTTAGGACAAATCACCACTACTTTTGTAAGCATCAATGATCAACTTGCAGACATCTTTATCAAATCTCCTTGAGGTCCTTATATTCATTATATTTGTAACAAGTTTTGAGCATTTGATCTTTTTTGCTCCAGCTTGAGGGAGAGCGTTGAAACTCTCATCCTTGTAAATAGCTAGAGTTATTAAAACTCTAGTTCATGTACATAGATAGCATCATTCAAGTACTAAGTGTAGCTAATTGCTATTCACCCAAGTAATTTCCCAAATCTTGTTGCTTGAGTTGTGTCCAAGTCATTCAAGTTCTAGAAAGATCATTTAGCTCTAAATATTTTTTAATGGTTCTGATTAAAACATTAATTTTTAATGGTTTTCCTTATATATTATTTTAGTTTCTTTCTACCTTTAACTATTAAACTATTATCTATATGATATATTTTTATATAGACTTTTACAAGTCTTTTTTATCACATAACCAAACTCCTTAGAGCAATATTTTACCATTTTTGTGGTCATGAAGTGTTATCACTAATTTATATTATAGACCCACTTATTTTTTTTCGGTCTCGTACCCTTAGTATATGGTAATTACATTGAATTCCAACTAATGCGAGTCGATTTAGGAAATCTTATTCAAGGAGAGATCTCCTTATGTCTATTTTTTCCTTTAACAACTTTCGAATCCAAGATCTCGCTTAAGGAGAATTAAGCTCCTTACCACTCGGACGAACGGACAATAATATAAACCTACTTATCTAATATAACGTCTTTTATGCCATATTAAACTTATACTTCTGTTGACTTTTTATTGTTCACTGTTTACTATCATAAATCATTTTATATCTTATAATATTACTTCAGCTAGGGTCATGTCATCTCATTTTCTAATTATTTTTGTCTTAGTTTTTTAAGCTAAAATATATTTTTTTGTTTTTTATCTTATCTTCAAAATGCGTTTTGGTTCTTTATCTTTTAAAAAGATTTGTTTTGGTCTTTTTTCTCTCAAACGTTACCCAAAGTGATCATCTCGTCAGGTCTGTGACTAATGTATGTTAATATTAGCATACATGTCAGTAAATGATTTTATGGGCAGGTGACGTGGAAGTCTTAGTCACCGGAGATCCACCGGAGTCTAAGCATACGGCCGGAAATTAGACATCTTAACTCTTCCTCTCCGCTCTCTCTCTTTCATTCTCTATTAGTGTTTCTTGCATAGCATCATCTGCAAATGCTCCTCCAATTTGGGGCATTCACTAGCCCTAATTTCACCAGGACCAAACCCGCTTCCATTATCCCTTATTCCAATCCCACTTCTAGAACCTTCATCGCCTTATTCTCATTTCTTCATTCTCAAATTAACTCGAGGAAGACATTGATTGAGATTCACCTTCATGATATGGGTTTAGTTGCACCACGGTATGGTCACAACTAGGCTTTTATCCATTTTGTCAAGTTCATCAATTTTATTGAATATATTTTCAATCCTGTTACTTTAACGTCCTTTGTTATATTAATAACCAAAATAAAACATCTAAATAAAATACAAAGAAATACATTTTTTTCTTAAAATATTACTCAATAAATACTTAGTGTAATAATATAAATAGTAATATCAAAATAATGTTTACATCAATAAACCCATAAAATACTCAAATAACATAATTAGTTCAAAAGCCTCAAAATTGAACGTTTACTCAACTCGTATAATAAAAAAGAAACTGTATCGATAACATAGGTCCTCCTGACACATATACTAACTAAACACTAAACAAGAAGTTAATCTTGAAGTCTCTGTGTGCTCAACTGTGTCATCCTCAGGCTTTGAAAACAATACTACTAATGAGATTTATAATCCCAGTGAATAAAAATACAGTTATAAATATTTTCGCAACAACATTGTTCTCAACCAGTGCGACAACCGGAAAAACAAATAATGATACCGCTATTTTCCATAATAATAATAATAATAATAATAATAATAATAAGTTATTATTGGCAATAATCACTCATCATCAATACATCATAAATCAAGTATGTCAAAATCTCATATATATCAAATAATTCCAACAAACCACATATGTCATAAGATTATCAAACATCACTCAACAATGACATCTCATTGCTTACCTCTACTCAAGAGAGTTATTTTGATGTCACCTTCTCATTAGTGACATTACTTATATTTCGATACCAACCATGTGCACTGACGGTATTGCTCATAATTTCAACATCCCAACATATGCCGATGTTGTTTTCGACATCCCATCAACTGGTGGTATTACATAATTTCGACATCACAATTCAATGGCGATGTTACTTTTGCGCGATACCCTATCAACTGGTGTTATTACATAATTTTGACATCCCAATTCATTGGCGATGTTACTTTCGATATCCTTTCATAGGCGATATTTCTCAAATGTCATGCCACATATATAATGATCGATTAAACATGCTAAATCAAATGTATATTATCACATAACTCAAGTAAAACATGTCAATCAACCAATCAACCAATATACATACCCTCATATCATCAATCAGAAGGATAAATACTCAATTTAATAAACTTTCATTTTAATCGAAAACCCTCAAATCAATTTAGTGTTTTTGAACCTTAACATAGAAAAATCCAATTTTTCCAAATCAAACACCCAAAATTCGTTATTGGTTTTAAGACCCAAAATCCAAAATATTTATACCATAAAAAGGTGAAAAAAAATATTTTTACTCATCATCGTGATCCTTCAAAAACTTCGAATATTGCCTCAGACGAAACCTAATGTTCCACCAGGAGTCTTCTTTTTGCTGATGTTATTGGACCTGTGCAGAGAGCAATTTCGTAGTGCAGTGTGCCCTCTCCACTTGATTTTGCTGTTCCCCGACGCGTTAGAAAACTGTTCTCAATAACTCATTCTACTTAAAATTTTATGCTCGCTCACTTTGTCCATTTTTTGAGAAAAACCCTTACTTCTCCCTTTTTACTGAAAACTACAGGCCTGCAGCTTTCACGTAAATACTGAATGCGTGTTTGGATCCCCCACAAAATTTGATTATTTCAATAATCGATTATAATAGAATTAATTTTATATTTGGATGTGTTTGTTGAAAATTGATTATAAGATAATCTATTTCGTTTGGATTGTGTAAAAAAATCACTTATATATAATAAATTACTAAAGAGGGTATGAAGTTATTAGTATAATTTAATAATATTTGTTTAGTAATTAGTTTTGTAGGGGTACAATAGAAAGAATGTTATTGATTTTAAAATAATCTAACAATTTTTTAAATAAGCTTCAAACTTCTAGTTTCTCTAAAAATAGTTTTTCCTCATAAAAACAGCAGTTTTAAAATTTAATCAGTTTAATCAAATATATCAGCTTCTACTAAAAAATTATTTTTATCATGAAAAATAACTTTTTGGTCTAATCTTATCCAAACACCCTCCGATTGTTTTATTCTTTCTTCTTTTTTTTTTATTATTATTATATTCTTTCCAATCAATTACTATATTAGTGGAACCCCTACTTATCAAAAAAAAAAAAATATATTAGTGGAGCCCACCCATTTTTTACTAAAAAATCTTCCCTCTACGTAAATTGCAACATTTCTAATTGCATGTTTGGGTTAGCTTTTTTTTGACGCAAACGGGATAAATACACATCCCAATGTAATTATTTTCAAAGCTCAACATTGGAACTTCCAGGAAAAACAGGTTGAAACGGAATTTTGATCGATCAAACTTTAAAACAAACATAGCATAAGTGGTTTTACTCATGTACTTTTTTTTTCTCACAATTCAAACGTTGTATTTCTTTTGTATATGTAAAGTAATTCCAATAAATTTTTATACTAACAATTTTTTATACTAAACCTCGTAATAGCTTTATATTTTTATTAAAATAATTATATTGAAATTTTATGACATTACAATTATCATAAACTAATAAACTTGGTTGCCATTGTTAGGGTTGAAATAGTGTTAGTATCTTGGGAACAACATTTTGCATCTTTTGCACATCTAAATTTTCTAGGGTTTTATTTGGGAAAGAAGACTCATCTGAGGAGGAGGAAGAAGAGTGTCATGTGGCTCCATCTCATTTGTTAGAGTTGAGGGCGCACCACGTTACCTGTCCAAATCATTAATTAACTGTCACATATGCTAACATTAACGAAAGTTAGTAACAAACCTGACAGAAGTATCGATTTGTGTAACTTTTGAGAAATAAAGGATCAAAACAAATTTTTTTAAAAATAAAGGACCAAAACAGGTTTTAAAAATAAGATAAAGGACCAAAAATATATTTTAATCTTTTTTAAAATCAATTGTTTGTGGTAGACATTGATGGAAACTTAATGTGATAAAAAAGACGAGTTAGAAGATTTTTGAGAAAGATTATTTTTTAGGGAAAACAATTTCTTTTTTTTTTTAAAAATTGAATTTAATTGATAAATTTAATTAAGATATGAAAAATGGTTTTATAAAAAAATATTTATAGAAGTTTAAAGTTTGAAACTTATTAAAAAGAAAAAAATTATTATTTTGAAATCAATTACATTTTCTATCAATATGGTGTGACATGAGTGACATGTACTTAAGTCCCTTAAGCATATGCTCAGAGGTTCGATCCTGACCGACATGTATGAAAAAATATCGGTTGGAAGTGAACCACCTCTTAAATGGATCTAATTTTCTCGCAGGATTAATATTCATTTTTGTGCTCGAGATATCTTGATTTAGACAAATTTTTTTTTTTTTAATTTTTCTACCTCAGTGCAAATAAATAACTATCAAAGATTTGGTTAAAGTTAAAAGTGAGTTTTACATGGGAGATGTTGGGCATCAATAGCACAGTTCACACTCTGTCCTCTTCTTGGCCGTCGTGGATCCTGCCTGATGCTATGCTGCTAAACACTACACACTCTTTCAAATTTCACTCTTCACTCTTTCACTCTTCACTGCCATTGCTCTCTCTCTCTCTCTCTCTCTCTCTCTCTCTCTCTCTACTTCTATGAGCTGAACCTTCAGGTAAACAATCTTTTCTCCTTTTTTCTTTTCTTTTTTTAATAAAAAATTGCAGTTTCATTTGTTACCTGAATTGCATTGCGGCTATTCGCTGATTTGCATAAAGCGTTAGCAACTGAGCTCTTCGATTTCCAAACCAATTCCATGGCTCAACTGAAACCCCCAATTTGTAATGATCTCGCAACAAAATCCCAACTATCTCGACAGCTATTTTTCCAAATTTTGAATTGGTATCAATATCAAATTACAAGTTATCAGTTATAAAGAACCACAAGCTTTTCCATGATTTTATTTCTATTGAGGCTCGATTCCTGTTTTTACACTATTATACAACTTCTAGTGGGATCTTATGTTTTGCATTTGTGTTTAAGATGTTAAATATAGGTAAAAACTTACTTGTTCTGTGATAACCTGTTTCTGTGACTGTGATAATTATGATATAATAAAATCGTTTTACTTTGATGTCTGAACAGGGTAGAACATAAATTGTAAGTGCTATGTCTACTGGCACATGAAATATATACATCCATGACTTCCACAAAAATCTTGAGCAATGAAAAATGGTGGATTGAAGGTGCTGAACCAAGTTGAATCCTTCCCAGTGCTGGGATCAAAATCTTACTATATCACATTGTCGTAGATGGCTTTTTGGTCGCTCTCCTCTAAGTATAAAATCTTACCCTCTTTCTGTCTCCCTATTATCCAACACAAGCCCCACTCTCATCACTTTCACTCTTTCCCAACCCCACAAGTCTCTGGACTATTATTACCAGACCTTGTGAATGAGATATCTCGTGTACTCAGTGATCACCGACAACCTCACCATGATCTAGAACTCTTTATCAATCCATTTTCAACGTAAGTGTAGAATTGGCATTATTAATTCACATGTTGGAAAGCCACCTTAATTGCGGTCCGCCCCTAGTCATCTTAATTGCGGCAACTTTGAGCTGCCTTCATTGCAGCCTCCAGCACCTTCATTGTGCTGGGTGCGACGGGTTATGTTTAGTCCTACATCACTTAGAGATATAGCCTAAGTAGTTCTTATAAGGCTCGGGTAGTCCTCACCTTACAAGCCGGTTTTGTGGGGTTGAGTTAGATCAAAATCCAAATTCTAAGATGGTATCAGAGACTATCATAGTTCCTTTGTTGGGCTGCCCGTATTATCCACGCTCCAGGTGCATAGCCCTGGACATGATGTGGTGTGTTCGAAAGCCGCCTTAATTGCAGTCCGCCCCTAACTGCCTTAATTGCGGCAACTTTGAGTTGCCTTCATTGTAACCTCCAGCACCTTTATTGTGCTGGGTGTGAAGGGGTGTGTTTAGTCCCACAACACCTAAAGATATGGCCTAAGTAGTTCTTATAAGGCTTGAGCAGTCCTTATCTTATAAGCCGGTTTTGTGGGGTTGAGTTAGGTCCAAATCCAAATTCTAAGATTACTTTTTGATTTTTTATTGTAGCCGAATTTCGGATGAGATGGAGCCAATTTGTTGGTATTATTATATTAGAATTTTATCTCTAGGTTTTCTTCCCATGTTTCTTGGGGGATCTATCTATATTCTTCCTATAGGACCATTGCCACTTCAGATCATTACATTAACAAATGGTTGATTGAACAGGGAAGTGATTAATTTGGATGGGAAACCGAGTGTGGTAACCTCATTAGGTCAATTCTCAATTCTGTTTAATCTAACACCATATAATCTTCAGTTGTCTTTCATATGGTAAAAGTGTCTTAGTTCATTCATGGCTTCCTGTTGCTACTAATGTCATAGGATGGCGCCTTGTTTTCTCTTTGGATCTCTATTTGCTTCATTAGTTGACTATCCGAGTTTTGAACCTTGGGAGAGCATCAAGGGGAACTAAACTAATGCCCTTAAATGCACCATCTTTGTAAGGTTGCTTTTTTTATAGCACTTGAATATAAACTGAATATTTCTCACTTATATTCATAATGAGTAGGACTACAATATATATATATACACACACAGAGTGTGATCTAATTCCTTGAGCATTAAATGTCTATGCTTAAGTCCTAGGAGAGTAAGAATACAATGGATAGGACTCCACCGTCCACATATATTGATTATAAATAACACTCTCCCTCAAGCTGGAGCATATATGTTTGATGCAACCAGCTTGTTACATATGTATGCTATTCGAGGACCCCGTAAGGATTTAGTCATCATGTCTGCAAGTTGATCTTTAGTACCCAGAAAGAAAGTCTTAATGATGCTTGAGAGGATCTTTTCTCGGATGAAGTGACAATCAACTTCTATATGTTTAGTCCTTTCATGAAAGATAGGATTTGAAGAAAGATACAAGGTTGATTAGTTATCACAACTCACAAGCAAGTTTCATAGGACCTATTTCACAAAACTTCAACTCTTGGAGTAAATATTTGAGCCATAGGAGTTCGCAAGTAGTATGAGCCATAGCACGATACTCCGCTTTTGTGCTTGATCTTGCAATAACAATCTGCTTCTTGCTTTTCCATGAAATCAAGTTACCACCAATAAGCACACAATAGCCTGAAATGGACCTCCTATCACTAGCATCACCTGCCCAATCCGCATCTGTATATCCAATGATATTAGTATGACCCCTATCCACGAAAACAAACCCTTTACCAGCTGATCCCTTGATGTATCTTAGGATCTGGACAACTGCGTTCGAATGATTGTCACATGGTGAGTTGAGAAACCGACTCACAACACTTACCGGAAAAGCAAGGTCCGGTCAGAAAAGCAAGGTCCGGTCAAGAAGAAGTCTGTTGAGTGGCTTTAAACTGAACGTGGTCCTTTCCGGTCTTGATCTTGTGCTCAACAACAGGTTCATGAGACTGAGCTATATTGGCAGTTTTATTTGGGAATCCATGTAGGGAGTAGCACCGATCTTGAGTGTGGCCATCTTGCTTACTGCTAGAAGTGCTAATATTGGGAATGGGCCTAATGAATTGTTAGGCCAGCAAGGGGCCAAACCCAAAGTGTGGAGAGTCTATGTGAGGAAAAATAGAAAGGGCAAAGTGGGGAGACCCCATGGGGCTGAAAGTGACGTGAGGAATGGGGAGTGAATTGTGTAATGGGATTCTGTTATAAGGAATGTGGTAAGGAGAGAGAAAGGATATCTTGAAAAAAAAATCATTAGTTGGTTGTGGGCAGAGAAGTTTTGTTTCTCTGAAGGAGCTAGGCTCTTGGGCAGAAGGAATTCTTCATTCCCCTGCATTTTTCTTTATTTTTCCAGGAACAATACAAGCCACATTTCTCTCTATTAGTTCTTCCTTCTGCATTGCATTTTCATTTCCTAACAAACTGGTCCGACCTGCCGCATACGGAAGAGGATCAGCGTTTGGGAAGAGTCTATGAAGTGAATGCCAGTAAAAAAGAAAGGAGGCGTAATGGAGGCAAAGGTAGCTGCACTGGAGAATGAGATGGCGAACTTGAAGGTGACTCTCGCAGAGATGCAGTCACAAGCACAAGAAAATCAGGAACGGCTGATTTCTCTGATTACTCGAGACAAGGAGACGGGTAGTTCCGGAAAATCGACGGGGAAGACGTCCAAAGGAGAGGGGGGAAGCCATGAAGGATCATCGGGTGCCTCGAAGCTCCAGGGCGATTCGTTAGATGAGTTCCGTCAATCGGTGAAGAAAATCGAACTCCCCATGTTCACGGGAGAGGACCCAGCAGGATGGATTGCTAGAGCAGAGGTATACTTCCAAGTGCAAGAGACTAGCCCAGAAGTTCGGGTCAACTTGGCCCAGCTGTGTATGGAAGGACCCACGATTCACTTTTTCAAATCCCTGCTCGATGAAGCAGTGGATTTAACGTGGGAGCAGCTCAAAACGGAACTGTTGGAGCGTTATGGCGGAGTCGGCGACAGAAGTGTGTTCGAGCAGTTGTCGTCGCTGCACCAAGAAGGGAGTGTGGATGAGAACATCCAAGAATTTGAGCGTTTGATTGCCTAGGCAACGCGACTCCCCGACGAGCAATATTTTGGATATTTCATCCATGGGTTGAAAGAAGGGATAAGGGGGAAGGTGAGGAGCATGCGAACACTGGGGCCTATCGCTCGTTCAAGGTTGATGAACTTGACGAGAGCAATCGAGAAGGAATTGCAGGAAAGGAGGACTGGGTGGACTGGGCAGCGGCCAAACGGGAATAGGGGCAATTTTGGGTCTGGTTCCAACTACCGGTCCAACCCAAATTCGACTCCAGGTCCTTCTAATCCAACCCGGCCCAGTGGAAATGACTGGGTTTATGTCAAAGGTGGGAAAGACACTTTGGATAAGGGTTTTGTTGGGCCAGGTCCAAAAACAGACACACGACAGGAGAGACGAGGAGGACCATTGCCAGATAGGGGCGTGAGGCATCTCTCGTACGATGAAATCACAGAGAGGAGGCAGAAAGGGCTATGTTTTAAGTGTGGAGGACCTTTTCATTCACGCCACCAATGTCCAGACCGCCAACTGAAGATTATGATGATGGATGAAGAAGAAGAGGAGGAGGGAGAGGCCCATGTACTCATCGCTGAAGAGGAGGAAGAAGTTGTGGTGGATGGGGAATTTAGTGTGATGAACCTTCAAAGTCTAACAATGGAAAAGGGCCCTCAACCTCAAACACTGAAAGTGAGAGGAGCAGTAGGAGGGGTACCAATTTTCTTGCTGGTTGACAGAGGGGCGACTCACAATTTTGTGTCAAAGAAGTTAGTAGCAACCATGGGTTGGGAGGTGGAGAAGACCAAACCACTACGCATCAAATTGGGAGATGGATACAAAGTCATTACCCAAGGAAAATGCTCTGGAATGGAGGTGGAATTGAGAGACATTAAGGTGGTGATTAATGCATTACTCTTTGATTTAGAGGGAATTGATATGGTGTTGGGCATATCATGGTTAGCTTCCCTAGAAGGAATGTGGGTAGATTGGGGAAAACAGCACCTGAAATTCCAAGTGAATAACCAATGGGTGGAGTTAAAGGGAGAAGGGAACTTGAATCAACAACATGAGGCCTTACAGAGCTACCTTGGGAGGTTTCTTAATGTGATAGAGGGGTTGTTTTTCTCAGCAGAAATGCATCTCACAGTAGAAATTGGGTCAGAGACGGAAGGGGATCAAATTTTGAATGCACAGGGCAAGGAGTTGCAGCTATTACTTAACCAGTATTTGGAGATTTTCCAGGAGCCTAAAAGGCTGCCTCCAAAGAGGGCAGAAGAGCACGCGATCATTCTTTTGGAAGGGCAAGGACCGGTAAATGTGAGGCCCTATTGTTACCCCCACCATCACAAACAAGAGATTGAGAAGCAAGTACAAGAGATGCTAGACTCAAGTATGATTAAGCACAGCCAGAGTGCTTTCTCTAGCCTGGTGATTTTGGTGAAGAAAAAAGATGACTCATGGTGTATGTGTGTGGACTACCGAGCTCTTAACTCGGTAACCGTTCCAAATAAGTTTCCAATACCTGTGATAGACGAATTATTGGATGAGCTTCATGGAGCTCAATTCTTTTCTAAATTGGACCTTAAATCGGGCTATCACCAAGTTAGAGTTAGAAAGGAGGATGTTCACAAAACGGCATTTAGGACTCATGAAGGTCACTATGAATACCTAGTGATGCCTTTTGGGTTGATGAATGCCCCCTCAACTTTCCAAGCTCTCATGAATGCAATTTTTAGTACTGTCAAAGGAGTTCGGGGTTTCCTTGGGCTCACCGGATACTATAGGAAATTTATTAGGGACTATGGTAAAATTGCTAAGCCTCTGACAGCCCTCACAAAGAAGGATAATTTCAAATGGACACTTGAAACACAGACAGCTTTTGATTTGTTAAAACAGAAAGTGACCACGGGACCAGTTCTAGCTCTTCCGGATTTCAACAAAGAGTTTATCATTGAGTGTAATACTTCCGGGCATGGTGTGGGGGCTATTTTAATGCAACAGGGTAGACCCATAGCATATTTCAGTAAGGCCCTTGGGGATAGGAACTTGACCAAGTTCGCTTATGAGAAGGAACTTATGGCCGTTGCTCTTTCTATCCAACATTGGCGTCCCTATCTCTTAGGCCGCAAGTTCACTGTGTGTACTGACCAGAAAAGTCTCCGCCAACTCCTTTTGCAACGCATTACCACCGCGGATCAGCAAAACTGAACTGCCAAGCTCCTTGGGTATCAGTTCGATATTCTCTACAAGCCCGGTTTAGAGAATAAGGGAGTCGATGCCTTATCTAGAATGTATGGTGAAGCAGAGTTTGGAGCTTTAATCCATTATCCCAATTGGCCAGAAGGAAGAACATTAGTGGAAGAGGTGCATAAAGACCCTAAGTTATTGGAAATAATTGAAGCCTTGCAGCACAATCGTCCCACTAAGCCAGGTTTCACTTATACTAATGGAGTGCTATTATATGAGGGGCGTTTGGTGATTTCGGCTACTTCTCCTTGGATTTCCACATTGCTAAGTGAATTTCATGCAACTCCTCAAGGGGGACACTCTGGTTTTTATCGCACGTATAGGTGTGTTGCAGCAAATTTATATTGGGTGGGAATGACTGCTCGTGTTCAGCAGTTTGTGCAAGAATGTGATGTATGTCAACGGCAAAAGTACTTAGCTGTGTCCCCGAGTGGGTTACTACAACCTCTTCCTGTTTCGGAAGTAATTTGGGAAGAAATCTCAATGGATTTCATTACTGGGCTTCCCAAATCTAAGGGTTTTGAGGCCGTTTTTGTGGTGGTTGATAGGCTGTCAAAATACGGCCATTTCATTCCCCTCAAACACCCTTATACAGCTCGGATGGTGGCTGATGTTTTCACCAAGGAGGTAGTGAAATTGCATAGAGTTCCAGCCTCCATATTGAGGGACCGCGACCCAATTTTTGTAAGTAACTTTTGGCAAGAGTTATTCAAGATGTAGGGGACTCGTCTCAAGATGAGCACAGCGTTCATCCTCAAACCGATGGCCAAACAGAGGTAGTTAACCGCTGTTTGGAGGCATTTCTCCGCTGCTTCATAGCTGATCAGCCGAAGTCTTGGGTTCTTTGGCTTTCGTGGGCCGAGTATTGGTACAACACAACTTTCCACGCTTCTACGGGCACTACTCCTTTTGAAGCAGTCTATGGGAGACCTCCACCAGTGTTGAATCGTTTCTTACCAGGTGAGACAAAGGTTGAGGCAGTTAGGAGGGACTTGCTCAACAGGGATGAGGTTTTAAGACAGCTGAAATATCACCTTAGCAGGGCCCAAAATACCATGAAAGTTCAAGCAGACAAGAAGCGGACTGCTCGTAGTTTTGAGGTTGGAGAATGGGTTTTTTTTTTGAAGCTAAGGCCTCACGGTCAGCTAACCATGGGGTCACGGAACTGTCCTAAATTATCTCCCAGGTACTACGGTCCTTTTCAAATAGTAGACAAGATGGGAGTTGTGGCTTACAAACTGCAGTTGCCCGAATCCACTCGTATCCAACCAGTTTTTCACGTTTCATTGCTGAAAAAGGCCATTGGGAACTATAGTGTGGAGGAAGCTCTTCCTACTGATTTGGACAGTGATATCATCATCTCCCAAGAACCAGCAGCTATCCTGGCAGCTCGCAACATTACCAAGAGGGGTGAGACTGTTTCTCAATTCCTTGTGCAGTGGAAAGGGAGAGCAATTGAAGACGCCTCTTGGGAAGAAGAGTGCAACTTCCGTAGTCAGTTTCCTCACTTCAGACTTGAGGACAAGTCTGTTTTTCTAGACAGAGGCAGTGATAGAGTGCTAATATTGGGAATGGGCCTAATGAATTGTTAGGCCAACAAGGGGCCAAACCCAAAGTGTGGAGAGTCTATGTGAGGAAAAATAGAAAGGGCAAAGTGGGGAGACCCCACGGGGCTGAAAGTGACGTGAGGAATGGGGAGTGAATTGGGTAATGGGATTCTGTTATAAGGAATGTGGTAAGGAGAGAGAAAGGATATCCTGAAAAAAATCATTAGTTGGTTGTGGGCAGAGAAGTTTTGTTTCTCTGAAGGAGCTAGGCTCTTGGGCAGAAGGAATTCTTCATTCCCTTCCATTTTTCTTTATTTTTCCAGTAACAATACAAGCCACATTTCTCTCTAGTAGTTCTTCCTTCTGCATTACATTTTCATTTCCTAACACTTACAGTCAGAACAATGAAGATTACCTTGACCACCTCTGCCACGACCACCCCCTCTACGGCCATGACTTCAACCCCCTTGGTCAGTTGAATTCGAGACAAAAACGAAGACTTTGATCCTGTTTGAGAATCAACTCCAATGGAAATTGTTGGAGAAGGAACTCGAAGCAATCAATCAATGAGGTCCTCCACCATAGGAATATTAGGATTGGTCGGAGTGTGATTCCGAACAAATTCAAAGTCTTTATGGAGACCATGCAGAACAAACACCATAAACATGTAATCAAGCTTATCCACCATCTTTTTGCATCATCATGAACCAGCCTCAATTTGATTTCCTCACAGACATATTGTGCTTTATTCAGATAGGAAGGCAAATCAAGGTCAGTCATCAGCATTGCCACCAAACTATGAATCGTTTCATATAAGCGTTGTATATCATTAGCATATACAGTTTGAGGCTTCTTGCAAATCTCACAACATGTCTTGTAGGTACGAAAATGCACCATTAATCCTGGTTCAATCGACTGCCACAACAACGAGACAAGCTGATAATCTGCCCGCTGCCACTCATCCTTCTCAAATTCAGCAATATCAACAACCTTTTTAGTAAGTTGGTCAGATAATCCTTGACCTAGAAACCATACCTATGTAGCATTACGCCAATTGACGTAATTCTTACCATAAAATGTGAACAAAATCAAGCTTTTCTTCTCCGCCATGGAAGAAGTTCAGAAGAAAAAGAAAGACAACTTCGGGAAAAAATACAAAAACTTACAGAGGTCACAAAAAAGTAGCACACGAGTTTTAAAAGGAGGGGTAGCACTAAGTCAGAACAGAACCGGTAGGAGATGGCGATCATGGCGGTGGAAGCGGCAGCGTCAGCGGAGGTCGGGAGAGCGGCATCTGAGATGAATGCCGATTTCACTTCGGTCACCGGACAACCAAAAAATAGTGGGTCTGCGCTAACACAGCAGCTGAAACCACCCAAAAAGAAAAGAAAAAGGATACCAGGAACAAGCAAGAGGCTCTAGATACAAACTTGAATATAAACTGAATATTTCTCACTTATATTCACAATGAGTAGGACTACAATATATGCACTGAGTGTGATCTGATTCCTAGAGCATTAAATGTGTATGCTAAGTCCTAGGAGAGTAGATACAAAGAGTATAAGAATACAGTGGATAGGACTCCACTGTCCACCCTGTCCACATATATTGATTATAGTTAACAACAGCTGAACCTGATATCCAAGTGTTGGATATATCAGTTGTTGATGCTCTTACTGGTCCTGATCTTATATGCTATAGCTACTTAGATGTTCAGTTATTTAATTTCTACATTTACTTTCTATGGAGTATGTATATATTTCTAAAAATTTTACATGGTTGTTTGCAGTGAATTTCAGCTCATTCATGAGTTATGCTTATGTGTTATCAGCATCCCAACGGACTGAGCTCATGCGTGCAACACTTTCTACATTGCATGCCTTCCTCTCTTGGATTCCTTTAGGTTATGATTTGAATCACCATGGCTAGGTGCAGTTTTTATGCTTAGATAACACTGCCATGTAGGAATTCTGAAATCTTTTGGTATTTGTGTACTCAGCTTGAGACACTCCTGAAGATTTTCCCACTTCCAGCATATCGGAACCTGACATTGCAATGTCTAACTGAGGTATGTTCCATCCTCCAAGCGCTTACGCTTTTACCTGAAATTACTATGATGTACAGTATATTAAGATGTATAATATTTTCATGTTGCAGGTGTGTTTGGATAGCTTTCTATTCTGTTCTGCATACTGCATTTTGTATTTTATGTTTACTTGCTTCATCATAGTCTTGTGTATCCATTTTGTTCTATTTTGATATGTAAAACAATTTCTGTGGTTGATTTTGGGATGATATTATGTTTAATGCAGAGTATACTCCCAACTACTACAAATATACCTGAGGCATATGCTCATGGCTCAAGTGAGGAACAAGTGAGTCTTTGTAATTTTCTGAAACAAGAAGCCTGATTTAATAAATTACTTGTGACGTATCTGTCTGACGCTTACTTTGTTGTTCTATGTTTTGGGCTTTAGGCCTTTATACAAAATTTGGCACTGTTCTTCACCTCATTTTACAAGGCAGGGTTTCTTTTCCCAGTTTTCTGTCTATTTGTGCTTTTATATTGAAAGTACATAATCATACAACATAATGTAACTAGGTTAAGAATTTGGCTTTCTTTTGGATAATTTTCTATTCATAGTGGACTATATCATGCATGTGGCATATTTAAGAATAGACCCACTTTTCTTTAACTTGAATTGTGGTGTCAAAATTTCCTTTTCTATATCTGTGTAGTACCTCTTCCTCCTCTCGTTTTCTCCCAATCTCCCATATTGTTTTTTGGTTTGCTTGATGGGTGTTTGACACTTTGGCTCTCTATTAACAGTACCACTGGTATGGTGGTACCCTTCTGTATGCAGGTTCACATTCCAATCCTGGAATCCACTCAAGAGAATATATCTGCTTTGCTATTGGGTCTTGAATATCTTATCAACATCTCATATGTGGATGATACTGAGGTTCTTAAGGTATGACAATATTGCCATGTGTTTATTTTCTCTGCATATTTCTTCTGTTATGAATTCTCAAGCTTTTGGGTTTCCGTGATAGATGTCTCTTCCCCCGGTCTCTGCATATACAATGTGTTTGTCGCATGCATTTGTATAAGTATGCTTGTCTCTGCCCCCTGTTCTGAATGTATAAGATTCATGTTTATATTGTGCTTGATTTGTCAAAAATACCAGGTCTGTCTGGATTACTGGAATATCTTGGTTTCAGAGTTGTTCGATCCACACAGTAGCTTGGAGAACCCTACAGCAGCTGCTGGAAACATGATAGGAGTTCAGGTGCTGTCTCTTCGATGATGTACTCATAACCTTGTTCCTTGGTTGTTTAAATCACACATGACATTTCTCTTTTCCCTCACTAAAACACTTTCGTGTAGGAAAATAGTATACCTTGTGTGTACTTGGTATTGCTACGGATCCTGTTGTTTTGTTAGCTGTTACAGAATATTATTTTCTTGCAACTTGGTACATATTTCTACCATTAATTAAGAGAACCATTGCAATTTTCCATACTGCAACTTTTGTACTCAATGTTCCCAAAATGTTTTTCATATATAGCATACTTGTTATTAAATTAATGAAAGATAGGTGGCTGTAAATGTACTTAAGCGAATTAAATTTAATCAAATGAAATTAGTTGTGATAACTATGGGCTTGCTCCCTCTACTTTTCCTTATTTTATTCTCACTCTCTTTCTCTTCAGTTATTGTTTATTTGGATTTTTTTAATTTTGCACACATTAGGGCATTCCTACTGCTGTGTTCATGTTATGAGAAGCCAGAAGGGCCTGTTTTTAAGTCTATGATGTCTGTTGCATGATAGAGTTTGGAACTTCGCATCTGTAGGGGTGTAGGTCTTAAACCAAGACTATTATTTTGGGGTAAACTATGTCTGAAAATGTTCTTAAATTGATAGTAATGTAAATATAATATGAACTCTGATAGAAACTGGAAAATACTGAATGATATCAAACTCAACTTTGTACAGCATATTCATAGGATTGGATTTTTTTTTGAAAAAAATTGTAATAGCTTCACTATATGTGTTGCATTATCATTTTTGTTGGTTCTGTAATAGTAGATATTTTAATCAGAGTATCTGTCGATGTGTTTCTGATGCATTATTTTCAACTTTTTGAGAATGCATACCCCAGGTTGTGAATTGTGATTCAAGTACCTTACAGTATCCCCTAAAGTAACCCCTAGGTAAATGCATAAAATATAGCCCATGATTGTTTGGTAAGAATAAGTAAAGTAATAGGGGTAGAGATGGTCTCGGAAGTCATGCGTACATTAGCCACCGAAATTGCTATACATTGGAAATTACTATCAAAATTATGATTTGGTTGATTGGTTGAATTAGTTACATTACATTATTGGTTGGTTGTTGAATATCGAAATTTCTATACATCGGAAATTTTGTAGGACGTATTAGTCAAGCACATCATGTTCAGCTACCTTCCCATCCATTCCCCCCATCCACCCTTACATACATATAAAATCCCCTCTCCCCCTAACATTTGTATTCAACTCGCCCCTTCACCCCTCTTCCTTCCACTACCAAACTACGTACTGCAACTAGTTGCCAATTGAGGTCAATTTGCAGTACTTAACTACCCCAATATCTTTGTTTAATTTGAGAGAAGAAGAAAGATGGTGAGTGTATCTGAGATCCGCAAGGCTCAAAGGGCAGAAGGTCCTGCTACCATCATGGCCATTGGCACTGCAACTCCACCAAACTGTGTTGAACAAAGCACCTATCCGGATTACTACTTCAGGATCACAAACAGTGAACACAAAACTGAGCTTAAAGAGAAATTTCAGCGCGTGTATAAGTATTCTTTTTCATATCTCCATTTTAAATTTTAATTTAATTATCTAGTGCTTTTTTGTTTTCTATTTTCTTTCCTCTTCTACCAAGCAGATTTTTTTTAAAATGTATAATTATATTTTTTTTTATATTTCCTTAAATTATTAAATGAATAATTGATATTGATAATTTAAAAAACAAAAATAAGACATTGAGGTGGGAAATCATTTTTTATAATAGTATGGATAAATAATACCAATTCTCTTTATTATGTTAAGTTTTATTATTTGGGTTTATGACACATTGAATTGAAAGAAATCTACCATTATAATTAGGATGTGATTTTTATATTAAAAAATGATTATTTAAATCTTAATTATAAATTGAAGTAGGTAGGAGTGATATATAATTGATAATTAATTTAAATAAATTTTTTAAGAAAGGGCATTTCTGAAAAATAAGAAAAAAAGTTATTGCATTATATGATTATTCAGTAAGTTTATGATATGGTTATTTAATTTAAAACCCAAACTAAATAATAATTGCATTATATGATTATTTGTTATTCACATAGAATAATTATGAGTTGTATATCTTTTTGATTAAAATTCACAAGAAAAGTATTGAAGAAGAATATTATAAGGTTTAAATATGTTTTTGGTCCTTATAAATAGGGAAAATTCGCTTTTAGTCCCTCATTTTTAAAACGTCCTTTTTTCGTCCCTCAATTTTCAAAATAACTCTCCTTTGGTCCCTATTTTGAAAATTAAGCTAGCGTTAGGGGCTAAAAGTGAGAAATTTTGAAAATTGAGGGACCAAAAAAGGACTTTTTCAAAATAAGGGATTAATAATGAATTTTCATTATTTTACAAAGATAAAAAACATATTTAACCCTAAAAAGAATTATGATTTGTAGAATTTACTCACAAAACACGCGGTGCAATTAGCCAGGTGGTGCTTATATTTAAAAGAAATCAATAAGAATTATTATTTGAATGATTCATCTGCTGTCTTAAAATTACGATATTAATGTCATTTCTCTGTAATTAATTTCAGGTGACAAGTCCATGATCAAGAAGTGATATATGCACTTAACGGAAGAGATCTTGAAAGAGAACCCCAACATTTGTGCTTATATGGCACCTTCCTTGGATGCTAGGCAAGACATAGTGGTGGTAGAGGTACCAAAACTAGGGAAAGAGGCTGCAACCAAGGCCATAAAAGAATGGGGCCAGCCAAAGTCCAAGATTACCCACTTAGTCTTTTGCACCACTAGTGGTGTTGACATGCCTGGTGCTGATTACCAACTCACCAAACTCTTAGGCCTTCGCCCTTATGTGAAGAGGTACATGATGTACCAACAAGGGTGCTTTGCAGGTGGTACAATGCTTCGTTTGGCCAAAGATTTGGCTGAGAATAACAAAGGTGCACGTGTGCTAGTTGTTTGCTCTGAGATTACTGCAGTTACATTCCGTGGCCCAAGTGACACTCACCTAGATAGTCTTGTGGGTCAAGCCTTGTTTGGAGATGGAGCAGGTGCACTCATTGTTGGTTCTGACCCAATGCCAGGGATTGAGAAACCTATATTTGAGTTAGTTTGGACTGCATAAACAATTCCTCCAGATAGTGAAGGAGCAATTGATGGTCACCTTCGTGAAGTTGGGCTAACATTTCACCTCCTTAAAGATGTTCCAGGGATCGTCTCAAAGAACATTGACAAGGCATTGGCTGAAGCCTTCAACCCATTAAACATATCCGATTACAACTATCTTTTGGATTGCACACCCAGGTGGGCGAGCAATTTTAGACCAGGTTGAGGCTAAGTTGGGCTTGAAGGAAGAAAAGATGAGGGCCACTAGACATGTTCTTAGTGAATATGGTAACATGTCAAGTGCATGTGTGTTGTTTATCTTGGATGAGATGAGGAGGAAGTCAGCCGAAGATGGACTCAAAACCACTGGTGAAGGGCTTGAATGGGGTGTGCTCTTGGCTTTGGACCTGGACTCACTATTGAAACCGTTGTTCTGCATAGTGTGGCTACATGAGCACCCAAAAAAGAACCAGTGTGGCCGTATAAGATGCCCGATTTTTTTCTTTTTCGATGTTACTGTGTTTCACTTTTCAAACTTGTCATGAGTTTGTTTATGTACGTTCTTACTAAAATAAAAAAAATAAATAATGTATGGCTAATAGCTGTACAACCTAATAACACTTAGAGTAAAGGTTCAAATTGGTTTTTGATAAAAAACATGGTGACATTTTAGTCCCTGAAAAATGAAATACCAATTTGGTCCTCAATATAAATGATGATTCATATATTTGTCACTTCTTCTGTTTGTTTTTATTATATTTGGGTATAGTTGTGCAGTAAGCTCAAGCTTCTAACTTTTGATATTTATATGTCATTTTAAAGTAAATGATTAATAAACGTGTTTTATATCAATTAACAAATGTAAGTCTAGTACTGGACCGGAATATCGAGTTATGGTTCATACTACATGTGAGTAGGTTTGGTTAAAATAATGACGTTAAGAGTTGAAGTTTATCAAAAAGTCATATTGTTGATTTGTCATAAACAAACTACTTGTCACGATCGGGATCGCGATAGGATCGGCAAAAAGGGAAATAAAATGGAGTCGCCACCAACTTTATTAAAATAGGAAAAATTAGAAAAACCTACAAAGAAAACGATCTTTGAAATCAGATTTTGATTCGGGAGTCGATTGTGTACAATGAACGGTAGAGACTTAACCCCACAGTGTCCTTGATACACCCGCCCTAAAACACCTTGTAATAGCATAAATATTTAAATAACCTTTAAAATATTTATCTCACCCCATTTTAAAATAAACTAAAATAAGCATAAAAACGGGGAATAAAATTTTGGCTTGACAGAATGATTGATTCTGCTCCTATGTATAGCCTGATGCGATGAGAAACTCAAAGCTATGTAGTTCTAAAGAAAAGATTTGATTGGTTGGTTGGTTTTAATCTTTGAAAATGGCTTTTTCATCATTTTTTTAATTTTTTTAACATTTTTGTTTTTTTTGTATTTTTTCAAAAAGAATAAAACAAGAGACCCTAACACTGAATCCAGCCCACCAAAAGACCAGCCCATTAACCACAAAAACCAGAGAAAGAAAGAAAAACAAATCAACACAAAATTAAAAAAAGAAAAAAAGAAAAACACAACCAGAATAGGCTTCTGGTTCACACACACTCACAAAACAGAGAATGTGGGCGAGTAGGGATGGAAATGGATAGTGGGCCCGTTGGGTATTGATAATCCGCTAGATTCTTTAATAATTATGTCTTTATTGAGTGGTTTTTACTCCCTTTTGTCTACAATTTTGTCTCTGTTTTGTCCCTTTTTTAGTCTTTTGAGTCTTAGTTGTCTTTATGTTTGTGATAATTTCTTGTAATTAGAGTCAATTTAAGTTTATTTTTATGCTTTTTAATTTTAATTTCTCTTTAATCATTTTTAGGATCCAAGAAAGGTGGGAAGATAGAAGAGAAAAGTAAATTTGTTCAAGAAGATTGGAGCTTATGGGAGGAAGAAGAGCCTACAAAAGTGGAGCTGTGAAACTTGGGTTCAGCGCTGGACGTGGGGGAGCCAGCGCCCAGCGCTGGTTACCCTGATAAGAAGCTGCTCTCTGGAAGGTCAGCGCTCAGCGCAGTGTTCACAGCGCCCAGCGCTGAAGACCCCTGATAGAATCTGCTCTCTGCCTATCTGGCGCTGGACGCAGGGACTCTGGCGCCCAGCGGTGGATCCTTGGTGAAAATACGCTGTCTGTCTTGCTGGCGCCTAGCGCCAGAAATATAGCGCCCAGCGCTGGCTAATGTTCCTGACAGTGTATTTAAGCATTTGTTACCCATTTTGAGGGGAGCCAGCAGCTGCACGAAATTCTAGACCTAAAAGTGGAAATAGGAGCTTCTTCTCTGCTGGAGCAATATCATCTTCATGGAGTTTGCATCATCTTTGTTCATTTCATTTCCCTTTGTAGTTTCCTTTATTATGTCTAGCTAAATCCCTTTTTGTTGGGGTTAGATGTAGCTTTTTCCAAACTCTCATGTATTTGACTTGATATTTTAATGTAGTTCTACTTCCTTATGAGTGCTTAATTTCTATGCTTAATGCTTGTTGTGGCTTGATCATCCATGATTTGATCTTTGATTTGATTTGCAATTGGAAAGTTCTTATTGAATCTAGACATGAAATTAATCACCTAGTAAACCTTATCTCTAGGAATAGAATTTGGTTTATTAGTTATCTCTGAATCTCTAATCTTAATGCAAACCCACTAATTAGGCCACCTAAGGAATTAGGGTTTTATTTAGGGGTTTAGGCTCTTTCCATCTAAGGAATTAGGGATTGAGTATTCTAGTGGATTGATATTCATAATTGAAGTATGAAACTGTATTATTTGTCATTTCACTGCATGAGAGGAAGGGATTAGTGAATTCTAACTCCAACATATTTTCTCTTATAAGTAAAACCGTTTTTGCATCTTAAGTGTTTGAGAAAAATACAAAAAGAACTTATTCATCTTGTTTTGTTCCTTTTTATTCTAATTCTTGTTTATTGAGCTTCTGAGCTCCCTTTGATCCCAAACAACTTTTTAGGTAGAATCGATTTGTGCGTGTTTTTTTTTGTCACACAATCCTCGTGGGAACGATATCCCTTTCACCTCTTTTACTACTTGTACGACTCGGTATACTTGCCGAAGTCGCCAACAGGTATCCACAAAATTTATCCGTTATAGGTAGGGTAATTACTTGTTAATTGAGTACGGATACAGGTAATTACTCACAAAAATTAATGAGAATGGATGCGAGTACGAATACTCTAGTATCTATACCGCCCAATACCCGCATTATATATATATATATATATATATATATATATATATATATATATGTTAGTTTAAAAAATTAGAAAAACTTAAAAATATCATGTGATGATGTGAGTCTTAGACCCTTGTCCTTTGGTACGCATGACCGCATCCTCCAAAATAAACCCTGAAACCTATTTCATTTTTAAATTTCACTTTCCTCCAAAAAACCTATGAGTCTCACTTTCGTAGTGCCAACAGCTGAGTAGCGCCGAGCTTATGAATTATTGTTTTTAGAAGTTTATTGTAATATTTACTTTATATTTTGAAGATTGATTATTGAATATTTTGTATTAAAACCTTTAAATTTCATGTTCACAAATTGATTATTAGATCCACAGATTGTATTTTTCAATTTGGAATGTAAGAGTTTAGGCATTTTATTGTTTAATTAAAATTTCTTATATTAAAGTGGGGGTAATAGGTGTGGGTACGGATGCTTAGGTACCTTGAGGGTAAGGGTACGAATATTAAAGTTACTACCCACGAGGGCATGTGTCTGGGTACAGGTACTTTTTCAAAACGTAGGTACGAGGACGGGTACTATAATACCCTACCCATTGCTATCCCTATGGGTGAGGGCGACGATGGCGGGGGTCGTGCGGATGATGGCGGCGCATGGTGGATCTCATTCGTAAGAGCTATGGCGGTGGTTTGGTGCACTCACGATTGGAGGCGTGGTGTCTCTGCGAGCTGATGGCAGAGCTGGGCCTGCGCGTGGAGGAGCGGTGGACGACAGTGTAGGGTGGTTGCAGTGGAGACTGGCGCTGTTGCGGTGGTTCTCTGGCGGTTGGTCTGGGAAGTGATGATGACGCGGTGAAGGAGAAAAGTGAGGAAGAAGTCCCATTTTGGGTGTTGAAATAGAAGGGTGAAGATGATGACTGCGGGTTTCTGGGAGGTTCTATTTTGGGTGTTTGATGATGGGTTTGGTATTGTGGGAATGGTGAAGAAAATGGTTTGAGGTTGAGTTGGTAAGTGAGTGAAGGCTGGAAATAGGATCTGCTGCCATTGCTCTGGCTTTTTGTGTGGGGTCTTGAGTGATGATTGATGATGGATGAAGCCAGGAGTGTGGTTTTCTATGGTTTGGTGGGTTGTAATGGGTTAATAAGAAAAATAATGGTGTTTTTGTGATGGTTATGGAGTCTTGTTGAAAAAGAAGAACATGGTTGTATTTTTATCACATAAATAACCAAACTTCTTGCAACAATATTTTACCATCTTTTTGGTGTTGAAGTGTTATCATTAATTTATACTTTATATTATAAGATCACTTACTTTTTTCAGTCTCATACCCTTGGGATATGGTAATTATATTGAACTCTAATTAATCCGAATCAAACTGTAAAAACTATTTAAAGGATGCTCTTTTTGTGCCTATTTGTTGCCTTCACAAAATTCGAACCCAAGACCTCGCTTAAGGGGAATTGAGATATTGAACTTTATAATTTTGTTGTCTTTTCCCTATTCAACGTTTATTATCATAAATCATTGTATTTCCTATAATATCACGTACGATAGGGTCATGTCATCTCCTTTTCTAAATATATTTGTCCTAGTTGTTTTTTCCAATGAATTCTTTGTGGTAGACATTGACGGTGAACTTAATTTGATAAAATTCAGAAATTTTTTGAGAAAGATTATTTTTTTTAATTTAATTGAAAATTTTAATTGAAAAATGGAGAAATGGTTTTATAAAAAATAATTTTTAAAGAAGTTTAATATTTGAAACTTATTAAAAAAATATTATTTTAAATTCAATTATATTTTTCTATCTCACGGTCAATAAATAACTACCAAAGATTTCGTTAAAGGATATGTTTGAAAAAATTTATGGATAACTTCTGAGAATAATTTATGGAATCAAACTTATAAAAATAATTTGTAAAAATAATTTATAATCTTTTTATAAATTATTTTTAACTTATTTTTATAAATTTATTGAAAAATTTTATAAAAATAAATTATTTTTAATTTATTTAAAAGAGTACTTATTTCATAAGGTTAAATAACCTTCAACCGAGTTTTACATCAGGGATGTTGGGCATCAATGGCCCAGTTCACTCTATGACGGCTTCTTCAGCCGTCGTGGATCCTGCCCGATGCTGCTGAGTGCTAACTAAACACTACACGCTCTTTCACTCTTCACTCTCCACTGCCAATGCTCTCTCTCTACTTCTGTGAGCTGAACCTTCAGGTAAACAATCTTTTCTCCCCCTTTTTTTCTTTTCTTTTTTTTAATAAAAAATTGCAGTTTCATTTGTTACCTGAATTGCATTGCGGCTATTCGCTGATTTGCATAAAGCGTTAGCAACTGAGCTCTTCGATTTCCAAACCAATTCCATGGCTCAACTGAAACCCCCAATTTGTAATGATCTCGCAACAAAATCCCAACTATCTCGACAGCTATTTTTCCAAATTTTGAATTGCAATCAATATCAAATTACAAGTTATCAGTTATAAAGAACCACAAGCTTTTCCTTGATTTTATTTCTATTGAGGCTCGATTCCTGTTTTTACACTATTATACTACTTCTAGTGGGATCTTATGTTTTGCATTTGTGTTTAAGATGTTAAATCTAGGAAAAAACTTATTTGTTCTGTGATAACCTGTTTCTGTGACAGTGATAATTATGATATAATAAAATCGTTTTACTTTGATGTCTGAACAGGGTAGAACATAAATTGTAAGTGCTATGTCTACTGGCACATATAATATATACATCCATGACTTCCACCAAAATCTTGAGCAATGAAACATGGTGGATTGAAGGTGCTGAACCAAGTTGAATCCTTCCAAGTGCTGGGATCAAAATCTTACTATATCACATTGTCGTAGATGGCTTTTTGGTCGCTCTCCTCTAAGTATAAAATCTTACCCTCTTTCTGTCTCCCTATTATCCAACACAAGCCCCACTCTCATCACTTTCACAGTTTCCCAACCCCACAAGTCTCTGGACTATTTTTACCAGACCTTGTGAATGAGATATCTCGTGTACTCAGTGATCACCGACACCCTCACCATGATCTAGAACTCTTTCTCAATCCATTCTCAACACAAATATCCACCGATTTGGTTGAACAGGTCCTGAAAAGGTGCAAGAATCTTGGCTTCTCAGCTCACAGATTCTTTCTTTGGGCTAAATCAATTCCAGGTTTTCAACATACTGTTGAGAGCTTCCACATTTTGGTGGAAATCTTAGGAAGTTGTAAACAGTTTGCCATACTCTGGGATTTCCTCATAGAAATGAGAGAGTCTTGCTGTTGTGAAATCACAAGTGAAGTTTTCTGGCTCGTTTTCAAGGCATATAGTCAGGCTAATTTGCCAGAAGGTGCGATTCGGTCTTTCACCAGAATGGATGAATTTGGAATTAAGCCAACTACTCATGATGTTGATAAGCTCTTGTACATTTTATGCAAAAGGAAGCATGTCAAGCAGGCTCAACAATTTTTTGATCAAGCTAGGAGTCGGTTCATGTTAACTGCTAAATCTTACAGCATTTTGATAAGTGGGTGGGGTGAGATTGGTGATTCAGGGAAGGCCAGTGAGCTGTTTCATGCCATGCTTGAGGAAGGATGTCCGGTGGATTTACTTGCATATAATAATTTGTTACAGGCCCTTTGCAAAGGAGGTGATGTGGACAAAGCTTCAAATATTTTTCATGACATGGTGTCAAAAGGAGTTGAGCCAGATGCTTTTACTTACTCAATATTCATTCGTACATATTGTGATGCAAATGATATGCATTCAGCTTTCAGGGTTCTCGTTAAAATGAGAAGATATAACCTTTTGCCAAATGTGTTTACTTACAATTGTATTATAAAGCGACTTTGTAAGAATGAAAACGTGGAAGAAGCTTATCAATTTTTAGATGAAATGATTTCATTAGGTGTAAAACCAGATACTTGGAGTTACAATGCGATACAAGCTTACCATTGTGATCATTGTGAGGTCCATAGGGCTCTAAGGTTAATGTCTAGAATGGAAAAAGATAACTGTCTTCCTGATCGGCATACCTATAACATGGTACTCAAATTGCTGATTAGGATAGGAAGGTTTGATAAGGCGACTGAAGTTTGGGAAAACATGGGGACCAAAAAATTTTACCCTTCTGTCTCAACATATTCTGTCATGATTCATGGTTTTTGTAATAAGAAGGGAAAGCTAGAGGAGGCATGTAAGTACTTTGAGACGATGATTGATGAAGGAATACCACCTTATGAAACTACGGTTCAGTTGCTGAGGAATAGGCTCTTGGGTTTAGGGCTTTTGGATCAAATTGAAATACTTGCTGATAAGATGAGACAGAGTACTTCCTCTTCAATCCAAGAATTCGCAAATATTATGATTGGTGATAGAGCAGCTCATAAAACTTTGAGACATGAAGAGACCGACATAGAAAGTGACTGAAGAAGTGGATGAAATTCTTTATGCTATTTTCACAAATATGTGGAGGTACCCATTTTATTACAGCTAAGCGCATAAATGGTTAACTGACGCATCTTAAGGTGCTAAATATATCTATGATTCTTCTCACACTGTGCGGATAATGTTTCCAAGTATAAATCTTTGGTGAAGCAACTAATAATGGACACATAGCGTTTATTGATAATTTATTTATTTTTATTTCTATTTTCTCATTGTTGTAGCACATTACGTATCTCTCATCATCTCCGTAAATGTGCCTTTCTTTCCTGATTAATAAGTATGCATTTTCCTTTCCAGTACTTACTTAGGCGTGCAGCGTGCTCATTTGGAGGTTATATTTTCAGAGTCTTAATTACTTCTCTTTGTAGGCAATTTTTTTTATGGATTTAATTGATATGCACTGTTAGTGTAAAGATTTTTTTACACAGTCAACCAATCAAAAATTGTCACATAAGTTAAAATGTTTGACTCTTATCATAACTACCTTAAAAGTTACTCATATCATGATTTCTGATTGGTTGAAAGTATAAAAAATTTTACACTGATAATATATAACAATTCAACTCATTTTTTATTATTCATGATTATAGATGTGCATGCAAGGAAGTGATTGCTTCTACATGTGGATGTCTGGATGATACTCATTGGTCGTGAAGAAACCGTTCCTTGCAATTGCACATTTCTTTCTATCGTATTCTTCTTTTTTCCCCTTTTCTATTACTAATAGGATCTTATTGATAACCTGAGCGGATCATAAATTTGGTTAACCGGACCACTTGTGTCAGTTTTCTGGTTAGTAAGGGCTCAAAATAGGTTACTATAATTGACCCGAACTAGTGGATAATTTAGTAGGAAAACTTAGCTACCCTTAAATGGAGAGTTACATTCCCAGGGTGTGAATGTATTCCTGATGAAATCTTAAACTCGGAGAAGAAGGTTTGGGAAACTTTGCAAGTCGATCTGCACACAAATGACGAACTAGTCAAAAATATTCCACTCACTACATCAGCAGGCATTTGCAATGTTTCATCCATGCGCTGTGGATCATTAAGTTAGACAAACATAAAGGTTTGGAGTTAAAGAGGAAAAATTGACAATGAAAGAAAACCCCTATCTTAGCCCTTAGAATCTGGCATGCCGAAATGCTATTGCTTTTCATGTTAGCCATCAATGTAGAATTGACATTATTAATTTAACTTACTTTTTGCTTTTTTATTCTAGCTGAATTTCGGACGAGCTGGAGCCAATTTTTTGGTGTTATTAAATTTGAATTTTATCTCTAGGTTTTCGTCCCATATTTATTGGGTGAACTGTCTATATTTTTCCTATAGGGCCATTGCCACTTCAGATCTTTACATTAACAAGTGGTTGATTGAACAGGGAAGTGATTTGGATGGGAAACCGAGTTTGGTAACCTCAATAGGTCAATTCTCAATTCTGTTTAATCTACCGCCTTATAATCTTCAGGTGTTTTTCACATGGTAAAAGTGTATTCATGGCTTCCTGTTGCTACTAACGTCATAGGATGGCGCCTTGTTTTCTCTTTGGATCACTATGTACATGTTTGGATTCACTTTTGTGAGAGGCCAAAGTGATTTCATAGATATAAAATTGATTTTGATATGTTTGGATGTTTTTTAGTAGAATTGATTTTGCCTCTAGAATGGATTCTAACTTGAAGCTAAGATTTGAAGCTTTTTCCCTCAAACGTGATTGTTAGCATTGAATTTATTGTTCAACCCACTTTTACGTGAATGTATCAAAACATAAATCACTTTGCTTCAAACTCAATTCTATTAAAATTAATTTTACAAAATTAATTCCATTTAATATCACGTTTACCAAACGTTCATCTAAACACATATATCTTGATAAGGTCTGCTTCATAAGGTCTGCTTCATAAGTGGTTTATCTAAGTTTTGAACCTTGGGAGAGCATCAAGGGGAGTTAAACTGATGCCCTTATATGCATCAGGCAGATGTGAGGTGTACTTTTAAAATTACCTAAGGAGAAATTCAATCTCAACTAACGCCAAAACTAGC
This sequence comes from Ammopiptanthus mongolicus, assembly GCA_039655645.1. NCBI lineage: Eukaryota > Viridiplantae > Streptophyta > Magnoliopsida > Fabales > Fabaceae > Ammopiptanthus > Ammopiptanthus mongolicus. Next base: position 106,622,629 of record CM077343.1, on the reverse strand, counting down.
CCAAACACATATCCTGATAGTAAAATATTGTCCAATTTAATTAACTTTAATATCTAATAGATATGGTTAAAATATACTTTGGGTTTTTTATCGTATTTTCAGAATTCGATTTAGTCTTTTATCTTTAAAAAGAATCGTTTTAGTCCTTTATCTTATAGACGTTAACTATGATGGTCATTTCCGTTAGATTTGCACTAACAATATCAGTAAACCACCGTTAGTTGTCGGAAAGCACCCTCAATCGGCGGATTCTGGATTTTCTCACCAGAATAAGGAGTTTTGGAGAGAAAACTATATTGTTTCTCATTTTCTCTTTCTTTCTTCTTCTTCCTCTTCCTCTTCCTCATACTCGTGTCGGAGAAACTTGCCTTGGTCATGCCCTCACAAAGGTATAGGCCAAGAAACCTATATACCCTGGTTGTTTTGATTGAAGAATCAATGAAAGATTTCCTTTTTATGAGAAAAGCAATAATGCTCATCAGCATTTTCATTTTGCAGTAAACAAAAGCATAAAAAAGACCCCCTGATCAATCTTATCGAAGAAAACAAGTGGTCACTTTGGAAATGGCGCCAACTTTGCATCGCAAACGGAAGCTTTATGGGTACACAACCCCACTCTTTGCCATTGTTGCAATGAAAGAACCATCATTTTCTAGAAAAGTAAGCTTATCTAGCAAGAGGAATAAGAAGAAGAGGAAGAGGAAGGAGGAAAGAGGAAGAGGAGAAGAAGAAAGAGGAAGAGAAAAGGAGAAGTAAATTTGTTTTCTCTCTCTAAAACCCAAATTCAGGTGAGGAAACCCAGAATCCGGCGATGGATGGTGGTTTCCGGCGACTAACGGTAGTTTACTAACACCGTTAGCGCAAATCTAATGGAAATGACCAAAATAGTTAACGTTTATAAGATAAAGGACTAAAACGGATTTTTTAAAGATAAAGGATCAAATCGAATTTTGAAAATAAGATAAAGGACCAAAAGTATATTTTAGATATTAGAAATTGAGGAATTGAGTCCTTATAATTTTTAAAAAAAAGAGTGAAGATCTAAATGGGTCCATGAAAAATTTCATGGACTCATTTATAGCCCCTGAAAAAAATAAATTAACCATTTAGTCCCTCAAAATTACAAACGCAGGACACATTAGTCCCTAGATTTAGTTTCGACGTCTATTTACTTGCCTACGTATCTCATTAACCATCCTACTTGGCCCGTTAATGGTCCTATATGACCTATGACGAATTCCCGTCGTGAAAAATGAATGAAAAACGAAAAAAATGCATAGTTTTCAAGTATTTTGGTTTTAAAATTTGTACGTTTTTTCACTTTTTATTCGTTTTTCACAGATAAAATTTGTCATAGGTCATGCAGAACCACTAACGAGTCAGGTAAGATGGTTAATGAGACATGTGGACAAGGAAACGAACGTTAGAATTGGACTGAGGAAGTAAAGTGTCCCACAATTATAAATTTGAGGGATTAAATGATTAATTTAATATTTTTAGAGACTAAAAGTGGGTTCCTAAATCTTAATCATGAAAAAAATTATTAAACACACGTGTGAAAAGTATTTATTTTCTTTGGATAAGAAAAGAAGTAGGGAGAAAAGTAGAGCAAAAAAAAGTGGAAAAGAAGAGAGAATGAGTATAAAATGAAAAGGTTTTTAAGTTATTTAGATTGAAAAAAGTATGAGAGAATTAGAAGAGAAAGAAAAGTTGAGTTTTCTCTTCGCTCGTTTAGTTGAATAGAAAAATGAAAGAAAGAAAATATATTTTTCTTGTAAAGATATATTTGCTTCATTCTTGGAAAGACACATTGGTCCCTAGATTTAGTTCCGACGTCTATTTACTTGCCTACGTATCTCATTAACCATCCTACTTGGTCCGTTAATGGTCCTATATGATCTATGACGAATTCCCGTCGTGAAAAATGAATGAAAAACGAAAAAAATGCATAGTTTTCAAGTATTTTGGTTTTAAAATTTGTACGTTTTTTCACTTTTTATTCGTTTTTCACAGATAAAATTTGTCATAGGTCATGCAGAACCACTAACGAGTCAGGTAAGATGGTTAATGAGACATGTAGACAAGGAAACGAACGTTGGAATTGGACTGATGAAGTAAAGTGTCCCACAATTGTAAATTTGAGGGATTAAATGATTAATTTAATATTTTTAGAGACTAAAAGTGGGTTCCTAAATTTTTTTTAGGGATCAATTTGGGTCTTCGCACTTTAAAAAAAGTAAAAAATCTTAGTCATGAAAAAAATTATTAAACACACGTGTGAAAAGTATTTATTTTCTTTGGATAAGAAAAGAAGTAGGGAGAAAAGTAGAGCAAAAAAAAGTGGAAAAAAAGAGAGAATGAATATAAAATGAAAAGGTTTTTAAGTTATTTAGATTGAAAGAAGTATGGGAGAATAAGAAGAGAAAGAAAAGTTGAGTTTTCTCTTCGCTCGTTTAGTTGGATAGAAAAATGAAAGAAAGAAAATATATTTTTCTTGTAAAGATATATTTGCTTCATTCATGGAGAGGTTTTTTTGGGTGGGATTCACACTATTTTTTTTCTTCTCTTTTCTCTACTTCTCTACCTTGTCAAACAACATAAAACTATCTTTCTCCTTTATTTCTCTCTTCTCAACTTCTCTCTTCTCATTTTCTCTAGGAACAAACATAGTGTAAGTGTAAGAATTATAACTTAAATTGCACTAAGAGTGCGTTTGTTTAAGATTATTTGATGATAAAAATCATTTTCTTAAGTTAAAAATTATTTTTAGTGATTTTAATTGTGTTTCTTTTAGATTTTTTAGGAAATCATTTTAAAAAAAGATATTTTTATGGTTAAAATGAGAAGCTATTCCATTTAACTTTTCACTAAAATTTGATTCTATAGAAGAAAGAGAAGATATGTTTATTACAGATTATGAAAAATTGATTTGCATGTAATCTCTAAATTATTTTATATGAAAATCATTCTTTCATAATCTGTAACAAATTGACTTAAGTCTTTTTAGAAATTACCTGCTTTCGTGATTAAAATGAGATTGTTTGATTATAGGATCAAATATCACTTAAATTGTTTTGTTTATACTGTATGCTCCATATTAAGTCTTAACCTAGGTGGTTGGCATGTGTTTGAACGAAAGAGTTATGGTAATACCTATTAAAAATAGTTAGACTTAATTGCACTTTTAGTCCGCTTATCATTGGTTATGTACGATTTTGGTCCCTAAAGTTTTTTTATGTGCACATTTAATATCTCTATTTTTTAAATGTTATAAATTCAGTTTTTCCATCTCATGACCATCAATTTTTCAATGGTTAACAGAGAGGAACAACTGCTCTAAGTGCATAGAACCTCTGATTGAGTTTCTGTAGTAAAGGATCTGAGGTGGAACCAAAAAAAGATCCCGAAAAGAAGGGCCAAAACCAGTAAATAGCATGGAGGAATCATTGAATCATGTTGAATTGGAGAGCCAATGAGGGAAAACTTCAACCAGAGGTTCCGTGCACTTGGAGGAGTGGTTCTCTATATTGATCATTGAAAAAATTAACAGACATTGGACGGAACGACCGAATTTGCAACATTTAAAAAATAGAGGGAACAAATGTGCACTAAAAACTATAGGAACCAAAATCGTACATGATCAATAATAGGAGACTAAAAGTATAATTAAGCCAAATAGCTATTTAGTTATTAAATGGCATTAGATTTCAATCTTTAAAATATTGTCTCTCTATCTTTAAAATATTTAGTTATTCAATTAGTATGGTTGATGGTGTGAAACTTCGGCTTTTTGACTAAACTGACTTACTTTTAGAAATTATGTACTAATATAATTTCGTTTTGAAACTATTTACCAAACTCACCTACTTTTAACCACGTGATATATTTTATTATTTTTTATCTGATACTGAAAAAAGCTACTTTGACCAACGTTTTCACTAGATTGCGTCAAGTTTTCACCAAAAGGTCGACGCTGGATACATGTTAAAGTGAGCCAAATTAATTAGGCTCATTTCCTCCCAACCCCCCATGATTGGTCCATGTTGATGACTCTATATTTCATATTATTTCCTTCCAAAATCATGTTTGACAAAATTTGCGGTATTATTTTATGATAAAATGTATTGTGTCTTTCTTTTTAGTCATCTCATCATTTTATTTTAAGTTTTCGTTAATGAACTATAATAAAATACTACACATGATATATTTTTATTAAAAATAATATCACACATATATAAAGAATTGGCAAATTAGGTATTTTCGTTCTCAAATTTTATTTGTTTTTCAACTTCATCCCCTAACTTCTTTTTTTGTTTCATATTCGTCGTCTAAGTTTTAAACATGAAATAAGTGTTTCCTAATTATTAGCTCCAAGATAAATGCATCAATTAATGTCATAATTTCGTTGATTGATTATTATTTTTTTGTGTCATCTTCAGTCGAAGCTGTTCTCCTTCCTCTGTTCTTTTCTTTACACTGTTCTTGTCTTCGCCCCCAAGTATTCCAATCTTTCTTTTCATCCCGATTTTTCAGGATTCCTTATTGTTTGGTAGTACAAAAATCTAATGACAAATTTGTTTGAGGTTGAAACTTAAAGAGCAAATCTAAAACAAAAAAATGTTAGATGGCAAAGTTGAAAAAACAACAAATAAAGTTGGAGAACGAAAAATGAATTTTATAGTCAAGAATTCCATCTGAGTTCTTGCTTTGCTATGCTTGCAAACACAACAAGTTCCAAACGCATGTCAAATAGCAAAAGCTACAAATTGTAAATTTTCAATTATCATGTCCAAACATGATTTTAAGGAATCTCACTGGGATTCGAACGCTTATTACTACCTCTATTGTAGGCTAACATCTTTCTTTTCCGCGGTGGGACAATCCATTCTTCTTATGTCACATAACATTCACTCCCTCTTAAACAAACCAGAGCATCAAAGAAATAAGCACACGCTGGCATTGTTTCAAATTTTCAATCACTATATAGAACCCCAAATAAAATAAAATAAAATAAATAAATAATCCCAAAAATTTCAAGTCTGCTTCAAATTCAAGCTGTCATACTATTATCTCTCTCTCTCTCTCTATATATATATACGCAACAAAGTCCAAAGCTCTTCTCCCTCCTTCCCTCCCTCTCTCAAATCTGTAGGACTAGAATCTCTCATTCCCTCTTATTTTTTTTTTCTTTCTGGGTTTTTCTCTCAGTACAGATTCTAGGGTTTATCACTCACTCACTCTTCGTCCTTCGATATGGAGGCAGAGAAGCTCAGAGATTTGAGCCAGCCAATTGACGTAGCGTTACTCGATGCCACTGTCGCTGCCTTCTATGGCACCGGATCTAAGGAACAGGTCACTCCCGTTTCCCTTTCTACTCTTCTTTTCTGCCTTATCAGGTTGGGTTGGGTTGGGTTGCCTCTTTGTCTCTTCTGCTCCACTCAGCATTTGGTCGTGGAGATTTCTAGTTCTTCTGGTATCCCACAATTTTGTCAAAACAGTCAAACCATATACGGAACCTCCAGAGTTTAGGGTTTGATACTCGTAACGCAACATTTTACTTTTCTGGTCTTTCATAATCATAATTTCTGGTATTGTTTTGAGGCACTAACTTGGTTTATTAAGAAAAAAAATACTTGGGAAATCAAGTTGGGGTAGTATTGTTGATATAGAAAATGAGCTCCTGTTTTTGCTTATATGCTCATTTGACTTTGAAATCCTAGCAATTTATTTATTATTATAATTATAACGATTCTTTACGTTTTAATCATGCAGAGATCTGCTGCTGACCAGATTTTGCGCGAATTGCAAAATAATCCAGATATGTGGCTTCAAGTCATTCATATTTTACAAAAGACTCAAAATCTAAACACCAAATTTTTTGCCTTGCAGGTTAGTTTGTTTGATGATCTGTTATATGCAGTAAATAGCTAATATCAAGGTTTTTTCATATATAATAGGTTTAATTAATCCGTGGGTCCTTGAACTATTTAAGAATTTTCAAATAGGTCCCTATACTTCAAAAGACTGTAATTGGTTTCGTAAACATATAAAAATTTGTAATTGAGTCCCTATACGCATCTTCATTAGGGTTCCCAAAATGTATAGCAACCCATTTGATTTTTCCTTGAGTTCTGGGGCCCATAAATGCACGAGTGGATAGGCCACTTAACAGAACCCTAACGGAGATGTGTATGGAAGATTCAATTACATTTTTTTAAAAGTTCAGGGACCCAATTACAAACTTTTAAAGTTCAGTGATATGTTTGAAAATTCCTAAATAGTTCAGGGACCTATAGATTAATTAAACCTATATAACATAACGCATAAAGCTCTGTCCTACCCTGAAAATTGAATGAAACTTTTGTATTGTACCAATTATTATACCGTTGGTCTAGTCAACAGATTTGATGTGCAATCAAAATGTTGGGTGTCCAGGGATACAGTAGATACTGCACTAAATTATATGGTGATTCGGGATTCCCTAATGAATATTCAAGTCTGACTACATTTGTTTTATAGATAAAGAGCATACATTGACGTGTCCATGCTTGTTAAACTCTGGAGTTAACTCTTAAACTCTTACGAGTTTACGTTCCTAGGTCACAAAAACGAGTTAACTCACATCTAAACTCTCTTTTTGGTAAACTCGTACGAGTTCAAGTGAACTTTGATAAAATCGGTAAACTCTCGATTTTACTAGCAAGTTTACGAGCCTATAATTTTACATTGACTTGGCCTTAAAATGTGAATTTTTTGTCAAATATTGTTGGGTACTTGGGTTGAATTACCTATGTGCTGCATTATATATTGGATTTATAAAATTAATTTTGCGTTTTTAGTATTATTTTTGTTTTGTTTTATTCAACTACAAAATAAAGTGTCTGACTAAAAATTATATGATAGTTAGGTTAAATTAGTTCTTGTTTTTTGAAATGTTTTCACTTTAGGAACGTATGTTTTTATTAATTTATGTATGATTTGGTCATCAATGTAGTATGATCCTACCTAGTACTAATGTACTATCACACTTTATTATTGTGGTTTGCTACTTTGCTTTATAACGGTGTTGGAATGTTGAATTATTGTTGTGTTAAACTGTTCTATAATATGTATATATTATTTATATATGCCATTTATAGGGTTTTTAGTCTACGGAAGCTCCATGAGTTTACATAGACTCTCGAGTTTGACAACGTTGTATGTGCCTCACTAGGCACTTTGGCAACCCTGTAAAAAACCATAAACAATACTATCCTTAAGATTTTTTAACCATTCATGGTACTTGTAATTTGCCTCCCTGAGATGGACGTACTGTATGAAAATATGAACCTGTACTGGTTCCTTTTTCTTGTCTCCTGTTGTTGGTTGTTTCATGTTATGGTGATTATCTAAGCATCTTGCTCAGTTTCTTTGAGATTGAAGTCCTCTTAGATTTCATATTCAATTTCTTTTTCTCCTTATTAAGATTACAAGGAATTGTATTTGAATGTTTGAATTTACACTTTCATGGTTGCTTTATTGCTTATTATTAGCATGCAACTGTATTAGGTATACAGTATATGATAAGGTGTTTGAAATTTTTTCATGAGAGGGTAGGGTAGATTGCAAAAGGTCTTTTAAGATTGACATACATTGTCCACAGTTGTAACTTTCAGAATTATTATGTACCACTGTATATTTTTTGTTTTATTTAGTTAGGATTTTTTCCTTATTCAGAAGGGATCAGATCCTGAAATTTAAGTATTGATTAGATGAGAATATTCTATAATGAATAGCTGTAGCCATTTAGTTTAATTCGGTATTAATAGCAGGATCATTAATAGCTGAAATTTAGGAGTTTCCCTATTTAGCTTTCTTGTGTACTCTATTTAAGAGCATTTGCTCTTGCCAATAATATATGAAAAAGACAGTATTTTGAGTTTTTGACAGTAACTTATGCGGAATGGGCACTGGTATGAGAATCCTAAAGTTACACTTCATGCCTATGATTATGATATTGTAATTTGGTCTAAAATATGGATTTGGGGTCTCCATTCCTGCAAAAGATTAGGGTTTCAACCATAACTCTGCAACTATTGTTAGAGAACTATCAATTATATGTAGAGCCAATAAGAATGTTAATATTCACCTTTGTTTAATAAAAATATTAATGATCCAGAACTATTCATTGGCAAATTGGCATCAATTATAGAGACTAAAGATAATGATTTCTGGTATGGATCAAGGTATATTGATAGAACTGGACCAAGAATCGAGAAAGAATATGTAGAACTATAGTGATTTTATTCAGAAATGGCACGGTAGCAGTGTGATAACAGAACAGAGATGCAAAGATAGAACATGTAGGATATACGAGAGATCCTACACCTCACTCTCCAATATCTCCTCAAAATCTACCTGCCCTCTCCACAGACTCCTCCCTCTTATTTATATTTGACTATACACACTTTATAGTTAATATTCAGTTCACTGTCAGTTAGACAGTAATGATAACAGCTGCTCTAGACAATTGCGCTAACAGATGCTCAGGTATCTAACATAACTCCCCCTAAACATTCACCTTGTCCTCAAGGTGAACAGTTTGTTTTAGCTGAAAACAAATTCCCACCGGGATCCCACAATTTGAAACCTATTAACCAAGCGGCGGATGGAGTATACAAATGTCCACCCGGGTCCCATTGGCCCTCTTCGTTGCTCTCTCCTGAGTTTTCTTGTTTAACAGCCCACTTCCCCTTTTCAAAGAGATAGGCTTGACCCAGGAGGTCAGAAATTGAACCCATTTCTTATTTAACTGCCCACTTCCCTTTTTCAAAGAGACAGGCTTGGCCCATTAGATCTGAAATTGAACCCACGGTACTGAATTCCAATTTTGCCCTTCGTACTTCATCCTTCTCTTTCACAATAGTGACCGATAGCAACCCTTTGGCTTCTCGAAAATGGTATATCTCTTCGACGTTCAGCCATGGCAGCTCAGCTGAGAATATTCCACCGGCCGCTGCATGTGGGCTGGACTCTGATGGCCCCAGTGTTGGTGGGGATGTGGCCGGATTCCGTGTAACCTGGACATCATTGGCTGCCGCCCACTCCTTCTTCTGCTCCATCATCGTGCTCCCAGTTGTGGGGATTTCCAATTCTGTGTTCACCTCCTCTTTGCCCCTTAGAATGTGGCTTTTGTCACCATGATTTTCCTTGCTGTTTTCCCTTAAAACAGAGGAATCTCTGACTCTAACCTCTTCCATCGATCCTTACTGTTTTTCCCCCTGAAAACAGTGGAATCTCCAACCTCTTCCACTGATCTTTGTTGGGACCAATGGGTCTTCTGCAAGCAAACCCAGCCATTCTATCTGTGTTTAGCAAACCAATGACTATCTGTGTTTTCAGATGCGTCCGAGGTTGCTCCGCCCCACAAACCCTGTGCTGCCACGCGGTTGAGATTCTCCACAAGATCTTCAATTTTCTTGAATCGAGCTGTCTCTTTCATCTGGTTGCCTTTCTTCCTTCCACATTCTCTTCAAATCTTCTTTCCAACGATTCCAAAAGTGTCTCCATTCTTAACAAAAACTGATGAACTGCTCCTAAGATCTTGAGAGCTCTGATACCGGTTGATAGAATAGAACTGGACCAAGAACTGAGAAAGAATATGTAGAACTATAGTGATTTGATTCAGATATGGTTCTATATCAGTGTGATAACGAAACAGAGATACAAAGATAAAACCTGTAGGATATTCGAGAGATCCTACTCCTCTCTCTCCCACACTCCAATTTCTCCTCAAAATCTACCTGCAGATCCCTCCTTATTTATATTCAACTATGCACACTTCGCAGCTAACATTCAGTTAACTGTCATTTAGACAGTTATGAATAACAGCTTCTCTAGACAATTGTGCTAAGTAGCTCAGGTCAACATATACGCACTTGATTGAATCTATTTTTAATAAGGAAAATACTAAACATCCAGATTTTTTTTGCCAGAATGACTTGTCATTGTTACTAACTCTCTTGGATTGATGAGTGGTTGTCCCCACTTCGACTTAACCAACAGCCACCCTTGAACCTTGGCAAATTCTGGCTGAATACTGTCAAATTTTTTCTATCTGTGCAGTGTTACTCTGGTAATAAATCAGATTTGAGAACATGCTTACTTTAAAGGACAAATAAGTAGGTGCTTCAGTTGTAATTATGCGAGATTTGAGTGTACGTACTTGCTGCCAAAGTTGCATTGCAAAAGAACTTGATTATACTCTATATTCATTGAAATCTTAACCTGCATCGTTTTGTTGGATAGAACTATTAACTCATTTACTTGTTGTATATTATGGTTTCATTTGTGTTGTGCGTTTGGTTTTTCTTTTTGATCTCTTCATCCTACTGCCTTTCAGTGCAGTGTCTTTGGAAGCAGCAATTATTAGGTGTCAAACAAGTTTTCCACTTTTTACCATAATCTTATTTTTAGCTGCCTTTCTTAGTATTTGTTTTCTCTATGCTTGTATATACAGGTTCTAGAAGGCGTAATTAAATATAGATGGAATGCATTACCCGTTGAACAACGAGATGGAATGAAAAATTTCATCTCTGATGTTATTGTACAGGTATCAGCCACATTTGGAGAAACCAGAAATCTCATTTAGTCAGACTTTGTTGTTTTGTCAATGCTTTTAGTCTGTCTGCATCCTTTATCTCATTATTGACCTTTCCTGCACAGCTTTCTAGCAATGAAGCCTCATTTCGAACGGAACGGTTGTATGTCAACAAACTCAATATTATATTGGTTCAGGTAAAAATAATACTGCAGTTCCCTAATATTACTTCGTTCTATTATTCCTGTTATTCTCAACCAGTTTTTCAGTGAATATGTTTTATTTATCAAGATGAAAGGGATATCTGTTCCGCAATTTTTTTTCTGTTTTCCTTTTGGAGATGTAGATTTCTTTTGAACTTATAAATCTGGATTTGCTAGCTTTCATTGCATTCTTTTGGTATTTTAATATCTATGTATGAAATTTGTGCTCAGATAAAACATGTAGATAATAGTAAATATATCATATATGCAGATATTAAAGCATGAGTGGCCGGCGAGATGGCGAAGCTTTATTCCTGACCTTGTTTCTGCAGCTAAAGCTAGTGAAACGATTTGTGAGAATTGTATGGCTATATTGAAAGTAAGTTTATCCTACTTTTTGTTTGATTTTGTTCCTTGTATCAATGAGTAACATTAAAAAAATGTTCTCTCAGCTCTTGAGTGAAGAGGTTTTTGATTTTTCAAGAGGAGAGATGACTCAGCAGAAGATAAAAGAGCTTAAACAGTCATTGAATAGGTAACAGTTGATGGCGTTGTTCATATAGAAATGTCATCTAACATGATGTTATTGGATGCTATTTCATCTCTCTTTCTTTTTAACTTTGAGATTTGGTTCCACAGCCACAGTGATTGATTTGTAAGGTTGCTTTTTTATAGCTGAACCTGATATCCAAGTGTTGGATATATCAGTTTTTGATGCTCTTACTGGTCCTGATCTTACATGCTGAAGCTACCTAGATGTTCAGTTATTTAATTTCTACATTTACTTTCTATTGAGTGCGTATATATTGCTAACAATTTTACATGGTTGTTTGCAGTGAATTTCAGCTCATACATGAGTTATGCTTATATGTGTTATCAGCATCCCAACGGACTGAGCTCATGCGTGCAACACTTTCTACATTGCATGCCTTCCTATCATGGATTCCTTTGGGTTATATATTTGAATCACCATTGGTAGGTGCAGTTTTTCTGCTTAGATAACAATGCCATGTAGGAATGCTGAAATCTTTTGGTATTTGTGTACATCACAGCTCGAGACACTCCTGAAGTTTTTCCCACTTCCAGCATATCGGAATCTGACATTGCAATGTCTAACCGAGGTATGTTCCATCTTCCAAGTGCTTATGCTTTTAGCTGAAACTTTCAAGATCGTTATTCATTTTTTATGTTCACAGGTGGCAGCCCTTCAATTTGGGAATTACTATGATGCACAGTATATTAAGATGTATACTATATTCATGGTTCAGTTGCAGGTGTGTTTGGATAGCTTTCCATTCTGTTCCGCGTACTGCAATATGTTCTTCATCATAATCTCGTGTCCATTTTGTGCTATTTTGATATGTAAAACAATTTCTGTGGTTGATTTTGGGATGATATGTTCAATGCAGACTATACTCCCACCTAGTACAAATATACCTGAGGCATATGCACATGGTTCAAGTGAGGAACAAGTGAGTCTTTGTAATTTTCCGAAACAAGAAGTCTGATTTACTAAATTACTTGTGTAGTATCTGTCTGATGCTGACTTTGTTGTTCTATGTTTAGGCCTTTATACAGAATTTGGCACTGTTCTTCACTTCATTTTACAAGGCAGGGTTTCTTTTCTCAGATTTCTGTCTATTTGTGCTTTTATATTGAAAGTACATAATCATATAACATGGAACTGGGTTAAGAATTTGGTTTTGCTGTGGGTAAATTTCTATTCATAGTGGACTATATCATCCATGTGGCATATTTAAGAATAGACCCACTTTTCCTTAACTTGAATTGTGGTGTCTAAATTCCCTTTTCTATATCTGCATAGTACCTCTTCCTCCTCTCGTTTTCTCCCAATCTCCAATATTGTTTTTTGGTTTGCTTGATGGGTGTTTAGCTCTCTATTAACAGTACTACTGGTATGGTGGTACCAATCTGTATGCAGGTTCACATTCGAATCCTGGAATCCACTCAAGAGAATATATCTGCTTTGTTACTGGGTCTTGAATATCTTATCAGCATCTCATATGTGGATGATACTGAGGTTTTTAAGGTATGACGATGTTGGCATATGTTTATTCTCTCTTCATATTTCTTCTGTTATGAATTCGCAAGCTTTTGTTTTGTTTTTGGGTTTTCGTGATAGATGTCTCTTCCTCCCAGTCTCTGCATATACGATGTGTTTGTAGCATGCATGCGTATAAGTATGCTTGTCTCTGCCTCCTGTTCTGAATGTATAAGATTCATGTTCATATTTCGCTTGATGACGATGTTGGCATATGTTTATTCTCTCCATATTTCTTCTGTTATGAATTCGCAAGCTTTTGTTTTGTTTTTGGGTTTTCGTGATAGATGTCTCTTCCTCCCGGTCTCTGCATATACGATGTGTTTGTAGCATGCATGCGTATAAGTATGCTTGTCTCTGCCTCCTGTTCTGAATGTATAAGATTCATGTTCATATTGTGCTTGATTTGTCAAAAATACCAGGTCTGTCTGGATTACTGGAATATCTTGGTTTCAGAGTTGTTTGATCCACACCGTAGCTTGGAGAACCCTACAGCAGCTGCTGGAAACATGATAGGAGTTCAGGTGCTGTCTCTTTGATGATGTACTCATAACCTTGTTCCTTGGTTGTTTAAATATATCAAGCATGTCATTTCTCTTTTCCCTCACTAAAACACTTTCGTGTAGGAAAATAAGATACCTTTTGTGTACTTGGTATTGCTATCTATGGATTCTGTTGTTTTGTTAGCTGTTGCAGACTTACAGTTTTATTTTCTTGCAACTTGGTTCATATTTCTACCATTAATTAAGAGAACCATTGCAATTTTCCATACTGCACCTTTTGTACTCAATGGTCCCAAAATGCTTTTAATATATAGCATATTTGTTATTAAATTAATGAAAGATAGGAGGCTGTAAATGTACTTCAGCAAATTAAATTAAATCAAATGAAATTAGTTGTGATAACTATGGGCTTTCTCCCTCTACTTTTCCTTATTTTATTCTCACTCTCTCTCTTTCTTCAGTTATTGTTTATTTGGATTTTTTTAGACTTGCACACACATTAGGGCATTCCTACTGCCTGTCTTCATGTTATGAGAAGGGCCTGTTTATAAATCTATGATGTGTGTTGTATGATAGAGTTTGGAACTTTGCATCTGTAGGAGTGTAGGTCTTAAACCATGACTATTATTTTGGGGTAAACTTTGTCTGAAAATGTTCTTAAATTAATAGTAATTGTAAATATATAATATGAACTCTGATAGAAACTGGAAAATACTGAATGATATTAAACCAGAAACTGGAGCTCAGCTTCTTACAAAAGAGGAACATTCCTCTGTTAACCCAAAAATAACAAGAAGCAGGAAAAAAGGCAACACCACCCAGAATAGGTGCTGAAATCAATACTGAAAGAAGAATAATGATGCGAACCCAAGGCCCATTAATTTCCCTAATGTGTATGTGAGGAAACGTATAAGGTGCAAGGCACCTGATCAGAGCAAAGGGGAGGGACTGCCTAGCTGAGAGACAAAGAGTGAGAGAATTTGCATGTGCTGATGTATTGTGAGTTATAAGTTGAGAAAGGGAGGATAGAAACGGTTAGGCTGGAATTGGGACTTAGATTGGGAGAGACTCGGCACTCTCAAAATTGTCTAGACTATCTTGTTCTCTGTTTGTTTCTTTTTCTCCTTCCCTGCACTATATCACCTTGATATAGGCTTCAGAACAACCATAATACAGTATTTTCTTCTCAATCTCTATCCTGTTTTCTTGGTTCCTATCAAATAACAACTGGGAAAAACAAGCAAATAAATACAGGAAGGGTCACTAGAGTAGCGAACCTTCCTCCCCTAGGCCAAGGCCTTTCCTCACTCCAATTCTCAAAATGTCAGATGATCCCCTCACGTTCCAGCACTCTCCCTTATATTATCCCTCATCATTGCACTCATCATTATCCAATTCCTCTCCCTCATTCCCCTCTTGACAGCTGGCGATTCTGTTACCTTTTTCCCCTCCCTTCTCCCACTGTCTGCTCCAAACTCCCTCAGTGACATTCCCTCCTTGCCCTTCTCTTCTTTTCTCCTTCTCTCATCCACCCGCAGGCCTTTGTTGTTGTTAGGCCCAATTTTCTCTTTCTTTCCCTTCTCTTGTATACGTCGGTCACTAGCCCATCACACTCAAATTTGTACAGCATATTCATAGGATTGGGTTTTTTTTTTTTTTTAAAAAAAATTCTAATACCTTCACTATGTGTTTTGCATTATCATTTTTGTTGTTGCTGTAAATGGAGATATTTTAATCTGAGTATCTGTCAATGTGTTTCTGATGCATTATTTTCATCTTTTTGAGAATTATTCCTGTGTACTTTGCATAAAATGATATGGGCTATGTTTCTCAATGGAATAAGCAGGTGCCAATGATGCTCCCTGGTATGGTTGATGGCCTTGGTTCACAGCTACTTCAGCGCCGACAGCTTTATGCTGGTCCCATGTCAAAGTTGAGAATGCTTATGATCTCTCGTATGGCTAAACCAGAAGAGGTTCTCATAGTTGAAGATGAAAATGGGAATATTGTCCGTGAAACCATGAAGGACAATGATGTTCTTGTTCAATATAAGGTAATAACTTCTACCAGAGTTTGTATGTGATGTTCATGTGCATGGAAAAAAATTATCTTGAAGCCATTTTCCTCTGATTATTGTATTTTAGTAGATGGTTTATTACAAAATATTAAATTTGAGTGATTTTATTGACTACATTCTGAGGTTAATCAAAGTTCAATCAATTATACAGATTATGAGGGAGACTCTTATTTACTTGTCACATCTTGACCATGATGACACTGAAAAGCAGGTATGTTAATCAGAAAGCAATGATCCTTTTCTTTTTCTGAAGGAAAATAAAAAATTATTCTGCGGCTTCTTTCGTATCCGTTTTAAATTTATTATTGGGAAGTTTATATTGTTTCAAGTATAAGCTGGTTTTCTTTTCATCCAATGGTAAAACCAAGACAGTAATTTATGTTAGGTGTCTCTTGAAAGATAAGGATAATAAGCTGAACTCCATTTGAATAAACTAAAGATATACCAATGTTGTATGAATATTTTGTTTTCATTTAGAGTGATGTGATATACTGGCTACCTATTATGAAATTGTTCCATTGCATTTTTGTGCCAATATATATATATGACACCTTGATGCACTGGATTCCTATATTGTAATATGCAGATGCTGAGGAAATTAAGTAAACAACTTAGTGGTGAGGATTGGACATGGAACAATTTGAACACACTGTGCTGGGCGATAGGATCTATATCTGGTTCCATGATGGAAGAACAGGTACTGTGAACTTCGTGGCTCAGGTTTAAAATTTGCATTATAACCCAATATGCATTGTTCAGCCAACTCTCACGTTCCATTATTTATAATTAGAGTGTTGGTTTGAACAAATAATTTTGAGGAATTATCCTAAATTCCTAATTCATTAGCCTTTTTCCAGCTCCACCTATTTAGTACTAGTGGTAGGAATCCAAATATTGTTTCTTATAAATCTAAGTCTAGAACAGGTATTGTGTGCTCTCTTAGAATTTGACAAAAGCCGTTTTCTCAATTCTACCTTTTATTGCCAACATTATAGTTGCAGGTGATACAGAAGCAGTCAGATTCAATTTCGTTCCTGAGATTTTACAACTTTGCCAATTTCTAAACTTTTTTGTTTAGGAACTTTGTTCAATTAATTAATTATTGGGGTTTACATTAGAGATTTCAATTTGGGCTTTGGAAATTGATGTATTTCTGTTAGTGGTATCCTGTTGGGTTTAGGATTGCGTTTCTGGCTTGAGAGGACAACCATGTTAACTTTATTTCTGTTATCTCAAAAAGGGTCAAGGTTTTTTTTTGATAGGTTGAGATCCTGTTCATTTCCCCTCTCCATTACTATAGTTTTAGGGGTATAAACATAATAATGTGACATTGGGTGGAGTACCAGTATCTTCTATACACCCTAAAACTATAGTAATGGAGTGGGAAATGGAGAGGGCAAAGGGAGACGATCTCCACCCCTACTTTGACTTGCATCCAGCATCTTAATTGTTAGCACATATCAATTTTGACTTTTAACGTGGACTTTAACTGCTCTTTACTAAACTTCTGTGTTTGTGTGTGTGTACAACCCAACATTGGTTTATTCTGTCTTTTCTAGGATTGATGCATGCATAACATAATTTCCTAACTGATTAAATTTGTTTATTATCTATTTTTTATATGGCATTCTTTTATTGGTTGTGATATTTTTTTTTTTTTTAATCATTTATAGCTCAAATGTTGGTTTTGTGGCAGGAAAACAGATTTTTGGTTATGGTCATTCGTGATTTATTAAATCTATGTGAAATCACCAAGGGAAAAGATAACAAAGCTGTTATTGCAAGTAATATCATGTAAGGATTGTTTATGTATTCCTTTGCTCCATGTTAAAGATGGCTTTTTTTGTTGAATATAATAATTATAATTGCTTCTTTTGGCAGGTATGTTGTGGGGCAGTATCCACGGTTTCTAAGAGCTCACTGGAAGTTTCTAAAGACTGTTGTGAATAAGTTGTTTGAGTTTATGCATGAGACACATCCTGGAGTTCAGGTTTATTTTTTTCCCTTGAAGTTTTCTGTCAGTTTCCACATGTCTGTTGTCTCTGACATACCCATAACTTGTTAAACAAATCTAGGCTGTGCTCTAATTTTCTTTATATCAGGAGCTTTGTTTATGTCAACCAATTCAAAGTTGAGTAGTATAAAATTCTGCTGTTTTTTTAATGTTTGTTGCTTAAGTTGTTTTTTTTTAATGTTTGTTGCTTAATTTTGATAAGATACCTCATTTTCCTCATTGTATCATTGTAACTTATATAGGCCATCTTCAAGAAACAATTTATAAATATGCTAAAAATTTATAATTGAGTTCTTTAGTTTTAATATATCCCTCTTTAGGCTTCAGTTCTCTTTTGTGTTTACAAATTGATTATATGTGTGGTGTGTAGATATTTTTACCTTTCGGTGTGGTACTGCATTGGGGTATTTTAATCTATATATGCCTTGTAGTACTTGTGACTTATTTCATCTAGTTTAATACAATTTTTTGTTCTAAAATTTAAATAATGAGAAAATCTTTGATGATCAAAACATTTTATTACCTGTAGAATATATTTGCTGCTGGGAATGCTTTGACGTCTAATTTTGTTCATGTTTAATGTATTTCAGGATATGGCCTGTGATACATTCCTGAAAATAGTCCAGAAGTGCAAGCGTAAATTTGTAATCACCCAGGTAACAAGGGCTATGATTCCTTGCTCTTCCATCCTTCCAAATTAGAGTTTAGTGTGTCTCAGATATCTTCCATACATGATAAAATTAAAAATACATAACAATAACCGTGATCATTATTTCAGGTTGGGGAAAATGAGCCTTTTGTATCTGAACTGCTATCTGGCCTTTCAACTACAATTGCAGATCTTGAACCCCATCAAATACACACGTTCTATGAATCTGTATATCTCTTTGATCTTTAAGTTCATTGATTATATTTTTGTACTATGTTATATTTTATATTTGTGTGCGTGTGCGTATTTAAGTGAGATTTTCCTTTGTAGGTTGGTAACATGGTTCAGGCAGAGTCTGATGCGCAGAAGAGAGATGAATATCTTCAGAGGTTGATGGAGCTGCCAAATCAGGTTCTTTGCTTACTTGAGTCTTTGAGAAGCCATAATATTTGTTAAATTTCTTTCATGTTATGTTCATGGATTAATCTCATTATTTCTGGAAGCAAAGTGTATATAATGCCAGAAATTTTGCTCTTTTTCTTTTGCAGAAATGGCTGGAAATTATTGGGCAGGCACGTCAAAATGTTGATTTTCTGAAGGATCAAGATGTAATCCGAACTGTGCTTAATATATTGCAGGTATAGCTTGAAGGGCATTCATGAAATTTTTAGCATGATTTTGCTGTATGTTATCTAATATTTCAATCCGCATGCTTGGAAGCCATTTGAAGTAGAAATTACACATTCTTTTTCGTCATCGGTAATAAATTCTTCAATTAACGTTACTGGATCATTACTATACAAAATTCCAAATTTTCTTGTCGAGGGATGGAATGTTTGTTTGTGTTATTCCTTCAAGTATTACTATATGAACAGAATAGAATTGGTATTTCAATATAGGGTCTTGGGTTCAATTCTTGTGTACTTGATTGGCATTTCAATATAAGGACTTCGTTCAATTCCTGCTAGTGGACCTTCATTGGCAGTTTATTATAAGTACCACTGGAAGCCCTCATTGAGATTTTTGGCATGCCCTGACCTTGTTACTGAACTTTATAATTGTCAACTCAACAGTATTCAAAGGTTACGTGCAAGTTGTTTGATCATTGGGTCATGGTTTGAACACGCTTTTGTTAGGTTTCTGCCAAGTTTTGTTGTGCAATTGTTATGATCTGTAGCAATTCCAAGCTCTATAATTTTCATTTTTTGCCCTCTAATATATGATTATAAGTTTGTGATTTAAGTCGCTCCTATATTACAGACGAATACAAGCGTTGCATCTTCTTTAGGAACATATTTCCTGCCCCAAATCTCATTGATCTTTTTGGACATGTTGAATATTTACAGGTATCTACTATCTACTGTTAACTGATAAGTTTTTTGTTGTGGAATCCTAATAACATGGATACTTATCTTAAAATAGTTTGATTTGATTTATTTATTTTTTGCCATTAATATCAAATCATATTTTCCTTTCAACAGAATGTACAGCGAGCTTATATCAAAAAATATTGCAGAAGGGGGACCTTTTGCATCTAGAACGTCCTATGTGAAACTTCTACGGTAAGGTTATGGTGGTTTTGTACTAACCGTATTACTATTAGTGCCTTTTTTTAATAAGTGTTCTTCATGATGCAGTTCAGTTAAGAGGGAGACACTCAAACTGATTGAGACATTCTTGGATAAGGCTGAAGATCAACCACAAATTGGAAAACAATTTGTGCCAGCAATGTTGGATCCTGTTCTGGGAGATTATGCCAGGAATGTGCCCGATGCAAGGGAATCAGAGGTTTTGTCACTTTTTGCCACTATTGTAAACAAGTATGGATGTCTTCATTTTTTCCCTCAGTTTCCTTTATTTATATTTAATTGATATATGGAGCTCCAACATCCAAATTCTACATATTTATTTTCTTTACTTCCTGATGCTATCCCTAGGTCAAAATTGGGTCGTGGTTAGGGTATCCTAAATGCTTGCTATTTTGATCACCGTCACGTGTCATTCATCTCTCTCTCTCTCTCTCTTCTCATACTTGCAGATATAAAGCTGCAATGGTTGAAGATGTCCCTCGCATATTTGAAGCTGTTTTCCAGTGCACACTAGAGGTAATTGTTTTTTTTTTTTTTTTTTTTTTTTAAGGAATTTATACTTTGTTGTTTATTGTTACTTCAGATTTAAATATTGAGATGCATCATTTAGAAATTCAGCTTATGATTCATCATATAAGTTGTTATTTAAATTTATAGTTGACCATCATTTTGATAATGACCCTTATGTTGACTTCCAGCTTTGCCACCAAGTGTTCATTTTTCTCTTTTAATATTTTTTCTTTTACAATTGAATGTTGTGAGATTGTTTATTGTTATTATTATTATTATTATTATTATTATTAGAATTTAGATTAACTTTGTTGTTTATTATTACTTCAGATTTAAATTTACAGTAAGTGGTTTGAGATGCATCATTTAGAAGTTCAGCTTATTGTTCATCATATAAGTTGTTAGGAACCTTAGAATAGTGGACTGAAAATAGAAGCCAAGAACATAAAAAGAAAAGGAAAGAATGGTACAGCAATGTACCCCAAAGGAGCACTCTCCTTTCACACTAGGAAAATCCCAGTCTAACTCAACAAATATTCAAAAACTGCCCTATTACACTTTAGAGGAACTATTTATAGGCAACTCCCTAACAACCTACCAACTGCTAACTGCCTTCTAATCCTAACAATCTGCTTCTAACCGCAATAACTGCCTCTAACAGAATAACAGAATAACATCCTAACAACTGCTTCTAACAGCAAAACAGAATCCTAACTGAGTCCTAACATAAGTTGTGGCTTTTTATTAACTGTGATGGTGTATAATTATTGGATATCTGCAACAAAATATCAACTGAATTATATTTATCCTTTTATTCTGTTCCACAGATGATTACAAAAAATTTTGAAGATTACCCAGAGCACCGGCTCAAGTTCTTCTCTTTACTGCGTGCCATAGCTACTCATTGTTTTCCTGCACTAATCTGCTTATCAAGTCAGGTTGTATTTCTTGCTCCCACTCTGCCCATGCTATACCAATAGCATGTCAGCTTATTTGGCTTTATCTGATGTTTACTATGTCTACTTTTGAGATCTGTAATCTATGTAGTCTGTGCCTGATGTTATTTGTAACCTGTGTCAGCAACTGAAGCTTGTTATGGATTCAATCATATGGGCATTTCGGCATACAGAAAGGAATATTGCTGAAACCGGGCTGAACCTGTTGTTGGAGATGCTGAAGAAGTTTGAGGTATGGTTTTTGTATTTATAGCTCTCAATCCTTACCTTCAAAAGTTCCTTCTGCATTCGAAGTTTTTCTTGCTTGTCTTTGTATATAAGTTTTCCTGTTTTGGAGGATTTCTTATCCTCCCCGATGTTGTACTTTCCTCTTTAATACCTAATAGATTTCTTCTTTTTTTATTTGTTGGCTGAATTTCTATCTGTTTATATTAAGCAGACCTCCGAGTTCTGTAATCAGTTTTACCAGACATACTTTTTGACAATTGAGCAAGAGATATTTGCTGTCTTGACGGACACTTTTCATAAGCCTGGATTCAAATTACATGTCTTGGTGCTTCAGCATTTGTTCTTTCTGGTACAGTGTCCAAAGTCAAAACCATTCTTTTATTTTTGTTTTACTAGCTAGTGAGCAATTGCTGTAACGAGTTTGACATTTTTCAGGCAGAAACTGGTGCCCTAACGGAGCCTCTTTGGGATGTTGGTACAAACCCTTATCCATACCCAAGTAATGCAGCTTTTGTACGCGAGTTCACAATAAAACTTTTAAGCACTTCATTTCCCAACATGACTGCTACAGAGGTAATCGGAGAGAAACTACTAACCCCCTCTGTTGCAGAATAGATGACTAATTTCAAGAAATTTGCAGGTTACCCAATTTGTTAATGGACTCTTCGAGTCCACCAATGACCTCTCCTCATTTAAAACTCACATACGAGATTTTCTTGTACAGTCAAAAGAATTTTCAGCTCAGGTAATGCTTGCTGTAGTACTGTTTCTTTTGCCAATAATTGGGGAAGTTTGGACTCGTGCCCTAGACTGTTGATTAGTACATCATGTTCTTACTAGTTAAGTCGGCACATATAATAACTGTTTGGTTCAGTAATTTCTGCATGCTTTTGGGTTAGTTTTTTTTTTTTCAGAGGCAAATCTTTACCCTTCATTAGAACCTTCTGCCTGTTTGGATTTGCTGTTAAATTTTTTCTTTTTCACTAATTGCTTCTTTGAAAAACCCTTGTATAGAAAGCAAACTAAAGAAATAGTCTAAAAAAGTTTTTTTTTCTGCTTATCTTGCATCTCACATAAAAACACTACTTTGGCCAAACGACCCGAAAATGAAAAGGGTATTTTCAAAGCTAAGGAGCAGCTTTTGTTGATTCCACAGCATGGCTGGCTTGAGGTTTTCAAATTCTTGAATCTAGTCGTGTATGCATGGCTGAAATTTTGGCTTTCCGAAGTTTTCAGCAGTTGAAATTCCTGACAATTATATTTTCAGAATGATGTTGGAACTTATTGCATTTTTACTGCATTTCAATATCGTTCCTTAATTGTTCCTCTCTACTGCAGGATAACAAAGATCTTTATGCTGAAGAGGCTGCAGCTCAGAGAGAGAGAGAACGACAAAGAATGCTTTCTATTCCGGGGCTTATTGCCCCGAGCGAGTTGCAAGACGAAATGGTGGACTCATAGATAGACTAAACAGCTTGAGAGTTACCTAGGGTATTTTGACTTGCATCGCAGGTGCCTCAGTTCAATCAAATACTAAATGCTTTGATAACAGATGCAGCATTTTCTTTAGTTTTTCCAATCTCCCCCCTATTTCATTTTGGGACTGATTTAGCATAGGTACCTGTTTTCAGAGGTTTGGCGGGCTGGTGATACTGCCTCGTCGATTGGGTGAGTGTAGATTATTCGGTTGCTAATTTGGGATTTGTAAGGGATTCATCAGGGCAGCTTTCCATATAATCACAGGATGGATGACTCAATTCGAGTATTGATGACTCCTTAGGTCTGACCTCCTAACCTCTTGCGGTTTGTGCAGAAACCTTGTGGTTTGATAATTTGTATTTTTTTCACCAATTAATTTTAGGGTAACTGATGTACCATGATTGCATTTAATATATGGGTTTCATGGTATTAGTGTGTTCCCCAGACCCAATGGAAGTAAAAATGTTTATTTTACTATCAATATCTTTCGAGCTATAAAACACGGGCAAGTATTCTATACATTATTTTAATCAAAGGGAAAATCTGTAGGTGGGAGTGGTTTGATGTAACTTTCTATTTGGGCATCGCAGTGGTTGGGGTAAATGTGTGTAAATTATGTGGCCTACGTGCACAATATGAATAGTTCTGGAAAAGTTTGTGGGAGGTTATATTTAATGGCTTGCATGGGAGTATGAGGATTGTATTTGTGCAAGTTTTATTTTCATTATGTCGTGGGTTTTATTTCTACATATTTGTGCAAGGATTGTATTTAATCTGTGGTGAGTATGATTTTCTACGCATGCCAATGTGTTCAGTAATCGGGACATTTGATTAACTTACTCTCATTCCCCAGATGTTTTGAAAGATTTGTACCGTAAGCAGTCAAAATAAAACCCTTAAGGATTTAAGGATATTTCATGTAGAGTTAAAATGTATTCCTTTATTTTGTGTGAGACTATTCTCAGAACTTGAGAAATGTATTTAAATATCATCTAATCATAAGAGCCTTATTTAACCAAAAAATTAGTATTGAAAGTATGTAAAACCCGCTAATAATGACTTATTTGATTATAAAATGGTTTATTTAATTATAAAATAAAATAATGTAAGATATAAAAATTTAAATGAAGGAAAAATATTAAATTCATTTGACATGTTATAAATAATATAAATTAAGAATTAAGAATAGTTTAAGTTTATAAATAATAAATAATTATTGTTGTGTAGGAAACTAGTTTTTTTTAAAAATAAAATATGCATTTTTTAATTAATTAGGAACATCCCTTTTTACTCAGCTTCAAGTTAAAAATAACTCAAAGATAGGGATTGTTTGGTAAAATTTTATGAGTATATAAGCTTAGCCTGACGGTTTTGATAGCAATTTAGAACTTTATTTGTGTTTTTGGTCGTTCTTGAGAGAAAGAGTCGAAGATGTGATGACCCAAAGGTGAAGGAGCACTTTCTTGGCTTGACTTTTGAGTCGTGGGAGTGAAGATCTCATTCCTACCTTTCCTTTTTACCCCTTAATAGCAAGGTGAGGGATTGATGTTCTTTGTGTGATAAATATTTGACATGGATATATAAAACTTATTTAGGAAAGCTGAAAAAAAGAGATTATGCTGATAATTGATTATTTTGATAATCGATTATAATTAGAATCTGTTTTTGTTTGGACATATTTGTTAAAAAGGGATTTTAAGATAATTTATTTCGTTTGGATAGTGAAAAAAATCACTTTTACACAATAAATTACGGAAAAAAAATATAGAATTGTTTGGTTATATTAATAATATTTGATGATTTTTTTAACATTAAAACTTATTAAAATATTTTTTTTTTGATATTTTGTCATAAAAAGCAAAAATAATTAAAAGATGCAAAAAGAATAGACACACAGAAAAATAAAAAATAAAAAGCAAAAAAAGAAACCAGCTGCCCAAAGAGAGTGAAGACAACGTTAATCTAGGAGGGAGAGGGAGAGAGAGGCCATTTCCCTGTGAGTGGTAGGGGATTTGGAGAAAAAAGTTTTCTTTCCCATCTAACAGCTCTTTCTATTAAATGGATAGAAATAGTTTTTTTTTCTTGAAAAAAAGCTTTTTCTACAATTTGAGTTAAACATAACTGATTATCTTCAAAACAGCTTTTTGGATCAAAAAACAGCTGAAAGTAGAAAAATCCAACTTTCCCAAACACACTCTAAAATTATAATGGATGCCATGAAATAAAAAAAAAGGATGGAAACCGTTTCTTGTCTGGGCATCACGTATTGGACTAATGCCTTATTAGTATAGGCGACATGTATGGAAAAAAAAAAAAAGAGGGCCGGAAATTGTCTCTTTGCTGGCAGGTTAGTATATTTAGGGAGAAATTGTATCTTTGTTAGATATTTTCGAATTGAAGTAGGGTGCTGCACATAGTTGATATGTTTTTTTCTTTTGTTTTGGATTAAATTGGTGTATCTTGCCTTTGATGTTTTGCGATGTGGTCTCTGTGAGGATTATTTGAATGAATGTTTACATGGTTGGCTTATAAAAGTAAGGGGATTATATGTGCTATTCTCGGACCTGGTAACACGGCCTATGTTACGCCTGCCAGCAAACGAACCTGCACTGTGGCAGATATTATAGATGATTATTCTAGATTATTATTTGATGGTATGGTTGAGAAGGTTATGAAATTTAATGATTATTTGAGATATTGGTACGGTCCACACATGCTCTAGTGATTATGTATGTATGTAATTGATGATAAAGATTATTTATCATGTTGCTGAGATGATGATGAAAAATATTGTGATGTATTTGTTATTAAGAACCTTATGAAATCTATTGATTACTATTGAAATGGTTGTGTAAGCTATGTTGAGATACGTAATGAACATGTGATGTGATTTGGTTTGCATGAATATGACATGCGTTCAAATCACGTTTTGGTTTTGGATATTGAACAATATTTGGTGTATCCGACCGGTCAGCGGATTCGATCGGGATATAAATGCGACCGTTGGAGAAGGGGTCTCTAGTGAACGAACTTTGGAGTTTGGAGGGATGATTATGTAGTGACCCAGGTCATTTGCCAGTCAACGGATCCGACCAGGATATAAATGTGGTCGTCGGAGTGGGAGGCTTTAGTGAACAATTCTAAGGGGATATACAAGCATTTTGCTCAATGGAAATTTGAAAAAAATGACGAATGGTTTTATCGCCAAGGTTGGCCTTTAGATATTGTGAAGTACTATAGGTTGAGTTATGATTGCATAATTTAGCATGTATGTAAATGCTATATTATTTACTATGTTTTATTTATCCGCACCGAGTTCTGAGATTCACCCTCGTCCTTTTTGGTTCAGCTTCAGGTACTCCATGAGGGAAGCCACCTCAGGAAGTCCTTGCATATGTGAAGTGCTTGGGCAGCTGCTGTTATTTCTCTTAGTATGGTTTAGTCATATGGAATAACCCCTCGTTTTGCAGATTTGTTTTTCTTTGGGTTTGTAAACGCTTTGATTTTGACTCAGGGCCACCTTTGGCTTATGTTATTGTATAACTGTTTACTCTGATAATCGTTTATGCCATTTTTACGCTTGTGTTATGATGTGACTTATACGTGCTTGAAAGGCCTTGGGAATTGGGTAGCGGAATCCCATTCTAACCGGTCAAGGACGTCTAAGTTGGATCCTGACAAAGTTGGCATTGAACTTTCATAAGTTTTACTTTTCGTTCTATATCATTTTTTTTGCATTCATGTTAGTCCTCTAATTAATTAACATTTTGATTTGATCTTCTAAGTTGCCTGTTAGTGGTCGGAGACTCACTTTTCTTGTTGGAATATGGGCATCATCATCGGAATCTGGGAAATTGAATAAAATCTCTAGAACTCATTCAACTCTCTAACCTTTGAATCCAACACTCCACGTAACATATCAAATACAAACCTTTTTCAATAGAATCAAACCCCATCTGATCTTTCTCCAAAATCAAGACCTTAAATTCACTCCATGGTTGCTAGATGTATCATAAAAATGCTCATGTTGGTAACTTCCTCGGATAAACATGCAAAACTCTAATCTAACCTTATAAGCAGATGCTTCAACCACATCATGTTCAGCGCTTTGAGTGCCATTCTAACACCCCACTTATTCTAAAAACCTGGTTGGGAAGTTAGTTATTAAAAAAAAAAATAGAATTTTTGCAAGCACAAAATTAAGAAATTGAAATTGGGGGGATTTGAAAAAGAATTAAAGAATGGAATTCTGATTGCAGACTTTGAAGGCATTTAATTGAAGGCACTATAAAAATTTCCAAATTGCAGGAAACCAAAACGGTAAAATCATATCGATGATTCTTTCTCTAATTTGCAGAATCCGTTGATGACATAGATATCGCGCTCTAATTGCAACACAATGTTTTAGTGCATGTTTAGTTTACAGTTGGGAAATTGCAAACGTGAGTTTGGGGCAAAGTATCTATAGTTCCTCTAGGGTAAACGTACGTTTGGACCCAAACTTACGTTTGCAACGGTAAATCAAACATAGTAATCTAAAGAGTTGGGCGGCGGTTGGGCGTAAGTTGGTGGTGGAGGTGGTGTTGCGGCGTTCGCAAGGCAGCGGATTTGACGAGGTGACATACATCTGGAGTAGATGGTGGTTGCACGTTGGTGTCTGTAGTCCTACGACATTCGGGAGGTGACAGATTTAACAAGGTGGCGCGCGACTGGGCTATGGTGGTGCTGAACCACAGATCGAGTGTGGGTATGCAAAGGAGGAGGTGGAGCTGTGGTTTTCTGGCAACATGTGGTGGCTCTGGTTGGGTACAAATGGATTGAGTTAGTAAGTTGATGTCTTTGGTTTGGTGATGAAGGAGGGATTGGCTTTAGTTTTAGAGAATTGAATATTATAGTATATGATGTCCACATTTCAGCGATGATACCCAGATTCTGGCAAGAGAAGAAAGTCTCCGATGACTAACAGTGAAAATCTAACACTATTAGTGCAAATTTGACAGAAATGACTGACATGTGTAATGTTTACAACTTAGAGGATCAAATCAAAATGTTAATTAAATAGAGGATCGACTTGAAACCGAAAAGTAAGACAAAGGAGTAAAGGTAAATTTAACCTTTATTTTTAGACTGCACATTAGCTGCGCTATCTTACAAGATTAGATTGCACATCTCATCATATATGTGTTAGTGTTAAAAAAAGACAAATTAAAGGAAAAATATATTCTATGGAACTAAAACGTGGGTAATGGGTTCGAGTTCGAGTATATAAGATGTCAAGATAAACATTAAAAGTCACTTATATCATGATTTGTTATTGATGGACAATATAAAAAATTTTACACTCACAATACATATCAATTAAACTCTATTATGATTAGTATTATTATTATTATTATTATTATTCAAATTAAAATATAGATTGAAAAGAAAAAGAAGAATTTGTTATTTGTTCCAAGTGGAAAGAAAGTTCTTAGAAAGGAAAGGAAGAAAGAAAGGCGAAAGGCGAAAGGCGAAGGGAACGCTACCTGGTTGGGTTGGGTGTTGATTGTTCAAGTTGAAAGTTGAAAGTTGAAACTCGCTCTCTCTGTCTCTGTTTGTGATTCTCAGTAGAAATTGCAAAATTGAAAGGCAGAGAGGGATGGGTCAAGTGTTTCGGAAGCTGTTTGACACTTTATTCGGAAACTCTGAGATGCGGGTTGTGATGCTTGGTCTTGATGCTGCTGGCAAAACAACTATACTCTACAAACTTCACATAGGAGAAGTTTTGTCTACTGTTCCTACAATTGGTGGCTCCCTTAACTCTTTAATTCTTGCTTTATTCATCTTGCTTGCATCTCTGTGTTCATGATGTTAACTCTCCGTTTTTTGTTTCTCTGTATGCTTAACTTAACTATGTGCGGCTAAGCTAGCAGAGTTGTATACTATAGTTCCTTCCTTCACTGTGTAAGGAACGACAGACATGTGAAGCTTCTTGAAAATGATGGGGAAAAAAAAAAAAATTGAAAATTTCACCTCTTAACTGGTAGGGAAAATATATATTAGCAGTGGGTATAAGTGAATTGCATGAATGGATGCAAACATATATGTGATTGTGTTTCGAGTTTCAACTCGTTCAGTAGAGTAAAAGTTAGAATTAAAAGTAAGTGGTTCTCAAGCACTTGGGCCTTAACTACTTCTTTCATTCATTTCATTAAGGCTTTCTAATGTGATGTGCATTTACATGACCTGTTGATTTTGGCTGTCAAATGGGTCTATAATTTATTTCTCTAGGCTTATGAATTTATTATATTGCCTTGTAGGTTTCAATGTGGAGAAAGTTCAGTATAAGAATGTTATTTTCACAGTTTGGGATGTTGGAGGACAAGAGAAATTAAGGCCACTTTGGAGGCACTATTTTAACAACACAGATGGTCTGGTAAGAATTAATTTCCATGCTTTTATGCTTTTATCTTAGTAAAAGAAAAGTTGTGCTATGCTGGTTATTTTGTGAGGTTTTCCTTCTTTCACCATCATTCATCGGTGCAATAGGACTGCAAAGGAAGGTCTTACGGGCCTAAAGTAGCAAGGTTGATATTTATATGCTGATGTGTCCATTTATGCAGATTTATGTTGTTGATAGCCTGGACCGTGAGAGAATTGGTGCAGCAAAGCAGGAATTTCAGGTGATAAAATCAAATTTCATTATCATATTCAAGACAAACTTTGAATTGATTCATGGATTACTTGCAGGCAATTATAAATGACCCATTTATGCTCGATAGTGTCATCTTGGTGTTTGCCAACAAACAGGACCTGGTATGTCTTTGTTACTTTTTTATCTGTGTGATTTCAGCTGAATAACATGAAATTGAGGTTATCTCCGTGACTGGAGATAAAATATGAGCCTAAACATGTAAATTGTTTGACATAATGACATTGTTTACCGAATATACTAAGAGTATCTTAGCATGTATAGAATGTAATAATGCATATTATGATTAGGTTTTTATATTAATGAATTAATTGAAATGATTAAAATCATATGAAACTAATTAGAAGTTCTCTGAGTTGTTATTACTTCTATCTTGAATTTTATGTGTTAGATCTAAAACTCATCGTAGGCTAGCTTGCACCTAACAGCTTAAGCTTTTAGGATGGTTTGACTGTTGGGATGGTATCAAAGACTCTTTGAACAAGTGGTCAGAAATTTGCTCCATTGCCGTTCCCATTCTTCATAATTAGATTCTTGGACAAGGTAAAGGTTGGCCTATTGATGCTATGGGTCATGTTAGAGATATAAAACCATTCAAAGGCATTCAACTAACAGCCCTAATAGATGACTTCTTGATCTTTAAGGATATCCCAACAGCCCTAAATAAGAAGTAAAACTATCAGGGTCCTAGAGCCTTCTCCTTATCCATACTTCAAATAGCCCTCCTTATCACCTCTGTTTCAAATGGTCTGACTCTCTCCAGCCAACTTGCCTTCTCCTGAGTAATAGCACACCAATCCAAATCCTCAATGGCAGATTTAGACAAATTCTGTCATTCGAATATCACCTGCACTTTTAGTTTTATCCTGTACAATGATATAAAATTCCTATATCTAATTTTGGATGATTATAAGGAGTCATTTGTGTGGCCTTTCTTCATCTCCCTTTATTATGTGCAGATAATGATGGTTGGGTATAGTACTGTCCCGTAGCTATTGCAGGCTTGAGTTAGTGCCTGCATGGTCTTGGAGTAAAATACCTAGATGGATTGATCGATTAATGGAGATATGAACAGGTTTAAAAAAATTGCAGGAATGGACAAATCTGATGGCTGAAATGAACTTTTGGAATCGTTTAAAAAAATTAAATAAAAATTGCAAGATATTTACCAAGCAGATGGCTGAAATGAAGTTCTGGAATTGTTTTAATCCTTGCTGGTTTATTGAGTGCTGTATAAAACTACTAATATGCTTGCAGACTTTTGCTCATCCTGAACAAACTACTCTCCTCAAACAATTGAGTTTTGTCTTGTGCTCTAGTCTGGCTATGATTGTTAATATTTTCTTTTACTTTTCCAGAGAGGAGCTATGACACCAATGGAAATATGCGAAGGACTAGGCCTCTTTGATCTAAGGAATAGAAAATGGCACATACAAGGAACTTGTGCGCTTAAGGGAGATGGCCTTTATGAGGGATTGGACTGGTTGTCTACAACTCTGAAGGAGAGAAAAGCTGCTGGATACTCCTCAGTAGGAACCTCATCCTTCTAATTTTCCAGGTTTGAACCATCTTACTTTTTTATTCACGAGTTACCTTCCTGCTTATCATTCCCTTACATTATGTGTTTTGTATACTGCAGGTTTTTGGCCTTTGCCATTGACGAATGTGTAGAGTTTGGCCAGTTTCATTCAAGGATGCTGCAGAATTGTAATCAAATTTAGGTTGCTTCAGGTTACATCTCAAGTTGATGAAGTATATAGATGCTTTGACTTTCAGGGTACTTCGATATGTGATGTTGGGACGATGTATAGAAGTTTGAGCATGACAAATGGGTATAATTAATTAATTTGAGACTGAAGAATTCTATTGGCATATTGATGCCCCTCATTACGTGCATGAATACCCCATAGGTGGTGGTGGTGGTGGTGGATACTGGATCTTTGGTTCATCCTCTCTTTGTCCTTTTTCTGTGTGGCTGTGGCCTGTGGCATCAACTATGGCGGGTACTTGATTTCATAAAATTAATATAATCCTGACCAAACATGGGGAGCTTGTTTATCATGACATTTAATTTCCCCAAGTTCAGCAGTTGCAATTACTTTGCTTCTTTTCATTTACTTTAATAATATACCATTCTCGTCTATCGGAGAAGTGTTATTTGTTTACAATAATATACCAAAGTAAATACCCATTTTGGTCTTCTAAATATGCAAGTGTTATTTGTTTGATTCTCCAGTAATAAATACGTTAGATTGTTTCTTCGCTGTCTAATTTTGACATTAAATTGAAGACAAATTTGATGTTGCAGTTCACCGCTAAAGAACTTCTTTGATGTATTTGTTATTGAATGACCAAATCAATAATAATTGTATTTTTGGAGGACCAAAATAGGTATTTGCTTATTTTGAAATGATAAGTTTATAAAAATCCTTCGCATAGAATATTTCTACGTGTGATATACAGGAACTGTTGTTGGGGTGTGATCCGTAACATACAGTAGAGTTTGGTTTAGAAACGTAGCATCTTGCTCTTGTAGCTCAGTTGGTTAGAGCACCCGTTTAGTAAGCGGGAGGTCTTGAGTTCGACTCTCAACGAGAGCAAGTTTTGCAATGTGTCTTTTTGTGTGAAATACATCCTCATACTAAGTATGGAATATATATGATGACCAAAACAAAACTTTCGTTCTCGTTAAATTCATTGAATCCTATAACAAATATATATGCAAAATATATATAATAATGATCAAATCATTACCCATACAACAAAATTTTGATTCTGATTTTCCTTTCTTCTCCAAACCCAGTAATTAATAGAAGCACCGCACAATACTATTATATAACTTTGTGTGAAATACATCCTCATGCTAAGTATGGAATATATATGATGACCAAAACAAAACTTTCGTTCTCGTTACATTCATTGAATCCTATAACAAATATATTTGCAAAATATATATAATAATGATCAAATCATTACCCATACAACAAAATTTTGATTCTGATTTTCCTTTCTTCTCCAAACCCAGTAATTAATAGAAGCACCGCACAATACTATTATATAATTTTGTCTCTCTCTGTATATGTACACAACTTGACACACAATTACAACATGACTGGCCTAGAATTTGCTGATTTGAGCGATCCGTGTGATATGAACACTAAGTAAATTCAGCATCTTTCATCTCCTATCCAGTTATTTTTCTCTTTTGGCCCTGTAGGACCTTCCTCACCATACAGCTCCACCGGAAGCTTTTTAAATAAGTTCTCGAATGAATTTCTAAGCCTATGAGGAAGAGCATTGATTATCTTATCCAGCTCAGTTTTTGAATCATAAACAATTTTAGGCCCCCACTCTCTCATAAACTGCAACCACTGAGGCTCTTTGACAACATCTCCTAGATACTCAGCCGCAACAATCTCGTACTGAATACTTGAATCTACATGCAAATTACTACGACTAGCATCATTCCTAATGCCTATCCCAAGCTTTGAAGACCCTTGGATATAGGTTCCAGGATGAGGGAAACTTGCGTGTCCACTTTTTGATGAGTAAACAACAGCTTTATTTCCATCAATATACTCCAAGTCATAGGCATCAACCCATTTACCACCACTGTGCTGTGAGAAATATATACTCCAGAGTTCTCCAGTGAAGTTGCATATACGAAGTGTAAAATGCTCCCAGTCACCCACATGTTCTCCAATCTTACTAAAAGCTTTACTCATAATTCCAAATTTCAGAGTGGATGGTCCATTGAAGGGACAAAATACCCACATTGCAATGTCTGTAAAAGTTCCACCCAGAGCTGGCTTCACATGAGCATAAAGTTTTGCACTTTTCAAGTCCCCATGTTTGACAAAATCCCTTCGTTCATCGCTTGGCAAATCTATCCAAAACTCCCCATCATTTGTTCCCCCACCTGGCAAATTTGAGCCAGTTGCATCAATGGCCTCTGCTGTAGACATGCCCTTCCTGCACAACAACGCTCCATTGCTGAAAAACCAATCAACAGAAGATGGCAAGTAAACTTCCTCAGGATGGAAGAAAACAGTAGGGCCATAATGCTCCATAATTGCATGTATTTGTTGGAGGTTTGGCATTGCTGGTAAATCGGAATTTAAGTTCTTCAAGCACGCAACAGGTAGCTCTTCTCCCATGTTCCAATAACTATTGCAGAAAAAAGTCCCTACCGAAACCCCTTTCCCCAGCATGCCGCGATCCAAAGGTCTCAAACTCCACACCCGAAATGGCAACTCTGGAATTACAGAACCAGCATCAAATATTAGGTGATAAGGTTCACATTTATCAGTGAGGTCTGCACGAACACAAGACATTTCATCCAAATCCGGCTTGTTAGGATCATTAGTAACCAAGTAGCCAAGGGCCTTGTAACCTTCAGGAGGCTGGGGTAGCCAAAAGTAACCAGAACCAGTTGACATTTCCTTACTTACTGCATCGGAACACCATACTAGCGTATAATCAAGAGGATTCCTCAGAGCTGGTAACTTATTGCAAATGGAGTTATTTTGGGATGAACAAGTTTCCACTTCCCTAGCAACAAGTAGAAAACCCCGAAAAGGCTTGTTGGAGCAAGGTTGACAATAGTGACCAAGGACATGGAAGCTATCAGGTATTCCCACAGGCTTAAAGAATGCAACATCTTTTGTCATGTTTACCATAACATCGCTGCCCCAAACAAACTCAAAAGTGGTGACCTTGCACACTAATATTTCACCTAGGTTTATAAGCCCAGAAGCAAAACCTTGTTGTCCTTGTCCTGTAATGAGATATACAATTACAGAATAGATTAATGTTTTTAGATAACATACCCACCTATCTATCACGGCAAAAAACATGCAGTTTCATAGGGTCTTTTTAGTTTGTTTCTAGTTTTCTGTTTTCATTTCTTGATTCTAAACATAACTACAACACAAATAATTACAAAATTGTCACATTGTTTTTGTTTTGTTTCTTATTTTCAAAAATTTGTACAAGAAACACTGAAAACAACCTTTTGTTTGTTTTCACCGTTTCCTATACAAATCTTTGGAAACAAAAAATAGGATGAAAACAATGTGACAGTTTTATAATTATTTAGGTTGTAATTATGTTTGGAATCAGGAAATGAAATAGGAAACTTGAAACAAACGAAACAGACAGACCCTAAGTTGTAGATTACATAGGGCTTGTTTGATTTACCGTTACAAAGTTACGTAGGAATTCTATATATATTTTACCTCTTTGGAATTTCCGAAGTGCGAACCAAACATGCACATAGTTGGTACAAGAATTAATAATAATGTAGATCACTATCGGATTCAGTGCATATAAATGACAGGAGTGAAAAGAAAAGACAAGTGTGGATCAAACATGTAGTAAGGGGCATGAATGAAAATTGGTGTATACCTTGAGGGTGAGGCCATTGAAGAAGCGGAGCGGGAAGAGAATAATAGGTTTGAGTGAGAGTGATGCGATTCATATTCTGATTTCTCCTCCTATTCCAAGGGAAGAAGTTGCAGTTGAAGCGAAACATGTGGAGCAAGCGCAGGAGTTGCGGAGACACATTAACACAATAATAAAATACCCTTAACACTTGAAGCTTCACTTTCATATTCAGATTCAGATTTGATCGCTCCTCCTCGACCCTCGTCATCATGAATCCTCAGCCTCATAGAGTCCTTTCAGTTTTAAACTTCATTGAATTTGCGGGACCCTCTCTCTCTCTCCCGACAACCCCACTCAATACTCGTGCTGGCGGCTTCTTTAATAATTCTCATCTCAATGATTGCTTCTTCCCTTTGCTTGTTTGATTCCATTCGATGCTTCTCCATTGCCACCCTCCCTTCTGCTTTCTTCCTTTGTTTTATAATATTATTATTTATTTATTTATTTATATTATGTTATCAACACATCAAAAGTTTGAGATTTTGATAAGGAATGAATTGGGATTATGAATCTCATATTACCTATTCTTATCATAATTATCTTAAAATGATTTGTAAGTAGTTGTTGGTGTAAAAAATTTTATCAAAACAAAATTCGTTTCTTTATTCTATTGGTTTTTATAGTTAAACATAAAAATGTTAGAATTAGCGATATGTAACTAATTTATTGTTAAACCAGCTCAATCTGATTTTTAAAATATTAGTAATATATAATCTTTACATATTTTGTAGTGTGAGATAAAAAAAGTGTGTTGATATATTCCTTTTAATTTTTATTATTAAAAAAGAAATGAGGCAAGAATAATGTACATTTTTTTATGTGCAAATATCACTTATGTTTATAAATAAACTTACTATAAAATTGAAGTTTACAATTGAGGGGTGTGCTTGGGAAGCTCTTATTATCCAAACCAAATCAACCAAACTAAAATCGTGTTGATTTGGTTTGACATGTTAAGACTAAGGAATCCCCTGAACAATCATCAACACTAGAAGAGCTAAATCTATAGGAGGATGAATGACTTCCACATAACTATAATCCTTGGTCAAACTTCAATTTGTGAACCAATCTGCGCGTTGATTCCATCCCTTGTAAGTATTATAAAACTGTAATTTTATCAAACTCCAGTTTTTCGTCTTTTTAAAAAAAATAGAAGAAAATAGTATTTTTCATATTATAAAAATGTAATGCTAATAATATAACTACTATAGTATTTAAGGGTTTTAATTAGTGATATAGAATATGTTTGGAAAACTTATAAAAAACTTATGAAAATAGCCTATGAAAATAAAGTGACACGAATAACTTATAAAAATAGTTTATGATTTTTCTATAAACTTTTTTTCGCTTATTTTCATAAGCTTGTTAGAGAAGCTTATGAAAATAAATTGTTTTTAGCTTATTTGAAAAAAGTTTATCGCATAAGTGTTTAATTAAGTTGTTTATTCAAATGCATCCATAGTCCCTACCAGTTAGAGTTGGATGCGATCCGACCTGCAAATCCAGTCGATCCGGTCCGAACTGAACCCATTTAAGTGGTTTAGATCGTTTTATTAGATTGGATTTGATTCAAATATTAAAATCTGAAGACCATCGGTTCAAGACTTGGAATGATAAAATTTTGAACGGTTGAACTCTAACAAAACTACATATGTTTTTTTGAGACTCAATTCGTCATTCATCTCAGTCACTTGTTGAAATATATTGCAGTGAACCCTAAAATGTCGCCTTCTCCTTCTCCCTCCCTCAAAACGCCACCTCCCCCTCCCTCAAACCCTCATCCACTCCCTCCTCCTGGCGTGGCCGATCAAAGTATCCAACTTTCTGAATCAGATAGATCTTTGTCGAACAACCTCAACATTCACGAAAACTATCATTTTTTGAAAAACGATTAACTAAAGTGATGTGAATCTTCTATTTCTTTTATTTTGTTTTTTTTCTTAATTTTCATTTTATTGCACGATGTTCATGGAGTATCATTTGGTCTCACTTTTTCTGATTTTTGTACTACTTTTTAAAAGTTAAAATTAAATTAATTTTTAAAATTATGTTGATCTCATAAACCGATCTGAACCAACTTGAATGTAATTGGATTGGTTCGGTTTGGGTTGCATACCCAAAATTCGTCAAAGCCAAACCAACCCAATCCGATTAATAATAATTTGTTCAGACACTGAACTACCTTGAA
The DNA here is from genome assembly GCA_039655645.1 of Ammopiptanthus mongolicus. Taxonomy (NCBI): domain Eukaryota; kingdom Viridiplantae; phylum Streptophyta; class Magnoliopsida; order Fabales; family Fabaceae; genus Ammopiptanthus; species Ammopiptanthus mongolicus. The sequence continues at coordinate 106,585,456 of CM077343.1, read as the reverse complement.
TCTGATCCAACTCGGCCCGATTACAATCCTACCTGCCGTTAGCCAAACTTCAAGCAAAGTCAATAACGATCCCAAGTGGCAAATAGAAACCTGCTACAAGCCTTGTTGGCATCCTACGTGGCTCGCTTTTCCTTCTATCATATGTGTAAGCCCTGAACAGCAGCAACGAAGAAGCTGGACATTGAACACAATCACTACACATTGTGTATCGAGGAAGAGCGACAAGGAAGAAGATGGAGTCTGAAGCAACTAAGAGTAGGTTAAGTCACAAGAATGGTAAGAGATTATGTGATTGTGGTGGTAGGGTGAGGATCTACACCTCATGGACTCCACAAAATCCGGTAAGACATTTTCGAAGATGTCCAAATTACAAAGTAAGGATTGCATTTATACTTACTCCCAAAATTTATCAATCAAAGACCCGAATCGATGGTCTTCAGATTCTAATATTTGAATCCAAAGCAATCTAATAGACCGATCCAAAGCATTACAAGAGTTCGTTTCAGATCAGCCGGATTCACAAGTCGAATCACATTCACGTACAATCGACATGGACTATATGATTCTATTGTACATGTGGGAAGCGTTTTAAATTGTTTTTAAGATAAGAGAACCAAATTAAAAACAAACATCATTTGTATAGAGATCAAATTTATAGTTTAATCTGAAGGGATAAGCATTCACGTGAGAATCGTTTACTATTTAACTCACTTCGTTTAAAGCTTAGCAGACAAGAGAGACTATATCACCAACAATTGTAAACGTGGGGAGGGTTCTAAAAATTTTGTAAGTATGAGAACCAAATTAAAATAATAGGTTACACATAAAGACCAAAATTGTAGTGTAATCTTATGTTACATTTTGAAATTAATTTAAATAAAAAATTTAACTTGTTACGCTAGCTGTTGCTCTTGTTACCACTGAAAAAGGGCGGTTGAAAACGAAATGAATGAATGCAGTAAAAGACAAAATGAGATCTGAATGATGAAAATCACCAGCTAACCATGGATTCCCATCCCTAGCTAGCAACCACTCATTCTCTTTCTATGATTCTATCTCACATTTTTCCCGGGTAAATAACTGCCACCATCACTAGGTATTAACTACCTACTCCACACAGCATGAGCATGAACATGAACATGAACATGAACATGTTCTCATGCCAACGCTCTACAATGTTAGCAGCTCAAAAGACTTCTCCATTTCTTCACAGATTCAAATCCCATCGTTCCAGATTTCGCTGTTTGCTCCACCAAATCGCTGTTTCACCCTCCTTCACCTCTGTTCTCACCTCCGACAACGTAATAGCCGCTGCCGCCAAGGCCGCCACCACCACCGCCTCCCTCCACGGCGCCGTCTCCTCCGCCATCACTCAGGTCGCCGTCACCGCTGTCGCTATTGCTTCCGGTGCTTGCCTTTCCACCAAGGTTGATTTCTTATGGCCCAAATTGGACGAACAACCAGGTTATGCATCTTACTTATTCTTATGCTTTCTTCTCTTTTTGTGATTTGTGATGCCAAAGAGTCACTTATGCTTTGTTTTTCCTTCAAGTGTTTCCGGATTGAAGACTTTGGTATTAGATAGGCTCGGTTTGTGATGTATTTCTTTTTCTGTTTTGGATTTTTCATTTGTAACAAACATGTTCACTGATGGTGTTTACCTGGGGCTGGATGACTGCTTGGTTCCGGGACACTACCGATTGTACTTGTTTATCAGAGGGCAGCTTTAGAATGATGAAAAGACACTCCGATGTTCAAGTCATTATAAGGAATTGGGAGAATTTAAGTGGAAGAGAGAGCTGAAACATAGAAGATGTTCATAGGTGGACTCAGGGAGGTCTAGTAGTCTTCTTAGGTAAACAGTGGGTGACTCCTGCCTGTTGGTTGCTGAGCTGAACTATGTGGTTGGTTGACTTCCTTCGGTGGTCGGATGCTCCAAGACCTGTGAAGACACTCTGATGCTTAAGTCAGTCACCCCAGGAGACACACACATAGAGAGAAAATGTACACGTGTTATGTAAGATGATTTGGTATGAGGATACTCCCGGGTATTTATAGAGGGGGACTCCCTTGAGAAGCCGAAGGGTGTGGGGACAAAATTTGATGAGTACGGATTGGATTGCGTTGGCAAGTTGTGGGGGTGCCCCCCCTGTTGTGTCAGTCCATACCTAGCGTCAGAGGCCATTAGCCATTCAATTGTGTTATTTGTACAACAATTTGGCACACCAAAATTCGACAACAAAATTTGTGGTTAATATAGTTCAAAAACGTGGTTAATGAAGTGTTGGGTTTGGTTAATGAATATATAAGGTGTCGCAATTCACTAACCATCCACTGAACTTCATTAACCACGATTTTGAACGTCATTAACCACGATTTTCAGGTGATCAAATATACATGTAATAATACACCTAGAAAATGTGGCTAATGACGCTAAAAAACGTGATTAATGAAGTTTAGTAGATGGTTAATGAGTTATGACATCTTGTATATCCATTAACCAAACTCAACAACCACGTTTTTCAACTGCATTAACCACAAATTTTGTTGTCGAATTTTGGTGTCCCAATTTGTTGTACAAATAACATTTCTCTTAACCATTGTAGCAGGGGTGGCAGGCGTTGCAAGGCTATCTGCTAGACGCGAACGTCCTTTTCGGTCGGGTGCATGGCTTGGGTGGGAGCGTCAAGTGAAGACAAGAGTATAGAAAACTGTCAAGTAGCATTGAATAATGCTGAGATTGAATCTAATGTATTATCAGTAGTTCTTTGCACGTGTTAGAAAATTTCTACTGCCTGGTTCTGTCATGCTGCTAACATTTTTTTTATTAGAAAAAATAATAATTATCATCATCCTCCATATGTTCTTGTTAATATAAGTAAATTAATATGATGTAGGTACCATTGTACAGGATGGAGTAGATGTTACTGGCTACCCTATATTTAATGATGCCAAGGTATATCTCTACTTGCGCGTATGACTTGTATGTTCTCGTGTTACATCATTAAAATACCTTGTGTGTGAAGGCAGGTACAGAAGGCTATAGCTTTTGCAAGAAAAGCACACCGTGGCCAAATGCGCAAGACAGGAGACCCTTATTTAACACACTGTATCCATACAGGAAGAATATTGGCAATGTTGGTTCCATCAAGTGGTAAACGAGTATGAATCCCTCTGATTACTTATAAAAGTTAAAGCTTCAAAGTGACAAATTTGTTATGTGTACAGTGTATTATATATTTAGTTTACGTTCTGGAAAACAAGAAGGCATTGGTTGACTCCTTTTCCTCCTGCATTGGATATCAAAACATGTTTCTACTTTAGGGATGAGGATCTCCTGTCCTATTTTGGTATATCATACCATGTCCCAACCAATAATATCTTGCCATGTATTCTACTTTTTCAATATTAAATAAAATTTTAACTTACATGACAAGATATTATTGGTTGGGATATGGTGTGGTATACCAAAATGGAACAGAAGATCCTCGTCCTTCCCATAGTATCCCCACCTGACGGTATGGTAAGGTGCCTAAGTGGAAACCCTTCTGTATGGTGTTTTTTCCATACACATGAATCCCGGGATTGAATAGATTTATTTCCATTTATCTGTTCCTTTGTTTGAGACCTTGATACTCTTTGTTTCAGGCTATTGACACAGTGGTGGCTGGTATTTTACATGACGTGGTTGATGACACTTGCCAAAGTCTGCAGGACATTGAGGCAGAGTTTGGGGATGATGTGGTCAAGTTGGTGGCCGGTGTTTCAAGGTTAAGTTATATAAATCAGGTATCATAAAGAATAAAGAATGTCTTTCTAATGCATTTTATCTTGAAGGAGCTAGCACATTCTGGTTTGCCATCTGTAGCTAATTTTTAGATTTCAATTTGCTGCATACTTGATAGAGGATGAAATAAAGATAATAGTTTTATATGTTGCTAGAGACAAAACATTTGTATGCCTTCACCGAACAACTTAATCTTAAGCTTTTGGGTTGATTTGGTCCTTGACATGGTATTAGAACATCTATTACCTAGTTGTCTGAAGTTGGATTCTAGTTGCTCCATTCTTCATAATTAAAGTAAATTTTAGGAAATGATGCAGTGAACCTGTAAACCGTTACCAAGTTTGCGCCTAATATCTTAAGCTTTTAGGAGAATTATACATTTATCGCATAACTATGATGTAATACCTTAATAATTTGTTTACTATGTGGTAGATTATAGTGATGGCATGTATTCTGCTGTGTCGTCATTTTTGCATATTAGATGCTTGTAACTCAATTCTTCTAACAATTCTGGTGAGTGTCCACTGTTTTCTTTTATTACCCTATTATATAATAAGTACATTATCTTTTGCAGCTGTTACGCAGACATCGAAGGGTAAATGTGAACCAGGGTGTCCTTGGCCAAGAAGAGGTATATATAGAATGTGTATTGATGTTAGTAATCAGTATCCAAATATAAAGAAACGAATGTCTGCCTAGCATAGGTTTTAACAATGCAAACATCAATATGTGAAGTGAAGAGGGTATCATTTTCTCCTCTTGCCGTATTATGGATGTTTGATACTTCTCCTTGTAGAAGCTTGAAGTTGGTTCAATTTTATATAGTATTGTTTAATTTTATGACACTAATCTTACACGAGAGGTTGATGTGACAACTTTTCGTTCCTGTCAATACAATCCATCTGTTCGTTGGTCAAGATAATAATGAAACTATATGCCTTTTGAGATTTGTAAAAAATATAATATATTGGGCAGTGGAAATAGCAGCGGAGATTTTCTAATGTGTTGCATTCTTAATCTACCAGGCAAGTAATTTACGGGTGATGCTTTTGGGAATGGTTGATGATCCACGTGTTGTGCTCATCAAGCTTGCTGATCGTCTTCACAACATGAGAACTATGTATTGGCTCTGATCTTCAATTTTTTGTGTTTACCCCTAATTAATGCTGGTCTTCATTATTTTGCCTTTTCTGTCCTTCACTTCAGACCCGTTAGTCTTTCAAGATGAAGGAAATATTATTTTACGTTTTTGCTCTTATAGGCTTTCTCGGCCCTTTATTGTTATTAGTTGTGAGAGTTTACTTCCTTCGTATGGCAGTCATCTTTAACCAATAGCCTGTAAGCCGTACAGTGCATTTAACTTTTTGGCTAAACAATTTACAAATTTAGGTATGTTGCATAAGTCATTTTATTGGGTGACAATCCCTTCTTTGCAGTTATGCTCTGCCATTGCAAAAGGCTCAAGCTGTTGCAGAGGAGACCTTAATTATTTGGTGTTCACTTGCTTCAAGATTGGGTCTATGGGCGTTGAAAGCAGAACTGGAAGATCTATGCTTTGCTGTTCTTCAGGTCTCCTAACAGTTTCTATGTTTCTTTTGCTTTGAGAGTCATCAATTATATGGATGTAATGATGTGAGAAATTGAGAAAAATAGAACAGACAGACAAACATATTAAAACAGTAAAGGCCTCCACTCCATTTGCATATCTTCCCACCCCCTTAAAGTGATTGTAAGCTGCATACCAAAGAGAGGCCCAAAAGACGATCTTGTCCCTATGTAATTAAAATTTTTTGTGCATAACTTAAACATTTAAGTGTCATGTTCCAAAATCACGTTGGCCAAAAGCTCCTCTCACGTAGCTTTTGAAAAAAGTGTCTCGGGACGTGTTGTTTTTATTTTTGCGGTGAGAATAATCTCAACCAAATAGGCTTTAAGTGTTTATGAAACATTAGTAAGCTCATACTCTTCACTTACAACTGAGTTCTAACTGTTGAAAGTATATTTTGAACTATTTGCTGGCCCTGAATATTTTATCTTCTTTTGTTTACCATGAAAGTCGATGACCGTCAGAAGTTACAGTATTACGTTCCTGCTTCTGGATATATATATATATATATATATATATAATGCAATAGAATTAGTACTATCATGATGACATGATTTTGGCTTTATTACAATTTATTGACACTTACACATCTTTGTATTTGTACCTTGTTACCAGCCTCAAATATTTCAAAAGATGCGAGCTGATCTTGCTTCCATGTGGAGCCCTACTTACAGAACAGGAAACCCGAGAAGATTATCTGTAAAAGGAAGCCTGATACCTTTGGACGAGAACAGTTCAACTTCTTTCTGCAATGAATCCTTGACATTCAATGAGGATGTCTCAAGCATGAAGGTAAGAATTTTTTTAGTGCAAAGGTTCATTCTACTTGTTTGTATATATGGTCATGACATTTGATTGAATGCTGTTTTATGTTTTCATTTGGTAGTTGCTTTCCGTATTATGCTGGTTCATATTGCAACTCTAATAATTCATGCCAAAATGCTTCTTTTGAGCCTGAATACATAATATCAAGGAGGTTTATTTTATAGTATTTTTGTCTTGTTTACACATGATGAAATTCGGAATATGCTGAGCTAAATCCTTTAAGGGAGAGGTGAAATGATGTTACTTTTACCCGCTCTTATTATTCTTCATGCAACTCATAAAAGATTGAATAAATTTTAAGTTAGACAGAAGGCTTGATCAATTTAAGTCCTTATAATTAACCACATTTGGTACCAAGTATTTTATGGTTGCATAAAATTTACAAAAGATAAATTTTAGGTGGCTATCCGAAGTGACTCTTTGATAAGCTTTTTTTTTCTGATGTCTGAGTTCATGATTGATAGTTGGCAAGTAATCACCGAGGCAATATTCCATCTTCATTGCTTCACCATGTCCAGGGGTAGAGGTACTGATTTTTCCTTCTAATTGCATCACTAAATTTTATTTACTTTCAGGATCTTTTGGAAGCTGTGGTCCCATTTGATATATTGTTGGATCGAAGAAAACGAGCTAACTTTCTCAGTAGTATTGGGAATAATCTGGAGACAAGCACGAAACCGAAGGTTGTTCAGGATGCTGGGTTGGCTTTGGCATCATTGGTAATTTGTGAGGAAGCACTTGAGCGTGAATTGATTATATCAGCTTCGTACGTTCTTCTTGTCCACTATCATTTGCTGCTTTTACATACTGTAGTCATGGACACGTGCATGCTTTTCTTTGCGTTTCTGTTTGGTGATGCATTTTATATGTGCTAGCTGCTATGACATAAATCAATTTTGTAGTTCTTAAAAGTTTTCTTCTGTATTTTCAGTTACGTTCCGGGGATGGAAGTAACATTATCAAGCAGATTAAAAAGCATGTATAGTTTATATAGTAAGGTATTGACATGTCTTGACTTTTGAAATAAGAATGTGCATCCATGTGTTTTAGCTATGCTCACTCTAGAATTGTGTAGAAATGTGGCATTATTTGAAGAGATTATAGGCTATCCAGGTAAAAGTAGTTGAATAGAGCATAATGCAAGTGAATAATGAATTATTCATGTGTGGAAAGTTTAAGAAATCTTGTAGATAAAAAAAAAATCTGTAAGTTCCATGGTTCCCTTTAAATTTTTTGTGGTTGCAAATGTGTCAGCTTAATTTACCATGCAAGCAACAAGTATCCCTGGAAGGATTGTGGCTTTACTAACAAGTTAGCGGGCAGTGTCCATCTATGGATTTCCCCCCAACCCCCGCAAATAGTAGCATGTGGGTTTTTTTGTTTTGTTTTTGTATTCATTCATTTCTTTGTTGTGTTGGTGAATATGACAAAAATATTGAACACATTCTCTTTGGCACAGACTCTGCATCACATTATGCAAACTTTTGGCCCATCTACTTTTAGAATATTCCATCTCAACTAACAATTAAAATGATAAATGAAAGCAAAATCAGGGGTTTCCTAATGATTAGTTTTAATGTTCCTTTTATTTTTACTACATTCTCCTTCATTCATCTTAATAGCATAGTTTTATACTGCTAGCCTTAAATGCTTTGCGTTTCCATTGAGCAACATTAGCACTAGTGATCTTAAATTCTTGCTCACTAATTATGTGGAGGTCACATTGTATCAATGAATTTAATAGTCAAAGTGATGATTGTATGTTGTGCAGATGAAACGAAAGGATATAAGCATTGATAAAGTATATGATGCACGTGCATTAAGAGTAGTTGTGGGAGACAAAAATGGAACTTTACACGGACCTGCAGTTCAGTGTTGCTATAGTCTTCTCGACATTGTACACAGGTAAATAAAGGTCAAAATTCAGTTTTCTTTCAATCATATAACCCTAATCACTTGTACGATTATGAAGATACCTAGCTATAAGTTTACATTGGCAATGCATATCTTGGTCTTGACTAAAATAATGACCTTTTCCGCAGTGCTATGTATTGGTAGTTTATCCCCCCTTTTAAATAAGAATAAAAATTCATTAAAGAAAAGAAAGAAAGAAGTGCAGGAGCAGAGGACAATAAGATATCTTCCTAGAGGGGAAACAATGAAAAAAAAACACATCAATTGAAAATATCCTTTTATATTTCCATTCCTCTTTGCTTTGAAGTTATTTTGAACTTTCTGTGAGGTGGGTATGAACTTAAGTGCTCATTGTCTTCATTCTTTAAGAGTGGAAGGTTAGACCTATAATCATAGGCATCTGTTTTAATTTATTAACTGTATTGGCCCAGATAATGACTCTTAATTGTTATGTATATTTTACTTGTATACAGGCTTTGGACTCCCATCGATGGTGAATTTGATGACTACATCATTAATCCGAAGCCTAGTGGCTATCAGGTTAGGCTTTCCTGTTCATATTTTCATGAAATAAAATTAAAATGATCATCTTGGTCTTCAAATCCTAATAATTGTGCTCTCCACTGTATTAATTTATTAAAATTGCAGTCTTTGCACACTGCGGTACAAGGTCCTGACCACTCTCCTTTAGAAGTACAAATAAGAACACAGGTGCCAAATTATTTTCACACGTTGCTGAGGTTACTTGTTTATACTTTAGTTCTTGATGTTTTCAGTTATCATTTTGCTTACTAGAGGATGCATGAGTATGCTGAACATGGACTTGCTGCACATTGGCTTTATAAGGAAACTGGAAATCCTTTTTCATCCATAGACAGCATGGATGAGCCTGAAACAGAAGAACCCTCCTATTTCTCCAGAGATATCGAAGAGGGAAATTCTTCAGATATTTTATTAAGTAAATACAGGTCATTGAAGGTTGGACATCCAGTCCTCAAAGTAGAAGGAAGTCACTTACTTGCTGCTGTTATCATCAGGTCTGTGACACTTTTTATATCTAATGGATCTTGTATTATAAAGCTGTCAATATCGATTTTATCTCATGCAAATATTTTCACTACCATTTTCAGTGTAGAAAGGGATGAAACAGAATTGCTAGTTGCTGTTAGTTTTGGGCTAGCAGCTTCCGAAGCCGTAGCTGACAGAAGATCTTCTTTCCAGATTAAGCGATGGGAAGCTTATGCACGACTATACAAAAAGGTTTTGCTGCTTAACATATATTAATGTATAATTTGAGTATACATGGCTTTTGATGAGTGGTTTGTGGAACGGGACTGGTTACACTTACTAAGAAGGCAATGCCTGGATTGATCACTGTATGGCAGTTAAGCACTTAAGCTTACCAACTAGCTTCCTATAAACATTGTCGGAGTTCCCTCGCTGCCTCCGCTCTCTGCTGTTCGGTCATTTTTCCCTTTGTATTTTATTTTAAATTACCTGATCACGTTGCTCCCTGTTGGCCTTTTTCAGGTGTCTGATGAATGGTGGTTTGAACCAGGACATGGGGATTGGTGTACTTGTCTAGAGAAGTACACACTATGTCGAGATGGTATGTATCATAAGGTATGTTTTTCTAAGCAGTTGAGAATATAAAAAATATATACTTCCCTGTTAGTGTTCATTCATTTTGTTTATCAGCTAATGCAGAGACAATGACATACATAAGCCGGACATTTTTTTTATTTTATATTTTCTTGTTTATGTTGCATATTTTTCCTGTGCACACTAACTGTATTCTAGTTCTTAATGTTGGAAATGCATGTGCTCTGGTAATTACTATAGAGAAACTATATACATTTTGGACAGTCTTATGCTGAGTCAAATTTTGAAGGCTTAACGTTGACTACAAAAATTCAAAAAAAAAAAAAGGTTAAAGTAATAATTTGGTCCCTATATGACATGGATTCTTCATTTAGTCCCTATACGTAAAAAAATTGGAAATGAGTCCCTACATGTGTAAACATTAGTAAATTTGGTTCCTATATGTGCAAACGTTAGAAAATTCGTCCCTGTTGTCAGCAAATTGGTCTTTATACGTGACACAAATTTTTGATTTAGTTCCTAAACCTGAATAAAAAATTAAATCGGTTCTTATATGTGTAATCGATGATAATTTTGTTCCTATCGTCTACCAAGGAGCTCAGACCTAGCTAAAGATTCTTTTCGTATTGAATATTTTCTATATATTATATTAATCTATTTCTTCTATTGAGAGATAATTGTATCATTTGATTTGTAAATGGTTTTATATTCTGAAATTATTCAATTTGACTTTCAATAGAAAAAATTGATTGATATAATATATAAAAAATAATTAATATGAAAAGAATCTTTAGTTGAATCTAAGCTCGTTGGCAGACGATAGGGACAAAATTATTATCGATTGCATATATAGGGATCAATTTAATTTTTTTTTCAGGTTTAGGGACCCAATCAAAAATTTGTGTCACGTATAAGGACTAATTTGCTGACGGCAGGAACGAATTTGCTAACGTTTGCAAACGTACGGACCGAATTTGCTAACATTTACACATGTAGGGACTCATTTCCAAATTTTTTTACATATAAGGATTAAATGAAGAATGTGTATCACGTATTGGGACCAAATTATTACTTTAACCCAAAAAAAAAAAAAACATTGACTAATCCAGGAAATTAGTGTAACTGTGTAAGAGAAATTATTCTTTTATATTGTTGAGCAGATAATATATAAGGATCGGAAACTTAAATTTAGAAAAAACATGATTCATGTCCTCTACGGTCAAGAAAAATCAGATTTAAATCACATGAAGAGTGTGGACATTTTATAATTAGAAGTAAAAAAATATCCTCCTGTACTAATTAATAAGATACTGGCATGATTACATCTAGGTACTTCTCTGTATCTTTATTCTTTCAGTTTTGGAAATTTTCATCAGTTATGTCATCCTTTATCGTTTTATTTGTTACCCTATCGAAGGGGGAATCTCTTGCTTTTAAAGATAATGGTTCGTGTCAGTTAGTCTGCATGGCGTTATAAATGCTACAAGATGGATAAAATGATTGTTTTTGAAACATGGAAATGTATTGTCATATTTTAAAGTTCAAACATCTAAATGAAGTACGCGGGCGTTTTAATGCTAATAAATCATGCTGACTGCTTTCAATTCCTGGTTTTCTTAGGCTTTTAGGGTTGCTAATTAATTATCAGACTGCTTTATTGAAGAACTTGATACAATTATTTGCTTCAATTGCAGCAAGACCAATTTGGGCGCCTGCTGCCAACATTCATCCAGGTTATCAATTTTACTGAGCAAGAAGAAGCTGAATATTGGGCTGTCGTGTCTGCTGTGTTTGAGGGCAGGCAGGTTGATTGTATTACATCACGGTCAAAATTTGATTTGGTTGCATCAACTTCGGTGGAAGCTAGCATCAATAACAAGGTTTTTTAGCAACGAACTTGCATCTCATGAAATTTGTGTAGGAAATTGCTTATCATTGTTCACTTGTTTCTTTTCTTGTCAAAAATCATTTCCAAAGCTTAAAGTACTCAAATAATATATAAGAATTATCCTATTTGCCCCCTTTATTCCATGCTATGTAACTGGCTATGGTTGCTCGATGATAATAATCTTTATTTAATTCTTCTTGTCCGATAAATTTGTCAGTGTCATTGACCTTTCACATTCTGAAAAAAATTTGACCCACTGATCTGAAATTTGCTTTGCCCAGCTTTCAATCCTTTCGTGAACTTTTCACATGACTATGTCATGTTAAGAGAGAGAAAGATACAAAAGCAAAAGTAATGAACCCTACATTAATTGGCAGCCGACATAGTCATTTGAAAAGTTCATATGAGAGGATCCAAATTCGCTCTGCCTTCAGCAAAATCTATATTTTGTTGCAGATCATTATTATATTTTTCTAATGATTGTAGTTGCAAATTTAAAATTATAATGCTGTCGAGATGCTACAAATCAGTTTGTCTAACATGCATAGTTGGCCTAAATGTAAGTATGAAAGTATTAAGTTTGTTTGCCACCATGGAAATTGAAAGCTGATATTTTGTTTCAGTCTTGCCCCCGTTATTGTAGTAGATTTATGGAATGTCTCTGTATATATTCATATTTTAGGTGCATCTTTTGAGAACAATGCTTTCCTGGGAAGAGCAATTGCGCTCTGAAGTAAGTATCAAGCAAACAAAGCATGATGGAAAGCTTTATGATCTTCCTGGCTCTCTAAACCTTGGAGAAGTGGTAATTATATGTTGGCCTCATGGTGAAATTATGAGGTTAAAATCTGGTAGCACTGCTGCTGATGCTGCTCAAAGAGTTGGTTTGGAGGGAAAGCTGGTTTTGATTGACGGCCAGTTAGTACTGCCCAATACGGAGCTCAAAGATGGCGATGTTGTTGAAGTAAGAATCTAAATCATTCGTTCGCAACATTATTGTTAAAAAAAGTGTAAATAATTCTTTATGGGTTGTATAGATGGGGCAGGAATAGGCAGTTTTTTTGTTTGTTTTTTTTTTTGGGGGGGGGGGGGGGGGGGGGAGGGGATTGGTTTGGTAAAGTAATGTACTTTTAAACAAATTTAAAATTTGGTGGCTTTAAACTTAATTCCATCAATATGTTGGATAACCACATTTGCCATCATATAATTACTTTTTTGTGATTGTTTTGGTTAACATTCATTCGGAACTAATTTGCTCGACTTTTTGTGGTTATTCACTGTATTTGGAATTAAGTTTTAAACCACTGCGTTTTAAGATTTTTTTAAAAACTGCAATAATTTTATCAAGTCCTTGGAAAAGTGGGGGCATGCTAGGGAAAATGAAGTGCATTTGATTATTTGAACTCGGAGTCGTATACATTTACTTTTGTCGTAAAACCTAGGCTTAGGATTGATTTCTACAATACAGCCATTGTAAGTTGTAGGATTGATTTCTACAATACAGCCTTTGTAAGTTATATAAAGAAAAATATTAGTAACATATTCTTTAACATACTTTATTATCGGATGGATTTCATGAGATCTACTAAATAGAGAGTAGACCTATGTGATTCTGAACCCATATGAAATCCACCCAATAATAAAATATGTTATAGAGTATGTTGTTAGTATTGTTCTATAGTAAAAGTGAATTCCTATTAAAACATGATCTTTATGCAAGAATTTCTTAGGGTTTGCATTAACAAGAATTGCTATGGTACTTATTATGTTTAAGATAGCTATCAAATGATTATTTGATGATAATTTTAAAATAAATATTTAAAATTTCATTAAATATCATAGCAATTAATAAATATTTAACAAATATCTATACCTATTAAAAAAATGAATATCACGATAATATGTGCCTCTAGCACTAACAACCCTCTGTATGAGATTTTTTTACTAGATTGTATAAGCTTCTTTTACCATGGGATCTAGATCCCCTACCTTTCGTGCAGGAAAGGTTGGTGACTTTCCTTTCACATATATGTTGGGCCGCCCGACGGATGTGGTGCACTCAGTGCACCTCCACCCGAACTCCAGGTGGATCAACATGTATGTGAGAGGAAAGACTTTTCTTGCGCGAAAGGTAAGGGATCCAAATCCTTTACCATGGCATGTTCTTCCGCATTATCCCATAATAATCATGCTCTAATATTGTTAATCGATAGCCACCACCATGCTTCGCTTGATTTTTTTAAGTTCAAATTACTGTGTTTGTTTTATAATATTTATCAATTTAGAAAAAAAAAATGTCACTTAAAAAATTAAAAAATGAAACCATGAATTTTGTTGACTTTGTCTCTTGATATATCTCTATTAGAGGGAGAAACAATAATGAAATAAGAAACTTACTCAAATTTAGTTATACTCTTCTAAAATTAAAAGTATTCAATACATTTCTTAATTATTGTACAAAAATCTTAAACAATACTTATTATGAAAACAGAGGGAGTATTAACAATACCTTTTTTTTCTTTAGTTACAGACTGTTCCACCATTCTTCAAGACATTAGGAAAGGATATTGACTTCGAGAGAAAAACTCCAAAATTTGAATGTAGTACACCCTTCATATATAGAGTCGGGAGATTGTTCTTTCATAATTTTTTATTAGAAAACCCAAATATTTATATGATTTTTAAAAGTTCTATTAATTTATACATTAAAACCTCACCGACATTGGCGGAAAGAGGGGAGGCCTTTGCTTGCCATGGCCTCCCCCAAGTTTTCAATTTTTTTTTATTTACCTATATTATTTTGTTGTTAATTACTTTATCCCACCTCCATGATTCTCGCTGTACACTTCATATCCATGAGACTGGGGGACTTCGGTTCCTTTTTTCGTTTGTCTTGGCTTTTAGTTTACGTTAGGTTTTTGTTTGGTTTTTATCTCTTGTTGTAAATGAGTTTAGAGGATTTTGATAGGGGCAGCGAGCTTCATCTTTTTAGATACTAGTGGGCTATAGATCGAGTTGTCTATGAAATTGGAATATTGGATGTTTGCCTTATTTGTTTGTTTGTTTTTTTGCTAATCATGACATAGATACGAAACATCCATTACCGTTAGTAGTGATTAATCTTTGTTGGGGAACCTGTTGGGCATACAAGGTAAATTCTCCCCTCCCAACCAGGTTTTCTCCATATACAAAAGCCGAAATTCGAACCATCGATCACTTGCTTAAGGTGTCCGAGTCCCTTACTTCTCGGACCAATCATATGTTGGTTGCCTTATTTGTTTTATTAGTTGAATGATGTATTTGTTTCAATAATATATTAATAATTTTTTAGTTTTTTTTATAGCAGTATTTTTTACAGCTATGTTTTTATAAAATCATTTTTTTTAGGTCGACTGATTGAGCGATATCTAAGAATAAAACTATTGACTCATTTTTCAAGAGAAAAGAGAGAATAAATGTTGAAACAGAGTATAATGCACAATAAATTTGGAAAATAATGTTAAAAATGTTGTTAAGCCACCTCCTAACACCATTAGGGTTGAGCATTGAAAAACTAATATTAATACTTTGATACATGATCCTAAAAAACATACACAAATTTGAAATTATTCTATTAATCAACAAGATGAAATTTGTGGGACATATATATAAAGTTTGAACCATATCACTTTATATATTAGTTAATTATGTTTATTTTTCTAATCATGTATATTTGATCTTGACCCCCTCGTATAAAATTCCTGACTCCGTCCCTGCTCACCAACCTTTCATAACACCCATTATTTTTCATTCTCTTTCCCACTTTTCCCATCACATCCACAGCTCACATTGGATTTTATGAGCTGTGTAATTTCTTGCGCTTGCAAGAAACATTCTCCTACTTTTAATTTGACAAACGTGTCAGAAGTTCATGAACAAGTTTTTGAAGTTTACATGGGGCCACAAATTAAAAGCAGGGCAGCAGTGAGATCTTTACTCTTATGGCACCAACACAAGCACGTGGCTCCAAGAGATACAAAATGAAAATTTTGTTGTGATTAAAATGTCAGACATAAAGTAATTGGAAGTGGGCTAGTGGTGAGTGGCTAAGGTAGTTTGCACGAGGTCATAAGTTCAAACCTCAATGACACTATTGTACCAAAAAAAGTGATCAGAGACAAATGCTCTGCTTTAATAGCTCTGAGGATAATCAAACTTTTGATTAGAGCACTATTCAATAGTGAAGGTTCGTGTTGTCCTCAGTATTTGGAGATCAACAGTGCCGATCACCCTGAGAAAACATCTGATCTACGAGCCCTCATCAGAGTTAATAGATTTAACACAGACAATAACAACTAAGGCTAGGCATTAGCAATTGAATCAATTTGTTTCTGATTATTTGACTACATCTTTGAAACCATGTCATCCTTGTCAGCTACTAGAGGCGCAATTCCATTTTCTGGTCTATTTGATTGCTGCTGCTTTTCACTTGTTTTCTCTTGGTCATCTGGCTCTTGCGCTGTTGTTTGTGGGTATGGATTAGAGCAGACTGCCAATGTAGATGTAACCAACAAGTTCTACAGAGGAAAACACCAGACAAAAGTCCAGAGAATAAGGTAACCATTGAAGAAATGTTTAGACAATATATTTTTAATTCATGTGCATTGATGAGTCCTTAATCACTTTCAGGTACAAGATTTTTACTTTTTTTAGGTCTTGAATTAACAAATTCAAACAAAATTGGGCATACCAAACTATAAGCGTACCTTTTCAAGAGCTAAAGCAAGCTTGGAAAGATTCGGATAAATGCTTTTTGCATCCAATAGAATCTGTGCAATGCAATATCAGATAAAGCAATAATATTCTTAAAATAAGGAAAATGGCACTCAAAAAAAGTGGAAAATTAATGCCACAATCCCTCTCCTGTACCACCACCAGATAGGAATATCAAAGAGGTAATAGTGGACAATGGACAACGAACAATGAAGCAAAATTGAGAGACTCTATGGAAGCACAGCTGGTGCATAAGCAGTATTGTTCACATTTTCTTTAAGTTTCTCATGACAGAAATGGACCTTAATGCTGGAATATAATAATGCACAACCGACAAAAGAAACAGATTTACCTCACATAGCCTTTGCAAGGTAAATGGAGGGCCTTCAATGAAGCAAGAAAGTGCTGTAATCCAGTAAAGCATGCCAAAACAATTTAGCGGAGCAAGAAAATGAAAAACATATTCAAATAAATAAGGAATCCGAGTAACATGGTAATATAGTATTTGCAATGTGAGAAGAGATCATCTTGTCAGTTGGGGGATTCTTGCAGGCCTCATAGTAAAGTATTGGAAATTTGGTGTCTGAAAACATTGCTCTAGGGCTATATAACACTTTCCTTTGGAGCCTAATTCATTATGGCACCAGGTAAAATAACAACCAAGCTTTATCCCAGCAAGTAGGTTCGGTTACATGAATCAATTGATGCCATTATGGCTCTAGGTAATTTAGTGCAAATTTGATTTAAATCATAATGGGTAGGATGCCAGCCCAACAATCATTTGACAATAATGCATACAGAAATATATGAATTTCACATACTTGTAACTATGACAATGACAGGTGATGTTTGAAACTTGAATATCCCAGGTGCATCATGATCCGTGTTAATGTTCTAAATTCATATAATAGGACCCATGAAATTTTGAATAAAATTCTATAACACTAACGGTAGGACACCATACCTTGATCCAATCTGTTAAGCAGCTCAGAATAGGATTCTCCTAAGGAAGCATCTTGCCCCTCACTTCTTGTCATTTTTGCCTCAGGATACTCTAACAACAAGTATGATGTAAGAGTACTAAAATTCCAATAAAACTAAACCAAAACCAAAACTACGAAGAACAAAGACAAAATAGTAGCAAAGTTTTCGTATAAGAACAGAAGCAACACAAGAATGCATACCTCCCCATACCTGCTTCAGCTGAAAAGACAGAATGGTCTTCAACTTATCCCAGCCATGGCTATCATTCAAAAAATTAAGCACATTACATAAGCATTTCAAATACAATGAAGCAAGCAAGCAAAGAAGTAATGATGAAATTCGAATGCAAACCAGAATATCCCAGTGGATGCAATATCTTGTAGTATCCGTAACACTTGTTCCTTAGAGATATCTTCGGTGTCTCTAAGTGCAAAAGTGATTTAGAAGTGCATGCAGGCATTGTATTTGTCTTAGTATTACTAGTTTCGAAGAAAACCAAACCCTAAATCTATCTATCAATGTATCCGAATGATATACCTGTGAGTGTGATTTAAGTAATCAGCATCAGCAGCAGAAACGGGTGAGCGCTGTAAATTTTCATTTGATGGCATCTCCATATTCGGACACGGTGTGCGTTGTGTTACTTCACAATTGACAATTTCACATTTTAGATTCTTCTTCTTCTGCTTCTGCTTCTGCTTCTGCTTCGCTCACTCTCTTCTCACACGGAGCTGGACTCACTTGCGTATGGGCACTGCACTCATCTTCCTCTTAGTGGGTTCGGCCCAATTTTCATTATTACTAACTTTGGTTTGTGCATTTTTATTTATTATTTTGAATAACAATGAAGCATTAATTGTTTTTTATAACTTTGTCATTGATAATTAGTGAGAAAAAATTAAAATGATAACAATATATTTTAATAATTTCAATGGAGTGATTTAAATAAGGATTTAATTTATATGCACAATTAATATAAATATTTTTTACACTAAATTAATAAATCATAAATTATCACATCATTAAAAATATTTAACTCTTATCTAATATATTTTAAAAGTCACTTATATCATAATTTATGATTGGTTGTCAGTATAAAAATTTTACACTAGCAATGCATACTAATTAATTAATTAATTAATTAATAATAATAATAATAATAATAATAATAATGATAATGTCTCCCATGTTCAATTCTTACGGGTTTGTAACACCGTTGGCGGCAATTCCCCTTGTTTTGATCTGCCCTCCTCCTCAATTGAACAAGTTCAATTTGGCTATGTAAGATCTTGGTCTTTTACATAAATGCATTAGGAAATTACTTTTTGAACAACAGAAATGAACAACAAATGCAACACATATGCGCTATTTATAAAAAAAGAAAAGGTAATTGTCTCTCCCCATCAATCAAGTGGAAAAAGCTCTTCGATGTCAAAATAATGGAGCTCTGTGTATTGTTGTCCCAAAGTATGGTTCAAATAACGGGGATTGTGTAAGGATCGTGCAGAGTATGAGGGGATAAACCGCTTGCAGTAACTATATTAATGTGGAATGGAGTACAAATAAGGAATGACTTTTAGCATCAGTGACAATGAGCCCGTTCCAGTAATAATGACATAAGAGTGTGTTTGGAAAAGTTTATAAAAATAGTTTATGGAATTGAATTTATACAAATAGTTTATGAAAATAGTTTGTGTTCTTTTTATAAGTTCTTTTTAACTTATTTCCATAAGCTTGTCAGAGAAACTTAAAAAAATAAATTATTTTTTACTTATTTAAAAAAAAACTTATTAAATAAATACTTAATTAAATTGTTTATCCAAACGCATCCTAAATCTAAAAGAGGACAATATACCAGAGTAGGGAAGGGATGTCAGATGGAAGAAGTATGGAATAATTCTCACATCAAGCATGATTCCCTACTCATTGATTCCTCACTCTTTATAACACCTACTCAGCATATTTTCTGTCATCCTTTCTCTTTGTTGGTTCTTTTTATTTCCTGATTTATAGGATCAGCTGTCACTTGTCTATTTTCCCCGACTGAATTTGTTATCATTTGTGTGCTGCCACCACTATCATTTGATTTCCTAACAGATTGTAGCGAATGTGTTATCCCTTCTCACTTGTGAGTTTTTTAAAATGAGGGGATACAATTGCACACCCTCACTTCAGTCTAGCTCCGCCAATGTTCGTTAGGATTTTATTATTATTGTTCAAAAAACATACAAGTCTCACTGGATTCCATAAGGATCCGTTTGGTGGTCAGAATAAAGGAAATATAATAGGATAATGTATTATATCCTGCTTTAATTTGTAGTTTGGTGAACCAGTAAGATAGGATAAGTTTATCATTTTAGCTTATCATATCCTGTTACTTAATTATAATTCTATCCTGAGGTTGGAGCTGGGTTAGAACAACAGGATAGGATAAGAAAATGTTTTCTCTTTTATCTCTTACCCTTAATATTGTTATTATTTAATTATGGTTTCAAACGTAATTAGTCAATCTTATTACGAATTAAAATTAAAATATGTGATTTAATTAGCAACTTTTATAAAAAGTGAAAAAAAGTTAATTTTTATAATTTAAAAAATGGACTGATGTATAATTAAAAAGCCGAAAATATATATTATTAAATATTTTTTAATTAAATATTTTTTAATTTAAATGTATAAAAAAATTCACATAATATTAAATTTTATTTTTGAAAAAAAAAATGTAATTTTGATATAAAGGTAATTTTATCATTTGTTGATATTTTATATCATATCCTCTCATTATTTGATGAGCATCAAACATCGGACAGGATAAAAGCTTATCATGCTCATATCCTATCCCATCATTATCCAGCTCTCATATCCTATCCATCTTTATCTTATCCTGACCACCAAACTAGCCCTAAAATACTTGTGTATCCAATATCCACATTATCTGTGGGGTTTTTCTTCTTCAGCTTGGTTATTTATTTGCCCAAAAGAGAACAACAAACCCAACAGTTTACTTCGCCTGTGTTTGTTGGTGGTACCTACGGTACTAGGTGAACTTGAAAATTTGAATCTAATACAAGTGAACTTGATCTATCAAAATTATGTAAACAAAAATGATGAAGTTTCATTAGGTGAGCTGTTTTGCAACAACTGAGATTACAATCGAAACTCAAAGTCATCAAAATTTGGAAAGTTACATGCAGCCAACTGAGGAAAGTAAATAGGGGCAAACCAAGGTTTGGACCCTCAACAACACACACAACCACAAATTACTTGGAGTGTACCACATCCCAAGTGGTAACATAAACGTAATCTGTTGCTACAGTTATTCAGCCATCATTCTGAGTTTCACCAGCTGTCATCTGGTTCTCTGGCAGGGCCTGCAGTGCAGTTCTTTTCCTATCCATTTCCTGCACACGTTGACAACGAAGAATGTTACTAAAATGCAGTTAAGATAAAATTGCAACTGAGAGTAAAATAAATTCAGCTTCACCTTTGCAACATTATTACTCTTGCTGTTTGATTTGCCATCTAGTGTTAAGTTCTTCAGCATCTTCCTGAGCTCCCTCATACTCATATTCTGTAGGGGGTTTTCCTTCATAATATAAAATTTGTTCTTATCGTCCTCCCGAATGCGTTCACCTGCAACATCCTTTGGTTCTGATTGAGCTGCTGGTGAATAGGATTCTCCCTTTAATTGGTTAGCAACAATTGATTGGATTTTAATTTCATTAGTCGGCTGCTCATAGATTGGAGCAACTGTCATAGTTGAAAAGCTGAGTTCACCTGTGTTACCGACAAGGACTTTACTTGGACTCTGGTTATGCTTCATAGTCTCCACTGAGATAGTAGACTCCTGTTTTGGGATGGCAATTTCTTCAGGAAAAACATCAGTATCAACCAGTGTGTTAATATTACAATTTGGCAAGGACACTGAGGCATCAAATATCTCTGTATGGTCATCCACATCATGGTTATCAGTGGTGCACGCAACCAATTCCTTTAGGCTTACTGAATCATCGCATACAGATGACATAGGAAGCGAGCCAGCAATATCTTGATCAGTAGCCTCCATAGAAGCATCATCAGGTATCTCAGCAGACAAAGCAGTAACATGACTAACATCTTGATCAGTAACCTCAACAATTAAAGCAGCAACATCATGATCAGTAGTAACCACCATAGAAGCAACTTCGGGTACCTCACTAGACAAAGCAGATATCTCAGCAGAGCCATTGCCACCTTGGATATCAGTCTTGCTGACAGATGACATAGGAAGGGAGCTAACAATATCTTGGCCAGTAACCTCCATAGAAGCATCATCAGGTACCTCAACAGACAAACCGAAAGCAGCAATATCTTGATTAGTAATTTCCATAGAACCGTCTTCAGATGCTTCAATAAGTCCATCTTGCATGGTCCCGATGCATTTTTTATTGTCTGGTTCAGTATAATTGCAAGAATCCTGAAGTTCAAATAACAACCTAGTTTCTGCAAAGTGATAAAAATGTAAATCAGAAAACTATACTAAAGCTCATCATCAAAAAATTTGTGGTAAGTAAAGTAACAATTGTCCAGGAAAAACAGACCTGCTTCATTGTCCGCATGCACTTCCTTCCCTATTGGTTTGTCCAAGTAGAAATCTGATCCATCAAAAACTTCAATTGAATCATTACATGTCTCAGAACTTGCTTCCAATTTCAACTTTGAATAATGTGGTTCAGCTTCCACTGGGTCTTGTGTTTGGCAAGAGACATTATCATCAAACTTCACAAGTCCTATCATGTCTCCAGAGTCCATTAAGCTAATCTTAGACAAGTTCTTCTCCAACAATCTCACCGACCTCCTCGTGCTATATGGTCTTGTCATGGTGGTTGGAGCTGCAGGAGTTTTAGGCACATGGTCAATTGGCTTTTCATCATCTGCTGCCATGTGTGCTTCCTTCTGTTTGCTGCGAGTAGAAATCGAACGCATAATAGCTGGAGTAGTTACTACTGCCACATTCACATCTTTCCTTCGAGTTGAGGTTCTAGAATGATGAATATCTGGGGTTCCCATCACCTTTTCCTCTCGAAATTGTTTGGCATCAGCTTCCACTGGATTCAAAAATTCATCCAATCCTTCAACCTACAACATTTGAAAGAGAACTAATTCATCAACAACGAAGAAAAATGCATCAATTCACACAAAATGAACACAACACACACACACATTGAGAAAGAAAGAGGTCCTACTTTTTCTTTCAGGATTCAAATATGACCCCAACAAGCTAAATACGAATATGAACATCAGAAAACCAAGAAAAGAGTATTACTTGGGGAAGAGCTGCGAGAGCGTCAGCCATGGCTAGGTTGGTGATATTGGCGGGGATTTTGTTCTTCTTGCAGAGGGCCTGCAACTCCTTCCTTGAGAGACTGTAGAAATCCATTGATTTGGGTTTTAACAAATTTTGTTTTGTTTGATTTGATGAGCTAATACAATACAAACAGTGTGTGTGTGTGCGCGTGTGTGATGGATTAAAGGAAATGGGCGTGGGTATTTGTATTTGTTGTACAGTGCGTAAACCCTAGAGAAATGTGACCGTTGGAGCCACCTTTTGAATTTTGAATTTCGATGACCTAAAACATATTCAGATTAATTAGACTCCCTTTTGTAAATGTTATATTGATATAGGTTTAATTAAGTTTTTAGTTCCGAAAAATAAATCAGTTTCAGTTTTGGTCTTTGCATTTTTTTTTGTTTTGGTTCCTGTAAGTTTCAAAACTTTGGTTTTAGTCCCTGCCGTCACTATCCATCAGTTAAGAGTTGACGTGACTAACAGACCATCACGTCAGCACTGTTATGTAGGCTAATTTTATAATATTTAATGTCACGTATGATTAAATATTAAATTTTTTATATTCTTTTATAATATTTAATGTCACAGAGATATTTAGGAATCCTATAAATATTTCTAAATATTATTATTTCAGTCTTTCATTCATTTAATAAAAGTATAAATAATAAATAATAATAATATATAATAAAATTATATAATAAAAATAAAGATATTATAATAACCTACATAATAATATTGACGTGACGGTCCACTAGTCACGTCAACACTTAATAAATAAATAGTGACTACAGGGATCAAAACCAATAAAAAAAATATAAGAACAAAAATCAAAATTAATTTATTTTTAAGGAAATAAAAACTTAATTAAACCTATTCGTATATTTATATTGATTTTGATGCAATCATTTATCAAAATTCATTGGATTTGGATCCGACTAATGAATTTTCCCCCGGCTTTCCATGGTAACTTCAACGTAGTAATAGAGTGAATAATTAATAATTAAATTAGAGATGATTTTTTTTTTTTGGAAAGCCAATTGGCCCAATTCCAAGAATTAATTCATAATCAATTTTTTTAATAACTATCAAAGTCCTTTTAAACAATTGTTAAACTTTTTTAAAAAAAAAAATAGGAGAAAATTAATATTGTATCACATTTCACCATATACTAAATGTAGACTCGCGTTTTGGCCGTATACAAGATTTTTTATTGGTTTATAGTTCATTGCTCAATTTTAAAAACTTATCATTTCAGCATTTTAGTTGTTTCTTTACTAAATTTCATCACTTTCCACCTATTAGTAATTTGCTAAAAAACTTCTGGTAACAAAAAGAATCGACTGATCTACATTATCTTTCCAAACTCACCATACTAAGTTGCCTAATGGAAGATATAATAATATCACCAAGGGACTTAATTGTTGGAATATTCTGTATTTAATTATATTTCAATGTTATAATGTGGGCAGATATCGTCAATTAATTATATTAGCTATTTATCAATTATCAACCTTAATTGATATGTGATCAAATTAAGTGATAAGGCTAATTAAATTTCTGATTTGATAATAAATTAGTTAATTGATATGGGCTAAATATGAGTGGATGTCATTGATGGCACATTTCGGAATAATAGGAACCCTAATTGGCCATCACCCTATATATAGGCTATGGTCCCCAATACACCGGATAACAATATCGCATACCGCCTCTTCCCCCCATCTGAAGAGTGACTAAGGCATAAGGAGTCCCGGTTGAGGAAGAACCACAAGCCAACGGGTGTTCATTACCCGTCTCTCTTTTCACTTCCCCCTTTCTGCGTTTCAGGATTACTACCCTCCGTTCGTGAAGGTTGGTGATCAAGTTCATCCTCTGAAGAACGCTTGAGGTTAGGAACATATAATGGATTCAGGTATTCCTGTATCTTTGATAAATCAGCATGTTGTAGATCCTAGGTATCAAGTTTTAAGTTGTTCTTGATAATAAAGATGCATGCTATATATGATTATTATGTTTCCACAATAAAGACTTATGATAGCATGCCTTGTATATGATTATTGAGTTTAAATCTAACAAGTGGTATCAGAACGGTCTTCATGTTTGATTTATTGGGATTATTTGTATGAATCCTAATTTAGAAAATTAGGAATTTTGAAAGGAAATATTTTTTTTTAATTGGCACGTGGTATTAAATATATATACCTCCAGTACGTGATCCAAATTTTCTTCTTCTTTCGAAATCGGAATCCAGGATTCTGTATTAATAAATTATAATCAATTTTCGATCTTTGGTGAAAGTTTGGAAAGTGAATCTGGAAAGTTTGATTCATAAGGTTTCTTTCATTCATGGTTTTTTTTGGTTAAAAATAATATATCTATCTTGATTTTTCAATCTTTGAATATATGAATTGATGATGATATATTTTTTTTTACGTGATTAATGTTTCTTGATTGAAATTTTTTTTGTTTCACGTAATCATAATCATCTGGGATTGGATGTCAATTTTGTATATATATTATATAAAGATGAATGGGAAAAGAGTGGCTTTTCCATATTGTTTTATGGTCTCACTGTGTTGAGCAATGTATTTGTTATACTTTTCTCACATACTTATGAGCGAGACCCTAAACCCGGGCCTGAGTGCAACTTGAGATAGGGAAGAGGTTGAGTAGTGGTAGCCTTCTGGATGTACATCCTGTTTGGTTATCACGAAGGCCTAACTTAGAGTGATTCATTTCGAGGGTAATGCCACTTCTAATAGTTTACCTATGGTTGTGTGTAATATTTCTAAATAAGTCCAGACTCTAAGGACCAAAGTTAGAACTATAGAACCACCTATTCGGAAAATTCATGTATTAGAAAAATCCTTTTTTTTTAAAGGTTCTTTTCACACTAAACATTAAGGTTTTCATGTTTTTAGTGTGAATATGACAAATTCGGGACCCCCCATTTTAATAAAATTGTCTGGTAATTTTGGTTGAGTTGGTTGAAACAACACGTTGCCAAAGTAACCTCTGTTGCGTAAATTTGATTCAATTGGATTTACAAAAGATGTAGTATGAAATTATTCATGCCAGTTGTTGTCGGCCCGAAGGAAGGCACAACTTGGCCGGATAATTACATACTTGTGATGGTAAATGTGTGGTGGTTATAAAGTATTTTCCATGTGGATAATGGGATGTCCGAAGGTGACCATTATTTGACAGGATTTATCACCAATATTTGATCATTACGTTGAGAGTACCCCTAGCAATTAATTCTTACAATCCAAAGATTGGGAATTGATGGTGCGCTTGGTATCTTGTTTGGGTCTTCAATTTGCCAATTTGGATTTTGAGTGAGTCAATTAAAGCATGAAGTCGCCAAGATGACCTCTCTAGTGGAAATCACTCAAAAGAAATATTAAAGATTATGTGAGTGTACATCCATGCGGATATTAATCGACCCAAAGGAAGGTTAATATTTGGCAGGGTTGCATTCACACCTGTGATGGTAAACACATAGTGATTATAAAGATTCTTTTCATGTGAATAACAAAGTATCCAAAGATAGTTGTTGTTTGACAGAAAATATCACCAGTGTTTGATCATTACAATAAAATATCACTAACAATTAATGTTATTGTCCAAAGACTTAATATTAATGGTGCACGGGATATTTTGGTGAGTATCTTTATGGTACTTATGTTCTCTTTAAGCTAACATTGCTTATGTATCTGCTGATTTAATTCAATTTCGATTCTCAAAAGTTTTGACTATTTTTGGGATTGAAAGGAGAACATTAAGATTGTTCTTGAATCTAGATCTTGCATGAAGATGGAGAAAACCACCTTCTCTCACACAATCTAGTACCTCTAAAAAGAGGGTCGAGAATAGGAAGTGGGACCGCTCCAATTGCATGGGTCTTATGATCATAGAGCACAATATTCTAGAGATCTTTAGGGGTATTATTTTGGATGGCATAATTAATGCTAGAGATTTCCTTGCTGAAATTAAAAGTGCTTTCTGAAAGCAATAAAGACGAAAACAAGCACTCATTGGAGAGCTAGATTTTCATTAAGTATAAAGAAAAGGAAATATAAGGAGCACATTATGAGAATGTCCAATCTTGCTCATAAACTTAAGGCGCTAAAACGTGGGCTGTCGAACAAGTTGCCCATGCATTTAACATTTGGTATTCTTTTATGCACAATTCAGTCAGTTTAAGTTAGCTTATAGCTGTTATAAAGAGAAATGATATTTGAATGGATTCATTTCATAAGGTGTGCAAGAAAGGAAACAATGAAGCAAGAGACGATAAATAGTGCTCATTTGATAAATACCTCTAAAGATAAGGGCTAACAAAAGAAAACTAAGGATAAAGCTGCTAAGGGCCCGTCTCAAAAGAAATAACTAGGGTCACAATTATTTCTTTTATAAGGACATCGAGTATCTAAAGAAGAAATGTCCCAAATATCATGTTTGGCATGCCTATAAAGGATTGTCTGAACTGATGAATTGGCCAAGTGATGCTGAAAGATGCGTCTATACTTGAGTTGACCAAGTCAGTAAAGGAAAAGGCTGTTGACATTTCAGATTGTTGTTACTGGCTAATATTTGAAATTAAAAGACATTTTGGTTTAGTTATCATTTAGATGAAATTTGGCTTTGGTTTCTTATTGAACAAATCAAGATTATTTTGTTCATTTAGAAACGATGGATTCAATTTGTCTTTTAAATTCAAATATTGTAGGAACCAGTTAAACTATGGGCTGGACAAACTATAATTGCTTGGTATTGAGACCTCTTGTGGCAAAACATTGAGTGAGGAATCGTACGACACTAAGCGTAATGTTGATAGTAAAATTAAGGAGCACTATGACACAAACATTTAGAGCACATCTCTATAATTAGAGTTGAGCAACTTGTATGAGGGAATCCTAGATTCCATTAGCCTTATACATTTTATCGTTTGTATTAAATGCATTAAACTTAAATAGATCAGAACGTGGCTATCAAGAATATAGTTAAGTCCTAGTAATGACTCTTAAAGGTATGATGAAGGATATGATTAGTCATTCTACCTTACCAAAGTCACTATGAGAGTAACACTAATGATTGCAGCTTAAATGCTTGACAGAGTACCAATAAGGTTGCCGCTCAATCACTTTCAAGCATGGGAACATCCAACTAAGGCAAGGCCTTATAAGCCTCGTGAAGTAAATTGGAGTCCCAAATAGTAATTGGTTACTCTGAAAGGTAAAAGAGGTATGACAATTTTTTAATCCCAAATTAAAGAAACCTTGTGACAAGAACTGACTAGTTCGTTGAGGATATTGAGTTTGGGGGGGAGATACAATTAGAGACATTATCTTTGAGGAAGAATTGGTTCTAACCCCTGAACCAATTCATACAGTTGCTATTGGTGTAGCAAATTTGGATCCTTGTGAGGATATTGTTGTTATTCTTCCCATTCAAGATAAGGAAATTATTCCTGAAAGTTAAACTCAACACCCTCAAGAACTAGAGCATCAAGAGCCGATGCCTTTTGCCATGATCCACTAAAGAAATAGTGAATACTATTTTGGATAATTATATAGTATTTCTCTAGGAACATAAGGTAAGTTGTATTATGGAAGATGATTCAATCAACTCCCATCAGACCATATGACGTTTCTATTCGGAAAAGTGGATTGAAGGTATAAGTACAAGCTTTAGCTAGACATTAAGGTTTGAAACTTATCCTGATACCTGAAGGTTTCAAAGGGTAATATGGAGAGGTATAAGGTTTGTCTAGTGGCAAAAGGCTATACTCAAAAGAAAGGATTGCTTGTAAAGAGACATTCTCTTCAGTACCATTGAATGACTCTTTCAAGGACAATCATGGCTCACGTTGGTTATTATAATTTGGAGCTTCACAAGATGGATGTCAAGACGGTGTTTCTCAATGGCAACATTGATGAAACAAATGCAGATAATGCAAACCAGGAAACTTTGTGTCAAAAGACATAGAGAAGATGTTTTGAAAATTGACGGAATCTATCTATGGGCTAAAAAAGATGTCTCGTTAGTGATACCACAAGTCTCATCAAGTGATTGTCTCATTTGGTTTCGAGATGAATATCGAGGACAACTGTGGGTATTACAAGTTCAATGGGAGTAAGTTCATTTTTCTGGTATTATATGTTGATATTATGCTAACCAAGAACGATATAGGCTTATAGCGCGAAACCAAGAAATTTCTGACAAAGAATTTTGTGGGGAAAGATCTTGGGGACGCTTCTTTTGTCTTAGGAATTTCGATACTTAGAGATCATTCTCCAGGTATTTTTTGGGTTATCACAAAAGAGCTATATCGATATAGTTTTGGATAAGTTTGACATGAAAGATAGTAAACCAGGAGATACCCCGGTCACTAGGGGAGACATTTTAGTCTCGCTTAAATGCCCCTATGAAAATCTGGAAATTCAGGAAATGCAAAAGATTCCCTATGCTTCGGCTGTGGGAAGTCTGATGTATGCTCAAGTTTGTGCGCATCCGGAAATAGCGTACATAATAGGATTATTAGGCAGATACTTGAGCAATTCAAGGATTATTGGAAAAGCAACCATAAGGAATGTGAGATACTTAAAGAGAACAAAAAGGCATATGCTCACATATCGGAGATCTGACAGTTTAGAGATCATGAGAAATTATGACTCCGATTTTACAGGATGCCAAGATAGTAGGCATCCGACTATGGGATATGACTGGAGTAATTTTTGTCACTTGGTTGCATTTAGTAAAAGATATTGAAATATCACTCAAATCATGTTGTGACAAATAAGTCAGTCATATTGTACTTCAACAACAACATAAGTTCTACAAAGTCGAAGTTCATCGACATCAAGTATCTTGTAGTTAAGAAAGAGTTCAGGAAAAACAGTTTTCTATGGAGCACATAGAGACAAATTCTATGCTAGCAGATCCACTAACTAAAGACTTAACACCTAAGGTTTTTTCACGAGCATGTTGCTCATATGGGTTTTGTCACTGAGGATGCCTTAGTTTAGTGGGAGTCTCTATTTGTGTTTTATATTTGAGATACAAACCTTTTGTTATTTCGGATTTTCTGCAGAAATAAAGTTATGTTTATGAGTTCATTATGAACTTGTTTGTATCTTGTTGTGTGTAAAATTTATTTACACATTAAGGACTTTGGTTTGCAAAATTAAATTTTTGCAAAATTGATCTCACTAAAGACTTAAGTTGGACCAGTTGGAAATAGGCATGATTCAGAGATCACATTGCATGAAATTTCCATGCCACTCATCCATATCGATCTATGTCATCTAGTGCATTGATGTGGTGGTCGTCGGGGTTTAGTCACAATAGACGTTAGTGACGACAGCCGCGGTGGTCTCATTGTTAATGTATGAGGTGGACCACATTGTAAAGGGGAAATTTAAAGATAAATAGCATTCGGATGCGCGCCTAAAGAATTCTGATATAATTATTACGATATATTGCCCAAGTGGGAGATTGTTGGAATATTCTGTATTTAATTATATTTCAATGTCATAATGTGGGCAGATATCGTTAATTAATTATATTAGCTATTTATCAATTATCAGCCTTAATTGATATGTGATCAAATTAAGTGATAAGGCTAATTAAATTTCTGATTTGATAATAAATTAGTTAATTGATATGGGCTAAATATGAGTGAATGTCATTGATGGCACATTTCGGAATAATGGGAACCCTAATTGGCCATCACCCTATATATAGGCTATGGTCCCCAATACACCGGATAGCAATATCGCATACCGCCTCTTCTCCACATCTGAAGAGTGACTAAGGCATAAGGAGTCCCAGTTGAGGAAGAACCACAAGCCAACGGGTGTTCATTACTCGTCTCTCTTTTCTCTTCCCCCTTTCTGCGTTTCAGGATTACTACCCTCCGTTCGTGAAGGTTGGTGATCAAGTTCATCCTCTGAAGAACGCTTGAGGTTAGGAACATATAATGGATTCAAGTATTCCTATATCTTTGATAAATCAGCATGTTGTAAATCCTAGGTATCAAGTTTTAAGTTGTTCTTGATAATAAAGATGCATGCTATATATGATTATTATGTTTCCGCAATAAAGACTTATGATAGCATACCTTGTATATGATTATTGAGTTTAAATGTAACATTAATCACATATGAAGACACAAGAATTGTGTAATAACGTATGGTATTTAGAAGTGGGAATAAGGCACTCCATCGAGTACCTACAATTATAACACGGAACATATTTTTTACTTACATAAATCTAACTTATTTAATAAACTAGTCATATTTAAACTTTCTGAAAAGCTTATCTAATTATGCAAACTAAAACCTTAAAAATATGAGATAAGCCTAGTTATTAAATATTTATATACATAATTAAGAATTTGTAATACTTACATAATTTACTAATAAATATTAATATAACATATTTTATATACGTTTAATACTATCAATATAAAATTTTTTACACTATCAACCAATCACGAATAGTCTTATGTATGACTTTTAAGGTAGTAGTTATAAAATACAAAAATTACTAATGATATGATAAGAAAGGCATTTGTTTGGCGCTATTTAACAGGAAGAATAAATTAAACAGAGTATACCATTGGATGATGAAAAGCTGACACCATTTAAAATACCACAAAAAAAAAAAAAAAAACAGCTGACTCCATTTATTGCTCTTTTTATAGATTGACCTGTATACTACGCAAATAAACAATGGTAAGTTTCCCACCCCCCACTCTTTGTCTCCGTCTACTGCTTAGGACAAGGTATTAGAGCTGCTTGTTTACCATGCAGATCAAAAGTACATGAATTGCAGGCTTCAAATATCTTGAAGGCAATGATGGCATTAAAAACAACAGGGAAGAGCACATCCCCAGTATGCTGTCTGACTTTCCCTTCCCCTATTCTCTCCAAAGTCATCACTCCAAGATAGTATCCCAAACCAAATCCTTGGATGCCTTCTTCATGGTAAAGTCAGTCAGAAGGCGTATGATGATTGCCAGTTGAAGCATCAGACTTTCTGATTGGAAGTTCTCTGCAGCAATTATGACATTCCAGGGCAGCTGAACTTTGAGAAACATTGTTATATTTGTTTCTTCTTCCTAGCTTCTGCCATAGCATAATACAATATTAGAATGTCAGTACATATAATTCCAATCCCATCTAATTCAAACGTACAATATTCTGGTCAATACTTCACAGTCTTTAGTTTCTTTTCTATTATAATAGGCATAGTCAAAAGCTATAAGGATTAAGGGGTAACCTGAAACTCAAATAAATTAATTTGAATTTGAGCTAGTAGACAAAGTTTTATCAGGCAAGTGTGATTGTGTGAATATCCAAACTTTTATGCAGTTCTGGTTTGGCCAAAAGAATTCCGCCACTAGAGCATTCTAACAATTCTAATTATAAAAATTTTAACTGTAGGAAATCACTTTGAGTAATGATCTCTAATTCTAAAAATAAAAACATTTCATAGAAAATGAAGTTTTCTAAAAATAATGCATATCATTATCAGGCACTATCTCCTTAAGAATTGCAGCAGCTCGCAGTGGAGGAACAGTGGCCAACCTCATAGGCCAGCACAATTTCATGAAGCAACAGGGGATGCACTCAGACTCAGTCTCTCAGCTAAAGTCAGATTGCCCTTGAGATGGTGTAATTGTGTGTATGAGATGGTTTAATAGCGTGAAGGACTACAATGAAATAAACAAGACTTGAAGGGGTTGGTAATAAAAGTCACCACTTCTTTAAAGGAACATGGTAGAATCCTCCGTTTTGAGAAGCATTACTGAAAGCACCAATTCCATCCATTCTCACTGGACATTTAATACGAAATTTAAGGTATGACTGACATGCAATCAATTAACAGGCCCCTCAGAGTCAAATTACAACCACAACCAATGGTTTTAGAAATTTCTCCTAGAAATGACCTTTTAAAAGATTGAATGCGCTAAACAGCTGTTAGAAACAGTTTATAATTTTGGGCAAAAAAATTCATTTTCTATGAAATGATTTTATTTTTAGAAAAAGAGATCATTACTCAAAGTGATTTCCTACAGTTAAATTTTTTATAATTAGAATTGTTAGAATGCTTTAGTGACAGAATTCTATTGCCCAAACCTAAACTGCATAAAAGTTTGAATACTCACACAATCACACCTGCCTGAACTTTGTCTACTAACCGAAAGGACAAATAATATGCCTATCAAAATCTATAAGGATCAAGAGTTCTTAGTGATTTACTTGGGGCCAATAGATAGAACAAGGTGATCTTCAAAATTAATATAATTTTAATTTGAATAAAACTCAAAAAATTTACCAACCTTATCTAATATGGCAGACATTTTTCTGAATTCCACAAGTTAAATGCAAAATACAGAAGTCAGCAGAAGAATAGTTAGTATCTGCATTTGACAAAAACTGAAATTTAACTAGACAGAAAGCCACCCTTGTAGTTACCTCGGGAGCTACATAATTTAGAGTCCCACAAGTTGTCCGAAGGATACTCACCCCTCCCAAGAGAATAGTCAACAAGAATGAAGCCATTTGTTATCATTTCATCTACATGAATCAAAGTCATATATAAAAGCTATTTGATAACAATCTCACCTGTTCCAGCAATGCATTCAAACCAAAATCTGAAAGTTTTATATTTCCTTGTGAATCGAGCAAAATATTTTCAGGTTGCGTGAGGTAAAATAAATTAGAAGGAATCATGACAAGGATAAGTGAGAACTTTTCAGATCCCAGTCAAAGCAAACCTTTACATCTCTGTGATAGACTCCCTTATCGTGGCAATAACCTACACCATCAATAAGCTGTTGGAAATAGCTTCTAGATTTAGCTTCGCTAAGACGCCCATGGTGTATCTGCACAATTATTTTTATTCATCATCAACATCTACGAAATCTTAAATGATAATTGATAAAAGTCATGGTAAAAGCTAGGAATAAAAGCAAAGCTCCATGTTGGAGCTACTAACAAATTTTATATTCAGCATCTAGAACTCTATACTTCGATAAAAACAAAGCTGAAAATGAAATTTTGATATAATCCAGCATCTCTGCACAATGAATATTCTCCCCTCATTCAAAAAGCGTAATCCAGAACCCTATAACTTCCTTCGCTGAAATACATCCTATAATTCGATCTAGAAACCCTATAAAACCACAACTAAAAACAATACACAAAAAACAGGAAATTTCATCAGAAACAGATAATCATCCTAATAGATTATCTTTCAAGGAAAGCTCTTGCTGAAACAAAAGCCACAGCCCACAGACATGATAGAAGGTCATGCTCTTTCAATTGCTTAGAGTTAATTATCATGTCTCAAGTTCAACTCTCAGTTATGAAACTTACGCTAAATATTTTTCAAAACCGGTTCAACCATAAAACCGGTACTGGTCAAGTGCACATCCAGTCTGATAAGCTACCCGGACCGGTTAGCTCACTGGTCGAACCGGCTAGTCCGATCTGGTTCTGATAATATTGAATATAACTTAAGTTGATAACACGAGAGTTGAAGCTCATTCAATCGAGATACTTAGAAATGTCATTCAATTTATTTATTTAAGGGGCATTATACTGAAACGGAGAAGGTCATGCTCACTCAATTGCTTACAAGCTGAGGTTGTCACTGAATTTTCAGACCCACTAAGAGAAGATAGTACTATATTCATTCATTCCCAATCAAAAGTTGATAAGTGCAAACAGATTAAAAGTAGATAAGATCAGAAAAGCCCGAGCTTGTAAGTTGTAACATTCTAACTTGTTGAGTCTTGAGATCAAAGGTAAGATCAGACCAATGTTTAAAATCTAGAATCCTATATGCGAATGGAAACGGAAAATAATGCAATAGATCCCAAAACGTGTTATCAAATATCAATAGAATTAACTACTAAGCCATGGTGTTCGATATGTTTTCTCCCCGAAACATTCATTGCGGTACCAAGAGAACAAATATTAACTTATAAAGAGGCAAAGCTAATAACAATAATATAAACTATTGAGTCCACCCTTTTGGAGCAAAGGGTGTAAGTTATAACTAAGCAAATTTAAGACTATTGAGAAATGGGACTGTTAGCAACAGTAGATACAGAAATTCTCCTTGCAGGACGAGACAACTTGTTCACATAAGAGGAGTTCCAGTCGCCACCATCTTGAGCATAGTAGTCCATTGGATAATCTCCACCAAAATCTGCCGTTCCCTTTGCATCTCTGCAGCTAGACTCACAACTCTTAATGCAAGCTATACCATCTTCACAACCCTGCTTTGGCACCTTAGACGCAGATTTCTCCCACCAACCAGGTATTAGTCCAACCGCGATCTCTGCCTCGAAAGGAGTAAGCACTGGTTTCAAAAAAGCATCCCCCCCAATCAATTGATAATCGAGGACAAGCAATCTGAATCCACGCATCCAGAGAGTCTTCGAACAGAGCAATCCTTCCTGGGCTGATCTCAGACATTAAAACCACAGTATAATTGAACCCTTTATCCCTCATCTTCTTCTCCAACCTCTCCAAAATCTTTGGATTCCCTTGCCTACCCAAAGTCCCCAAAACAACACCCCAATTCCGAGCTTCCCTAGCTTTCAAAATCGCATTTTTCCTCGAATGTTTCATACCCACATGATCATATTCCTCCAGAAACATCTTCCCCATATATGGGTCATACCTGAATGCCTTAATTCCCGGGTTTGCTATCATGAACGCCTCAAGGTGAAACCTTCCATCCGCTACAAACACCAAAACGGTTTCGCCTTCAGTTTCACCCTTATCATCAAACAAATTTAACGGAACCTTAGGTGCAGTGCAACCAAGAACTTCACCAGCCGACAGCGGCTTCGATTGCGGGATCAAAACCCTAAACCCTAATTTCTCGAATTCAGGTTTCGCGACCCTGATTGCAGAAGCAAACTGTATGGTACCGGCAAGTACGAGGTTTTTAGCTGAGGATTGAAGGTTTAACCTAACGGTATCAACGAAATGGTGGACGTTGATTTTGATATCGACGAAGACATAAAGGCAAGGGATGTTTGTGGAATCAATGGGGACGAGGCAGCTGTGACCGTAGTGAATGAGTAGATCGGCGCCGAGCGCGACGGCGGAGAAGTCGTCGACGCAACAAGCGCCGTAGGTGACGTCGCCGAGGATGAAGCAGTGAGAGACATTGGCGAAGGTGGTGAAGATATCGGAGAGTACGAGGGAATACATGAGGAGGCCCTCAGGGAATTGAAGGGCGACGCGCTTAGCGCGGGTGGAGAGGACGCGCGAGACACATTTGTGGACCTCGAAGTTGTAGTTGGAAGGGAGAATGGATATGGCGGCATTGAGAGAAGGGTTGTTGAGGATCGAATCGGGGATTTGGCTCTTCACAAAACGCTTAGGTTTCCTGCCACTGCTACTTGTGTTGTTGTTGTTGTTGCGTTGAAGGATGACCACCTCTGCTCCTTCTTCCTTACCTTGCTCCAATTCCATTTCGCTTTTTTTTTCTTATCTGCCTTTGAAACACACCTTGTTTGTTGTTTCTATACACTGCTTTTTATACATCGCTACTGTTTCATAATAATTTGTGTAATGTCTTTCAAATATATGAAACAGTGGTTGGCGTTGGAGCGTGGCTGTTGTTCCTGACCAGCGAAGAGAGCAACAATTGCTATGCAGAGGATGGAGGACGTTGTTGAACGGAGAGAAGAGAGAAAGGACGGACTACAGCGTTGAGACCTGAGACTGAGAGAATAGAAGAAGAAACTGAAATTCTAGGGTTCAAAAATCAAAATGACAAACGTAAATTAGAAAAACGGATCTTTTTTATCGGACCGGTCAACCCGCTCCACCCCACATACGGGTTGACCGATCACAACCTGCGAGTTATGATTATGAAGGATGGGTTTTGAACTTCAACTGTTCTGCCCAGTTTGATGAGATAGACATACGGGTTAAATCTGTGAGTCAGACCTATTTTATAATCTTTACTCTCTAGGATTGATTTACGGTCCGTCTATAATAATTAATCTCTTATTAAAATCAGTTAAAGAAATTAAAATATAAGTGCACACTAGCATCAGGAATGTGGCTCACACACTAAAATGCTATTGATGATGAATCAATTCTGGAACAACAAATTATATAAATTAATTAATGGATTCCTAACCTGCGTTTAATATTTAATAAATTAATTCATTCTTATCATAAAATTCGGAATATTTAATATTTTTTTAAAAAAAAAGGTATATGTTCATCGTTTAATAAATCATTAATTGAAGGAGCATCACTCTACTTTGTCATATTAGTTGGTTATTATTAAAATTTTGGGAGAATAAATTTTTCCACTTTAAAAGATCATAAATGTCAAAGCAAGAGGGATGTCATTTTATGTTTTTGACTAAAATACCAATAACGTCATTTCAAGTGTAGTTTGTCATCTAAGTGTCAAGTTAATACTTAACATATCTGATAAGACACTGACAATATATTTGAGAAAGTTAAAAAAAATAGATTGTGTGGATAATCGATTATATTAAAATCTGTTTTTGTTTGTGTATGTTTGCTGAAAAGCAATTTTAAGATAATTTATTTCGTTTGGGTAATGCAAAAAAAATCACTTTTACATAGTAAATTATGAAAAAGGGTATGAAGTTATTTGTATAATTTAATAATATTTATTTAGAAATTAGTTTTATAGGGGTAAATAAGGAAAAAAGTTTTGAGAATGAAAAATAATCAAATCATCAATCTTAAGCTAAAACAAATTATGTGTAAAATAATTTTTTTCCCCCAAAAAAACCTTTTTTATAAATTTAAGCAAAGTGTCAAACAAGAAAGATTATTTCAAAAATAACTTTTTTCATCCAAAACAGCTGAAATTCAATTAATCCAGGTTTCTCAAACATGCTCTAAGTGTAACTAACGCTTAATAACGAGAAGAACCAAATTAACCGACAATCAGAAGCTAATTTTTCTGTTTTTGTAAAATAAGAAACTGATATAATAGATCGTGATAATTTTAAGGACTAAATTGATATTAAAAACAATGTCATTTTAAGTGTGATTTACCTCATCGAGGCCAAGTTGATACTTAACATGACATTTCATTAAGGCTAACTGAAGTGTACTGACGTCAGGGAAAATTGACCCACTGTGGCCAAAGTTGGAGACTAATTTTTCTATTTAATAAAGTGGACAAATATGACCGACCGCAACAATTTCAAGGTCCCATTCAATTGACGTTTTACTGGATGTATAGAAGGAAAGGATAGTATATGTCTTGTCTTTTAAGTCAAAACACTAATCTGGTCTACTGCTTACTCTTCTGCTATAAAAACATCAGCACAAAACTAATACACTATTCTATTAGCTACCAACCGTTAAATCATCAAATATTAAGTTGCGTTAAGTGTCAGATAATAAT
Source organism: Ammopiptanthus mongolicus (assembly GCA_039655645.1). Classification (NCBI taxonomy): domain Eukaryota; kingdom Viridiplantae; phylum Streptophyta; class Magnoliopsida; order Fabales; family Fabaceae; genus Ammopiptanthus; species Ammopiptanthus mongolicus. The sequence continues at coordinate 106,547,328 of CM077343.1, read as the reverse complement.
GATTTCTTCGTTGCCTCAGGCCAATAGGAAACCAAGTTCTGGGAAATATGCACTTACAAAGCAGCAGAACAAATTCACGTACCTTCTATTTATCAAGTTACAGGATGAATTGGGGTCTATACTTTTATTCATCCTTAAAATGCTAACAACAAATTGAATAAGACTTATCTTTCGTTGAAAACATGACATATCCTACCAAATGAAACATTATTGTTCTCATATAACAATGTACATGTAACCTATGAATTTCTCTCCACACCAGTATTCAACAAAGCCGCATTACTAGCTGCTTTTAGCGGTGGCCTATTTAATCTTCTCAAGTAATCTACTAAATACTAATTTGACTGGTATGCAAGCTACAGTAGTGAGCCCAGAGACCTCTGGTTTAATCAACCTATCTGTCAGATAAAAACTGCTATCAAGTAATGGCTTGTTCCTAAGATTATGTTCAATCGATAATGAGGACAGAGTTCTAGTTTTCTGGCTATATGACAAGCTCACTTTCTTTGGCACCTTTTTCAAGGACTTCTTGTCAATTGATAGTGCAGGACTGTTAAGGCCACTCTTCTTCCAAAGGCTTGCCTTATGACTGGAACTCCCAGAATTTAATTTCTTATATTCAAGTTTTCTTTCTTCATCTAATGAAAAATCTGCATCAGCATCAGCACCATTTGACGACAATATATGGGGACGAGGAACACGAAAATTTGCTGTTCTCCTTGCAGTCCTCCAAGCTGGTGGAAGCACACTACTTCCCTCAAAGCCAATCCCATCATTACTGAAGTCATCAATTGCAGAAAATAGAACATCTGATGAACCATCCTTAAGGGCTTCAATTTGGATTGGGTGTCCTATTATTGCCTTCCCATCTAACTTGCTCGTGAGAGAAACAATGGGGACAGGCTCTTTTCGATAGCTTGCTTGAACTTTCAGGTCTACATCTACCAGCATCGACCTCATCCTCCTATCAAAATGATAACGATCACCATATACTGGAGCAAACCCTTTAATATCCCAATATCCTCTCAAACCAGGCTGATCCTCCCAAGGCCAATCATCCCAATCAACACCATGACGAAATTTATTTTGACCTTTTGATACTGCTCCAGAAGTTAGGTATTCATCTTCCAATCCAAACATTTGGTCGGTGTCATCAAGAACATCACTAAAATCATTTCTGTAGTAATGCAAGTTAGGTCCCAATCTCTTGTGGCTTAAATGACTTCTTTGTCCGTCAACATCTGCTCCATATAAAACACCTTTCCCATCAGGAGCACCAACAGACCTCTTTACAAGATTGCGATTATTCCTTTTTCCTTTTAATTGCCATTTGGATACAGCTTCATTACATGTTATAGGTTCACGAGGATAAAGGTGAGGCATGTCACTGGAAATTGCCAACTCATCAGGCTCCTCACTGCTAATGCTTTCTTGTTCTTCAGCATCCTGACCAGATCCTGCAGTTTCAGCAACATCAGAAGCGATAAAAACAATGATGTGGAATAGATCAAACTAAAAGTCTGACACAAAACTCATAGAACAAGTTCAAAACAAAGAGACTTAATAGGAGTAAATCTCACCCACTAATGTAAGGCATTCTAATAAGAGGCAGTAGGAATGAATAAGTACCATACGGATTTATAATGGATGCACAAATACAAAATCCTAATGATAAAGTTAGAGACGATGAAATTCTGAGAGGTGTACATCATAATTCACATGTTAATCAGAGAGAGAGAGGGGCAGGTAATGCCACAACATTACGAAAACCACATATGATAGTCAAACCAACATATATAACTTTTGGACTTTGACCGGAGTATCATCACAGGCATTGCAATGAAACTAACTCCTCATGCACTGTCATGATTGGTTACTAACCAAGAGGCCCTCCCAGCAATTGCCATTACCAAGATTGAACGTTGGTCCTTGCCATAGGAATGCAACTCACTTACAACCACACTCAACCCTTGTTGGTAAACCCAAATGGCCACATGATGCAGGAGCAATAGAAAATACAATAATTAAAAAAGGGGTTATCTTTATAATTTCAAGAAGATTAGTTAATTTTAGTGGCTTCCGTTTATTTTGGGTCAGATTTATGCTAATTAAGTGTTTAAGTGTCTTATTTGTAAGGCCCAAGGACTCCTAATAGACATGGGTTAGCATTATTGTATTAAGGGTGTGTTTGTTTCAAAGAATACGAAGTTATTACTGGGAAAGTAAACGTGCGAATGTGACAGCCCATGTTTGTAACAAGTTTGGAGAAAATATTCCCGGCCATTATTGATTCCTAGAAATGTTAATTCCCACATTTTGCCTTATATTTATTCCCATGATAAAGGTTGGGTAAGCCTTTTCCCATGGCATGGGAATGGAAATTACCATGTAACCCAACCATTATCTTCCACTCCCCATTCTTTCTTCCACCATCATTTGATTTTATTTTTTGGTGAGTCAAACGAATTTTGAAAAACAATCCCAGGAATATTAAATGTTAATCAAACATGTTTTCCGAAGACCAAAATACTCAACAATAACATTCCTGACGATAGCATTCCTATTAATGACTTTCCATAACTTGAAACAAACGCACCCTATGTGTCAAAGATTGTAGCTTGGGAGTTGTTTTCTGTAACTTGCTTTCTAGTAAGTTGTGCCCAGGAAGTTGTAGTCCAATAATTACAATTTGGAATTCCTAAGAGACTAGGCAGAAAGGCTATGAAGGCTAAAAGGTCTTAACTTGTATTATAAAAGCAAGTCCCCAACCTTTGTACGGAAGATCCTTTTATTTGAACATTAAACCCATAATTATCAAGAAGATCTTTCTTCTTTCTTGGTCTATTATACCAGAAGAACCAGCCATTGGCTGTGTGTCAACTCAGTCTTCTTTCAGTCCCACTCTATTCCTTGGTAGAATCCTATCTAAACACCTTCCCGGCTTCCCCTACATCACATATAATTGGGTAAGGCATAATCCAAATTAAATAATGTCACGGCCTTTTTAAGACTGTGTCCTTGTCTGATATTCAAATGGGCTGGATTGTTTGTTTAAGCTAATGTTAATTTTATTTCTTGTGTTCTCTTTTGTAGGAGTAGTCCTGAACTCCTGATCCTCCAGCGCTGTACTTTATTCTCTTCGAATCCTTCTCAGCTCACAAACAAGAATGGAAGCAGCGCAGCCATTTTGCTTCTACAAATCTTAAGAAAACATGGCATATTCACTACTTTCCCAAAATTCTTCATTGTATGATACATGTCCTTATTTTTACCTCTAATACATTGACAAGAACCAGATCACTACACAAAGTAACAAGAAGCATACAATCATCATCCACAAGTCCGCATGTCACATTTGAAAGATGGGATCAGTAGGTTTTGTCTCAAGTCCACATGTGAGATTTGCCAACTATTTCATTAAAACTGGAAACATACATCAGACATCAAGAAATAATTGTATCTTAAACCTTTTTGACATAGATGCGCTATCATGCAGTCAAAACTAAAAGATAAATGATGGTGACAATTCCTTCTCAATCCCTTCATCACCCTTGATCTCAGTTTAATGTCCTAGTCCTTAGCAGAGCAGGTTGCTCGCTCAGTACATTTGATCTGTCATGACATTTTTTTTCTTAAGGTTTTCAGCACTTATACATATATTGTAAAACAGAAGTTTCCCATGGAGAAAGGATCTAAAATTGTTATGATTATATGCTCAGGGCACAATGGCCAATCTATGGTAGGTTCTGATTTTTAAAACCTTGGAAATATCTTTTGTTGATTTCATTAGAAGATATGAAAAAGAAAAGGGAGCCTAATTCATTGCTCTAGTGGTGGGGGGAATCATCATATTGTTCGGCTAATTCTAAACCATTTGTCAGGATATAGTAACTAGTCAAAGTTATAAATTATTTTTTTAAAAAAACTAAGGAAAGATGCAAGAATGTAGAAGGAAGAATGACAACTTTGACATACAGAATTAATTTCAATATCCACACAATCCTGATACAAAAAATAATAATACTACTTTCAGTGAAAAAAATATAATTAAGTGAAATAGAAGTAAATTCCCACAAATAAGCATACATAGGCAGAATATCGAGCACTGGAATCAACAATCATATGCTTTAATTTCTCCATTTTCAAGTTGTTCATTAAAATAAGGATAGAATAAAATAAGAAAGGCAGAAACTAAACCTGAAAGTATAGTCATCTCTTCATCCTTGTCTAGTTCTGTCTCAGAAGAATCGGTTTTGGAATGAGTAGAAACTGTTTCAGAAGAATCAGATTCAACATCATCCATAAAAGCAGATTCGCTCTCTTCAGCCAAAGAACTGTGATAAGGATACTCCCGTCCAAGTAGGGAAGATGACATCTCCACATGGGTTAGAGTCTCTTTGTAATCCAGAGAATCACTAGACTCTGGTGGTAAATACACACATCTGCTCCTCTTAGCTCGGCAAGCTACGTCTATTTGCCCTGCTCCAGGAAACATAATCAATGTCAGGTTAAGATCCAAATTTTTCATTGGTCACGCAACGGTAAGGTTGTTGCATTGTGACCTGGAGGTCACGGGTAAATCCTAGAAACAATCTCTCCGCTTGCAGGGGTAAGGCTGCGTAGATCTACCCTCCCCGGACCGCATTAGGTGGGAGCCTTGTGCATTGGGCCGCCCTTTAATAAATAAAAAATGATTTTTAAGCCATTTATTAAATATTCCTCACTCAACCCCTTATCTAGTATTGTCTAAAGAATTTTACCATTAGCTTGAATCATAGTTCCTATGCAAAGACCATCAATTGCAAGTGCCTAGTCACTATCATCAACTATAAGATTGTGAGAAATATTTGGATGAACAGGAGATGAGAGCTCCGCTCTAATCTTAAGAGGGCAATTTTGAGCCCAAAATCCTGCAAGATTCTTGCCTGAGGTGTTGCATGGGATTTTGATTTTTCATTATCTTTTACCAATGTTTCTGTAGATGTAACAATGCCCTTCTTAACATATGATCTAAAATTGATTCAATCAGAATTCAGAAGCAATACCTAATTTTTCTTGCTTCTTCAACATTTGCCTCTCAAGCTCAAGAGCATGAAGAATAGCATCTTCTCGGCGTGCATATTTCTCTCTTTTCTTTAACGGCATGCCCTGGGTGGACTCCACCCTTTCAATACATCCATCAAACTCACCACATCGGAATGGCTTCACGCGCTTGGATTTCTCCAAATTGTACCAATCCCTATGGAGAAACAGCAACACATAAGAGGGAAATCAATGAAGATACTAATAACTGTTAAGAATGTCGATACAACAGTGCATGTGATAAGCATAACAAAAACGAGTCTTCATAATATCCTGACTCAAAACTTGATGCCTTTCCACAAATATCAACACATCTTTTTTTCTGAAACAAACACTTCAGCAGATCAGCTTTATTCAATTGATGTTAACTCAAGTCATTTGCTAAACTAAGTACTATAATCTTAAAAAAAAAAAAAAAAAAAAAAAAAAAAGTGAACTCTGGACTTGTTTTGCACATATTTGATTTGACATTCGCAAATATATCAACTGAATTGAAACCAGATATGAATCATTGAAATTCAAATTATGAAAACAAAAACTAAAAATATGAAAGGCGAAGGCACTTACACGCTGGCATCTTCCCTACCGAGAAGCTTAACGGGAGTTCCTGAGCGAGGAGACGTGAGATGAGAAGCGGAGAGCTCATCGGATGCGAGTATTTGACCCGGCCACCACGAACCGTTCCTTCTTCGGACCCATACAATCGATCCCACCCCGCAATCGAGTGCACCTGACCCCGAAGAACTCTCCATCATCTCTTTCACTCTCGCTTTTCCTTTCTTTCGCTTCCCCAGTTTCTCTCTCTCTCTGAAGATGATGAACGGCGGAGATGGTGGCTCAACCACCGGTGAGGAAAAACGATAAACGGAGGATCCGGTAACCGTCGAAAGTGGATAGTCCGATAAGTGGAAAATGGGTTAGGGTACAAAATTCCATTCAGATTTGGGGAAATTTCATTGTTAGGGTTTTCAATTCAATTTTGACTTTGTAACAATTAATAAAATTCCAACACATGAGAGTTTGATCTTCTAGAAGTATCGAATTTATGTGTTTGGTGGCAAATGTTGTAGCCACGGTAGTAGTTCGGGTAACAGTCGCCGGCTTTGCACGGTTGTTAAATTTACACACGTATAAAAACATGATTTGGGGTTAACCCTAATTAATTAAAACCTCAAAACACGCATTTTCTTTCTTTTCTGTTTTCCCATCATGGTGGTATTCTTGTAAGATAAATAAATAAAATATTAAGATTTTAATTACAATGTGCAGTCAGGTGGATTGAATTTATACACCCACAAGGCCACAACTAATCATTGTTGTATCATTAAAAGTCACATTCAGACGTGCCTTGAATTGTAATTGATTAACAATAACAATATCGAAAACTTTAAACTGAACATGGGTGTTTCTATATTAATTTGGATCAGTTTTATGTCAAAAAATCATTTGATCCAAAAATAAAAATAAATTATGATTCAGTTTGGATTGAAGGATTCTTAAATCAAATTCGAACCAATCTAATTTGATTAAAAGCGGTTTCGATTGAAATAGATGTTCATCGCTCTAAAGATAGCTGAGGAGAAAATTTTTACTAAGGTATGGATAAAGATTAGAGAGTGTTACGACAGTGACCGATAGCGGGGACGGATCCACGACCAAGGAAACGGGGGCAATTGCCCCCACTACGCAAACAAAATTTAAATAAAAAATGTTTAATAATTTTGATTTTGTCCTCATAAAAAAATAGAGGTTGTCACTACATGCCAAATTATTACTTATCTTTTGGTGAGAGCAAAAATTACTTTTATAATCTATTATCTTTTGTTCAATGAATTTTCTTATCATTTCTCACATATTCACGTATGTTTCACATTGAAATCGAACAATGTCATATCATGTTTATTTAATATTAATTTTTTATCATTTATATATATTTATAAAAAAAAATTAATAAAAATATTTATAAATTATTTTTTGTCATACTAATCAAAATTCCTGTATCCGTCCGAGAGTTAGCCTTCAACGTGGGGGAGGGTAGCAATCTCAACCTTATGCTTCGCTGATTTTACTTATCAGGGAGTATAGCCCTCGTGCTTCGGAGGTCTGTATAACCTATGTGGTACGAGAAGGGAATTGTGTAGCTGATTTTCTAGTAGTATTAGCTCATTGTATGGATATGGGCTTACATATGTTGGACTCTTCCATGTCGGGGTGTGGTCAGTTATTATTCCGTGATAGTAGTGGTGTGTCGCATCCTCAAATTAGTTAGTGGTTTTTCTTTTCTGGCTTTGCCCTCCAGTTTCACCAAAAAAAAAATTATTGAAACATTATGAACTAATAAAACATTTTTATATTTGTTGCGTTAAAAATAATAAAAAATTAAATAACATCAAACTAATGAGAATTATTAAGAAAACAAAAATCAACAAATAATAGAATACACAAGACGTCATTCTTAATTTCATATCATATCATTCTTAATTTCATATCATATCATTCTTAATTTCTCTTCCTTTAATAATTTAAAATTTTAAAATAATTAGCACTATACTTTCATTCTTTTAAAATTTTAATATTTAAATTTAAAATTTTAAAATAATTTCTCTTTTAATTTCATATCATATCATTTTTAATTTCTTTTCTTTCATATTATATCATATCACTCTTCCACTACTTTCATGTATAGAATAATACATATCATTCTAAATTTCTCTTCATTTAATATTTAGCCTAAAAGCACACAAACCATATAGCCTAGGATCAACATCATGCCAGATTACTAGGATTCGTTGTTTATGAATATACCTGGATCCATAGTGTTTCCTGACCTTAAGCGTTCTTCAAAGGATGAACTTGATCACCAACCTTCACGAACGGAGGGCGGCAATCCTGAAACACGGAAAGGGGAGAGAAAAGAAAGACGGGTAATGAACACCCGTTGGCTTGTGGTTCTTCCTCAACCGGGACTGCTTATGCCTTAGTTGCTCTTCAAATGGGGAGAAGAGGCGGTATGCGATGATGTCCGGTGTATTGGGGACCATAGCCTATATATAGGGTGATGGCCAATTAGGATTCCCATTATTCCGAAATGGGCCATCAATGACATCCACTCATATTTAGCCCATATCAATTAACTAATTTATTATCAAATCAGAAATTTAATTAGCCTTATCACTTAATTTGATCACATATCAATTAAGGCTCCTAATTGATAAATAGCTAATATAATTAATAGACGATATCTGCCCACATTATGACATTGGAATATAATTAAATACAAAATATTCCAACAATCTCTCACTTGGGCAATATATCGTAATAATTATATCAGAATTCTTTAGGCGCGCATCCGAATGTTATTTATCTTTAAATTTCCCCTTTACAATCTAGTCCACCTCATACATCAACAATGGGACCACCGCGGCTGTTGTCACTAACGTCTATTGTGACTAAACCCCGACGACCACAATGTCAATGCACTTGATGACATAGATCGATATGGTAGAGTGGCATGGAAATTTCATGCAATGTGATCTTTGAATCATGCCTATTTCCAACTGGTCCAACTTAAGTCTTTAGTGAGATCAAACTGAAGTTCCTTAAGTGCAAATTAAATATTTGCACATAACCAAAACAAAACTGAAGACAGTTATAATAATAACCTCATAAACTTTATTTCCGCAGAAATTCAAACATTACATAAAGTTTGTACAAAAGTCAAAACATAGAACATAGAATGAAACAAAATAAAGGGAAAACTCCCACTATTCCAAGGCAATCTCAAAACCAACACCCATGTGAGCAACATGCTCATGAAAAGCCTTAGGTGTCAAGCCTTTGGTCAGTGGCTCAGCTAGCATATAGTTTGTCCCTATAAGTTCTATCGAAATCTGTTTCTCCTGGACTCTTTCCTTCACAACAAGATACTTGATGTCGATGAACTTCGACTTTGTAGAACTCACGTTGTTGTTTGAGTAGAGCACAGCTGCACTATTATCACAAAAAATCTTCAAGGGCCTCTGGATGCTCCCAATGATGCGTAGCCCCGTGACAAAATTTCGCAGCCATAACGCATGATTTGATGCCTCAAAGCAAGCCACAAATTCTGCTGCCATGGTCGAAGGATCCACCAAAGTCTGTTTGGCAGACTTCCAGGAGACGGCTCCTCCGGCCAAAAGGAAGATGTAACCAGATGTGGAACGTCTGCTATCCGGGCATCCTGCAAAATCGGAGTCAGAATATCCAATGATCTCTAAGTTGTCTGACCTCCGATATGTTAGCGTGAAGTCTCTAGTTCTCTTCAAATAGCGCATCACACGCTTTACCGCCGTCCAGTGCTGCATACCAGGGTTGCTCAGATATCTTCCAAGAATTCCCACAATAAAAGCTAAGTCAGGACGAGTGCAAACTTGAACTTACATGAGACTCCCTACTGCCGAGGCGTAAGGAAACTTATGCATCTCTTCATTTTCAAGATCCGTAACGGGGCACTGTTTTAGGCAAAACTTGTCTCCTCTAGCAACGGGTGTATCTCCTGGTTTACTATCTTTCATGAAGAATCTATCCAAGACTGTATCAATATAGCTCCTCTGTGATAATCCCAAAATACCTCGAGAGCGATCTCTAAGTATCCGAATTCCTAATACAAAGGAGGCGTCCCCAAGATCTTTCATCTCGAAATTCTTTGTGAGAAATTTCTTGGTTTCGTGCAATAAGCCTATATCGTTACTTGCTAAAAGGATATCATCAACATATAATACCAGAAAAATATATTTACTCCCACTAAACTTTTGATATACGCAATCATCTACTATATTAGCCTTGAAACCATAAGAGGTAACAACTTTATGAAATTTGTAATACCATTGGCGGGAAGCCTGTTTAAGGCCATAAATGGATTTCTTAAGTTTGCACACCATAGACTTTGGGTCTCTAGACACAATTTTCTGGCTGCAACATATAAATCGTCTCTTCAATGTCTCCATTTAGAAACGCAGTCTTTACATCCATCTGATGCAGCTCTAAGTCAAAATGAGCTACTAGTGCCATTATAAGCCTAAGAGAGTCTTTCGAAGAAACCGGAGAGAAAGTCTCTCTATAGTCGATACCTTCCTTTTGAGTAAACCCTTTGGCGACAAGACGAGCCTTATATCTCTCAACATTACCCTTTGAATCCCTTTTGGTTTTAAATATCCATTTACAACCGATGGGTTTCTTTCCTTCGGGTAATTTGACGAGATCCCAAATGTCATTGTCAGCCATTGATTTTATCTCATCCTTCATGGCATCAATCCACTTAAGGGAGTTAGAACTTTGCATAGCTTGACTAAAGTTGATTGGATCTTGCTTAGTCAAACCAATGCCATCCTCATGTTCTTGAAGAAACACAACATAATCATCTGAAATTGCACTTCTCCTCTCTCTGGTGGATCTCCTTAAATGGCGCTTCTTGAGGCTGTTGAGTTTGAACTGCAGGTTGTTGAGGAAGAAACTCAGCATTGTCTTGTTCTCGAGTGATGTTAGGAATAACATCATTAATTATTTCCGGATGTGTTTCTGTAGCAATGATAGGTACAAAGACTTGATCATTGTTAGTAACACTTTCTTCATCAAAGACAACACTCCTTATGTTTCTTTCCCCTCCAAACTCAACTTCCTCAAGAAATCTTGCATTTCCCGTTTCAAAAAAAGGTTCTAGCAGTGGGGTTGTAAAACTTGTACCCGCGAGAGCGTTCAGCGTACCCAACAAAATAGCAACTAATAGTCTTTGAGTCTAGCTTACCTTCATGCGGCCTATAAGGACTTGCTTCAGCTGGACAGCCCCAAACGTGTATATGCTTTATACTGGGCTTTTTCCCAGTCTAGAGCTCATAAGGGGTTTTAGTGACTACTTTACTTGGAACTCTGTTAAGGATATAAACTGCAGTCTTTATTGCTTCTCCCCAAAGTGACTCTGGTAAAGAAGAATGACTAATCATACTTCTCACCATATCCTTTAGAGTCCGGTTTCGTCGTTCTGCAACTCCCTTCATGCTGGGTTTGCCCGGCATGATGTATTGCGGAACAATTCCACACTCATTTAGGAAAAGCGTGAAGGGCCCTGGACATTGTTCCCCTGATCCATCATACCGACCATAGTATTCACCACCACGGTCAGATTTGACAGCCTTGATTTTCTTTCCAAGCTTAAGCTCAACTTCAGCTTTGAAAGATTTGAACACGTCTAGAGACTGAGATTTCTCATGAATTAAATACAAATAGCCGTATCTTGAGTAATCGTCTATGAACGTAATAAAATACCTTTGTCCATTCCAGGAACCCGTAGGGAAAGGACCACAGATATCCGTATGAATTAGTTCTAAGACGTCCTTAGCTCTATCAGCATTAAAATTCCTTTTGTTTGTTTGTTTACCCTTAATACATTGAATGCAGACTTGAAAGTCTGACAAATCCAAGGGTCCAAGAATGTCCTCCGACACAAGCCTCTGAATTCTCTGTTTAGAGATATGCCCTAAGCGCTTGTGCCATAAAGTAGCGGAATTCTTATTTAATTTACGTTTTGTACCACGCGATTCTATTTGCAGCATCTCATTATAGGAACGCTCAATATCAAGCATGTAAAGATTGTCAATTAAAGACCCATAACCAACAACATTTGAATCATAAGAGAGACTAACTTTATTATTTCTAAATGAACAAGAATAACCAGATTTGTCCAAAATAGAAATAGAAATTAAATTCCGTCTAATAGACGGTGCAACATATGTCTCAACCAAATCCTAATAAAAACCAGTCTTTAATAATAATCTAAAAGTTCCTATAGCTTCGACTGCAGCTTTATTGTCGTTGCCCACATAGATGAATCTTTCAACATCACTTGGCGGACGGCTCCACAGGCAACCCTGCATGGACATACTAATGTGAGTAGTAGCACCATAATCTACCCACCAAGTGTCCTTGGGTACTGAAACTAAATTAACTTCAGAACAAACAAAAGTGAGAAAATTACCCTTCTTTTCACGCCAGGCGGCATACTTGGAACAATCCTTCTTCATGTGTCCCGTTTTCTTGCAAAAGAAACATGTGAATTCCTTTGGCTGTTCCCTTGCCTTCTTCTTTCGAGAAGAATTTCCCGCAGTCTTCTTCCTTTTGTTCTGAGAGCTGGTGGCCAAATGAGCACTTTCTGTCTTGTCCCTCTGCAGTCTCTCTTCCTCTTGCACACAGTGAGATATAAGCTCATTTAAGGACCATTTGTCCTTCTGAGTGTTATAACTCACCTTGAATTGCCCAAAGTGTGCAGGAAGTGAGATCAAAACCAAATGCACAAGCAAATCCTCAGGAAGCTGTAACTTCAATGCCTTGAGTTTTGATGCGAGATTAGACATCTCCATAACATACTCCCTAATGTTCCCTTGACCTTTATACTTCATTGATATGAGCTTGGACAAAGCACTGCTTGTCTCAGCCTTATCATTTTTGGCAAAAAATTGCTCTATGGTCTCCAGGAACTTCTTTGCACTATTACTCTCAGCTATCAGCATAGGGATGGTGCTAATCTGAGCAGCGTAGTTGGGAGCGGTAACAGCAGCAACTAGAAGAAGAAAATAACAAGCGTGCAATAACATCAACAGGCATGTTAATAAATTACCTTAGAGACATGCACAATAATCTTTATATGCAAATTAAACAAGACCCAAACAAGATATCAAGCGCACCATTAATCCTCAATCTTCGGATTGTAAGAATTAACTGCTAGTGATACTCTCAACGTAATGATCAAATATTGGTGATAAGTCCTGTCAAATAATGGTCACCTTCGGGCATCCCATTATCCACATGGAAAATAACTTTATAATCACCACAAATTTATCATCACAGGTATGTAATTATCCGGCCAAGCTGTGCCTTTCTTCGGGCCGATAACAGCTCGCATGAATAATTTCATACTACATCTTCTGTAAATTTAATTGAATCAAATTTACGCAACAGAGGTTACTTCGGCAACGTGTTGTTTCAACAAACTCAATCAAAATTACCAGACAATTTTAATAAAATGGGGGGTCTTTAAATTTGTCATTTTCACACTAAAAACATGGAAACCTGAATGCTTAGTGTGAAATTAACCTTTAAAAAAAATTATTTTAATATGTGAACTTTTCCAATAGGTGACTCTATAGTTCTAACTTTGATCCTTAGAGTCTGGACCCATTTCGAAATATTGCCCACAACCATAGGTAAACTATTAGAAGTGGCAATACCCTCGAAATGAATCACTCTAAGTTAGGCCTTCATGATAACCAAACAGGATGTACATCCAGAAGGCTACCACTACTCAACCTTCTTCCTATCTCAAGTTACACTCAGGCCCGGGTATAGGGTCTCGTTCATAAGTGTACGTGAGAAAACCAAAAAACAAATATCAATGAACCAATGAGTCCAATATATATATATATATATATATATATATATATATATATATATATATATATATATTATATCATTAACACACAGGATCAACCATTCTTTTCTGAAACTGGATCTGTTCATTGATCCAAAACAACAATTACATATAATATATAATATTATATAATATATATTATATAAATAAAACACTTTATGCGTGAAAAGGCCGGGAAAAAAAAGGAGATCAAGAATTGTCTTATCGTGATCTTTAAAAAATAGTGAAAGGCAAGCCGCCTCAAGTCTGGATCCTTAAACATTTCAGCCAATGCACAATCTCAGCCAATACGTTTTGTGGAGCGGAAAAAAAAACAACGTAAAAGCCCCAAATTTTATAAATCCTAATAACTCAACAGTGATGACTGCTCTGATACCACTTGTTAGATATTTTCTTTATTGATTCTTTATTCTTTATGCGGAAGCGTTAAATCTATAGGCATACATCCTAAAAGCACACAAACCATATAGCCTAGGATCAAGATCATGCCAGATTACTAGGATTCGTTGTTTATGAATATACCTGGATCCATAGTGTTTCCTGACCTTAAGCGTTCTTCAAAGGATGAACTTGATCACCAACCTTCACGAACGGAGGGCGGCAATCCTGAAACACAGAGAGGGGAGAGAAAAGAAAGACGGGTAATGAACACTCGTTGGCTTGTGGTTCTTCCTCAACCGGGACTCCTTATGCCTTAGTTGCTCTTCAAATGGGGAGAAGAGGCGGTATGTGATGATGTCCGGTGTATTGGAGACCATAGCCTATATATAGGGTGATGGCCAATTAGGGTTCCCATTATTCTGAAATGGGCCATCAATGACATCCACTCATATTTAGCCCATATCAATTAACTAATTTATTATCAAATCAGAAATTTAATTAGCCTTATCACTTAATTTGATCACATATCAATTAAGGCTCCTAATTGATAAATAGCTAATATAATTAATAGACGATATCTGCCCACATTATGACATTGGAATATAATTAAATACAAAATATTCCAACAGATTTTACTTATCAGGGAGTATAGCCCTCTTGCTTCGAAGGTCTGTATAACCCATGTGGTACGAGAAGGGAATTATGTAGCTAATTTTCTAGTAGTATTAGCTCATTGTGTGGATATGGGCTTACATATGTTGGACTCTTCCACGTCGGGGTGTGGTCAGTTATTATTCCGTGATAGTAGTGGTGTGTCACATCCTCAAATTAGTTAGTGGTTTTTCTTTTCTGGCTTTGCCCTCCAGTTTCACCAAAAAAAATTATTGAAACATTATGAACTAATAAAACATTTTTATATTTGTTGCGTTAAAAATAATAAAAAATCAAATAACATCAAACTAATGAGAATTATTAGGAAAACAAAAATCAACAAATAATAGAATACACAAGACGTCATTCTTAATTTCATATCATATCATTCTTAATTTCTCTTCCTTTAATAATTTAAAATTTTAAAATAATTAGCACTATACTTTCATTCTTTTAAAATTTTAATATTTAAATTTAAAATTTTAAAATAATTTCTCTTTTAATTTCATATCATATCATTTTTAATTTCTTTTCTTTCATATCATATCATATCACTCTTCCACTAGTTTCATGTATAGAATAATACATATCATTCTAAATTTCTCTTCATTTAATATTTAAAATTAAAACTCTAAAATAATTATGCATACCTTATTTTTAAATTTAAATATTTTCTATTTTAATCTCTATTTTTTAATTTCCAAAAAAGTAGTCGATTACTTCAAGAAATAACAGAAAAATTTCAAATTTTTGAACTTTTTCTTTATAAATAAGGATCACTTTGGCAATAAAATTAATAAGTTTTATGCTATCATTACTCTACCAAAATTCACTCTAACACTCTAAAGCATTTCATGTTTCATTCTATTAGGCAATTCTAGTTTCCTCTTTGTAATTCATATTGCACTAAGTAAGAGTGCTACATTCTTTTAGATTTATTTTGTAATAGCAATAGTGTAGTTGCTTAATTGATTTGGTGGGACATCCAAGGCAAGGCTAAGGTATATCCTTAGAGGTAAGGATTGATTTTGATGGAGGTAACTCAAAATCAATCAAGATAAAGGTGGGTATCCTTTTTTTATTTTAGATTATTGTAATCTTGTAAAGAACAATTTTCAAAATTAGTGAAAGCACTCAAGCTTGCTTGGGGATTGGACGTAGATCACTAGCGGTGGTGATTGAACCAGTATAAAATTGAGCGTGTGATTTTCTTCTTCCCTTACTCTCTTTTAATTATTGCAAATTACTTGGATATGTTGTATGATGCAAATAGATATGAAATGTGTTACTGTTTTTAGTTAATTGTGATTGGCTTGTTGTTCTATTCTTCTACTCTTTTCATTGCATTGCAAATACTTTTTTTTGAACATTTTTTTTAAAAAAAAACAAGTTTTGCAAAGAAAATTACATAACCTCAATTCAACCCCCTCTTGAGGCGTCCTTTTATTTCAACACTACCATGTTTATTTTTTTATATATGGTCATTTGCAGTTTTTATTATCAAATATTTTATTAACGATTGCTTATTAATAAAAAACAGAACCATTTTTTGAACCAAACTAACCTTATAAAATTTTAGATATTATAGAATGTGGCCCTATACCCTACCTTGAAGATGACTTTTTTATGTCCTTTATTACAAATTTGTAACAAAAAAGCACTTCTATATGGTTCTATCCAAACAAGTTAAATATTATTTTTCCTGTAAAAAATGATTTTAATGACGTTAAACGAACACAAATCAACTTCTGCTTTATTTAAACTAAAAAAGTATGCATTAAATTATTATTTTTATTGGATCCCTGGATACATGTCATGGATTCTTCATTTAGTTCCTATATGTAGGAGTTAACGACCATTAGAGACAGCATGGTAACGTTGCCTAACGGGAGAGACCAAATGGGTAACGACTGCATATATGATGGCTTTTTTAATAATTCTTTACGTATATCGACTAAATGAAGAATCTGTATCACGTATACGGACCAAATTATTACTTTAACCATAAAGAATTTTGATAAAAGAAACCTTTATTGAGCATGTTTATTGTTTAATAGCCATATTAGTGGATTTTACAAATTAGGTTAACTATACTTTTAGTTCTTATCCACGCCCGTTTTTAATTTGGTCTTCATATGTAAAATATATTTCAATTCAATTTCTACATGTGCAATTATTTTCAATTTTGTCTTTATTATTTGTTATTGTTATAACATCTTTTGTAGAAGTTAAAGTATATGAATCATTCTACCAAAAAAAAAAGTATATGAATCATAGTTTATCAAAAAAAAAATATACGGATCAAATTCAAAATGATTCTCACATGTAAAGACCAAATATATAATTTTTTATCCTTATATGTAATAATCATTTTAACTTTGGTCTTATAATTGCTTATCAAAAAAAACTTGGGTCCTATAATAATTATTTTATTTTAATTAATATTTTGGCCAAGAATCTCTGGTATAACTGTATAAGCGACTATGCCAAAAAAAGGACAATTTAGTCAATAGATATTTAAACGGCTATTTCCATAAAACAAAGAAAAGTAGCCGTTGCCCGCCGCCAAAAACAACTCAACATTTTGGCAAACCCTAATTCCCATTTCTTCCACCACCGTCACCGCTTATATATAATCCCATCCCACTTCAATGCCCTCACCATTCTATTATAACTACACACTATTCTCTGTTGCTCTCTCTCTCTCACCCTCCCTCTCTCTTTCTAATTCCTGTGATTATCGATAATAATTACTTTATTTTTGTCGTTATTTCATTTTGTCTAACCCTGTTTTGCAGTGTTTGGTTTGTGATTCTTTGTTTCTTTTGCAGGCTTTGGTTTTGTGCTTTCTTTTCTTTTTATCTGTTCTGTTTTCTATTTTTATTTTTATTTTCCATTTTGCTTTTGTCTCTTAACAATGGATGCAGGATCTTTGAGTTCTTCTTCCACTTCCATCAAAACACGATCTCGTTGCCCTCTTCAGGAGCACTTTATTCAGAGAAAGAATTCCCGAGAAAATGTAAGAAAATTATTCCAAACTTTCTCTCTGATCGTTATTCGTGTATAACTTTCATGATTTCTCTGCAAATTATTACAATTAGGGTTTCAACGTAAATTGAGATTTTAATCCAACAGTTGGGGTTTTTATCTACAATTCGATCAGTGAATTGGGGTTCCGGATTATGCAAAAATGGTCTAGAAAAGGGAATTTTTTGTTTTCCTAGATTGTTAATGAATTTTAAAATAAGGGTTCTTTTTGAGCTGATACCCGTGATAAATTTTTATTTCTCTTCAGAATTTGTTTATGAAGAACAAACAAGTATTTGATCCTTTGATGATTTTGTTTTTGTCACTGTGAATGTCACCAGTTGGACAGATTCATACCAAATCGTTCAGCAATGGATTTCGATTATGCTCACTATATGCTGACAGAGGGGGCAAAAGGTAAGGAAAACCCGGTTCTGAGCTCCCCCTCTAGAGACGCCTACAGGAAGCAGCTTGCAGAATCCTTAAACATGAACAGGACCAGAATTCTTGCTTTCAAGAACAAGCCACCCACGCCAGTTGACTTGATCCCTCATGATATGTCCTCCACTATTCAACAGGACAAACCCACAAAGTCTCGGAGATTCATTCCTCAGGTTCACCACTAAGATCTGATTTGATATTGAATAAGTTTTACTTAAATTTTTCCATCTGATTGCCTAAACTCCAGCAGAAACGGCTAATTCATTTTTTGAACATTTTCAATTTAACTTTGGTTGTGATTTTCAAATGGGTCTGAGTTGTTTTCTTATTTGACTGCTGCTGGTGTATGGTAATCTCCAATATTTTACAATTGTGTGCTGATATGTTCATTTGGTTATCAGACTTCTGAGAGGACATTGGATGCTCCGGACCTTGTGGATGACTATTACCTCAATTTACTGGACTGGGGAAGTGCTAATGTTCTTGCAATAGCACTTGGAAGCACAGTGTACTTGTGGGATGCATCAAATGGTTCTACTTCAGAGCTTGTCACAGTTGATGATGAAAATGGCCCTGTCACATCCGTTAGCTGGGCTCCTGATGGGCGCCATATTGCGGTTGGTTTGAACAACTCTGAAGTAGAACTTTGGGATACAACTTCAAATAAAAAGGTTTATAAGCTCACCTCACGACTGTAAATTATTCTCTTTCCAGTTCCTTCTAGTTTGCTAACGTTATTCTTGTTTGGTTCTGCAGTTGAGAAACTTGAGAGGTGGACATAGGCAGCGAGTGGGGTCTTTGGCATGGAACAATCACATACTCACAACTGGAGGGATGGATGGTAGAATTGTCAACAACGATGTGAGAATTAGATCGCACATTGTTGAAACCTACAGAGGTCACGAGCAAGAGGTTTGCGGGCTGAAATGGTCAGCCTCAGGTCAACAATTAGCCAGCGGAGGGAATGATAATCTACTTTATGTCTGGGACAGAGCTACAGCATCTTCTAATTCAGCAACACAATGGCTTCACAGGCTTGAAGATCACACATCTGCAGTAAAAGCCCTTGCTTGGTGCCCTTTCCAAGGGAATTTGCTAGCTTCTGGTGGAGGCAGTGGTGATCGTTGCATTAAGTTTTGGAATACCCACACAGGTGCCTGCTTGAACTCGGTTGACACCGGGTCTCAGGTATGTTCCCTGCTGTGGAACAAGAACGAGAGAGAGCTGCTCAGCTCTCACGGTTTTACCCAGAATCAGCTAACACTTTGGAAATACCCTTCAATGGTGAAGATGGCAGAGCTCACTGGCCATACTTCCAGAGTTCTTTTTATGTCTCAGGTAATTTTTTTTGTTGGTTTTTGTCAAGCACAAACATTTTTTATAAGTATGATTTTGGGCATTTTCCTTATAAGTGTAATGTCAACTTCCTTCAGAGCCCAGATGGTTGCACAGTAGCATCAGCAGCGGCGGATGAAACATTGAGGTTCTGGAATGTATTTGGAGCTCCAGAAGCAGCAACCAAGTCTGCACCAAAAGCGAGAGCTGAGCCATTTTCACATTTGAACCGCATTCGATAAACAGCGATGTTCTATTCTGGCTGAGTACCTTCACCATCCCTGGCATCTGCAACAGTTTGTTGTATATTTAATGTGACACACATTGTTGTAACATACATTGTTGAGAACGACATTTATGGGACTTCTATGTACATTGTTGTAACATACTATTACTGGCAGTGGAAAACGACATTTTCTTCGCCCGTGGACGTAGTCACACATCCTCATGTGACGAACCACGTATATCGTTCTTGCCTTTTTCCTGTTTCAGTTGTGCCACCATTAACAAATCACAATTTCTTTTTAAAAAACATATTGTGACACCATGATCGTTGAGAATTTACTTGAACACTAAAAGTCAGTGGCCTAAACTTTAAACCTCGATTTCCACTTCTTCATCCACGAGACAGCGAATCAAATCGCTCAATTCCATACATATTATTTGTTTCTACTTATTTCCAGTTATAAACTTTTACGTCTTGTTCAAAATCACACACCGATTCAAAACATGTAAATTCGAAGAGGTGGTAAACTACTACCCAACATCATCAGGCTAAGGGCGTATTGCCACCACCTCCCAAGAGCGATCAAAGATCACTGATATATGACAAGCCTCACCACCATAGAAGCAGAAATGAAGAGTACTGATCATCTCCACTCTAAGCAGAAATAATGATGGCACTCTAATTCATGAATTCTGCATATATTAATAATATTCGTTCTACTCTGACATACTGTGTCATATTCTCATAAAACAATTTTGTCCCTAAAAACGCCACCACATGCAGACCTTCCAAAAGCAAGAGCCGCAAAGCACGGTGTTGCTTTTATTTACATATATATGCGCAGCGTAATTCATAGTGTATTATTAACATGCCTTGTTATTTATTTTACAAATCGAAGAATTAACAACTCCCTAACAAGGCATTTGATTAAAAAAAAAAAAAAAAAAAGCAAGGAACTCTACTTGCTAAAGGAACCGGGTTTTAATTAAAAAAGTGAAGCGTGAGAGATGTATTGGGCGAATCATGGGAACTGTCGCCTGTTGTATGTGTCTTCATGTACAAATACCGGATCTTGACTATTCCGGGGAATCTGTGGTTGTCCCATGGCTATGCCCTCCTGATTAGGAGGATATGAGGAGGAATCACCCCCATCACTTCCTGCTGCTGTCAAGGTAAGGTAATAAACAATTCCAAATGCAGAATTTGCAAGGGCTAAAACTGCACCCCCTGCAAAAGCTCCAGCTCTCCCAGCATAGCAAGTATAGCCAAACAACACAGCCGTTAGAAAATTGAGGACTGCAATGATAAATGTGAACCTGTTGAACAAAGATTTTAACCACATAAATAACTGACCAGTATGAGTATAATTTACCAACCTATCAGACCACTGGCATAAGTTTATAAGACTTGAGTGTGATAATAATCCTCCATCAAGCCTATCCAGTATCCCCCCCCCCCCCCCCCCCCCCCCCCACACACACACACAAATAAATAAAAGAAGAACAAGGTTTTCATGGACATAAAAAGATAGCCTTAAAAGAACAAATTTCATGTATGTTTCTTTGATAATTAGATAAACAAGTTTGAACAAAAATTTGCAAATCCAATCTATAAACAAACCAAACTCAATGTTGGTGTTCCTCTCCAACTCCAACAGTCTAACAAACGTAAAGTATCACAATAGATGGGTAGGAAAGCAAGAAAAGTCTGCAACGTGGGAAAAAGAAGGGAAGGAGGACAGTTAGGAGACAGAAAAATCATTATAGATAAGTGTCAAGATGGGATTGGCAAGAAGTAGTAATGCCTTCACAAGGTTGCCACAGAAAATTATTGGCAAACTAGATAAATCATTAAAAAATTATTGGCACATAAAAGTTTTGCTGATTGTCATGCTTCTAACAACTTGCTACAGTTGATTTTTATGTATAAAGTATTTGTTAGCATATACACACACAAGATACATTTACTCATGTCTTCTTGGTTAGGTCATTTATATTTATACAATAATGGTTAATAACACCTCTCCTTTGAAGGAGTAATCTAAACCTCAAATCCCTTCCCATGCATCTTTGATACCAAAACATGTGTTGTATTGCTGTCTGTGTCTCTTCTAGAACATTGCAACCAAAATCACAAATCGAAGCATGAAGAAAAATAAGCTATAATGGAAAAGAAATGGGAAGAATCCTTAAAAAAGGGCAATGGTATAGAGTCCATCCATGCTGCCCATAGATTAAGGCTTCCTCTTCAGAAGAATGAAATTAATTTCATAACCCCATACGTGCCTAACTTAAGTTAAAACAAGCATAAATTAAGTATAAACAGAAAATTACCAGGATAAAATGAAGCTGATCATTGCCACTCCCCAATTGGAATCAGGGAATCGAGGGCTCTTTCTGCAGCAAATACACCCAGCTGAAACATTTAAGACTATTTGTGATATCAAAAGAGCCACCACTGCAGTTAAACCAAGAAGAGATGATATAGGATTTTGGGGATATGCGCAATGAATACGAGAAACAGACTGAGCCTGAGAATCCTGGAGAAGAAGCAGAGTTATAGTTATTACCTAGAAAGCGTGGATAAATTTTGTAGGACTAGACACAACTATCGTGCAACATATAAACTTAGTATAAAATCAGCATAAAAACAAAAATCTTAAAATAAAAGAGAGAATCGTTGATTTGAAGTTACCATGAGTCATTAAAAAATAATAAATGCTATTTTTATCTAATTATCATAGTATTCTCATACATACTGTATGAAAATTCAAAAATTAAAAGTAAGAAGAAATATATGTGCTTCCTTGGTTATTACCGAAGCTTTCGTTCATTTTGAAAAGAAGATGCAGCCTGACAAACAACAGTAATATAGTTGGCAAATGCAAAATCAATTAGAAAAGCATAGAAGGCTAAAATTCTATGACAAACATTGTAAAGAAAATATATTACTCAATACTTAAAACCTTCATTTTCCTTTGTTCTCTCCTAAAAATATTCATGGTAAAATCCTGGCATCTAACCCGGTTTTCTTTTTTAAGATCCTATCTACTCAAAAAATTTAAGAAGAACAGAAGATCCAGCTAACTATAGATAACAGGTAAAATGGGAAGCAGTTTAATAAAAGCATAAAATGTAGTGTGTAGTGTAAACTATCGGTAAAGCAAAACCTTCAAGATAAACAATGAAAGCAACCAACAGAAGAAGTAAGGACTCAGTGTAATATCTGAATTAGATGGCTGAGGAAGGGAAGTATTAATAGCAACACTGAGTAAAGATACTAAATTTGAAACTGTTTGCATTTGCTCTTATCTTAACTTAGTAAAGCATACCCTCAACTGTGCCAATCACAATTATTGGAGCCAACACACCCTGATCAATTTACTAAGAAAACAAAAGGGAAAGACTCTTGAGGGCAACAAAGGGAATGGAAGCAAAAGAAACAAATGGAGAGTGTTCAAAAAATATGAATCATTAAACACAAAACAGAACACTTGAGTTCACTTGAGAGTTACTTACCACAATCCTTATTGCCTCTGCAACAAAACCAATTGCAGCCGATAATAGCCCCAAGAAGCCCACAACGCGGCACACCACCACAACCTTTCTCTCCATTCTGTTCTCTCTGTCTCTGGCTATGTATATATGTCTATGACTCTACGTGTATATGTATGTGTATGTGAATGTGTAACTATGTCTATGGTGAAGTAAAGTTGGCAGAGAGAGTAACGGTACTCGTGATGTTGCCTTGAATAATAGAAAATACAAGAATGAAAACACCTGCCCCGCCAACCTGCCTTATAGCAATATTTAGGACAATGCCAAATACACCTAATCTACTCAACGTGTAAATAATCATCATCTCATGCTATTACAATTTCTTTCTTAGATTTTGTGTTTTTCATTTTTAGTTTTGTAATTCATAATTATTTAATCAAATTAATGTATCATAGTACAAAATGCAGCCCACCGTGGGAAAAAATATCCAATGCCTATATTTAAGACAATGTCTAAGATATTCTGAAAAAAGTATTTTAATAAGTTGAAATTTAATTTAAAACTTATTAAATAATATTTTTAATTTAATTTAATTGTAAGTATGATTATACAGCGTTAAACTTTGTTATATTTAGATCTTTTTCTTGCAGAATTGGAAATAATTTTATGCTCGACCTTGTTAAGTTTATGTATAAAAAATTATCTATACAATGATATTTTTAATTTTTTTTATGACACCATGAGTTATTTTTTCAGGTTTGATTTATTTAAATTGTCTATAGGATTAATTCTCGATCATTCTCATTCAAAGGAATCAAGATCGTTTATTGCCTCAACCCATCCTTTACGGGTGATCTGTAATTGTTGAGATATGTTAGATTTCGATACTCCTCCTTACAATATTTATAAGATTTGTGCTTAAATTCCACACCATGTTCAATATGCATGGAAATTTATAACAGTGACAGTGCTCTTTTTTCCCTTTCGGTTTTCCCTTTTCCTCGTAAGTTTATCTTTAAATAGAGGCGGTCCGTGGTCGCGAAGGAATAAAATTCTGATGTCCCAAAAAATAATGTCTCGGTATCCCTCATTAATCATAGGTGGAGGATGTGCATAACTGTTAATGAGTTATGATTTTATTTTATTAAGTGGCAAATTGTCATTGGTGAGGGACAGAGAATGTGATAGAAAAATGGGACAGAAGATTTTCATCCGTCGCAAAGGCAGGCAGGCAGGCAGGCAGAAAGACATAGTGTAATAAGACATAGAGAACGGCTGATGAAGTGGAAATGCGATGGATTGCAAAGCATATGCTCAAGTCAGATGCCCCAAATGCATAAAAGACACAACTCTATTATAATAAAGTTAATTATAAACCGTATACAAATCGGTTTCACCTGAAAAAAGCATGCTACGTTTATATTGACGATAACTTTGATAACTTGACATCAGACTTAATATAGGAAAATACACGTCCACAAATAAATATTGAATGATGTATAAAAGTACGTACTTGGGCAGCCTAGTCCCTGATATATACAAAGACGAGCTTCCATCCTGATGCATGTCCAATGGCAGCAAAGTCCCTGCTTCACTGGGGTTTGGCAGTCAACATAAACCAGATTGAGAGATGAGATGGGGAGAAAATACAAATAAAACCCTCGCATACTGCAAAACAATATGCGACAACATTGCATTCCTTAGGTAAATACAAAACTCACTATCATCGTGACATTATACATTGTAGTATCCCATACGCTATGCTGATTTTGACATAATTATATCATGCCAAAATATTGAGATGCCTTATCCCTACTTTTTGACTTGCTCTTACATAAATTTCGGACCTGTAAACAGCTGACAACAGAAGGTCTATGTTAGACAGAAACATGGGGTGATTATTAGGAGTAGTTATTAGGACCAGTTATGTGTTTATCATGTGGCAGATCTGTAAGAGCAGTTATTAGGGCAATTAGTGTAAAATCTAGTGTGAAAGACCTCCTTTGTCAGAGCCTCAAATTCATTAGGTTGCTTGGACATCAAAAGTTGACAAAAAAAATCGACAATATTTACATGATTAATGCAGTTCAAAAATATGGTTGAAGAAGTATTGAGTTTGGTTAATATATATACAAGATGTCACATCTCATTAACCATCCATTGAACTACATTAACCACGATTTTGAATGTTATTAACCACGATTTTCAGGTGTTCAAAATTTTGAACTTCACATGCATATTTAAACACCTGAAAATCGTGATTGATAGTGTTCAAAATCGTGGTTAATGAAGTTCAGTTGACAGTTAATAAGTTGCAACACCTGGTATATCTATTAACCAAACTCAATACTTCATTAATCACGTTTTTGAATTGTATTAACCATGTAAAGTGTTATCGATTTTTGTTGTCAAATTTTTTATGTTCAAAAAAACATTTCTCAATCCATTATATGTGTATTTTCGGAGGAGAATAATAAAAACCAGCAATTGATTATTATTATTTTTTTTTACAAACTTAAAAGCTTGATATAATATTCTTTTACCTTCCTCTCATAGAAAAGGTGATTTTATCTTTCTCATTCCATTCAGAAAGCCAAAGAGGCTGTATGTTAGTTTCGAACTTGAAGTCCTTTTTCTCTTTCATCAAGATAACGGCAGCATATATATGAATAATCAAGTTTATACTTTATAGGATATGGTAAAAATGACCACATATTTGTTAAGGAAAGTAACACGTTACATCAACTTGTGATGTACAAAAATTCTGTATAAATATACAGGACAACTCTGGAATCTTATCGGTCCATTCTACATCACTGAAATCAAATTTACCCACTTTGCACGACAACATATGTCTTCCGGCTATGCTGACCCAGAAATTGAATTCTTCGCATTTGTTTTCCTTCTTCTTCCACATTTGGCAACAACCATTTTATTTGATCGTTTCTATATAACTATAACTACTACCATCTGATGCTTCGGCTGTTACACCAGTTTCACGTGTCAGCAATGCATGGATGAGTGTGGAGGATTGAATTTGGATTGCAGTACGCAGCAGAAGTGAGTGTTTGTGTGCTGTTCCCTGCCTAAGCTAAAGAACCCGTTACGAGTTAGGTTAAATCATTCCATTCATATTATTTCATTTTAATGTTTGCTTCATGTAATTCGAACTCATAAATCGAACCAAACAGTTTATAAACTAGATATCAACTAAGTTCGAGTTTTAAAAAATAGTTTATATTAAACTCAAGTCCGGTTTCAAATTAAATATTTTTCATTGAGTGATAGGAGGCCGATAGTTAGAAGAGTGTATGTAAGGGGGAATAACTAAGAAAGGGCGGGAAAACTGTAACTAAATAGGTACATCTGTATAACAGAATAAGGATCCTATAAATAGTTGAGAAGAGGGATCAAGTAAAGTTAGTTAGAAACTCATCAGAACTTGTTAGGAGAGAAGAGGTAACTCTCGAATTTACCTCAATTGTGTAGTCTTGCAGTGAATAATCCAAGGGTGTTCTACCCAAATTCATTCATTTCTTTCTCTAATATCAGTTGAATTCTATCGAGTCAATTCAATCTGTTCAGCTCGTTTTTAGCTCTATGTATCAAACAAGGAAGAATGAAGCAAGTGAACACTAAAAGTTTGAAGAGTCGGTAGCTTCCTCAACCCAACAAAACAACAATTGACATCTGAGTCACTTGAAAAGGCATGCACTGTTAATTATACTGACCATAACGAAGCATCCTAACACAGGAAAATACAAGTAAACGAATAAGCATGCATGTTCCTTCAGCCATTTCCTTATAATCCACAAGGAGATGATTCAACTAAATGAAACTTGGGCATACTGGCCCCTTAGATAGACCAAGGCGAACTTCCATCCCATGATGCATGTCCAAAGGCTGCAAAGTCTCTGATTCACGGGGGTCTGCAGGGACATTAAGGGAAATGAAAGAGTGAGAAAGAAAGTATGAACAGTAACTTGGCAATAAATCAACACAATTAGCAACAACTATACAAAGGCAAATCATATTATTACCATTTAGATAATCCTCAAAACCGAAGTCCTCAAGACATCCTGTGACAGCCTCCAAACCCAGCATCGAAGAAGGAATTGCTCCTGGAGGCCTCTGGAATCTACAAGGAACAGTAGGTGTACAAATCAAAATCCAGCTACTAACATATAATACCACATAAAAGGGAGGGTGCCAGGAGGACAAGAACAAAACTAATAGAAAATTAGCAGCCAAGACTACACAAAAAATAGCATGAGAAGTGAATCAAACCCCTTTCTCCCTATGTCCATTGTCCTATATCCTGTGGTCATGTGTATGCCAGAGCCTTCTATCAATTTTTTTTTAATGTCTATTCCAGTGCCTTGGATTCAAGTTTACTTTATTTAACAGCAGCAACTAGGAACTCTTTGCACTTAGGCAGGAGTCCAGATCCACAACCACCCAACAGTAGACATTATGAAACCTATCGACTTAAATCTATTGAAAGTTGGAAACATGTGATCTGGTGGAGTTGGACCAGATTTTTGCATGGGTAGATTGGGTGAGTTAAAGGACATGGATTGAGAACAAAAGTGAGGGAAGGACAAAAAAAAAAAAAAAAATCCCTAGCCCGGTCTCAAAGAAACCAGAGAACGCACTACACTATCAAGTTATTTACGCATTTTAACCTTTGTTAAATTGAGAATCTCACACAAGATCTCTACCAAAAGACTAAGTCTGCCCACCTAACCACATGAACTAACCAAGGTGGCTACCTTAATTACTGTTATTCACATGTTAATAGTTGTCTTCATAGTACATAGACATCTTTAGTATATTGTCCTATACCCTATAGTCATGCATATCTGAGCCTGTCTCAAATTTCTACTATAAAAGTTACTAGGTTCAGAAACGCAACTAATACAAAATCGTATGTCATGGAGAAACCATGCACCAATACCATTGCCACTAGAAGAGTTTCAAAACATTCAGAAGAAACCAGATTATTCCAAATACAAAAGGGTGTTTCAGAAAAGAGAACATGATCCTACCGAGATAGTATTTGCTTGTCAAGGTCAATCTTCAATGGAAAAGCAGTTCCATACAAATTGACCATGCATTGCTTCTTCATCACTTCATTCACCCTGCTTGCCTGAACATAAGAAATAAAAGCAAAATAATTGAATAATAGACCAAAGATCTGAATTTAATTTCAACACAATTTGAATAAAAACACCAGCTTCACTAATACTATCATACAAAGTTCAAAAACACCAACTATTTAAAGGGGAAAACCAGGAAAAAAATTGCAAGGAACTGTGTGATTCAATGGGATTTTTTTATTTTTGCGAAATTTATATTTTTTTTCAAGCAAAGGGAACCCTAATGAAAGGGGAAAATAGCTAACTGATCGAACTGTCGCTAGAAAGATTCAAACTTGAAATTTGAATATACAAGAAATCCAACATAGGAAGTTGAGAGAAAGTGATTACAGATTGGTTTGCAGATTGGAGAGGGTGAGAGCCAACAATGTCGCTCTTGACCCCTTGGAGTCCGAATCGAAGTGCATCGTTTTGGACCCCTCCGATTTGGTGTGCTATGCCCTTTGGTGCTTCCTCCATCTTCTTTCTCTTCTTCGCTCTCTAACAAATCAGGTAAACGGCGATCTATGACTCTGGGGAAGAAGAAATAGCATACAAAGTGAATCGATATCAACAATAGCATTCAAATTGAAGAAGAATCAAGATTGAAGAAGATTTTTACCAGGGAGAAGGCACAGAGATTTTGAGACCCACAGTAACAGGAGAGAACGCAGAGCAAGAGGGTTTCGAGCGTTAATGATGAAAGGTTTTTGGTTGATTACATTTTAAGAAAGATTAACGGTACAAATTGGTCCACTTTTCGTACATGAAAAATTATCTTAATTATTTATCCTCTCAAATTTATAAATGTAAAATATTTTAGTCTTTTAATCCAGTTTCAACCTTCATTTACTAATTTACATATTTACGTGTCTCATTAACTATCCAACCTGACTTGGTAGTGGTTTTGCATGTGGCCTATGACAAACTACCTGAGAAAAACGAATAAAAAAATAAAAAAAGTGTACAATTTTAAAACCCAAATACTTAAAAATTATGCACTTCTTTTCACTTTTTATTCATTTTTCATGCCAAAAATTTATCATAGATCACACAGAATCACCAACGGGTCTAGTAGGATGGTTAATGAGACACGTAAACAAGTAATGGACGTCAGAACTAAATCAAGGGACTAATGTGTCATGCGTTTGTAAATTTGAAATACTAAATAGTTAATTTATTTTTTTCAATGACTAAAAGTGGGGCTAAGAAAATTTCAGGGACGAATTTAAGTCTTCACTCTTTAAAGAAAAAGTTTAATTGCTATGCCTAAAGTTTTTTTTTTTTGAAAAAAGTGTATACACCTTTTAAAATTTAACCCATTTGCAAATACGAATCTTCAACTATTATTTTCCCCAATTAGGCCTTAAACTTATATTATTATTAAAATCAACCCTTCAACTATTTTTTGTCTCAATTAGTCTTTAAACCCCTGCTATCAATAAAATCAATTCTTTTGTCAACTCTTTGTTAAATCACTAACGGTGAATAAATCCAACTGTTCATTTCACTTAAATCCAAACTCTTGATTGCATTTTTTTATTTTAAAAAAAGAAAGAAATTAAGAACAGACCCTCGAGGGGACGAAGGGAAACAGTAGTCACAAGTCACTCAAAGTCCAAAACCACCGCACCGGAGGCCACCACCACTCAAAATCGCAAGGTCCAGCCGCATCTTCAACAAAGGGAGGAAGAAGAGGAGAATAGAAGCGTGCAAGCCTCAAGACTTTGTTCTTAATTTGTTTTTTTAAAATTTTAAAAAAAATCGCAATCAACGGGTTGGAATTATACGAACTAAGCAATTGGGTTTATTCACTGTTAGTGGTCTAACTAAGAATTAACGTAAGGACTGATTTTACTGATAGTAGGAGTTTAAGAATTAATTAGGACGAAAAAATTATTGAAGGGTTGATTATACTAATAGTATGAGGCTAAGGACTAATTTGGAAGAAAAAAAATAATTGAGGGTGTCTATTTGCAAACATGCTAAAGTTTTGCGGGTGTATGCATTTTCTCCTTTTTTAATACTATCAATCAATCATATAAAGGCTCTGTTTGGCAAGTCCAATAAGTTAGCTTATAACTTATTGGCTAGCTTATAAGGTTATTTGACCACAGTAAAGGTGTTTGGTAAACAAACCTATCTCATTAGCTCATAGTTTTTCTTTATAAGCTAATTTATTTAGTTCATAGCTTATTAATTTTTTTCTTCTCATTTTTACCCTTATTAATTTAATGGAATTCTTATCTTACCTTTTTTTTTTGACCGGAATTCTTATCTTACCTAGTCTCTCATAAAATAAATTTTATATAAAAAAAGTCATATAAACATCTCATTTCATTTATATTATTTCATAAACATATTTAAAAATAAAATTAACAAATTAATATTCTAGCTATAAAGCTTTAATTATAATTTAAAATGAATTTATATAAAAATCATATAAATACGCCCTTTTATGTCATTTTACATTTATAAGCTAGGACAACCTTTAATTTATCAAATGCTTCAAATTCAACAAGCTAGCTTTTCAGCTATCAGCTAAAAATTAGCTTATTCACCATAATCTAGCTTATCAGCTATTTTTGCCAAAGAGAGTCAAAATCACTAAAGTTTAATTGTGAATGACTTTCAAGGTAGCTAAGATAATAGTCAAACATTTGTAAAAAATTCTTTACACTAATCGTGCATATTAATTAAATCTTTAAGGCTAAATATATTTTTGGTCCCTTATTTTTATTTTGGATTTTGATTTGATCCATCTTTTAATTTTCATCCTGATTTAGTCTTTAATCTTATCAATGTTACACTGTTTTGGCCCTTTCTGTCAAATTAACCCCAACAATGTTAGTTTTCTCGCTAGAATCTGGATTCTCTAGTCCGAATCTAACATTTAGAGAGAAACACAAGTTTGGAGAGAGAAAATTTCAAAGTTCCAACCTTTTGGTCGGTTGTTATCATGATTTGACCTTTCATGTGTTTTCTTTTGAATTGTGCTCGTAATCTATGAAATTGTGTTGTAACACATTACAGGTTTCATACATATTTTCACGATTTCATTGTGGATTTGGTTTTGATTTCGAATCTTATTTTGCTTAAGTGTTCACTTTTTGTTGAGGTTAGGTTTGACTTGAAATTTAAAGATATCCATGATGACGGTAAAATGAAGAACCTCTCCTTTAAATCTTGGGTCTCCTAGCTCCTTGGATTTATATCAACTAAAATAGTTTGGCTAAACTTTGAAGTTTGGAGAGAGAAAGAGTTGAATGCGTATGGTTTTTTATATGAAATTTGGCCTAATTTACCGTCAAAACTAATTTGGGGGTTATGACTTTGTTTGGAGATTTGTTATTATGAATGTATTGAGGGTAAATTTGAAGGGGAAAAAGGAGGTAGAAGGAGGAAAGAGGGATGAAGGAATAAGGAAGAGAAAGAGAAAAGGAGAGAGATAGTTCATTTCCGACGGGTATATCCAATTTTCGGTAAGTCAATACCGGAGATCTAACACTGTCATAATGGTGTTGACGGAAAGGAACAACTTGGAACAATTTTAAAACTTAAAAAGACCCGAACGGGATGAAAATTAAAAGAGAGACCAAATTGAAATCTAAAATAAAGATAAAAGACAAAAAGTATAGTTTAGTCAATTTTAAAAGAAATAATTAATGGTAACAACACATTCTTTTACACACTCTATATTATTGAGTGGATTTCATTTAAGATCAAATCATATGGATTCACTCTCTATTCATTGGGTTCCACATGAAATTCATCATACAATAGAGAGCGTGTTTGAAGGAAGGGAGTGTAGTAAAGAGTGTGTTCTTAGCATTTCTCAGAGTACTTCCAACAAGAACTGCTTAAGGGTTGCTTGTAAGAGTTGCTTCTATAAGAAACCGATTCTTATATAAGAATCTCCAATAAAATAAAGAGAGAAAAAATAGAGATTTACACTGGTTACCTTCTTCTGGAAATTGAAATAACAATAAATATGAATAAATATGTGAGTAACTTATGGGACCCATTTGGTAAATTTTTTAGAATTGTACCATTGAAGTGAAGAATTGTTTAAAATAATATAAAGTAAAACAACTCCAATGAGTTCCACTATTAGAAATGCTCTCACGAATTAATTTAACCTCCAAACTTTTTAGATTCCTCCCAAAATTTTCCCAATAAAAATTGAATTGAATTGGTATGTTTTTACACTTATTTAATTTAATTGATATACACTATCAGTGTAAATATTTTTTATACAAACAACCAATCAGAAATTGTCACATAATCTAAAATGTTTAACTCTTATCCTAACTACTTTAAAAATCATACACACCATGATTTTTGACTGGTTATCAGTGTAAAAAACTTTACACCGACAATACATAGCAATTAAACTCAATATAATATTAACCAATCATATTCATTGTAAAAAATATTTAACTTTTATAGTAATAACTTTAGAGTTTAATTGTTATGCATTGTCAGCGTAAAGTTTTTTTATATTATCAACCAACAACAAATCATGATTTGGGTGACTTTTAAGTTAATTATGATAGAGTTTAATTGTTATGTAGTGTCTGTGTAAAGTTTTTTACACTGAAAACCAATCAGAAATCATGGTGCGTGTGATTTTGAAGGTGGTTAGGATAAGACTAAAACATTTTTGCTATTTGACAATTCTAATTGGTTGTCTGTGTAAAAAATCTTTACACTGACAGTGTATATCAATTAAATCCATTATGATAAGAATCAAACATTTTTACTAATGTAACAAATTATAATTAATCAATAATGTAAAAATATTTTTCACTGTCAATACACATCAATTATATCCATAACTTTAATATTCACAAATTTATTCAGTAATAGAAACTTTATTATAATAACATTGTACAAAAAAAAAAATTTATAACAACAATACATTGAAATTGACGAAAACGCGAGCGAATTGTGAAGTAAATTATTTTGTGGAGTGGCACGACAGTCACAGCAGTTGAATTGGTTGTTAAGGTGAGGGTGTTCGGTGTCTTCATCTCCACCACTAATCAAACATTATCTTTCTTTTGAAAAAAATGAGAATAAAAATAAAGTATTTTCTCCGAGCACCAATGTCTATATGGCCTCTGTGGTTTTGAAAAAAAAAAAAAGAACAGAAGGAAGGGTTTATAGTTGAAATTGAAGTGGTTGTTTGGTGGTGGAAGTATGTCAGGTGTGGTTGCAGCAGGTTCCTCCTCTTCATACTCTGCCACCTTCACCGCCAGGAGCAGCAGGAGGAGGAACCACTCTCACCTCACACGTTCCAACACACTCACTCCTCCTCAATGCCAAGTACCATTCTTTGCTCATCCCATATTATTACAATTTAGAATCCGTTCTTTACTTGTTTTGTATCTTCATGCAGAAAACATGTTTACAAGGCCTCTCACTTCATGAAGCTAAAAGGGGTGTCTCACATTCCTTCCTTGGTGTTGGTGTTAGTAATAACAACAACAATGGTGGTTCCTCCATTGCTAAAAGGAGACTTGACATCACAGCAAGAACTACTGGAGCTTCAAAGACAATCGAGGTCGAGGTTGACAAGCCACTTGGCCTCACCTTGGGCCAAAAGTCTGGTGGCGGTGTTGTCATCACTGTCAGTATTAATAAATTATTTCAATGCAATATTGTAAAGTTTGAGGGAGACCATTTCAAATTTTAAATGTTGATGGATACTTACGTAAATTTATCTTGTACTTGTTGTATAGGCTGTTGAAGGTGGTGGGAATGCAGCAAAAGCAGGGTTAAAATCAGGGGACCAAGTCCTTTATACTAGCAGTTTCTTTGGGGATGAATTGTGGCCTGCGGATAAGCTTGGTTTTACTAAAACCGCAATCCAAGCAAAGCCAGACTCTGTCTACTTTGTTGTCAGCAGGTTCTCTTTATTTCCTTTTGCTCTTCACCTTTCTTCCAATTTCTCAATTGCATCCATTCTGTAGTGGCTTTGTTGCTGACTTAGTTTGTAAATTAATAAAAATGTAGCGATGTGCTAGTAGCCTAGGAAATTATATATGAGAATTAAGTTGTAAAGTAAGTTCCTGATTATTATTTCCCTTGGCCTTACCCTTTTCCTGGTAATTAGGACAATCATTTTTAGGGGAAAAGCTTATTTTACATGAAGAAAGGATTGCAAATGGACAATGCTGAGCCTGAGCATTCATTCACTGCACAACTTATACTGTTCTCTTTCACACCCTTTTTTCTTTTGTTTTTGCGGTTGTTGATTATTGGGAAAAGATGGAACATTGATAGAAAGGTAAGTCAGTCAGTAGTATGTTCCTCAAGTAACAAATTCTGTTAATTTCCTGAGTATTTGCATTTTACCAGATACAAGTTCCTCTTTGTTTCAGTGATGTTATTATGAACAATCAAGTTAAACTTCAAACATTCATGGTTGATATTTTAACTCCATCTTTTACATCTGATTCACGATCTTAGGAGTGATAGTGTTGCTCTACTATTGCTTAAATCAATGATAAGGATATTATGGTTTAATTTGACAAAAGATTATCTTTGCATACAGGAGAGTGAATCATTACTAATTAGTAATTACAGAAAGTATCACTGGTCTGTGTGATATCTGGTACAACTAAATTTTTTAGCCCATGGGTAAAAAAGGATAAAAGTGAAAGCAACGCTATCGAAGTTCAGTATGCAATTCAATGACTTGTTCTTTGTGAAAATTATTGTAGCACTTACAATTTGTTTTAATGGTATAAAATACACAGGAAAGTCTCTAATGTTCATGTGATCATGTCATCTATTCAATTATTTACTTAAAAGCAGAAATATCTTCATTTATTTATTTTTTATGAAGAGGTGCTGAGGTAGATGTTAAAAGGCTCCCAAAGCGTCCTGCTCCACCTCGCTTCGGAAGAAAATTGACTGAGACTCAAAAGGCAAGTCAAGAATCATTCTGAAGTCACTTGCATTCCTGCATACCTTTACTTCCTTGTATTTATTTATATTCCAGGTTGTACATGATATTTATGTCCGTTTTACATTCAGTGGTTAATAAAGTGCTCCACCATGCAGGCTAGAGCTACTCACATTTGCCTTGATTGTGGATACATATACTTCTTACCGAAACCTTTTGATGAGCAGGTAAGGGCAGCATATAAAAGTTTACTTCTCCCCTTATCCTCTCTCCGCTCCCCTCCCATTCTTTTCCTCCAGATGCAGACGGTTTTTCAAAAGATGGGATTATGCCTTTTATTTTTAATTCATTATGATATTATTTCTCTTGAATCTATGATTTTCATTGTTTCTTCAGTGTTGCTCTCTGCAGTATTCAAATCATCATTTGCTTGATAGACTTCTATCATTCTGTGTTATTTACTATCTTTCATGCTTGACAACCTGCCATTATATATATTGAGTGATTTATTGATCGGCATAATAAGATATGTGTTTCAAATGAATCTCCAACTAAAAAAAAGATATATGTTTCAAATTGAAATCATGTGCCAGGAGACTTTAATTATCTTCCTGATATATGATATTAGTTGAAGTTGAAGTTGGATTTATTTGGCACGCTTATTAATTTTGTCATTCTCCTTTTATATTATGTTTTGTAGCCGGACACATACAGCTGCCCCCAATGCCAAGCACCTAAGAAAAGGTTTGCTCGATATGATGTTAACACTGGAAAGGCTATTGGCGGAGGTTTGCCTCCTATTGGAGTTATTATTGGACTTGTGGCTGGAATAGGTGCAGTTGGAGCTTTGCTTGTTTATGGTCTTCAGTGAC
Source organism: Ammopiptanthus mongolicus (assembly GCA_039655645.1). Classification (NCBI taxonomy): domain Eukaryota; kingdom Viridiplantae; phylum Streptophyta; class Magnoliopsida; order Fabales; family Fabaceae; genus Ammopiptanthus; species Ammopiptanthus mongolicus. The sequence goes on along the minus strand of CM077343.1, from coordinate 106,511,307 downwards.
AATGCTAGTTTTATTTATGTTTTGTCCTCCAAAACTGTCTCAATCTCTGAGCTTGTATCTCAGAAACTCCTTCCATGTTCATCTGAAAGTTGAGCTACATTTGATGAGATAATGGCATTGTCATCACTTCTGGTAATAGATGAGTGGTTCCACCTCAAACAATCAAATGAAGATTCTGACTACATTCAACGTGCACTTGAACCCATCATCTGCTACTGGTCGCAATTTATATTAGCTCCAAAAAATTGCACATAAATGGTAAATAATACACAACTATGTAGAAGGATGGACTTCAATGTTGAGATGATGATAACATTAGCACTGAAATGCACCAGGACTTTTCCGTTGAGACTAGGCAATGGAAAAATTATTACATGTTCTTGGAGGATAAATAAATGTTTAAGAAAAAATTTAGGTTGAGAATTACTCGATATTTACCTAATTTTGTAGGAGGAACTATTAAATGAAAATTAAAATTCAATATATTGAAATTTGCAAAAAATAAAAACTATTATAAACATTTTTTTAAGCATGAATTTGGCTAAAATTTAATTTTGTTATATATAGAAGATTAATAGATGTAGAAACCAAGAATATGGAAATATGTTTTCTGTATATTCAATTGTGTGTCAATGTACAATGAGACGCTCCTATTTATAGGGCAGCATAGGAGACAAGAGAATAAAAATAAAATCCTATACAACAACTACACATAAAAGCCTAATCAATTATAATATCAATAACAAATCAAGCCTAATCAATAATAAATCAATCACAATATCGTAACATCCCCCCTCAAACTCAAGTGGGTTCAACGGTAACCAACTTGAGTTTGGACAATAAAGTGCGAAAGTGTTGAGACCACGGCAAGTATACCGAATCGTTATAAGTAATAAAACGGTGAGAACCAGATATCGTCCACAGGGATCGGTTGTCAAGTACTAATTCACAAGTTAAACAACTATTTAAACCAATATTTGGCATGAAGAGAGATCAGAACATAAACTAAAGCAATTAAACTATTTTTGGATTTTTCTTAGACAATTAGACAAACACTTAGGAGATAAAAATAGAGATAAAAATGCTAAGAATTTGATTTCACCCAATTATGAATCCGGATTCCTCATAGACAAGGAATCCTATGAATTATCGAAACCCCGATTATCCTAATCCCAATTGATTTGTTGAAGGTTAAATTCCCTTAATTAATTGAAACCTAATTCCTTAGTGAATCAATTCTACCAAAACCCCATCAATTAGCTAATTCCTTAGGTCTAATTAATAAAGCATGATGATGAAAGCTCTATGGAATCTGTGATACAACCACATCAATCAAGTCATCCATCCCTAGATACACTCAATTAATGGTGATGAATACAAGAGGCAAGTCCACATATCACCATTCCTAACATATACATGAACCCTCAAAACACAAGAATGATAGCTAAGCATTCAAATGTCATTAAGCAAAGTAAACATCACATCAATAATATCAAATGTTCATAAGATAATCAAAGAGTCAATTAAAACATCATCATAAAAAGATTACATCAAAACCCTAGCTAAAAAGGGAATTAACTAGACATGCTAAATCCTAAAATAAAATAAAATAAAATAAAGAGAAAGAGAAATAAACTAGGGAGAGAGAGGGAAACTCCATTAAAAGATCTCAGGTGCCAAGCACCCCTCCTTTTTCACTCTGAAGAACCCTGGGCGCTGCTCTCTATCACTCTGCATTCCTCCAATGCGGCTCCTATGCGCCTCCTCTCTTCCAGGAGCATTTTTTTCCTCTACTCCCAGACCTCCTTTTCTTTTGTTTCTTTTTCTTCTCATATAACAGACCCACCAAAGCTGCTGGAGCCTTTTTTTTTTCTTTTCAATTCTTGCGAACCTCCTTCACGTGGGCTATGGTTGAGCAAAAATAGATAATTGGACTTTTTCTTTATGTTCAATTTTGCTACAAGCCCAATGCCACAACTTTATTATTTCCTACAAATGTAAACAAGTAAAAATAATATTAAATTATTTCTAAAAACATAAAATTAAACTAAAATATGTAAAACACTATTAAAAACTCAACTAGCTAAACTTAGGTACAAAACTCAATCAATTAGCACGATTAGGAGTAAAAATCCACCCATTAAGCACATAAAAATTACATAATGTAGAAGATTATCACTCCCCCAAACCTAAGACTTTGCTTGTCCCCAAGCAAAAGTAGCTAAAAGCTAACAACACATCAACACAAAGGAACAGACAACCAAAGCAACAAACCAAATTCCTTATAGGCTTCAGAACGGATAGGAGATAGGAGAGTAAACCACAAATGAACAATACCAAAACAAGGCAAAGTTGCAGCATGAAAGGATTCCTAAAATCATAAGCATCATCAAGTAGCAAGTCCAACTTCAAAAATGCCAAAAAGCAGAAATCATAACAACCTTGCACAATTTTGGTTTCTTAAAAATTAAAGACATGGCAACCAGTAAAAGGAGAACAATCAGACTTCAAGTTCCTCACAAAGATGCACAACATCAATTAATCACTCAAGTGTATGGGTAAGTGTTTCCCTCAATTACACCATTAGAACCATGTAACAAAAGACTTGTTTTTCATCTAATTCCAAGTAATCACAATCCACATGCATGCACAAATCAAAGGGACTTTATTTTTAGGTTGTAACTTGACTAGGATGGAGGAAAAGGTAAGGAATAGTAAAAACAAAAACAAGTGAATGCCCAAGAGGATAGAAGAGCAATTAAAACCATTCAATCATCCTCAAAATAATGCGCACATATTTGCATCTCTCCATTCTCCTCTTTTCCTTTACTCCTTTGTGGAGTTTTTTCCTCAACCACATTCAACAACTTTTCTTTCTTGCCTTATTTCAAATATATTTTTTTTCATTTCTTTTTACTCTTTTTCTCTTTTCTTTTCTTTTTTTTTTTTCTGATTTTTTTTTTCACTTTGTACTCACATCATTCAATCACTCTCCCCCAAACCTATAACTTTGCTTGTCCCCAAGCAAATCACAAATGCTCTCCTATCCTCTAAGGGTTGGGAAGCAACATGGTCTTTCGGTTCATGGTTTAAGGGTGAGAAAAAAAAAATGGAATGCATTTAGCTCAAGAGGGCAAACAATGGAAATATATGCAAGGTTGGCTTTTTGGCTCAAGTGGCTCATGAAAAAAATGCCCTTATCATTTTTATAGCATGCATGCATATCAAGAAGCTTAGATAAGAATCAAGCAAATCCCAGAACATCAATTCAATGGTGCACACTCAAAAAGAATTAAACAATCAAGCCCAATTTACTCACAAGGTCACAACTAGGAATCCAAAAATTCAACCTCACTTCATTGCCACGAATTTAATAAAAAAGACTCAAACCACGCATTGAAGTTATAAAACCTACTTAGAAACAAAATTGAAAATTGAAAACTAAGCTACAAGAATAACCTCTCATTAAAGGAAAACCACCATGACAACAATGCACAATGTAATGATATTGCCAAAAATGGCAACCTACTACAACATCCCAAACCTTTTGGTTCTTGGCCTGAATTATTCTCACACAAACTAAACAAAACAAAATAACACGAACATGATCTAACAGAATTATCAATGACACGAATTAAATCAAAATTGCCTAACATGAATGACAACAGATAATCCAAAATCCAGCAATATGATCCAATCCAATCAAAGCATTCAATAGATAAAGCATGAAGCACAATGCATAATAAATCACACAGTTATGACAATCTAAAACTGAAAAGAAGTAAAATGAAAGCACTAGGCATCATCCTCCTCCTCATCAACTCAGTAGTCTCCATCATCAGCAGGTAAGTCCTCCTCCTCTTGTTATTTTGGGGGCCTTATATCCCTGAAAATCAGAAATCACAATTAGCATCAATATTAAGGTCACACAAAGCAGGCAGATGGACATCTTTGCACGCTTCGGGCAAAAAAATTCAACAGCAGCGATCAACTCGTGTAAACTTTTATCCCAATTCAGCAACCTCAATTAAAACCAAAGTTCTAGGATATTTCAATTGACCACAAAATTCAAAGCAAACCCTCAAACAGTGGTAAGATTCAATGGCAAAGCAACTGGCAGCACCCTCAATTTAGATCACCACTCCTAATTCATGAATGATAAAGAATGCAATTCAAGCACTTCAATCCAATTCAACCACAACAGACATAAAAGTGTAAGCCCTGTCACTTTTGCATACTCATCACAACTCCTGAGTCCCATTTCTTTTTACTTGAATTTTTACAATCAACATAACCCTTCCAACAATAAACATCAGAACCCCCAAAATTCAAGAGCATAACCCAACTGAAACTAAAGCTCCAGAAAAATTCCAATAAACCATAAATCAGCTGAAGAATGAGGGAAAATACAATGAAGAACAATTTTAAACTCCCCACTCCCAGTTGACATTAAGAACACAACCCTAACCTCAACTTCAGAGCACTCTCAACCCCCAAACTCATAAAAGATCATTTCAACAACAGCACCAAAGCAACACAAATCTCAAGCACACATTCAAAAATCCCAAATCAGCCCCCAATTTCAAAGAATAATAATGTCCCCCAAATTTTTGACCTAACCTCCCAAAATTGAAGCACGGCTGAATTAATTAGCTACCCAACCCTCACAGTTTTTTTAAAAAAAATTGAAACAGAACTAGATTAAAAGGAAGAACAGAACATGCATACCTGGTGGTGATTTAACGCAGAGAGTGACGGAGAACCACATATGCGTGTGTGTGCAGGAATGACGGTGAGGTGAAGAGGAAGAATGCGTGGTGGCAGGCAGACTGTGCGTGTGTGTGTGCATGGTTACGGTGAAGAAGAGCGGTGGGAAGGAGAAAAGCGCCTGTGTGCGGTGGTGGGAGACGATTCGTGGGTATGCAGGGAGAAGTGTGGGTGAGTCGTAAATGAGGGTCAAGGGTTAGGTCTGTGGGTGGTGGCTTGGGGAGGATGAAGGGCGGAGGTCAGGAAGAGAGAAGGGGAATTGTTGAGGGAGAGGAACGAGAATAGTGAACCAGAACAGAGGGTTATGGAGTATGTGGCTTTGTAGGGACGGAGGGTAGTTGGGGTTTGAGAGAGAGGGAAAAATGAGTAATGGGGAGGGAGGGTCGACGGACAACACGAGGGAGATAAGGGAGCATCTGAAAAAGACTGGCGTTCAGCACTACTGGAACTGAGCGAAGCGCGGACTATCCTGAGAGCAGGTAAAATGAAATTACCTACTAGCGCTTAACGTGGATAATGTAACGCTACGCGCCAATAACACAGAGACCAGAAAATTTTCAGTGCCTCAGCGCTAGTCCTTAACCAGAAATATTATAGAGACTCCCTTCAAACCAAACTCCCAACCCCAAACATGCTATCCACACACTCCAAACAAAGCATGTAGATATGGGATAAAGGATGATGCCATTTATTTAACAAAAACAACTAAGCACAACATTAAACACAATCTAAGCGAGTCTAAAAATCACACAACTAATGAAAAGAAAATGAAAATGAACTAAGTGAAGGGTTAAGAAAAATTCATTGAAAGGCCTCCACCCGGATCCCATTGCTTGAAGCATAAGGGCCAAGTGACAGACGAAGAAGATAAGATTATTCCCGGATCCCACGGCTTGGAGCATGGATATGGAAGCAAATGCTCGGGAATCATGGTGGCTTCTTCGAGTGTGAAGAACTTTTCAATCCCTCCCTGATCAAAGATAACCTCTTTATGAACAAAGTCTTCCCAACACAAATATGGTTTAACCTCTTGGACTAGCCATAGTACACTCAAAGCTAAAGATGCAAATTCCAATTTCTCAGGCAGAGGCTCAAACTTTTCATCATTTTCTTTTTTTATTATCACTTCTTCTTCTCTTAAACCATCTTCTTTTTGTTTTTCCAAAGTTGTTTCCTCTTCTTGCTCAACCACTTCTTCAATTTGTCTCTCTTTTTGTCCCTCCAACTCTAAATTTTTTTGAAAACTTGAAGTTGGGACACCTATGACCTTAGAATTGTTCACATTGCTTCCTCTCGGCATCTTAGCCATTTGCTCAAATATTTGCCCAACTCCAATTTCAAGATTCTTGATCTGAGCTTGGGTGTTCTTGAAGTTCGTTTGGCTAACTTGAATGAATTGTATGAGAACATTTTCAATAGTGGAGAGCTTGTCTTGTGGTTCTTGAGGCTCGTTGTGAGGTTGAGATTCTTGCTCCCATGAGGAATTTGGGTGCTTCATCATTCCCGAATCATAAGCACTCAAGTATGGATTGTCCATGTAATTATCCTCTTCTTGTATTGTCATTGGCAAGGAACTAGCCTCACAAAAGCCATTTTCATGTTTCCCTCCACAAAAATCACAATTTAAAGGTTGTGGTTGGATTTCCCTCACTTGCATAGCTTGAAGTTGCTTAGACACCACCTCCAGCTGCTCAATGATAAGCATCGTTTGAGCTAGAAGAGAAGTCTCAAAAGTTTGCATAGCTTGATTTTTTTTTTCTGAAACCAAAAAGACAACAAAAAAAAAAACAAACACAAAGGAAAATAAAACAGAAAAAAAAGTGTCTAAATTAGATGTTCCCCTTGTTGCTTCTGATATTGACAACACTAATCCCCGGCAATGGCGCCAAAAACTTGTTGAGACCACGGCAAGTATACCGGATCGTTGCAAGTAATAAAACAGTGAGAACCAGATATCGTCCACAGGGATCGGTTGTCAAGTACCAATTCACAAGTTAAACAACTATTTAAACCAATATTTGGCATGAAGAGAGATCAGAACATAAACTAAAGCAATTAAACTATTTTTGGATTTTTCTTAGACAATTAGACAAACACTTAGGAGATAAAAATAGAGATAAAAATGCTAAGAATTTGATTTCACCCAATTATGAATCTGGATTCCTCATAGATAAGGAATCCTATGAATTATCGAAACCCCGATTATCCTAATCCCAATTGGTTTGTTGAAGGTTAAATTCCCTTAATTAATTGAAACCTAATTCCTTAGTGAATCAATTCTACCAAAACCCCATCAATTAGCTAATTCCTTAGGTCTAATTAATAAAGCATGATGATGAAAGCTCTATGGAATTTGTGATACAACCACATCAATCAAGTCATCCATCCCTAGATACACTCAATTAATGGTAATGAATACAAGAGGCAAGTCCACATATCACCATTCCTAGTATATACATGAACCCTCAAAACACAAGAATGGTAGCTAAGCATTCAAATGTCATTAAGCAAAGTAAATATCACATCAATAATACCAAATGTTCATAAGATAATCAAAGAGTCAATTAAAACATCATCATAAAAAGATTACATCAAAACCCTAGCTAAAAAGGGAATTAACTAGACATGCTAAACCCTAAAATAAAATAAAATAAAATAAAGAGAAAGAGAAATAAACTAGAGAGAGAGAGAGAGGGAAACTCCATTAAAAGATCTCAGGTGTCAAGCACCCCTCCTTTTTCACTCTGAAGAACCCTGGGCGCTGCTCTCTATCACTCTGCATTCCTCCAATGCGGCTCCTATGCGCCTCCTTTCTTCCAGGAGCATTTTTTTCTCTACTCCCAGACCTCCTTTTCTTTTGTTTCTTTTTCTTCTCATGTAACAGACCCACCAAAGCTCCTGGAGCCTTTTTTTTTATTTTCAATTCTTGCGAACCTCCTTCACGTGGGCTATGGTTGAGCAAAAATAGATAATTGGACTTTATCTTTATGTTCAATTTTGCTACAAGCCCAATGCCACAACTTTATTATTTCCTACAAATGTAAACAAGTAAAAATAATATTAAATTATTTCTAAAAACATAAAATTAAACTAAAATATGTAAAACACTATTAAAAACTCAACTAGCTAAACTTAGATACAAAACTCAATCAATTAGCACGATTAGGAGTAAAAATCCACCCATTAAGCACATAAAAATTACATAATGTAGAAGATTATCAGAAAGCGACTGGGAGAATGAGGTTTGGTGAACAAATCAGCCGGCTGATCAAGAGTGCCAATGGAGACAAGATGAAGATCACCACGTAGAAGATGTTGACGAATGAAGTGACAATCAATCTCAATGTGCTTGGTGTGCTTATGGAAAACATCATTGTGGGCAATTTGGATGGCACTACGGTTGTCACAATAAAGATCAGTGGAGGAAGAGTGAGGTATCTCTAAATCAGCAAGAAGCAAACGGAGCCACAATATTTCAGAAGTAGTATCAGCAAGTGCACGATATTCGGCTTCAGTGCTAGAGCGAGCTGTCAGAGTTTGCCTCTTGTTTCGCCAAGAAATAAGAGAATCCCCGAGAAAAATACAAAAACCAGTGGTGGAGCGATGATCAGTGGGATCACCGGCCCAATCAGCATTAAAGTAGGCTCGAAGAGTTAAAGGAGATGCAACAGAGTAATGAAGACCATAAAACAAAGTACCTTTGATATATCGAATAATGCGGAGGACAGCAGCATAATGGGTAGTACAAGGGGCAGCCATGAACTGACTAACCAGATGAACAACATAGGAGATATCTGGTCGGGTAACTGCAAGATAAATCAAACTGCCTACTAGCTGACGATAGAGAGTGGCATCATCTAGCAAGGTGCCATCCTAAGGAGTAAATCGAACATTAGGTTCAAGAGGAGCGTGTTCAATTTTACTATCAGTGAGGCCTGCTCGAGAGACAAGATCGGAAGCATACTTAGCCTGTGAGAAAAATAAGCCATCACTAGAAGATAAAACTTCATGCCCCAGAAAATAACTTAGAGGTCCAAGATCCTTCATCTCAAAATATTGACTCAAGAACTGCTTAAGTTCAAGAATGCCGGCAGAATCATTTCCAGTAATAATCATATCGTCAACATAAAGAAGCAAGACAACAATACCGGTATCTGTCATACGAGTAAAAAGAGCAGAGTCATGACCACTAGAAGAGAAACCCAACTTACTGATAGTGTCGTGAAATTTAGCAAACCAAGCCCGAGGTGCTTGTTTGAGACCATAAAGAGCCTTACGAAGAAGACAAACCCTGTTGGTCGGACAAGTGTACCCCGGAGGAGGATGCATATAGACCTCTTCTTCGAGCTCACCATTAAGGAAGACATTTTTTACATCCATTTGTGTAAGTGGCCATCAGCGAGCGGCGCAATGGCAAGAAGAGTTCGAACAGAGGTGATGTGAGCAACAGGGGCAAAAGTTTCTTCATAGTCAATTCTATATTCTTGAGTGAACCCTTTTGCTACCAGACGAGCTTTGTACCGCTCAATAGAACCATTAGAAAGAGTCTTGATTTTATATACCCACTTGCATCCTACAAGAGGCTTGCCAGAAGGAGGATCAACAAGGTCCCAAGTATGAGTTTTCTCTAATGCTTGTAATTCGTCATGCATAGCTTGCTGCCAATGAGGATCGCTAGAGGCTTCCTTATAGGACTGTGATTCATGAAGGTGAAGCATAGTTGAAAAACAATGGTAATCACGAAGATAGGTAGGTGGAGTTCTTACCCTATGAGGACGCTCAACGATGGGAGGTGCAGGATCAGCGACTGTAACAACTTCATCAGAAAGAGAGGAAACATCGGAAGAGGCTGGGAGCTCACTGGAAGAACCTGCATCTGTGTCACTAGGAAAGTAATCAACATCGGGGTTAGTAAAAAGAGGAGTGAAAGTGCCTGGAATTGACTTAAACTTTGACAAGGAAGAGAACATTATATGTTCCCAGAAGACAACATGACGGGAGATACGGATACGCTGAGATATCGGATCCCAACAACGATAACCTTTGGGTTCTGTGCCATAACCAAGAAAACAACAAAGACGGGCTCGAGGCTCAAGTTTAGTGTATTCATGAGGTTGGAGAAGGATAAAACAAGCACAACCAAAGACTTTAAGGGAACTATAATCTGGTATAGTGTGATAAAGACGCTCAAAAGGAGAAACATTACCGAGGACAAAGGAAGGGAGACAGTTGATAATATGGACAGCGGTAAGAGCGGCTTCACCCCAGGCACGTTCGGAACAAGAGGCTGAGATAAGCATGGCACAGACAGAGTCAAGAATGTGACGATGTTTTCTCTCAGCGCGACCATTCTGTTGAGAGGTATATGGACATGAGAATTCCGACAAGGTACCTTGCTCACCAAGAAAAGATAACAATTTAGAATCACGATATTCCATGGCATTATCTCGGCGAAAAACCTTAATGAATTTAGAAAACTGTGTTCGAATCATATTGGCAAAGTTAACGTAAATTTGTGTAAGTTCATGACGATTTTTCATCATGTATAGCCAAGTAAAACGAGAGTAATCATCAATAAACAATACAAAATACCGAGATCCTCCCAAAGTAGGTGTGGGAGCAGGGCCCCAAATATCAGAATGCACAAGATCAAATGGTGCAGCTAAAATAGAAGCACTATTATTAAATGGTAAAGCTGGTTGTTTAGCAGTTTGACAAGCAGTGCAATTAAGAGACTCAGTTGAAACGGATCCTAAAAGACCCTGAGACACAAGAGGACGTAATTTACCAAGAGAACTATGAGCAAGACGTTGATGCCAAAGTTCAAAGGGAGAGGTGGTGGAAGCGGCACAAATGTTGGACACGAGAGGAACATGCAGGTTAGTGAGCTCAAATAGCCTTCCGATCTTACGTCCAGTCCCTATGAGTTGTCCGGTCCGCGGGTCCTGCACACGACAACCAGAGGAAGAAAAGGTGACTTCATAACCAAGATCACATAATTGACCAATCGATATAAGGTTAAAATTAAGCTTAGGAATGAGATATGTGTCAGGTAAACTAAGATTAGACAAGGAAATAGAACCCTGATGACTTACAGACATAAGAGATCCATCAGCAGTGTGTATGGAACGAGCAATATCATTTTCAGATAAGGACGAAAAAAGATGAGATGGAGAAGTCATGTGATTACAACAGGCAGAGTCTAAATACCATTTACTGTTACCTGATGTGGTGGAAAAGGCTGCAGGAGTATTACTATTACAATTACCAAAGGAAGGAAGAAGTCTTTTAAGAAGATACGCAAGATCATTGATGGAGAACGCAGGCAGTGTCTGGGAAGGAGAACCCGTAGATTCATTGGTAGCAGTAGCTAGTACAGGCCCAGAGGAACTGGGACGAGGTTGATTCATGTTCTGGTAAGATCGTGGAGGACGAGTGAGACAATTCTGAATCAAGTGTCCTGATATCTTGTAGTATCGACAACAATTTGTAGCAATATGACCTTTTTTCATGCAATTGTAACATTCAATAGTAGGGCAATCAGAGAAGGAATGTCCGAACTTATAACAATGACGACAAAATCTTTCCATTATACCACAATAAAATCAAATAATAGCACTATTGGAGCAGAATTGACGAAAACTGACTGCAAAAATAGAAAGATCTCACTGAGATACTTAAGGAAGGGATAACAAGGATGGTCAACACGCGGTCAACGGAGTCAGAGACGCTGCTCAATGGATCAAAGTACTGGTCAACACACGGATCTGGAGCGGGAAAATGGGTCAGATGCACAGGCGCGTGTAACACACCAGCGTACGTTTAGGAGACACGTGGCGGCACGTCAACTGTTGAATGGTGGCGAAATTTCACCGGCAGGTAGATCGGAGGATAGCGGCTGCAGCGGTATGGGCGGTGAGATGAATCGGTCACCAAAGTATGCAGAACTGGAGGACGCCGATGGTGGGAACTTTGGAACCAACAGTGGAGAAAACAGAACAGAGAAGGGGAATACCACAAGAAAAAAAACTAAGGACTCGTAAGCCTAAGCTCTTGATACCATTTAGAAACTAAGAATATGGAAATATGTTTTATGTATATTCAATTGTGTGTCAATGTACAATGAGATGCTCCTATTTATAGGGCAGGATAGGAAACAAGAGAATAAAAATAAAATCCTATACAATAACTACACATAAAAGCCTAATCAATTACAATATCAATAACAAATCAAGTCTAATCAATAACAAATCAATCACAATATCGTAACAATAGATATGTGATGGAGTGTGATAACAAGAAAGCATATGCAAGTTTCGCCATTTTTTGAAACAAAAGTTGAAGCAACCAAAAAGGATTAGTGTGGTAGTAAAGGGTGTGTACTTTTGCTTGCCTTGATTATTTAGGTTCTTAGAATGCGTCAACATATAGGGAATTAAGTGCATGTTAATTATTTTTCTTAAAAATAAATTACGCGAATAATTAATTTTTAAAATATTTTTATAACATTAAAATGGTAATTGCAAAAACGTGTTTGAGCCAAAATATTTCAAATTTTAAGAAAGAAGCCTAGTTTGAGCCAGATTAACTTTATAATAATTCTTAGGTGCATTTCACGTTGTAAGTTTAATATTAAAATTATCGTTAGGCCCTTGTCGTAATTGTTGGGCCCAAATAAGAATCTCAAAAGTGTGTTGTTGGGTGCATTGGTGTACTACCCGTTCTGGTGTTTTACTACTACATATACACTGACAGTGACACTACTACTGGTTTGAATTTGGCATCCCACTTTTGCATGCTGAATGGTTCATTTCAACTTACTAGCCCTGTTGTTATTGTTGCTGCTAGTAGGATCCTTTTAGTTTTACTCACTTCGTTCTTCATCAATAAGGTAATGTGCTTCTTCTTCTTCATTATTTAAATTGAGGAAAGGTTTGAAAGGAGGGCTTGTGTTTCGAAAGCTGAATCAGAGAACAGAGCCTCAACGATTTTTGAAAGCTCTAATTATACAACTTTGTGAAGCATTAAATTAAATTCTATTATTTCTTTTTGCATCTTTATCTTTACTTTAATTTTTAGCTTTTATATATATATATATATATATGGAATCTATCTTCAATATTTTAATTTCTTGGATTATGTGTTATATATTTAAGATGAATTGTGTGTAGACTAGACTTTTTTATATACGGATTATTGTATATGAATAAAATACATGAATTAAATATAAAAAAATCGAAATTGTGTGCATAATTTATTTAACTCTTATATATTTTTTAATTAACTTAATTCATAATAATTTAATTAGTATAAATATATTTTTTAACTCTCTAGTTAGTATAAATACTATTTAGTGATTATTACCTGAGTTTCATAAAATTTAAAAACATTCATTCACCTGATCGGCGTGGTCCAAAGTGATATGTTAGGAGAAAGATGCAGATGCAGATGCAGATGCAGATGGTAATAAAACGTAGGAAAGCAAATAAAATGGGGTAATTGGTTTGAACGAAGTAGAATAGCGAACACCAAAACAAACAAACAAACAAACAAACTCCAGTTGATTTTCACTTTTCACAAACACTGAATCTGAACTGAACCACACCAGCAAGTGGAAACGCTCACACTCCGAGTTTTTCTCCTTTGGATTCGGACCAGCACCCACCCTTTCATCACAGTCACAGGTGATGGCGAGTGAGTGATGTTCTCTTTCATAACCTCTGTTCAGCTACACTCTTACACGCTTTTTTGGCTGTCTTTTTATATCTGCCTTCACTTCTCCTTACCTGTTTGAACAAATGCCCAAGTGTAAGTGTAATGTCTGGACTCTCTGTGTATGATTTCTGATGCTTCGTGCTGGATTTTCGGGTTTCTGATTTTTTTCATTAATTATGTTTTTTTAAATATGCCCCCTTCAAATATTTATGCTATTTTCTGACTTGGTTGACATCAATTTTCTTTCTTGCTCTATCTGCACCTTGATTTTGTGTTATTAGCTACTTTCTGCTTAGGAATAGATTGATGGTATTTTATACTCAATTATTTAGAAAGTATTTATGAATAGTATAAATGGAAAACTAAGGATATAAACCAAAATAGAATGTGCATAATAAAATAGTATACCCTTTTCCTCTTCAATTTCTTTTCCCTTCCTTTCTGATTGAGAAGCCATACTTTGAGTTGGTTTAACTAGTTCATTTAGGGAATGCTTAGATCCTTCTCAATACAACTGATTCCAATCAACTAGGCATATATTTCTTTCTTTATTGAGTAAACTCCCATTTTGGTCCTCGAAAGATTTTTGAAATATCGATTTGGTCCTCCAAGGATAAATTTTTTACATCAAATAGTCCAAAAGTTATTGTTTACTGGGTTCAAATTGATGCCATTCAATGACCAAAAGTTATCATTTAAGGACTAATTCAATGTCACTAATCTTTCAATGACCAAATTGATGTTCCGAAAATTTTTCGAGGATCAAATTGGGAGTTTACTCTTTCTCACATAAGTTTCTTGGAAACTTGTTACTAAAATAATTATCATTTTGTGGTAAATAAACATGAGAAATCTAGAGTTCGGCATTAAGATTCATGGAATCAAGTCCGTTTGATCAAAGTCCTTTACTTCATGATTCTACTTTTGGTAAATATAGTGCGAAGTTATCAATTGCGGATGACGGACCATAGCGGAAGGCCAAAAATCCGCCATTTTAAGCTGCCTCAAAACGCCATTGCGGCCATGGCGCCGCCATCCTTCATAAATTGGCCATAGCGGTTGGCCAAAAATCCGCCACCGCAATCCGCCATGGCGGTTTTTTGATAACACTGATATAGTGAAGCTGTGTTGAAAAGAAAATGGATGCTTTACAAGGCTAAGAGAATTGCAATTTGATAACAAGATGAACATAACTTGAGTTTAATTTCATGATCTGTTTCGATTTCCCAAGTTTGACACCTATCAAGTTATTTACAATCTATGCTTGGGCTTTCATTTATCATATACTCCAGGAAATTTAACATTTTGGCCCTGTTGTGTGAAGTTGTCTATATATCATTGTAATATTTCCTTCTTTTTTTTTTTTTTTTTTTTTTTTTGCATTTTGTAGGGTGTAAAAAGCTTGGTTGTGGTGTGTTGCTATTGCTGTTGATCTGAAACTTCTCTATATAGTTCTATCCTTTGACCTTTTTACCCTCTCTCTCCTAGTGGTGGGAGGCAGACATGCACATTGGAGTGATGGTGATGATGACTCAAACATTGAAAACGATTGTGTCATCCTATCATGACCATGACAAGAATTCCCGCCTCTCTCCTGTGCCTCCTGGTCGACCTGGAAGCCATCAATGGCGCCGAAGCCGCACTGGTACCTTGGCTGTTGCCATAGCAGCACTTCTCATGTCTACCACTGCTTGGCTTTCCCTTGTCTTCTATGATGCAACTTCTTGTTGCTTTCATCGCTTAAAGGACTGGGAAAGTAGCTCCCATTTATTCCCTTCGAAGAAGTGTGTTCCTCATCGTCTTTCAAAAGAAACACCTCCACCTTCTCTCCAATATGGGACCAGGGGAGACCTTCATCGCAATGGTAGCAGTATCGTTGAACAAGAAGGCTTGTCACTTAAACATATTGTTTTTGGCATAGCAGGATCATCTCAGCTTTGGAAACAGCGGAAAGAATATATCAGACTTTGGTGGCGTCCCAATGATATGCGTGGCCATGTGTGGTTAGATGAACAAGTGCTTCAAGAAAATGGAGATGATGTATTGCCCCCTATCATGATTTCTGAAGGCATCTCACACTTTCACTATACTAATCCCATTGGTCACCCTTCTGGCCTCCGTATTTCTCGCATTGTCACAGAGAGCTTTCGCCTTGGCCTCTCAGATGTGCGCTGGTTTGTCCTCTGTGACGATGATACAATATTCAATGTGGATAACCTTGTTGACGTTCTCAGCAAGTATAATTCCTCTGAAATGATTTACATAGGTAGCCCCTCGGAGAGCCATTCATCAAACACCTATTTTAGTCACTCAATGGCCTTTGGTGGTGGTGGGATTGCTGTAAGTCAACCACTTGCAAAGGCACTCTCTGAGATTCTTGACGAATGCATTGAGAGGTATCCCAAACTTTACGGTAGTGATGATCGACTGCATGCTTGCATCACTGAACTTGGAATTCCTCTGACCTGGGAGCATGGTTTTCACCAGGTATTTTGTTGATCTATTTCCATCTCTCCCTTCCTCCATTTTTATTTTGATCACATCTTTTTTACTTTTCAACTTTTATTTTCTTTCCATTTTGAAAGTAAGGAAAATTTTGGTCAGGTGTATTATATGACTATCATCCAGCCGATTCATCAACTAGAATTGATAACTGATCAGGATTATTTTTTCTTCTTTTAATCTTTCAGTGGGATATAAGGGGTGATGCCCATGGTCTTCTATCCTCTCACCCAATAGCACCATTTGTGTCAATTCATCATGTTGAAGCTGTTAATCCCTTTTATCCTGGCTTGAGCTCTTTGGATAGCCTGAAACTTTTTACGAAGGCCATGAGAGCTGATCCCAGAAGCTTTTTGCAGCGTTCGATATGTTATGACCATGCTCAGCATCTAACATTTTCAGTGTCACTCGGCTATGCTGTTCAAGTCCTGCCTAACATTGTTTTCCCCCGTGAGCTGGAGCGCTCGGAACGTACCTACTCTGCTTGGAATGGTATTAGTCAAAGGAATGAATTTGATTTTGATGCTAGGGACCCATCTAGATCTGTTTGTAAAAAGCCTATTATCTTCTTCCTGAAAGATGCTGGAAGAGAAACCAAT
The DNA here is from genome assembly GCA_039655645.1 of Ammopiptanthus mongolicus. Taxonomy (NCBI): domain Eukaryota; kingdom Viridiplantae; phylum Streptophyta; class Magnoliopsida; order Fabales; family Fabaceae; genus Ammopiptanthus; species Ammopiptanthus mongolicus. Next base: position 106,494,724 of record CM077343.1, on the reverse strand, counting down.
GCTTCTTGGGGTTCATATGTTCGGAATAGAGATAAAGATGATTTCAAAAGGAGAATATTCTGCTTTCCTTACTTGCCCCCTTTGCGTAATGTGCGAGAGATCCAGGTAGTGGTACAGCCTTTGAGCAAGAATTGGCATCTGGTATGTTCATAGCTCTTAAAATAAAATATGATGGTATTACCAGTTTTTAATCATGACATTTCTAGATTCTACTGTTTGGTTGTCCTAGGTACCACGTCGTCTCTGTTGTAGGCAAAGCCAAGCAGACAAAGAAATCTTCCAAATCTCAGTTGGGCAGTGTGGGAAGGGAGCTTTTAGCTCTGTCTACTGATGTGTATGTGAGTTTTTGGGATGGCATGTTAGGATTACTGTCTTATGGTTTGTACATGATTTGGACTTTAGTGAAGAGCTAATTCCATGCGGCATTTTTTAGGTTTTACCTTGAATCAAGCTTTCTGAACTTCTATTTTTATATGGCATACTTAGAAGGTTCCTAACACTGAAAGCTGAAGTATTCAAAAATTTCCCTCCATTTCTTGTCCTTGCCATGTATAGATTTCATCGTGAACATGAGTCTAACACTACTATAAAAGCTCTAATTGAGCCACCATACCATTCTAATTCACAGTAAGGATAACTATGCTTAGATTCCTTATGTCCAGGGTAATTGTGTGCACACTTACGGGGACACCTGAATTTTGTCTTATCATTCCTACTTGCATCTTTGAGGGAAGACAAACCTTTAAATCCTCCCTCGACCATTCTATTTGCGTGTTTGGATTGGCGGTAGTTATGCCAATATCACGTTTTGAATGGCAGATTGGTAAATTTTTTTCTATATAACGTAAAAGCTACTAATTGTAGCTTTCACGTCTGCGGCAGGCAGACGTGAATACAAACATGCTATATGTAGGTAATGTATTAATCCCCGTATGCCATCAGGAAAAGTTTCACATGGGAAGGCCACTACTGCAGCACGCTTCCTTGATCTTAATTTCTTCTTCCATCATATATAGAGCATCCACTCATTTTGTGGAATTTGCTTTCAACCGACACCATCTTGGTACAATCTCCTGCTAGTCTTACCTCATTCCCCTTATAATGTGGACGATTCTTCAAAAGACTAGGGAAAATTTCATGGTTATAGATAGTTGAGAGGGTTACATCCTTTTTCCTTTTTTCGACAAAAAAGGATGGAGATTTTAAATTAAGAAACACTCATTTATGAGGTAAGATTGCAGATTCGAGAAAAGTGCATCTTATTTTACTTTTGCGAACCAATACAACATTTGAAATGCTGTATGAAGACTTCATATCTCTAGTGTTCCTCTTAACCCGAATCCAAACTTAAATTATAGATATGACTATCTCAAACATTAGAAATTACATTATACTCTCTATTGATTGGTGCAATCAGTTGGCTTAAAGGAGACTGTCTTTCTGTCTAGATCAAATCCAATCAAAATGTTTGCTTGAGCAAAATTGCCAAATATATAGTCTCCATCATCTGTGCCTGCCATTGAAAAGCAGAATATCCCATCTTTTGGTGGAATGAATGTTTGTATTGGCGTCAGATTCACATCTGCTCCTTCAAAATGAGCAGTCAAAATTGGCCCATCCAGATTTGTGTCACTTTGATAACAAAGCTGTGTGCCCAAGTCAGGGTCATCCTCAATTGGCATCAGGCTACTCTGCACCTTCATTTCCTCTACCAAACGGTCATAAAATTCTTGTGGTAAATATGTTGCTGGTGTACCTGAATCAATCATTATATTCCCCTTGGAAAGCATTTCTGAATAACTGAAAGGCACAAATGTGTCTCCAACACTAATACCTTCCAGTGTGACTAAATAAGGGGTTTGACCTTCCTCAGAGACCAAAGGAGTTGTCACAACTCCTTCACCTGAAACATCACTGACATCACCAAAACTAATTGTGCCTGAAGTGTGAGGGTCTGCATGAAAAGGAACCAGGCACTGAGAGAACCTTTTGCTCCCATATAGGGTACCAATTTGTGAAACAAGGGACAAAGGTCCTCCACCCAATCCAATTATTCCCATGTCGTTTTCATTGAAAGTTCCTGAGTTGCTGTGCCCACACCCAAATGTAATGTCACTAACAACAGGCTCTCCATTGGTGGAACTAAAGGTGACTGTTTCCCTTGCAAGGACCCCATTTGTTACTGAACCATCCCCATAGCTATAAGTATAAGTGCACAGTTGTTTAGAAGAGCAGGAGTGACCAAAGAGTGAATTACACTGTTCTGAGTCACAAGGCATGACACTGTATGTTTTGGACCTTAGTGGCTCAAACATTGGACTTTTCTGCTTATAGCATCTATTGCATGGTGTACATTGTGCCCACACAAGGTCACTGCCTGTGTCAACCAAACCATATATGTCCACTGGTGGTGTTCCCAGTGTGAGCTTCATGAGATAGTCACCATTGTTGGCTGTCACTCTAGTGAAGGGACCATATGAGCGAAGTCTATGTTTATGAAGTACATATAATTTATAGAAGGGAGAATTGGGTGAATTCTTGCGGATTAGCTGAGCACTGAATCCGGGGTTGTAAGCATCATTTGGTGTTTGACATAAGAACATATACAGAACAAAGAAGCACCAATGGAAGCAGAGAATGTTGGCCATGAAGTTTAGCAAGGGACAAACTCATGAAGGGTAGATGATAAGATGAATATGTCTGGTATATAAAAGCTAGAAGATAGTGTGATGAAAATGATTTCAGTGGAGGTTAGTCACGAGGCATAAACAAGAGCATCATGTGAATGATTTCTGTTACAAAATCTTCAGATAATGTTACGCCATACAACTATAAATTCCACCATAATTTATTATTATTATTTTTACTTTTTTCGAGGTATGCAGAGGGTTGAATGACCCAAAACCACCCCAGAGAATCTGGAGAAAGTTACGCAACGGATCACCATTCATCCAATTAGGTAGAAACCGGCCGAAAGGAGGTGCCTACATATATCAACTCCTCATTTGACTTTTGCAGTTCGACTCTTTCAATGTGTATGTTTTGGGTCTTCCTAACTAGTGTTTTAAGGGCATTGGTTAAGGAATAAAAATTAGAAACTTTGTATTGAGAATTATAACTTTTAAATTTTGAAAAAATTGAATACATCATTTTTCAATACATAATTTCTATCTTTGTTTCCTTAACTAATTCTTTTAGGGCACTCGTTAGCATTTGCGTATGTTTTAACTAAGTAGATCAACCAAACTCCATTGTTAACCTTACCGCAACTCTAATGAGAGTTACACCTTCCGGTCCTTAATATTAGAGACAAAAGAGTGACTTTTGTTTTTGTCCAATATATAAGAAAAAGTGACTCATTTTTAAATGTATTTAATGTTAAATTTCAATTATACCCTTACTTATTATGAGAGAGAATATTAGTGAATTAGGAATGAATAATATAAGGGCATTTATGGAATAAAATTTAAATTTATAGGAGTATTAAAAGAAATCAATAGATTCAGATGCATTTCCTTGGTCTTGGTGATTTTGGTCATTTGTTTCTTGTATTAAGGACCGGAGGGTGTACTTAGCTATATTTGCATGGGTTGCTTAACAATAAAAAAATTATTTTGATATACCACATGATTTTGGGTTGCTTAAAATTGGAGAGTTGCTTGTTATGGGTTGCTTAGCATTTGTGTGTGTGCATGTAAGAGAGAGAATATTTTTTAGTTAAGCAACTTATTGATAGGAACTCTAATTGGAGTGAAAATTGATTGGATTGCTTAAAATTGAAGTGACATGCATAGACCCACTTAATGGGATAAAGTGAGTTGCTTATACGAAGAAGTGAAGAACATTGGAGATGCTGTTATGGCTGCTGATATTTTTGTTGAATATAAGGATTTTTTTTAATATATATTAATAAAACATGTATATAGGAAAAAAAACTGCATAGTTTCCATGCATCATTAGGAGTAGGATTTAAGAAACAAAAAGGCAAAGGCAGCCTGAGTAGGGATGGCAACGGGGCGGGAAGGGCACGGGTAGCACTTCTCCCGTCCCCGCCCGTTACCTGTGCGGGTATTTTGCGGGCGGGTATCCAACGGGTTTCATAGATATTCGCGGTTTTGCGAATATCCACGGATTACCTTTTTCAAAAAATAAATGCTTTTTTTTTTTGAAAAATTGTTGAAATATGGGTAATTTCAATTGAACTAACTATGTTCATACAAATAGATGTTACGAAATTACGAAAGCATTATCCAATTACAAAAGTTTCTAACAAGAGTAATCAAATACATTTGTTTTCTCCAAAAATAAAAGTTACAAAAGTTAGGATTCACTTGAAACATCCTTGGATTATGTTTTCTCCTAATACAAAAGCTACAATATCTAGAATATATATAATAAAGGGTATTATAATAATTTAAGTAACGGATACGGGTATCCGCAGGCACGGGTAGTGTGATACCCGCCCCCGTCCCGTTTATAAGAGGGTATTGAAATTATCCGTTTATTTTATCAGCGGACACCCATTTAACTGCCCGTCTTGTGTCCGTTGCGGATCTTATCCGTGGATATCCGTGGATACGGGTAAAAATGCCATCCCCAAACCTGAGAATCTTTAAAGATCAGTTCACCAAAGCATGAAATATGATGTTTTGACGTTTTATAACTAACAAAGCATAAACATTAACGTTATACATGATTCACGGGTAATTGATGTCCGTGACCGTGAGTTACTCACAGTACAATGGCCGAATTTCGCATGACACCAAAATAGCTTATTAGTTCATAAAAAAATAGCTTATTAGTTAACAAACTTTTTTTATTAAACAAAAGTTAGTAGAACTATTCGGTAAATGAGCTTCTTTTTTTTAAAAAAAGGTCTTATTTAATACTTCCTCCGGTCTTCAATATGAAAGACAAAACCTTAATTCATCAAGATCAAGAAAAATTATTGAAATCAATTCATTTTTAATTTTACTTCACAAATGCCCATATTTAATTACTACAAATTCAACTAACTTATTTATTCATAAATCCAATCACCATACTATCTAACCAATGAGTAAAGCACTTGCATGAGGAATTGTTGAGTCTCTTTAATATAAATTTTACAATAAATAAAGGTAGAAATGAAATTTAACATAAAAATTAATCACTTTTTCTTATATATTGGACAAAAAAAGACCCTTTTGTCTCTTATATTAAGAACTCGAGGGAGTAAGTGAGTAGAGGCACCTTATTAAATAAGCTAGGAGTTGCATGGTTTTATTTTTTTTAACTATTATTATTATTATTATTATTATTATTATATAAATATATATAAGCATGTCCTTTTAGGTCATTTATCAGCTGTTCAACTATGTAATAAAATTCCACAATTAAAAAGTTTAATATACAATATCAATATGGCATACTTTATTTTAGATACACTCCTGTGCCAAAATGGACTATTTTAGAGCATCTCCAATTGGAGTTGCTTAAGAGCATCCACAATGGTAGGTTTTTTTTTTTTTTTGCTTTTTAAGCACCCTTCCTATCAAGAACCCACAATTAGAGTGAGGTTCATATCAAACATTCAATTTTGTGAGGTGCTAAAAATAAAGTGGGATATTCTTGTACTTTAAAAACATATTGATGGGGCCATTTAGTAAAACTGTTGATTAAATATAATGATTTGTAAAAGTGATGGATTGGAGGGATGAGGTGTTTAAGTTGTATAAGTAAAAATGAGTGATGTGTAAATGCGAGACTGACTTAAGAACCTCAAAATGAAAAAATATGGAATGTTGGGTTATAGATGCTCTAAGGGTTGCATAAAGCTAAACAACCGTTCCTTACTCAGTTGCACCATTGAAATGAGCATATATAGGTGGACATGAGTTGCTTGTAAGAGTTGATTCTATAAGCAACCGATTCTTATATGAGAACCTCTAATAAAATAAGGAAAGAGAAAGAAATGGAGAATTGCGTTGGTTACCTTATTCCAGAAATTGAAATAACAATAAATATGAATAAAGATGTGGATAACTTGTGAGACCCATTTGCTAAAGTCTTTAGAATTGCACAATTGGAATGAAAAATTACTTAAAGTAATATAAAATAAAAAAGTGTGAATTGACATGATAAGACCCATAAAAAGATAAGTTAGACATATGTTCTTAATCTTTGACAAGTATCCTTAAGCGCTTAGTGTGAAACTAGTCACTTTTGTTGTATGGAGACGGCCTCTTCCAAGTTTTAATAGTGTGTCTAGCTCGAACCCTTGACATTATAAAGGCCTCTCAACTTAACAACTCATTTTATATATCTTGATAATAAGTAAATATTTTACAATAATAATATTGATGGCAATGTAGTCAATATCAAATAATATTTTGATCATCAATATGAACAAAGGTAACCTATAATGTTTAGGCTAAAAGTTTTATTTCATAATAACTATCATAATTGACATTAACCCAATTATAGATATGTTTTAGAGTTTAATTATAATATATCATCAATGTAATCATATTGTCAACTAATCAAACATCACCTCATATACCACAGTGAATTTGATTTATATCTAAGATTATTAGAAATTACATTATAATAATCTCTAGATTTTGGTGCAGTCGATTGGCTTGAAGGAGACTATCTTTCTATCTAGATCAAAACCAATTAAAATATTTGATTGGGCAAAGTTGCCAAATACATATTGTCCATCATTAGCCCCAGCCATTGCAAAGCAAAATACCCCATCTTTTGGAGGAATGAAGGTCTGTATTGGCATCAATTGCACATCTGCCCCCTCAAAATGAGCAGTTAAAATTGGCCCTTCAAGAAATTTGTCACTTCTATAACAAAGTTGTGTCCCCAAGCTGGGGTCATCCCCAATGGGTGTAAGGCTAATCTGTGCCTTAAATTCCTCTACCAAACCGTCGTATAGTTCTTGTGGTATATATGTTGCTGGGGTACCTGAATCAATCAATATATTCCCCTTGGAAAGCCACAAATTTGTTTCCAACACTCAAGCCTTTCAGTGTGACTAAATAATATGTCTGACCTTCTCCAAATACCAAAGGAGTCGTGACTACTCCTTCACCTGAAACTTCACTATCCTCACCAAAACTAATTGTGCCTGAAATGCTAGCATCCGTATGAAAAGGAACCAGGCACTGTGAGAACCTTTTGCTCCCATAAAAGGTTCCCATTTGTGAGACAAGTGAAAGAGGCCCTCCACCCAATCCAATTATTCCCATATCATTTTCATTGAAATTTCCAGTGTTATTGTGCCCACACCCAAACAAAATGTCCCTAACGACAACATCCTCTCGATTGGTGGAACTAAAGGTGGCTGTTTCCTTAGCAAGCACCCCATTTGTTAATGAACCATCCCCATAGCCATAAGTATAAGTGCAAAGTTTTTGAGGAGAGCAGGAGTGACCAATGAGTGAATTACATTGTTCTGTGTCACAAGGCATGACACTGTATGATTTGGACTTCAAGGGATCAAACATTGGTTTTTTCTGCTTATAGCAACCATTGCAAGGTGTACATTGTGCCCATACAAGATCGCTTCCTGTGTCAGCCAAACCATATATATCTCAAAAGGTGGTGTTCCAAGTGAGAGCTTCATGAGATAGTCACCATTGTTGGATGTGACTCTAGTGGTGGGACCAAGGTTGTCAGACTCGCGAGTCTACGTAAACTCGTGGAGCGTACGTAAACTCGACACGTAGACTCGACTCGTAGACTCGTAAGAGTCTACCTAGTATAAAAAAACGTATAAATGAAATATATACATAGCATAAAAGAGTAATACCATAATCATAATCATAAAACATTAATTATTATTATTATAATTATTAGTATTACTACTATAATAATAATAATTATTATTATTATTACTACTACTACTACTATTACTATTATTATTATTATTATTATTATTATGTAATTGGACCTATGGAGTTCACCAGCCCAAACTATTTGCTGGTGTGTTTTGGTTTTTAATTTTGACTAGATGGACCTTTAAGGCCCAACCCCCATCTTCTTCCCCAACCTAGAGACACTGAGGCAGAAGATTAACCCTAGATTTTCCAACACCATCAGAAACGGCGCCCAACAAGAAGGGGAAGGCCACCCCTTCATGCAGCTGCCTTTGTGCAGGCGCGGGGCGGAGGACTCGCGATAGGTTCGACAGGCTCAGCAGGAAGTAAGACACGGTGGCTCTGGAAAACTCGCAAGGATGGGGAGGAGCAGCTTCGCGCGGTGGTGGTCCGCGGTGGTTCGCCAGTTTGCGGCTTTATTCGCAGAGGAGATTCAGCCGATTGTCCAGTCGCAGTGCAAACTCGGTGACTCGCACCTAAACTCGCGATTTTGAGCGAGTCTGACCGATTCATATCGAGTTTGACCGAGTTTGCTCAGAAACTGATTCTACCTGCGAATTAACCAGTTTTGCCTAACTAGAAACGTCGACTCGGACGATTCTACGAGTCAACTCGCGAGTTTGATAACCATGGGTGGGACCATTTGGGGAAGACGGTTTCTTGGGAACGTGGTAGAATGAGTGAAATTCATTTTTACGAGGTTTACCTGATTTATGAAAATGAGAATTGCGTGAGTTCTCTGGCGAATTAATTGAACGCTCAACCCAGCATTGTAAGATTGAATTGGTGTGTTACTTATGAACATAAACACAAGAAAGAAGCAAAATCGAAAGCAGAGAGTGTTGGCCATTAGGTTTATAGCATGCGACCATAAGTCATGTGGAATGTAGACCAAGTTTATCTTATATAGGAGTATAACAAAAACGGCATACCAAAGGTTTAACATGCGAGTGATTTTCTGTTTCGTGAGCATTAATTAACTTATGTTATTCATTTTTTTTAGAAAAACGTGTTCAATAGTTATTTTAATAAAATTGTGGCCCTCTGCCTTCCGCCTTTGCTTTTATGTATCAGCAAGTTGACCAAAAAAATTATGGAAATATAAAGTGATGTGTGTCCAAGTACCCTTTCTTTTAGGCCCGTCTCCTATCATTGCATTAAATACAAATAACTTTGTTGACAAAAATAGCAAAAATAACCCCAGCTATCTCAAATTTTAATAGGTGGAAAATAGTAGTTTAAAATTATACAATTCCATATGGATTTAATTAGTATTAATATACGATGACAGTGTAAAGATTTTTAAGATTATCAATCAATCATAAATTATCACATTAGTAAAAAAAAATTTGATTTTAATCCTAATTACTTTAAAAGAACACCATGATTTTTAATTGGATGACAGTGTAAAAAACTTTATACTGATAATATATAGCAATTAAACTTATTCATAAACCTATTCAACATTTAATCATAGACAATTACAAAAGGATTAGTTTTTGTTATTGGTTGGAAAATATAAGCTTATGGGGAATCGCTAGAAAGGCCAATGATCGTATGTCAACTTCTAACCTACATTGTTTGTTTTTTCTTGTGTGACACAATTATATTTTAAAAGAAGACAACTTAGAATTACGTTGATTGGATGGCAAACTTCAGTTTGTCATCTGAGTCGTTTACTACCATGGTGATGCTCTCTCCATCGATAGAGTTGCCGTCATTGTTAGTTAGCCATGCGGGTAGGTCACATTCTTACTCATTATTATTGCTTTTAATTACTATATTGAATATTTTCAGAGTTATCTAACTATTATTTTTCTCTCTCATTATTATTCTCAATTTTTCATTCTTGTAATTTACTATTAACCATTTTCAATTTCCAAAGTTAGCTAATCATAAAACTTAAATATTTTCTCTTCAAAATTTTTTAACTCTCTCATTCTTTTCTCTCTTTTCCTCCTTATCTTCATATTCTTTTGAAGTGAATTCTCAAAGAGGGTAACTGATATCAAATTGTTTTTTTTTTATGCTCAACGGGGCTAAAAAGCCCAAAGAAAGGAAAATTACATAAAAGAAACTACTCGGGGTAAGGAAGCCCCAGAACCATCACTGAGAATAAGCGTAGCTAACTCCGTTGGAGAAGAATAAAAAACATGAACTCCTAAGTCAAAACCCAAGCTTCAATTCGCAATCCAATCAGCACATCTGTTGCCTTCTCGAAAAGAATGGATGAACTCTAGTTGCCAATCTTTGTTCTTCCAACTAAAAATTCTTTTCAGCAGCTTGCACTGACTACCCAACAAAGAAGGGCTACTATTTATAAGCTGAATAATAGAAGACGAATCAGATTCCACAACAAGCTTCTGAATCCCTCTCTCCCAAGCTAATTCTAGCCCTTTGAGGATATCCCAAAGCTCCGCTGTGAAAGCAGTGCATTCCCCTATATGCATGGCAAAACCAAAAAGGAAAATTACACGATCATCACGGATAATACCACCACAACCCGAATTACCTGGATTACCTTTAGAGACACCATCTGAGTTTAGTTTCCACCAACCACTGCAAGGAAATTTCCAATTAACTGAGATAGTTGCTGTGCGTCTAATAGAGAAAACATTCTCTGACGCGTAAAACTTGGAGCACTGTAAAGCATAATTAACCACATGCTTTACTGGAAAAGTGGGGCGCTAAAAGTCAGGTTCATTGACGCTTTTGTTCCTCCAAAACCACAGGTTATAACACCTAGATGCAAAAATAGAGGACCAATGATCCTTCTCCCAGTATCCCAAAGAATGAGATAGATTTAACTTTATCCACTCTTTAAGATTTGCCGAGAAAAAAGCCTGAACATGCTCTGATTTAATAAGTGGAATCCAAAGTTGTGTGGCCCTTGGACAATCACGCAAAACATGGAGAGAAGATTCCTCCACCCCTGGACAATGAAAACAATTGGGAGAAGCATTACTCCACTTGCTCCTTCGAAGGTTTGTTAATAGCCTATCATGTCCAACTTTCCATAAATGAATTTGCAATCTGAAGGGGCCTTTCCAAGCCCAAATAATATCCCAAAAGCCATCATTTGTCATGATTTCCGATCCTTCTAATGCCTCATAAGCACTCTTCACAGAGAACACTCCCTGGTTAGTACCGATCCACGCAAAGCTATCCGGACCATCCTCAACAGTTGGAGCAGGGAAAGCTAATAATTTTCGAATACAAAATTCAGGCAAAAAGGCATGAAGCCTATCAACATTCCAAGAGCCATCTACATCACAATAGCTGCTCACCGTTTGGAAAATTTCAGTCAAAGACAAACCATCAGGAGCCCAATATTCTAAGCTCCTCTTATCATCCAACCATTTTTCTTTCCAAAACAAAGTGTCCCTCCCATCACCTATTTCACGTCGCACATTAGATAAGAGACAAGGCCAGAGTTTAACAATTTGCTTCCAAAGAAAAGAATCTTGAGCTGACGCAAAAACTTCTTTACTCAGATCCTTACCTCTAGCATATTTACCACGAAAAACATTCACCCAAAGGGCATGAGGCTTAGCCAAAATACCCCAACAAAGCTTAAGCAAGAAGGCATCATTCATCACAGAACACTTTTTGAACCCCAAACCTCCAAGAGTACGAGATTTACACAAAGTCTCCCAACCAACAAGATGAATTTTTCTACTCTCAGAAGAAGAACCCCAAACAAAATTACGTTGGATCCTTTCAATTTCTGCACAAGTAGAACTAGGAAGCTTGGCATGCTGCATGAAGTAATTAGCCATAGTACCCAATACTGACGTAGCCAAAGTAACTCTACCAGCCATCGAGAGACTTTTGGCTTTCCAGCCAGATAACTTAATATTCATCTTTTCAATAATATGCTTAAAGCCCTGCTTTTTAAGCTTTCCATGATGTGGAAGGGCTCCCAAATACTTCCCTAATCCCTCTGCATGAGAGAAGCCACAAGAACCAAGAATAGCCTCTCTATCTGATATAGAAACATTTTTAGAGAAGAAAATTGTTGATTTATGAGAGCTAATTTTCTCACCAGAAGCATAACAGAAAATATCCATAATGCTCATAATTTTCTGCATCTGAACGACACTAGCTTCAGCAAAGAAAAGCAAATCATCTGCAAATAAAAGATGAGCAATCTCAGGCCCATTCCTACCAGCTCTCAACAGTTTCCAATCATTACAGTAAATAATATCAACGTGCAATTCTCTTCATTTCTATGTTCTATCATTTCATCACTTTTTTCCTATTTATTTTGCAACATCTATTTTATTTATATTTTTTAGTGTTGCTTATATATTTTATTTTTTATACTTTGTAGCAATAGGAAATGTCAAATATAAAGTATAAGTTGGTTTTGAAAAGTCGAAGAAAAAAAAAGAAAAATTGAAAAGTTAATTCAATCTCAATGTGACGCTCTTAATAATTTTTTTACTATTCAAAAAAGATGTAATAATTGGTCCAATTTTGCCTAAGGTCCAAAATTTCTAGACACGGCCCTGTTTGTTTGTTTTTGGGCCCACTTCTTTTTACCGAAAAACAAAGATAAGTTAAGATTTATTTGTGAAAGAAGCGAGACAAATGTACGACATAACTTAAACATGAAAATTAAAACTTGCAGAGTATGTTTGTTTTTGTGAAGATGTGCCTCAATGATAGAAGCTGAGTTAGTTATTTCGGTTTTTTAGTTGTAACTGCTTCTGGCCAAAGTTAGTTATAACAGAATTGTTTAGCTTGTATCTTAGCTTGCTGATGTACAGACGGGTCGCATAGACAGGTCGCATAGACGAGTTGTATAGACGATAGACTATAGACGAGTTGTATAGACGAGTTGTGAGGTTTTTTTCATGTACATTCTTCAAGGTGATTCTGAGCAATTAGAGTATAAAAGAGATCGAGGGGTGTGAAAGAAAAAACAGAGTTTGAACACAACAAGGCTTGCGGTACTGGTTTGAAGGCAGTGACAGTAACAAGGGTGTAATGATGTTCAAATGATAAGGACCTTGATCTTGTAACTTCGATTATTATAGTGGATTCATCTTGCTCTCTTGCCCGTGGATGTAGGTCTTCACATTGAAGGCTGAACCACGTTAATCTTGGTGTTAATTCTTCCTCTAATACTTCTTATAGTCTTTTTATAATTCTGATTTCTTGCATAGATTCTGGTTGTGGTTGTTTATTGATTGCAGGTAATATTCATAACAATTGGCGCCGTCTGTGGGAAGGCAAACGGCAATCATGGGAACTACCAAATTCGACATTGAAAAGTTTAATGGAGCAAATGATTTTGGTCTTTGGAGGATAAAGATGCGCGCAGTACTGGTTCAACAAGGCTTGGTGAATGCTTTGAAAGGTGAATCTGCTCTCCCTGCCACGATGCCTGATCAAGAAAAGCAAGATCTCATCGAGAAGGCAAAGAGCACAATCATCTTGTGTCTTGGAGACAAAGCTCTAAGGGAAGTTGCAAGGGAACCTACTGCTGCGGCTCTATGGCTCAAACTTGAATCCCTCTATATGACTAAATCGGTTACCAATAGACTCTTCTTGAAACAGCAATTGTTCTCTTTCAAAATGAATGGAGAAAAATCTGTTATGGATCAGATTGCTGATTTCAACAAGATTCTAGACGATTTAGAAAATTTAGAGGTGAAATTAGAGGATGAAGACAAGGCTTTAATCCTTTTAAGTGCCTTGCCTAGCTCTTATGAACACTTCAAGGATGCCATACTGTTTGGAAGAGAGCAGCAATCCATCTCTCTTGAGGAAGTGCAAACTTCTATCCGAACCAAAGAAAGTCATAAAAAACAAGGAATCAAGATTGACAATAATGCTGAGAGCTTGAGTATTATCAGAGGCAGAACTGAAAAAAGGGGATCGCATGGAGACAAGCACAGATCCAAATCGAAGAAGAAAACTCAAGGGAAGTTTAAATGCTTCCTCTGCCATAAGCAAGGACATTTCAAGAAAGATTGTCCAGAAAAAGGGGGCAAGAATTCAAAGCAATTTCAAGATTCTGGTAATGCTGCATTAGTTGATGCTTGTTATGAATCAGCTGAGGCTCTGGTTGTTTCAATCTCAGAGATTGAAAAAGATTGGGTGATGGACTCGGGATGTACTTTCCACATGTGTCCTAGGAAGGATTATTTTGAATCTATAGACCTAAGTGAAGGTGGAGCTGTCTTTCTAGGCAACAATAAACCTTGTAAAGTTCAAGGCAAAGGATCTATCAGATTCAAAATGTTCAATGGCAAGGAAACCTTGCTGGAAGATGTAAGGTATGTACCCGAATTAAAAAGAAATTTAATTTCCATTGGTATGTTTGATAGCCTAGGATATTTCACATACATAGAGCATGGTATCATGAAAATAACTACTAATGATACTGTCATTGCTAAAGGTATAAAGAGGAATGGGTTGTATATTTTAGATGGTTCCATAATAATAGCACAAGCAGCTGTTGCGAGTTCCAGCATTCATGCATCATCTAGATTGTGGCATATGAGGTTAGGTCATGTAAGTGAAAGGGGTTTAATTGAGTTATCAAAACAGAATTTGCTAAATGGTGACAAAATTGATAAGCTTAATTTTTGTGATCTTTGTATTCTAGGAAAATCTAAGAGAATCAGTTTTGGGGTGGGAATGCATACTACCTCTAGGCCTTTTGAATATGCTCATTCTGATTTGTGGGGTCCTTCAAGGACCATGACTCATGCTGGTGGCTCATATTTCCTAACTATCATTGATGACTATTCTAGGAAAGTATGGATTTTTGTAATTAAGAATAAAAGTGATACCTTTCTGAAATTTAAGGAATGGCACACACAAATTGGAACACAAAAGGAATCGAAATTGAAATTCTTGAGAACTGACAATGGCCTGGAATATCTTTCAGAGCAATTCAATAAGTTTTGCAGGGATTTAGGTATTCAAAGGCATAAAACGGTTGCAGGCACTCCTCAACAGAATGGAATTGCTGAAAGGATGAATAGAACAATCTTAGAAAGAGTAAGATGCATGCTATTGAGTGCTGGTCTTCCTAAGTCTTTTTGGGGTGAGGCTGCTGCTATAGCAGTGTACTTGATTAATAGGTGTCCTTCTTCAGCAATTGGATTTAAAACACCAATGGAACTATGGTATGGAAAGCCGGCCGACTACTCAAATCTAAAGGTTTTTGGTTCCTTGGCGTTTGCTCACACTAAGCAAGACAAATTGGGACCAAGGGCTATTCAATGTGCATTCATAGGATACCCTGCAGGGGTAAAAGGTTACAAGTTGTGGAGGATTGATTCTGGTGAGCCTAAGTGTATTATCTCAAGAGATGTTGTATTTGATGAAAGCAGAATGGCTATGATTGATAAGAATCAGCAGCAAGCCAGTGCTTCAGGTAGCAACACTGAGAGTGTTCAAGTTGAGGTGGAGTTTACTGAGCAGCAAGACAGCAATCCTCAAGACACTACAGAGGCAGAAGCTGGATCAGAAATGGTTACAGCAGAACCAGAATTAGCCAATTACAATTTGGCTAGAGACAGAGAAAGGAGAACAATTAGAGCTCCTACTAGATATGGTCAAGCTGATCTAATCTATTATGCTCTAAGTGTTGCCGAGGATCTTCAAGCTGATGAGCCAAGCAACTACAAAGAGGCTATCAGCAGTGAAGACAGTGAAGCATGGATGACAGCAATGAATGAAGAGATGTTATCACTTGAAAAGAATCAGACATGGATCCTAATAGATAATCCTAAAGGCAAAAGGGTTATTGGATCTAAGTGGATATATAAAAAGAAGGAAGGTATTCTAGGTGGAGAGAAACCAAGATTTAAAGCTAGACTTGTTGCAAAGGGCTTCTCTCAACTAGAAGGAATAGACTTCAACGAAATTTTTGCTCCTGTGGTGAAGCATTGCTCGATCCGAATCTTGCTATCCATTGTCACTCACTATGATTTGGAATTAGAACAACTTGATGTCAAAACCGCATTTCTCCATGGTGATCTTGAAGAAACTATTTATATGCAGCAACCTGAGGGTTTTGCCAAAGGTCATAATAAGGTTTATCTTCTAAAAAAATCTTTGTATGGTCTAAAGCAAAGTCCTAGGCAATGGTATAGAAAGTTTGATGACTTCATGATAAGTCTTGGTTTTCAAAGATGCAAGTTTGACAGTTGTGTGTATATTCTAAAAGAAAATGGTGCAGTCCTCACTTATCTCCTACTTTATGTGGATGACATTCTTCTAGCAAGTTCAGATATGTATCAGATTAACAAGCTTAAATCTGATTTAAGAAATGAGTTTGAGATGAAAGAACTTGGAGAGGCCAAGAGAATTCTTGGTATGGATATCAGCAGAAACAGAAATCAAGGAGAATTATTTCTGTCTCAGCTTGGCTACTTAAAGAAAGTTGTCTCTAAGTTCAGAATGCATGAATCAAGACCGGTCACTACTCCTTTGGGGCAGAATTTTAAGTTGTCTACTCAAAATGCTCCAAAGACGGATGAAGAAAGGAAAAGAATGAGCTCTATCCCATATGCTAGTGGAGTTGGCAGCCTAATGTATGGGATGATTTGCAGCAGGCCAGATTTGGCATATGCTGTAAATATAGTGAGCAGGTTCATGGCTGATCCAGGGCCATTACATTGGTCTGCTCTCAAATGGATTTTGAGATACTTAAATGGATCTTTATCAGCTGGCTTGAAATTCAAAAGGAATCAGGATAACAGTGAACCAATCAAAGGTTATGTAGACTCGGATTTTGCTGGGAACATTGATACTAGAAAATCCCTTTCTGGTTATGTTTTCACTTTGTTTGGTACAGCTGTGAGTTGGAGAGCAATTTTGCAATCCGTAGTGGCTCTTTCAACAACTCAAGCTGAATTCATAGCACTTACTGAAGGTGTTAAAGAAGCCATATGGATGAAGGGGTTGATTGATGAACTTGGGATAAATCAGGACTGCGTGACAGTGTTTTGTGATAGCCAAAGTGCTATCCATCTATCCAAGCATCAAGTGTATCATGATAAATCAAAACACATTGATGTCAAGCTTCATTTCATAAGGGATGTAATTGATTCAAAGCAGATTTCAGTTGAGAAGATTGCAACAGAGGATAACCCTGCTGATGCTTTTACGAAGTCTCTTTCACAAACTAAGTTCAAGCATTGCTTGGATTTAGTTGGTTTCTGTGAAGAGTAATTTCCTGGCAAGGGAGCATAGTCCATGGAAGAAGTAATCTAATATTGAGTCAAGGTGGAGAATTGTGAAGATGTGCCTCAATGATAGAAGCTGAGTTAGTTATTTCGGTTTTTTAGTTGTAACTGCTTCTGGCCAAAGTTAGTTACAACATAATTGTTTAGCTTGTATCTTAGCTTGCTGATGTACAGACGGGTCGCATAGACGGGTCGCATAGACGAGTTGTATAGACGATAGACTATAGACGAGTTGTATAGACGAGTTGTATAGACGAGTTGTGAGGTTTTTTTCATGTACATTCTTCAAGGTGATTCTGAGCAATTAGAGTATAAAAGAGATCGAGGGGTGTGAAAGAAAAAACAGAGTTTGAACACAACAAGGCTTGCAGTACTGGTTTGAAGGCAGTGACAGTAACAAGGGTGTAATGATGTTCAAATGATAAGGACCTTGATCTTGTAACTTCGATTATTATAGTGGATTCATCTTGCTCTCTTGCCCGTGGATGTAGGTCTTCACATTGAAGGCTGAACCACGTTAATCTTGGTGTTGATTCTTCCTCTAATACTTCTTATAGTCTTTGTATAATTCTGATTTCTTGCATAGATTCTGGTTGTGGTTGTTTATTGATTGCAGGTAATATTCATAACAGTTTTGATGGAAAAACAAAGGAAAGAAAAAGAGAGGAAGGAAAATAGAACGAAAAGTAGTTTTCTCTTATTTGTTTCATCATTGAATAGGAGACGAAATAACAAAAAATCATGGGTCCCACCACAAAAAGTTGTTCTACCATACTTAGAAAGAAAAGTGGAGGGAGAAGGGAATTTTGGGCAGAAAAGATGAAATTACTCTTGCCCTTATTACATCTCTTTTTTATTTAAGGGTACTTATGTCATTTGACAAAATTGATTTTTTCTTTACTCTCATTTTCTACACAATCAATAGAAGAAGAGAAAAAAATTAGTTTTCTTTCCTTTCATTTTTTCTTCTACCAAATAATTAAACAATCATCTCATTTATTACTTTTTACTCTCTTTTCACTTTCTTTCCTTCCATTTTATTTCTAAACGAAACAAAGCAGTAAGTATAATTCTCATTAAGCAAAAGTAATTATTCATTAGTAAATCGTAAACCACAATGTATGGTTACATAAGAGACCTTTGGCAACAGTTTACTGTTTGGTGCAATCTGTTGGCTTGAAAGAGACCACTTGTCTGTCAAGATCAAACCCGATCAAGTAATTTGATTGCGCAAAGTTGCCATAAATTCCAGCATCATTACTAGTGTTGAAAAATCCCAAGCAGAAAACGCCATCTTTTGGTGGAATGAAGATTTGAATTGGACTTAATTGTATGTTTGCACCTTCAAAATGAGCAGTTATTATTGGCCCCTTAAGATTAGTTGATGTTCTATAGCAAAGCTGAGAACCCAATTCTGGGTCATCCACGATGGGTTTCAATGCAACCTGCTTCCTCACTTCATTGACCAATCGATCATACAATTGTTGCGGTAAATAAGTTGTGGGTGTCCCTGAATCAATGTTCATGTTACCTTTTGATACAGTCTCTGAAGAACTACTAAAGTGCAAATAGGTATCTCCCACACTAACACCTTCTAAGGTAACCAAATAGGGGGTCTTATTTTCTTTGGTAACCAAAGGTGTAGAAACCACACCATCCCCTGATACATCACTCCCATCACCAAAACTTATTTTGCTAGAAATACTAATGTCAGTGTGGAAAGGGACTAAGCACTGGGAAAACTTCTTGCCTCCAAATGAAGAACCAATTTGAGAAATAAGGGACACTGGCCCTCCTGCTAGACCTATTATTCCCATCTCATGATCGTTGAAGGTCCCTTTGTCATTATGTCCACAGCCAAAAATAATGCCTTTAAGGGAAATGGGTTGTCCTGTGGTTGAAGTAAAGGTGATTGTTTCTTGTGCCAACACACCTTGAGTTATAGAGGAATCTGCATACTCGTAAGTGTAATTGCACTGATTCTGAGGGGAACATACACCTGTGTCCAACCGATGACATTGCTCTGATTGGCAAGAGATGTTGGTGTAAGTGGAGGACTTTTGAGGATCAAAAAAGGGGTTAAGCTGCTTATAGCAGTTGTTACAAGGTACACATTGTGTCCATGTAAGGTCACTACCTGTGTCTGCAATACCATAGATTTTCACTGGTGGAGTTCCAATAGATAACTCCATGAGATACTCACCAAGATAGGCATTTGTTGGGGATTGTACAGTGTTCATGAGAAGTTGAGAAGGAGCATTGGGTGAGTTTTTGCGGATCAGTTTAACACTGAACCCGCCATTGACAGCTTCAGTGGCTAAATAATGGAAAAGAAGAATGAAGAAGGAGATAAATACGAAGGATATTGGATGAAACATTATGGGATAACTTATCTTTTATGAGAGAGACCAGTGAAAACTTTGAAGATGAATAATATTTGTTAGAGCTCTATGTTTTTATTTATATATAATCATTTGTTGATGGGTGCCTCGTGTATACGAAATTGGAGAGCATTTATGGCCTAACAAATGTGGAAGATTTGTGATATATAGTTACTATAGATAGATGTGTCAAATCAACGCATTGTGATATATAGTTACTATAGATAGATGTGTCAAATCAACGCATGCACATGATAAAAAAAAACATATTAAATGATTACAAAAACAAAACATATTAAACAAGTAAAATACAAGTGGCCTAACGAATGTGGTAGGTTTGAACAAGTTTCTAAATGTACACAACTAAAATTAAAAGCATAAAATAATATTAAATCAATACCTATTTATGTAAATCAGATTTATAAAAATCTATTTGATTTGATTTAGCAAGAAATCATTAAAATATATATATATTTTTTTACTACAATAATGATAAAAATGTTTACTTTTATTAGTAAAAAAAAATGTTAACTTTTATAAATGATATTAATTTATTTATAAGTTGTTGAGCTAAATAATTAAAAGGTTTAATTATTGAGTTGCTTCCTGAACTATTTGAGAATTTTCAAGTAGGTCCCTGAATTAAAAAAAATCTAATTGGGTCTCTGAACATATATAAAGTTTTCAATTGGATCCCTGAATATATATAAAATTTTCGATTGAGTCTCTGGGATAGCAAATATGTTAGTACCGAACCATGACATTGAAAAGAATATCTATGAGTCCTTCCAAGCTGGACACTAGTATCAGCAATTTGTCCATATTATTAAGAATTTGAGACATCTAATCAAGTAATCAACCAAAAATTTTGATGCATACATGTGAGTATAATTTCGAACACACCAACAATTGCTGATTGATTACTTGAATAAAAGTCCCAAATTACTAATAATTGTGCACAAATTATTGATATGGATGTCCAGAGACCCAATTAAAAATTTTATATATGTTTAGGACCCAATTAAAAAAAATTTAGTTTAGGGACCTACTTGAAAATTCCCAAATAGTTAAGTAACCAACTCAATAGTTAAACATAATTAAAAAATTAAGAATATAATGAAATTTTTTTTTTTTCACATAATGGATACACGTTTTATATCCATTATTTGTTAGAATATATCCTAAATAATATTTTTTTGAGAAAAATAAGTATATAGTGGACTGAAAAATTAAAAACTTAAAAGAATTATATTCCTTTTTATATAATATTTTAAAATTACATATTCCATTTTTCAAATTAAAAAAACAACTTATTTTATAACCAATAAGGTATAAGATTCTTTAAAAACATTTTTAAGTATATAAATATCAAATCACTTATTATAAATAGTTTTTAGTTTCAGTAACTTAACAGTGCTAAGTTAATAATTACTCAACAGTAAAAAATGGGGTAGATTGTAATTTACAATCAAATTTGGGGTTTACCAATATTTTAATAAAGTTAACGGTGATGATATGTAATTTACTCTTTTTATTTTTATAGAAGTCAACCTTTTATTCTGTCATTTGTTTGTCAAGGAAGCAAGAGAGATGGATTGCATATCTTGAGAGGAAAATTAAAACTTCTGAAGATTTTCTCTTCAAGCAAAAGTCATAATTCATTAACGAATCATTAATTATCAACACTCCAGAATGCGTTTATTTTATGTTTGGTGCATACATAATACCTTAGGCAAAACACTATTGTTTGGTGCAATCTATTTGCTTGAAAGATACCATTTGTCTTTCTAGATCAAACCCAATCAAGTAATTTGATTGTGCAAAGTTACCATAAATTCCGCCATCACTGCTGGTGTTGGTTAATGCCAAGCACAAAACTCCATCTTTTGGTGGAATGAAGGTTTGAGTTGATGTTAATTGTACATCAGCACCCTCAAAATGGGCAACTAGCACAGGGGCCTCAAGAATAGTTGTTGCTCTATAGCAAAGTTGGGAACCCAAATCTTGATCATTTTCAATGGGCTCCAATGCAACCTGGTTCCTCACCTCATTGACTACTCTGTCATGTAATTGTTGTGGTAAAATAGTTGGTGGTGTTCCTGAATCAATGAACATGTTACCTTTTACAACACTCTCAGAAGAGCTATTAAAAAAGGGCAAAAAGGTATCTCCCACACTAATGCCTAGTAATGTTACAAAATAGGGGGTCTTGTCTTCTTTGGTAACCAAAGGTGTAGAAACCACACCATCCCCTGACACATCACTCCCACCACCAAAACTCATTTTGCTATAAATACTAATGTCTGTGTGAAATGGGACCAAGCACTGGGAAAACTTTTTGCTTCCAAATGAAGAGCCTATTTGAGAAATGAGTGACACTGGCCCTCCTCCTAGACCTATTATACCCATCTCATGGTCATTGAAACTCCCTGTGTTGTTATGTCCACAACCAAAAACAATGCCTTCGAGGGAAACCGGTTGCCCTGTGAGTGAGGAGGTGAAGGTAATTGTTTCCTGTGCTAGAACACCTTGTGTCATAGAAGCACTTGCATAGGCATAAGTGTAGTTGCAATGATTCTGAAGGGAATTACATACGCCTGTATCCAGTTTATGACATTGTTCTGATTCACAGGAGATATTGCTATAAGTGGAAGACTTTTGAGGATCGAACATGGGGTTAAGTTGCTTATAACAGTTGTCACAAGGTACACATTGGGTCCATATAAGGTCACTGCCTGTGTCTGCAATACCATAAATATTTATTGGTGGAGTTCCAATAGACAGTTCCATGAGATAATGACCAAGATAAGCATTTGTTGGGGATTGTGGAGTATTTGGATTAAATGACCTCATGAGACGTCGAGAGGTAGCTATAGGAGAGTTTTTGCGAATCAGTTTGACACTGAACCCACCAATATTGCCGACTTCACTAGCTGAGAAATGTATAAGGAGATGAATGGAGAGAAAGATGATTACAAAGCATGGAGGAGATAGATGAAATGTTCTTGGATAACCCATTGTCCTCTATATGAGAGAACAAGAGAGAGAGACCACAAAGTTGAAGAGTTTTTGTTTGAAGTTATTTGCTTTTTATACATGTTCAATGTTTGTTGTTGTACGTGTGCCCTTTACGCAAATCGAAATGAGAGAATGTCGATGGCCTAACAAAAGTTGGTAGGTTTATGATAGTTAGTAAGTGAGTCAAATCTGCATCTATATGTCCAAAATTGTTTCATTCTTTTTAAGTCAAAACACAATAACTGGAATCAACATTTGTTTTCATATTCTTCAACTAATGTATGGATCCGTGTCATCTGCCGAAAATAATCTAATTGTTTACAACTCCATAATATGTAACTGTTGATTTCACATATTGTGATATATAATTTTTTGTGGGGAATTATACATAGAACATTGTTAAAAAATTATTTTGTATGAATCGTAGATTATAAAGTGTAACAAATATTAAGTTGTTAACCATTAATAATATTATAATACAAATAATGGCTCTTAAGTGTAAATAGTAAGAACATATTGTCTTGCATTCTAATTTGTTACCTCTTAGATGTACCTGGAATAACACAACATTTATACAATATTAAAAGATAGATATAACTTAGGCGTCTGATCGTATTTCGAGAGATTAGTCTCTCACCTATCGAATGAAAGGATATACTGAAACCAAAAAAATGTTTGCATGTGGAGGAAAAAAATAAAGGGAGAATGTTGTTATTTTAAAAAAGATGTTTATTTGAAAATAAAATTTAATCATAATACAAAAAGATGATGTATATAAAAAAAAAAATCAAAAAATTGTGATGAATCAAAAATATGTTGTCTCTTTATCCCACTACCTAAGTAACATACTTCTTCGAACATTAATTAATAGTAAATATATATTTTCAAAGCAATAACTGCATTTCAAGCCGATTAATCATTTCCTAGTGTAATTTATTTAAACACTATGAATTTTTTTCTCTCTATTCAAAATTTATTTGATTTATTTCTCATTTTTTTTTGTGCAAATTAACTATTATTAGAAAATATTTACTTATCACATTAGTTTTTCTTCTCTTTTCAAAATCTATTTGATTTATTTCTCCTCTTTCCCCTTGCAAGTTAACCATTTTTAGAAAATATATTTATTTATCATATTATTATTTTTATTCTCTCTTGAAAATATATTTGTTTTATTTCTCCTCTTTTCCCATATAAGTTAAACATTTTTAAAAAATATATCCATCCATCATATTTTTTTTTTATCCTCTCTTGAAAATCTATTTGATTTATTTCTCCTCTTGGTCTGATGTGAGTTAACCATTTTAAGAAAATATATTTATCTATCATATTAATTGTTTCTTTTCTCGTGAAAATCTATTTGATTGATTTCTCCTTTTTTCCCGTCGAAGTTAACCATATTTAGAAAATATATTTATCTATCATATTATATTTAACAATTGACATTTCTCTTAATACCTTGGTATTCTTATACTTTTCTCAACATCAATATTATAGTGAATTTATGTTTTTTCAAAGCAAAATTATAAATTATCACTAACCATTTCTTCTTCCACTACTTTGGTATGGTACTTCTCTGAACTTTTAATATTATATATATGTTTTCAAAGCTACAACAACATTTCAAGCTAATTAATTATTTTTCAATTTAATTTATTTAAACACCAATGCTGAACTCTTCTCATTATCTTGGTAATAATATGAAATTTTTGCTTCTCACTTGAAAATCGTGAAAATTTATTTGATTTATTTCTTCTTTTTTCCGTGCAAGTTAACTATTTTTAGATAATATATTTATTTATTTGGTTTATTTATCCTCTTTTCCTCATGCAAGTAACCATTTTTTGAAAATATATTTATCTATCATATGAAAAAATACTTCTTTGTTGAAAATATTTTGACTCAGTTCTCATATTTCCCCGTGAAAGTTTATTATTTAAAAATATATATTTATTTATCTATCTATTTTTGATTTGTTTCTCCTCTCTTGAACTTCTATTTGATTTGTTTATTCTCTTTTTCCCTGGCTCTCCTATAATTATCATTTTTAAAAAATATATTTAGTTATCATATTATTTTGTCGTCTTTCTTAAAAGTTTATTTGATTTTTTTTTTTTTCACTTTTCCATGCAACTTAACTACTTTTATCTGATTTTTCCTTGTATCTTATAAACTACATATCTTTACAAACCATAAGTATTTAATTAATATTTCACGACCTTCCTTGAGTATTTCCCATACCTTCAAGCCACCACGAACAGCAACAACTTCTCAAAACAAATGAGAAAAGTGGCTACTTCCTTGAGTATTTCCCAAACCTTCCTTGCATATTTTATGCATTTGTGTGTCATTTCCCCAAATTAAAGTGGCCCTATCATACCTGAATTATATGAGATTATTGAGAGAGGTCAGTCGGTTGAAGTCTTTGGTGGGGTTGCTAGTGCACAACTGCACATTTTCCCTTTCACTGCTCCCAGATGTGCCGGCTTGTGTTGAAAGATGAATGAATCAACTATAGAAAGGGTTTAAGATAAGTGTAATATGAAACTTTTCAGAATGTTATATTCAAATTATATTGCATATTTGCCTTGAGATATCATGAAATTACAATGAGGCATTCAGCCATATACCCTTGTAGCAAGGAAATTAATCTAAAGAAGGCTTACTCATCTTCGTTGGTTACTCATCGCAATGCATTGTCTTCAGAACCGTTATAGTACTCGCCCATTGCATCAAACGAAAATAATAATAAGAAGCAAATAAATTAAAAAAGGAATCACTAAATCAGGCATTGGAGATGAGATCACGAAGATGTTTTCGAACCTCTGTTTAGACAACCTTTGATGATGCTCGTGATGAGTGGTTCGGACACGGTGCAGCCTAATCACAGGTCAAAGATTGAGATTAATTTTATTTGCGTCCGAGTCATTGAGATCTTTTATATTTTGCTCATCAAGACAATGCTCACAATGGAAAGTGAAGCAGATAAAAGATTGCACAGTTGTACAGTGGGGGGAGAGCGAAGATTGGTGTTAAGATGGAATAATGATTTTCCATTTATGTGAAATAAACAACGCATTTTCAGGTCACAAATCAGAAATAAATTCTAATTAACCAAATGTTATAACATGTGGGGAAAGGAAATGTGCCCAACATAAGGAGTAGTTTTTTTTTTTTTTAATCAAGATAAGGAGTAACTGTAAAAGCATGAATTCAGCGAAGACATTATCTATCAACAAGTACTAATTGTTTTAATTCATCAAATTTAAAAATTCAAATTTTATTCATTATTTGAAAAAATTGTGTTATTTCGCCTCTTTTCTCTTAATTTATATCAACAAATTTATTTATTATCAAGATTCAAAAAAAATTCCTTATACGTTCTTTTAATTTATATATTTAATTCCCTACCAAAATATTATATATTTAATTTAATCAATATTAATTGACCATTGTATCATTTATTTAAGCATTAAATTGTTTTTTATGTAATAAAAAAGTGTTAAATTGTTTTCATAATAAATTGACAATCAATCAATTGTTTCAAATTTATTAATCAATCAATATTAATTGTTTTCATTCATGAAATTTCAAATTTTATTCATTATTTTTTTAATTAATGAAATTATGACCATTAACACCATTAATTTGTATTCAAATCAACGGGAGCGCGACACATCAGCAAATTTTCGAGGGAAGCAATATGGTGAAGCCAGATATGAAAAATCTCCTTGAGAAATTGCTCCAGAGCTTAACACATGGAAGAACATTCAATGAGATTATTCATAAATATTATAGATTTAGTGGCCCATACATGGATATTAAATATTCTAATAACGTAATTCTATAAATATTCTAATATATAAAGAAATCTTATTTTCAAGAAGACTTATAAATATGTATCCCGAAAATTATAAATATCAGAAAATATTTATATTGCTTTAAAATGTAACATTGAAAATGGGTACCATAATTATCAAAAAATATTTTTATTTTTTTTATTTGTATGAATTATAGTTATGATAACAATTTTAATTAATGATAATGTAGGACTCTTTATTTATTACAATCCATAATTATATTGGAAATGATTAATTATCTTAAAATGCTTTAATTGCTTTGAAGACATATATAAATGATTAAATGTTTAGAGAAGTTCAATACAAATGCAAGTGGGACAATAAATGGATGATAATTTATAATTTTGCTTTGAAAAGAAAACAAATTGACTATAAATATATTTTCTAAAAATGGAATGTTTTATCAATTGTTAAAAGAATTTAAATTTTATAGTGACTATGAAAATGACATGTAACATAAGTTTCCACTCATGATTTTTGCTTTATAATATTTATAGATTATAGATTATAATTGAATCAACATCATTTTTAGCACATTTACGTTTTGATTCAACCAAGATGGGTGTGTGGAAGAGATGTGTAGATAGTTAGCATTTTAATACAAAAATATAGATAAATTAAATTATAATCAAACAATAAAAACTGTATAAATATAAAGTAATTGAGTGATTTAATTTCCATTAAAGATATTGATTGATTTATCAAAAGAAAGAGATATGGAATGATACAAGTATGTACAAAACTAACTTCCTTAATTTTGCTTACCCTCAACGTTAAAAGTTGTATTTGACATGTGTGTTTTCTTTATCATTGATGTAACATTTCTTCTCATTGCCGGCTTGAAGTCTTGATTAAAAGAATATATGTTATTTTTTCAGTTTGGAACCACGATAATTAAGACTTTCGGCTCCCACTGGATTTATGGAGATATCTCCTATCTTCGATCTTTTGGATCGATTGTGAGACTAATCCTTGATTCAGTTCCGTAGATACATAAGAATTAATTAGTTGGATTTTGCGACCTCCCAATCAAAACACCCCCTAAAAGTTGTACTTAGGTTTCCTTCTCAGGGATTAGAGCACGTTTTCACTCCAACTAATCCAATCTTTGATAAAAAGAACATAATCTATATTTATATACTATATACATTTATAAATAACCTCATTGATTGTTTGTCTATGTGTCAACCTCTAAGCATTCCACTTAGAATTTCCTACACATGTCGCTACCATAATCAATATTGATTTTTTTTTAAAAAAATTAATTTTTAATTAAAAGAATAATCAATAAATTTTGAAATTTCAAATTAAATCAATACATTAATGGTAAGTTATTTTTTGACTCATAAAATATTTAAGAATCGACTATTAAATGTGGAAGAATCAATATTTGATTTCCATATTCTGGAAGAATCGAATAATTAGTCAATGATTTAAATTTGTTAAATTTCGCTTGAATTAATGAAATTATAACCTACCAATTTTGATTTTTAGTTTTCAAAATTTGGACAAAAAAGGAAACATAATTGATTGCAAATTTCATCAATTAAAGAAATTTTAACCTGTCAATAAATGAATGTAATTATAATCTGCCAGTAAATGTAATTTGAAATGTGGTCATCAGAATAATTATTAAATGGACATTGTAATTAGAAATTTGCCAATATATGATCTCACACTAATTATTTCAATCATGACCATTTCATGTTATACAATTTTAAATTTGAAAATAATTATAACCTGTCACTAAAATTGTAATTAATTCAATACATGATTCAATTCAATATATATGTGTAGCACGATTGAAACCTTACAAATCAATACCTGATTTAAACCTGCCAATAAATGAATGAAATTATAACCTGTCAATAAATGAAATTTGAAATGTGGTCTCTTTCTCCTTCCCTACTGTCATTCTTTTGATTCCTTATATTTTTTATTGGTGCAAGGTTCTAAATATCGAAACCCTCTCATTCTCACTCTTTTTGATTTTTTTTCAGAGCACCGTCCCAAATCTTTAAATGGGGTAAGGTACCCTCTCATTCTCTCTATATCTGATTTCACTCTTTTTGAAGCTTTTGCCGAATACCATTGGGACGAAGATGAATTTCATAGATGATAAAATAAGATGAAACACAATTTGGTAAGATTTTTCTCTATTTATAATTATTTTTTGTTTCATTATTCTTACAAGTTGTTTATTTTGTGTACAGGATTCTTCAACCTGTCGATAATATCTTGCAAGCATGTTTTAGAAAAATTTGGTATACCAGACTTTATTAGTTTTTCATATATGGGACATTGTGGTTTAGCCAGCTTTATTCGCCATCACAAGCAGTTATAACCCATTCTGAATAATGATGATTACTTTCTCCACATTTCACAACTCTATTTTAATCTCTAATCTTTCCCGCATTGGTAATGAATGAGAAGGTCAGAATTTTTCTTCAGAAAAATTACGGCTAAACTTTTTGTTTTAGAATACTATATTTGTTAGGTTCAGTTACTTAACCTACATTTTTTTCCAATTAATTTCTCATGGAAATGTTAACTCGTACGATGTGTCAGAGTGGGAGAATATATGGAAAAATCTGCCTTCAAATATTGTATGAAAATTGTTAGGATGTAAATATTGTTGGCAATAACTTTGATGAAATTGTGTTGGATGAGTGAAATGATGTTCTTTATTGAGATAGAAATCTAAGTAGATAATTCTAAACACTTTGCTTCACCTCCATGATGTAGGATTTTTAATTAGCTCATAGAAATAAACATATTATCTCACAAGGAAGTGCCAATTCTGTGGTGTAAACATGTGAGCATTGTCATCTTCAACAATCATTAATATGAATATTTAATTTATGATGTAAGTATTTATTATATAAAATATAAACATTGTCATTTATACAATCATACAGTCATCATGGAATTAGCTGATAAATGTATAATCATACGTGCGTATATTATTTTTTTTGGTACTTTGCAAAATATAGAGAAAGTATACAACAGGGAAAGTATATTTTCTAAAAATGTTTAGCTTACACAAGAAAAGATGAGAAATAAATTAAATAAATTTTCAAGAAACCATAAAAATAATAATATGATAGAGAATTTATTATTTTTTTAAAAATGGTTAACTTGCACGTAGAAAAGATGAGAAATGAATCAAATATACTTTGAAGAGAAAAAAACAAAATTAATGTGATAAATAAATATATTTTCTAAAAATGGTTACCTTGCACGGGGAAATAAATCAAATAAATTTTCAAGCGAGAAAAATAATAATATGATAGATAAATATATTTTCTAAAAATGTTTAACTTTCACTGGGAAATAAGAGAAATAATTCAAAATATTTTCAAGAAATGTTTTTTTTCATACCATAGGTAAATATATTTTCTAAAATCGTTAACTTGCACGGGAAAAGATGAAGAATAAATCAAATATATTTTCAAGAGAGAATAAAAAAAAAATCATATGATTACCAAGATAATGTGAAGAGTTTAACATTATTGTTCTAATAAATTACATCAAAAAATAATTAATTAGTTTGAAATGTAGTTGCAGCTTTGAAAACATATATATAATATTAAATATTCAAAGAAGCACCACACCAAGGTATTGAGAGAAATGTCAAATATTAAAAATAATATGATAGGTAAATATATTTTATAAAAATGGTTAACTTTTACGGGAAAAGATGAGAAATAAATCAAATAGATTTTCAAGAGAAAAGAAAACATATTATGATAGATGAATAGATTTTCTAAAAATGTTTAACTTACACGGAGAAAAGAGAATAAATAAATCAAATATATTTTAGAAAGATAATAAAAATAATAATATAATAGATAATTATTTTGTTTTTAAAATGATTAACTTGCACACGAAAAAGATGAGAAATAAATCAAATAAACTTTGAAGAGAGAAGTAAAAAATAATATGATAAATAAATTTATTTTCTAAAAATGGTTAACTTGCACAGGGGAATGGAGAAATAAATCAAATAAATTTTCAAGAGAAAATAAAAAATTAGTATAGATAAATAAATTTTGTAAAAATGATTAACTTGCTCGAAGAAATGAGAAGAAACAAATCAAATAGATTTTCAAAAAGAGAAGAAAAATAATATGATAGATAAATATATTTTTTTTAAATGGTTAACTTTCACAGGGAAATTGGAGAAATAATTCAAAATATTTTCAAGATTTTTTTTCATATGATAGATAAATATATTTTCTAAAAATGGTTAACTTGTATGGTGAAAAGAAGATAAATAAATCAAGTAGACTTTCAAGAGAGAAGAAAAAAATTTAATATCATAGGTAAATATATTTTCTATTGCACGGAAAAAAGATAAGAAATAAATAAAATAGATTTTCAAGAGATAATAAAAAATTTCATATGATTACCAAGATATTGTGAAGAGTTTAACATTAATGTTTAAATAAATTACACCAAGAAATGATGAATTAGCTTGAAATATAGTCGTAGCTTTGAAAACATATTTATAATGTTAAATGTTCAAAGAAGTATCATACCAAGGCAGTGACAGAAGAAATGATTAGTGCTAATTCCTAATTTTGCTTTGAAAAATAAAACAAATTCACTATAATATTGATGTTAAGAGAAGTATAATACCAATGTATTGGGAGAAATGCCAAATATTAAAGATAATTTGATAGAGAAATATATTTTCTACAAATGATTAACTTTGACGAAAAGTAGGAGAAATAAAACAAATAGATTTTGAAAGTGAAGAAAAAAATAATATGATAGATGAATATATTTTCTAAAAATGTTTAACTTACACTGAAAAAAGAGGATAAATAAATCAAATAGATTTTCAAGAGAGAATAAAATAATAATATCGTAGATAATTATTATTTTTAAAAATGTTTAACTTGCACGAGAAAATGAGAAAAAATAAATCAAATAGATTTTGAAAATAGAGAGAAAAAATGATGTGATGAATAAATATATTTTCTATAAATGGTTAATTTGCACGAGGAAATGAGAGAAATAAATCAAATGATTAACCAGCTTGAAATGCAGTTGTTGCTTTGAAAATATATATTTACTATTAAATTTTCAGAGAAGTACGATATTAAAGTAGTGGACGAAAGAAACATCTTTTTCATTTTGTTTATATACATAATATTTTAAAGTTTTATCATTCAATTTCTTTTCAAATAAACCTCTTTTTTAAAATAATATTATTCTTCCTTTATTTATTTTTTTCTCCGCATGTAAACATTTTTTATATCTACCTTTTAATATTACATAAATATTATGATATTGCACTTAAAATGTGTGCATCGCACGTGTAACAGGTTAGAATGCATATTTACAAGATAATATATACTTACTATTTGCACTTAAGAGTGATTATGATATCAATAATAATTATTAAGTTAATATCTATTACACTTTGTGATTGACGGTTCAGACAAAATAATTTTTTAACAATTTTTTATATATAATTTTCCATAAAAAATATTAAACCAAAAACGTGAAATCAGTAATTACATATATTTTTTATCAAATCCTAAAAATTAACATATTTTCCGTGCATCACATGGTCCAAACACTAGTATTTTACAAAGAAAGAACGTGTAACATCTAAATGGTATTTGAACCAATAGAAGATAATACTTCCTACCAAATGATTGTTTTTTATTTTTTTATTTTTTACCGGTTGGCTTAGCAATACGCAAAACTGTTTTATATTTTATTAATTATAATAAGTTAATTTTGTTTTTTGAAGTTAATAGGCTTTGCTATTAACGTAATATAAAAAAGTTTTATTAATGAGTGTCATAAAATACTAGTTAAACTACATTTCAAAGCCCCTGTTAAATAATTTTAATTACTGTAGCAATTACCATCTCATGCACAAATGTGGTAGATTTGAGCCGAATCAAACCGATTTCAAAGGTTTTGATTAGTTTATCGCATCATGAGTTTGTTTGATACGTCATTTTTATGAGCTTATAACAGATGAGAAAGTAGTCCCATTTGGTAAACGTCTTTGTCACGAGCTTATAACGTTTTTTTCAGACACTACTTGAAGTAGCGTTTGAGTTTATAGCTTATAACGTTTCATTTATCTTTCCATTTTTATCTTTATTATCTTCATTTAATTTTACCTTTATCATCTTCTCTTTCTTTTATATAAAATCATTAATGAAGATATTCTTTTATGTTATTTTATATTTTTCAACTAGTTCAACCGCTAGTTTTATCAAACACTTCCATCGAAAATAAGCTAGCTTATCCATTATCCGTTATCCGTAATCAGCTACCTCATCCTTTATAAGCTATTCGCTATCAGCTAGTTTATCAGATAATAGCTAATTTTATCAAACATGACTCCATATTAGAATTCAAATGTGAAAGCTGAAGACAACCAGTTTGGATATCATATTCAAAAACTTTGGACTGGTACTTTTTAAACCAAACCGATGACCAATAAACTTAATATATTATTATTATTTTATTTTTTCTTTTCATGTCCTATTCTAATGAATTTGTTGACAATCCGTTGTTAAATTTGTTAAGAATTAAGAATATGCTTATCAATATGAGTATTATGAATTTTCTACATGTGTTAATATTTTGTTAGTATATTAGTTTTTCTATATTTTTTCTGATTTTTTAAGAAACTTTCATTTTTTTTTAAATTACAATTATATTAAATTAAAAAACAAGACAATCCAATAATTCAGTCTCAACCAACCTGAATTTAATCAGATTGATTCGATTCGAATTTATACAAAAAATTTGTAAAATCCAATCTAATCCAATTCGATCAACATTAATCGCATCGGATGACACTAAATCCGATACAAACCAATCCGATTATAGAACTATGAGATATAGTTTCATATAGTAATTTTTTAAATTTGCTTCCATTTTGATTACACTTTTGGCCTAATTTTTAAAGCATTAATTTAGTTCTTAAATAGTGATCAAATAATAATTTTTTACCATTCAGAACATTAATTTTATCTTAATAAACCATCATTTTTAAACTCTTTAAACTAGGAAAAAACTAATCTAAAATAAGTTTGAGTATAAAGTGAGAAAATAATTGTGCGTCCACTTTTAGATCATTTAGTGGGTTGAGATCTCAATGAATTTTAACTAATCAAGGTGGATATACCCTTATTTTCTCGTTTTATACTTAACCTCACTTCATATGAGCTTTATAATTAAGAGTTTAGTTTTAATACACTATCAACATAAATTTGTTTACACCAATCACAAATTAGAGTATTTGTGACTTTTAATGTTCTTAAGATAAGAGTCAAATATTTTTAATGATATAATAATTTATAATTGATTATTGACAATGTGAAAAATATTTACACTGATAGTGCATGGTAATTAAATTCTATAAACTAATATAATTTTTTAAAAACTTAATTCATGTTCTAAATTTTTTTTCTTTCGAAGATTAAAACAAGGGTTTATTTAAAATAAATGCACATGCACTTTGATGACTGACCAATCAGCACCCCTCACGCCTCACTCAAGGGAACATCGGAATATTCCTTTCCTCGTTCCGCGTCTTCAACACGTCTTTCGTTGAAATTTAAATAAATGGTCTGTTTTTTAAAACAATTATTTTTTCGTTTGATTTTTAACAAAATGAATTAAAATATGAGTAAATTGCATTATTTTTTTTCTAAAATTTGAACGAATTTATGTTTAAATTATAAACGTAGACACTTTTTATGTACGGATTTCTACCAATAAAAAAAATAAACATAATAAAAATATAACAAAACATTTAAATTAATTCTCCAAAAATACAGGAGACATCAAATTGCTCTTCCAATAATTTTAAATATTTCAGTCAAAAAAATAATTTTAAATATAAATTTAACCACCGAGTGTTTAAAATAGACATAACTTTGGTCTTTTATTCTCTGAACTTTAATTTGGTTCCTAAATTTATACTTACTTACATTATGAAAGGATAAAATTTAGCCAGTGCAGGTTGATTCACCTAGTCAACCTTACGCACATGATAACGAATTGGGTTTGAGTACTTGGATCACTTGTTGCAAACAATTTGTAGTTAAATTATAAATTGATGTATGATTAGTGGATATCTTTGAAATATAGATAACCTTTCCGAGACAAATGTTTGTTGATCTATGTGACCAGGAGTTTAGTTTCTTTTAAGTAGGTCTCAGGTTTGAATCTTATGGATGAAAAAAAAAGGCGTTAGAAGAACTTTATCCTCTTAAATGAGTCTTCCTGATTTGATTCGGATTAGTCGAAGTCCAATGTGATTTCTGGATATCGAAGGTCCTAAACAAAAAAAATAAATATAACATGACCTATATATTTATAAACTTTTGTCCAAACAAAAATTGTTTTTGTTGTCTTTGACCGGGTATCCCACAGACAAGTTGTGGGTTATGTGACTGACCCTCGGGGCGAACGTGGTAGTTAGGTAAAGCCCTTTCCAGAGTGACGATTCTAGGATTTGAACCTCTGATATTACAGGTGAATCTAAGGTCATAATCCACTTCCACTGCGATCAATCACTATTAGGTAAACTATTTTAATTTGAATATATTATTAGTGTAGAAAATTTTTATACTATCATTTAATTATTTATTGTTACATCATAACAAATGTTTGAATCTTATAATAGTCATATAAAAAATTGTGTATGTGATGACTTATGATTGATTGATGGTATTAAAAATTTATGCTGATAATACATCAAAATTAAACTCTAACTCTAAAATCTTTTGATATCCTATATATCTTTATTTTGGAAAATTAATCCACTATTTACTTTACAAAAAGAAATAAAGCATACTATCTAATTAAAAATCAGATACTTTTATGATTTACTAAGGTGTGATTGGTCTGAATGCTAACGGGTTAACTTAAATCCCTTAAGCAAGTGATCAGAGATTCGATTTTTATCTTTTATGTACGAAGAAAACCTGGTTGGGAGAGTTCAACCCTTCAATATCGTTCAGTATTTCGTAAGATTAATCTTCACATTTGTGTCCGGAATACCATGAGAAACCTAAAAGAAAGATACTTTTATAAATTTCAATAATTAAATTTTATGTTTGATAAAATTCTAAATAATGAGAAAACAAATTAGTTAAAGAAATATATTAAAGAAATAATTTAATTAACAAAATAATACTGCTAAAAAGTAACAAGTTAAAAACAATAAAATTTATCGAAATTCAATTAATAGTATATTTATACAGATTCCTTTAAGAATAATTGTCAAATACGTCATTAATCCAATAAATATATAAATATATTCATGGTACCAAATTAATACTATTGGCTAAGTAACTAGTCACCCAAGAAAATATTGGCTAAGTACATAATTATATATATATATTTTTTTTTGGTGTACTAATAAGTACATAATTATCTTTTGTTGAATGTAAAAAAAGGAGAAACGGTGAGCGTGAAGAAATGAACGGGCGTTAAGGAGTAATCGTACGTGTTAGGTACTACGAACAAACAAACAGGCAATTCGCACCGTCTGTCCACCCTCCCCTTTTTTTTGTATATAAATAAATAAATAAATCCATTTGCAACTACTTCAAGCTGAGCTAGCTACTCTCTCTGTCCAATCTATTCTCTGTGTCTTTTGTTTTTCCTCTCTTTCGTTCTTTCTTCGTTGAACTCTTTGTTTGTATGGCCGCCAATTCAAGCTGTCGAGGGATCACCACCACCTTGGTTAAGCGAGTCGCCAACCGGATCTGGACCTCCAACTCCACCTCCTCTCCTCTTACTCCCAGGTACTATTTATTTATTTATTATATTATATATATCCACTATTCTTCACACTTTCTCTAATTTTACTATTCATTCATTTTTTCTGCTTTCTACCTTCAATTAGGTTACCCTACGGGTTTTCATTTTGTCATAAATTTGTGTTCTCTTTATATCTTTTTTTGTCATCTGCTGCTTGCTTTGATTGTCTATATTGGTAAATTAAATTTGTTGTTCTAGTTAATAAGATTAGTAAATAATACTTGTCTGCGTAGCTGGAAATCAATTTCATCAAAATACTCTTCGTGAAGCTGTGATTTTATGAAGAATTGTTGTGATTTGAGTTGTTGATGTTCTGAATTTTGTGATTAGTCAATGCTTCGCACTTAATATGGACTACTTATTATTGTAACTGAGTTATGTTTTTGCGGAGATCACTATGTCAATTCCTAATAAATAATATTGCGGTGCCTTTATTCCTTGTTGGAACAATGAATTAAATCAGTGAATAATAGATTTTATAGAAAATTCTCAATTAAGCACCTTCTTTTTCTCTCCACATTTTATCTTCCTACCTTTTCGTGGAAAACCCAACCACTGGATTTGCTTCTATTCCCCCCCCCCCCCCCCCACTTTCTTTGTGCCGTTATTTTGCCATCTATTTTTTCCCATACCTTATCCGTTTCTCTACTGAACCCTTTTTGGCTGACATCAGTATGAGGAATTGTTGTAGCCTTGCCTTCTGGTTATGTGTGCTGTCAGTATAAGAAAAAGATAGGAAATGCCCATAATCATATCCTTTCTATCGTGAACTCTCTCCTATCCTATATATGCAGCAGAGGGATGAACTTGCTGATTGCGTTGGGGGCCTCCATACCCCTACCATGTCCTGCCTTCATCAGTGTTTTTTTCTCTTGCCTCGTTTAATCGTTTATGTATAGAAAAAAGAAAAAAGAAAAAAGAACAGATAATGTTCGGAGTTTTGTGCAAGTCGTTAAGAAGCATTTCTTGTGGTATTTGTGTTAGGTGTCATACATAATAAAGGGTAGGTATATAAATGATTAAATGAAATTAATTAAAAATAAAAATAAAGTTATATAAATATAATATAAAATATATTTAAATGTAAGTCATAAAAAATTATTCTATATCTTTTACATTCAGTAAAGTTTAAA
Organism: Ammopiptanthus mongolicus; assembly: GCA_039655645.1. Classification (NCBI taxonomy): domain Eukaryota; kingdom Viridiplantae; phylum Streptophyta; class Magnoliopsida; order Fabales; family Fabaceae; genus Ammopiptanthus; species Ammopiptanthus mongolicus. The sequence continues at coordinate 106,457,439 of CM077343.1, read as the reverse complement.
GTGGTCTTATATCAGTTCTTCGGTTGATAAGAGTTTGAGACATTATGAAAAAATATTAGAATTTATTCTCCACAAATATTCTCTAACTTTTTCTTTACTATATCAACGATCCCTTATTCTAATATCCAATTAAAAAGTCATGTAAACACCTCGCCAGAAGGATCCTTCTTAACTCAGCAAGTGAGTGCTAGCCTTGAGAAAAAGAGCAATAGTTTGAAGTTAAAAAAAATAAGAAGCGCATCTTCTTCCTGGATAAAAAAACGTGTGGTTGGTTCGAATGATAATTTCTTAAATAAGTGGTCAATGATTTGATCATTGATTCTTATATACAAAAAAAAATATGATTGAGAGAAATCAATTCTTCGATATCATTTATTATTTCATATGATTAATCTTTATAATTATACGCGACAGATGTTATGAAAACCTAAAAAAATCTTCTTCCTATGTAGCTTTTTATCTCTCCGGTAGCGTACGTAAAGTTTGATTTGACAATGGAAAATATCATCCACTCCTTGGTAGGAGAAGAAAAACAAAAGAGAACGGAATGGGGATAATTGATTAATTGTTTTCCCACCATTTCCCTTTCCATCTGTCTCCTGATTTGTACCCTGACTTGTGTTCAAGGTTATGCCCACTTTTATTGTAATTTTTATGAGTTGGTTAAATTATTTTTTCTTAAGTTTTATTGTTTTCTTTTAAAATTAATTTTTATAGTATAAATTTTTTTAATTAGATTTCTATACTTTTAAAAAAGTTAAATAAGTCCATGTTAATACTGTTTTAGACATTTAATTACAAAAATTTAGAGATTCATTTAAAAAAATTTAAAATATAAAGATTTAATTAATAACCTTTAAACTATAAGAATCTATTTAAATATTTAGTGAAATGATTGAATTTGATCTTATAAAATTTGAAGGGCTTTTTTTTTTTTTTTTTTTTTTTTGCCGTCTGGATCCAGGTTCGGTTCAACTTGTGGTGATAAATAAAAAAAAAATTGATTATTTTGATATGTAGAAGTAAGCATGAGAGTTTTGTCAACGTGGAAATTGGAAAATATTTAGGATAAGACTTGAGTAGGTAGGCCCCGGTTGTTTTTGTTTTGGAAGGGATGACCCATGGTTTGTTTTTATCTGATGATAATCCGTGTCAAACACCACTCTCTTTTGTAAAATTGTAAAGGGCCAACTGCTCAACGAACTCCATTTTCAAGGGGTTAAATGCAAAAAGCTGAATTTGATAAATAAACCCGTAATAACAATTCAATATTTCATTTCCCCCATTCTCTTTGCACTAGTTAATATTTCGGAAAAGTTGACATGTACAACTTTTCACTAGATAATGGGACATCTTATGATGTTTCGATTTTTTCTAGAGAAAATAATACAAACAAATATGTTAGATAAAAAGATAATGTTTATATTCAAAAATGTTGTACAAATAATAGGATTTTAATATTTTTGGATTTTGAGTTTTATCCGGATACTAAAAAATCTAGGTCCATCTGTAGACTTTATGTCCTCTATACGGTGTATTTTGAAGTTCCTGTGTTCGTTGCCACTTGTATGGCTATATACTTTCTTTTCACTTTTATTTTCTTATTTTGGGCATTTTCCTCCTCTAGTGGTACCACTTAGCTGATTATTTGCATAAAAAACAAAAACGCGTGTCCCATGCTTTGGACATATTTGTATTTGTTTCTTTATTTCATCCTCTTCAGACCTTGTTGACGGCTTGTATTTATTTTCTTTTTGCCCTCGTGATGGCATGGTACTAGATTCTCAATACACTAATAATTTTTTCTTTTTGAAAATATATATATATATATATATATATATATATATATATATATATATATATATATATATATGCTTTACTGCATCCACCCGTCCAAGTTATAACCTTGGGGACGAAGAATTGGTTTATTTCAATAGAGCTTTGGTCAAACTTATATTTTTAATACTAAATTTTTTCTTGTTTCTATCAAAATATATGGGGGGTGGCGTTAAGATGGTCATGGCAGAGTCTTATAAAATCATCCCAACATCGCAATCTTATCAATATGTATATCTACGTGGTGTGTCCTGACAATGAAGGCGTGGAAAATGCGTACAGAATACTTTAATTACGAAAAGCGGTTGAGTCGGTTGGTGGTCCAAATCTTAATAAGTTCATATATACCCATCACGTGATCACCAATCTTTGTTTTGACACCTAACCCCACCCATCTCTGTATGTCATTATTTTTGCTACTACACTACATGAATGACCCACCCATTTGGCCATATCCAGTATTTTTCGCGATGAGATAATCTTCAATTAATTATTATGTTTCTTTTTTAATTGAGAATTAAGTTTTTTTGTTGATGAAATTAGTTTTTATTGGATAAATACAGGAGAGCAGCGTACAGCTCATTGTACGACAAGAACCCGGATGATGAGATCCACTCAGGCCCGGTCCCAGACGATGTGATCCAGGCAACCCAATCCAGCAAATACTGGGCCCCACACCCACAGACTGGGGTATTTGGGCCCCCTGCCGAGCAAGGCACTCCTCCTCCTCCTCCTTCTACTTCCGCCGGAGATCGCAGCTTCCACTCAGCCAGCTCCACGACGGATGCCACTGTTGGCTCCGTCCTGGAGGAGAAGGCCTGGTTTCGACCCACCGGTCTTGAGGACTTGGAGAAGCCCCACACCCTTCCTTAGCTTTAGTACCCCGTTTCATTTTGAACATATATATATATATATATATATATATATATATATATATGATATAAATAAATAAATAAAAACACTGTCCTGGTGGAAGTGGTGTGGTTACTCTAGCTTGTGTATATATAGTGCCTAGCTTCCAAGTGCAGAGACTGCACTGCCCTGCGGGTTGATGCTCGTTGAAGAGTGTGGACTGGAGCTTTTATTATAATACATAGCTAGTCATGAACTGCGTTATTATCCATGTACGGTTCTTCCTTCTGTTTCCATGCAACTTTAATATCAGATCTATGGTTATGGTTGTGCTCATGTTGTGGACTATTATTTTCTTCCTAATTGGACAGAGATTGTTTAAACTGTTGGGTCAGTCTCTTACCCTTTATGCAAATTCATATTGGGTTATGATTGGCGGATTCATAAGAGTAAACCCAATGTGATCAGCCAACCCCAAAGTAACAAGCCTCGTGATTGGCAGATTCAGAAGGTTGGATTAAACTCTACTTTCACTGTTATATATCATCCCTTAGCGGTTGTCAGCATTCTCTCTTAATCGTTCAAGGATTGGTTGAACACAAATATACTGATAGATGTAGAAAATGAAACAGAGTTACTAATATCCTTACAAATGAAACTAATATGTTAGTGTACATTTCAACCTGCTATAAATAATAGGCTGAACATGCGTTGGTTTGGTTCAGTTTTGGGGTTAAAATAAGGATTAGACTTCTCATTAGTGTAAAGTGTGAGAAAATACGGTATATTTATTTTTGATTAGTTAAAATGTATTAAGATCTCCATCTAGTTTAACAAAATAAGGTGTATTCACTATTATTTTCTCACTTTACATTTTTGCTTACTTTAAAATGAAACTTTTTTCTTAAAATAAATCCAAATCAATTTAAAGTTTGATTTTGTAGTTTTTTTTCGAGAATAAAGGGTTTTTGAAAGCAAAAATACGGGAATACTTTTTTTAGTATCTAGAAAAAAAAATTAATCATTTAACCCCTGAAATTTATAAATATAGGACATGTTAGTACTTTGTGCAAACTATCATCCATTTGAAAATAACGTTTTATGCTATCGTGACCCAATTTGGTCAAATTTTCAGACTTCTTGTATATGCAATTGCTTTATTTATTTGGTTTTCATCGTACTAATGTACTTGTAAACTTGCCTCTTACACCCTGTTTGGTTCAAAGGAGGGGAGGGAATGAATTTTAGAACTAATTTACTTTTAAACCTTCATAATTTTGGATTTCAAAAATATTTGTAAGGATATTTTAGTCAATCAATTTAAGATATTTTAAATCAATTTTCCTCCCCTCCAAATCCCCCAATCTTGGAGGGGAGCCAAAATTGAGTGAAGAGAGATTCTCTTCCCCTCCCATCCAAAAAATGAACCAAACAAGAAAAATTTATAAAAATCTCTGACCTCCATTTCCTCCAAACCAAACACTGTTAAAAACCAACATGTGGTTGGTCCGAGTGGTAAGGGATTCGGGCACCTTAAGCAAGTAGTCAGGAGTTCGAATCCTGACTCTTGTGTATGAAGAAAACCTGGTTGGGAGGGGAGAACTCGTCTTGTGTGTCCAACAGGTATCCCGACGGAGATTAATCATTGTTAACGGTGATGGATACTTCGTACCTATATCATGATTAAAAAAAACACTGTTAAAAACACCGTCATTGTGGTTCTTATGCCCTCACTGCTGAGTTTGTGTGACTCATCATTCTCTTATTTTCCCATCCGGATCCTTAGGTAGCTAAGTAGCAAGCTGTTAGGAATTGTTCTCCTTGCAGTATTGTTTTGGTAGGCCTTCGTAGTAGAGGTGGCCTATTTGAGTCATTTTTGGGACTTTTGCATTCTTCAGCTGTAGGGTATTAGTTTTGCAATTATTTTTGAGTTTTGTTATTTAAATATCAAAATTTTAATACCGTATCTAATACCGTATGTTTTTATTTGTAGCTCTCATTTACTTTTTATTTTCTTAGTATACATGCATCTCAAAAAAAAAATATCACCAAAACAAATATGGTGTCCCTATTTTGATGTTCAAAAATTGTTTCTTTTATCTTGGGTCATATTAATCCGTACAGTACTTGAAAGTTATCTTTGATTTCTTGTTGCTGTTGGTGGATTGAAAATAGAGGAGTATTAGAAACGCACTCTCTTTCCAAAACACATTCTCCTAGTGGTTAAAATTAATGTGGGTCCCGCTAATTCATGTGGATCCCACTTAAATTATATAGGACCCACATGAATTTGAATCAATAGAAAATAGTGTTGAAAAGAGGATGTTAGAGAATATATTGCTAACATTTCTCAAATATATATATTACGGTAGATGTTTATTAATTTTGGGATGTCAATTTTACGGGGGGAAACTTCGACGATTTTTCAGTAAAATGAAAGCACATCTTATTTGATATGTTGTTTTGCTTAATGTATTATTATCTTTGACAGCCTTTTCAGGTTAAGCGGTGTTTTGACTAACTTAACCTGTGCACCTGTCATGACTCGAGTTTGAGTCATATATATTATCGGGTCTTTTATTTAAAAAAAATCTCGACATATGCTCACACAGTCTCATAGTCCCATGGAGGCTTCTCAATTCTAATCCTTTAGATTTGATTGTAATACAGAGACATCTCAAAGAATTTGAGAACCGAATCATTGGTAGTCGATTTTGAATGAGTTTTACTCGATTTTACCCAAACACCCCAAGTACTGAACAAAACAAAAACAATTTATTTAGTTTAGCTTGGTTTTTGGAGTTCATTGGGTCAGTTCAAACCAATAATAAATACCTCTAACAAATAAGTGTTTTCTTCAAGTAGTTAAGGAAACCAAAATAGACAATTTAATGGAAATGTTTCGGCCCCGGCATTGTGTCATCCCTCTCATGGATGTTATTTGCATACTATTTTACAGTTAAAAGAATCCATGATCGAACATACAAGACAATGCTATAGTTTCATTGAAACGCCTCAAAACTAATCTAACAGCTTAACAGTACTGGCAGCATAAGTCATGAAACTGGTGCGAACCTTACAAGTTTAGTTGATGATCTGCACACGCATGCATCTCCTGGTTTTAGTGTTTGCTTCTCTCTTCACCATCATCATCTAAGTCTTCATTCAAGCGTTGACTTAAAGGGCTAGGAGAATCTTCCCAATCCCCAATATCTCTTGATCGTTGTTGGGCAGGTGGCAGATTCTTATTTTCGTTTTTGCTTCCCTTAATTACAATTTACAAAAAAATTGAGATCCACATTAGAGAAAATGCACAACTTATTGACAATATGCTACTACACCGCAAAGAGTACCTCCTTAGACATCTCATGATGCTGATTCAAATTGCCTTTCTTCCTGTATAGTTGAAACCCCTGAATATCTCCATTTCTGATGCTTGCTTCCAGCTGCAATGTGAATTGTTTTATCAAATAGCAAAACAACAAGAGCTACGATATCAAGCCACGTGATACTTGATATGATCATTAAGCTCACGCAAAATTTTAACTTCATTTTGGCAAGTAATATTATTGCTTAATCAAGGATCAAACGAATCAAACCTACCAAGAGTCGTAAATGGAGACAGCATGGAAAATCAACAAGGTTGTACCTGAATGTGAACGATGCAGAAGAGAATGCTAGCAATAGGCAGCCAACTTTCTTCAGGAGATAGCGATAGATTTGTTCTGATGAATCAATAAATCATATCATTATCAAATACAAGTCACACATTAATTTGTAGTTACTTACACACATTATTATAATTCAAATGGGAAGCATCAAATGAAAGATACAAAGACTTGAAGTAATAGGATAAATTCGTGATGTAATATTATTAATGCTGGTGTACTAATCAAGAAGTAACACATGGCTTATCTTCCCTGGTTTTAACATGTAAATAAATGAGATTTGCAGCTGATACTTGAAAGGGTTTATCAATCAATGCTAAAAATGCCAGGGTTATGTTCAGTGTGTGTTGTTATGCCATGCATACAAACAATTAACGAATTACAACATAGATGAAGATGAGTTTGGCAAAATCAGAAGATTGCAATTAATTAATTATGAAGAATAAAATGGAGAAAAAGGGGATGTGGTTTGAGAAAAGAACCTGAGATACGGAACCAAATAAACAAGAGAGTAGAAAGCATATCGTCGATTACCGGTATCCAGCCACTGGAAAACCCAACTCTAAATGAAGATTGAAGAGATTAGTGGCAGTAGTTACAATATATATATATATATATATATATATATAGAGAGAGAGAGAGAGAGAGAGAGAGAGAAGAGATGAATGAAAAAAGGGGTTAGGAATGGGAATGTACCAGCCAGTTGAAATAAGGGATGAAACTGAGAATCCCCATGACGGCGAACCTGGTATCGGTGGAGGAGTCAGCGTCGTCGTTTTGAGAGACGGGGAAAACCAAAGAAGTGAGCATGCAAGCGCCGATTGCAGCAGCGAAGGGGGCATCGTCGGAGATCACAGCCCTGCACCTTTGTGCGTTCTTATTCCTGAATTTGAGTTTGAAATTGAAATGGGTTTGGTTGATTGGAAACGAAGAATAAAAGGGTGATTTAAGAGGCGGCGGATTGAGTTTGAAAAGAGGGCGGCATGAATAGAAGAAAAGAGTAGAAGAATTCATCCCAGCCAGCCGGGCAGACACAGAGTCAAATCATCCAAGATGCACCGACTACAATAGAGTCTAATGAGAAGGAGAAGACAGCGCGCCTGAAACCACCTTGGGAAACGTACACCCTAGCTATGTCATTTTGTTCACTTTATTTTCTTTTTTTTTTTTTTGGGTGCTATTCACCTTAGTTATTATTTAATCAAAATAAAAATATTTTGAATTTAATTGGGCTTAATTGTATTTTTAGTCCCTCAACTTTTCTAATTGTGTCATTTTGGTCCCTCAAAAATTTTAATTGCACTTTTCGTCCCTTAACTTTTTCAATTATACGATTTTGGTCCCTCAAGAAATTTAATTACACTTTTCATCCTTCAACTTTCTGAAATTGTGCAAAATTAGTCCTTTTAGGGACCAAAATAAAGACTTTCATTGCACAATTTCACAAAGTTAAGGGATGAAAAGTGCAATTAAATTTATTGAGGGATCAAAATCGCGCAATTGAAAAAGTTGAGGGACAAAAAGTGCAATTAAAATTTTTGAGGGATCAAAATCTCACAATTAAAATAATTGAGGGACGAAAAATGCAATTAAGCCATTTAATTGATATATACTCATGATGATAGTGTAAAATTTTTTATACTGTCAACTAATCATCAATGAAGATATGCGTGACTTTTAAGGTAGTTTATAAGAGTCAATTTTTTATTCAATGTCAATTAAACTCAAATATTTTTAATGATTCACATAATTTTATTGGAATTTCTGATATGTCCGATGAATAGTATTTTCTTCCTTGTTGTCTTTTAAATATCAGACCGCGTCACTAACGATTTTACGTGGCAAACGAATATTAGTCTCTTCAAGTGAATGTTTATTGTGTAAGATTAAATTACAAATTTGATCTTTATACGTCATTCACATTTTTTTATTTGGTCCTCATAGCTAAAAAGTTTTTAATCCATCCCTACTTATACGATAGTTAAAAGTCTATAACGCAACCTTTTACATAGTTGCTTTAGCTCCCTCGTTGGTGCACCACACCCGTGAGGCACTCACTCCATTGTTGGATGTTTATTATGTAAAAACGCTTATTTCTCTCCATTCTTTAGGACCAGAACTTCTACATTTTACAATGGTAGGGGAAGAAGTAGAAGCAAAAAATTTAGGGAGCCAAATGGTGAGTGAGGGAGGAAAACATTGTAGAAGACACTGCATTCGGTTTGCACACATCATTAGACACCACATTGAACGCAAAAGCATATGTTGATACACTCTGAAATAGGATTTAAACAATTTTAATTTTAAAATCTTCTTCCAACGGTGACAACAATCACAAGTAAAAAATTTAATAATATTTTATAAATAATGCATGAATTTGAAAAAGAATATAATATTTTAATATAGTTTAATACTTTTAAAACGGCATTAATTTCTTTTTTTGAATTTTTTCAATATCTTCTTCAATTTTATAGGGACCAAATTAGTAACAATTTTACATTTAAGGACCGATTTAACAACTTTTAAGATATAAAGACCAAATAAAAGATGCTCGTAAATTTATTAATAGGGACTAAATTTGTAATTTAACCTTTAAAAAAAAACTCAACTAAAATAATGTCGTTTAATACTTTATATCAAAAAGGTAATCTGGGTATTGTCTATTTTTCGGCCCATTTAAAGGAATGGAGCTGGGTATTAATCTTCTTGTCGGCCCAATTATAATTTCTACCATTTTTTTTTTCTTTCGATGCAACAAATTCCATTTCAAATTTCGTGCTTGGTGAAGCTCGATTCGATTCACATCAACCTTTATCCTTCCAAGGTAAATATGCGTTGCTTTTTGATTCACGATTCAGCCTTTCTCTGATTACCACTGTATTTGATTTGGGAATTCGGATTCTTGATAAGCTTGGGTTTGGGTACCTTTCCTGTTTGAGCTTGATTGCTCTCAGTGTGAGTTGGATCCCAGGGTTTTCCTTTTGGATTTAGGTTAGTTTCTTGTTACGAGATCTGATTTGGCTTCTGGACTCACACAATTTCAAGGTTTCGATTTCTCACGTTGTTTGGAATCATAATAATGAAAACTCTGCTTGCAATGTCTGTTCATTTTAGCTTTTGCAAATATAATTAGGGTTTGAATTTCAATGTGTCATGTGTGTGCTGACATTCAGCTTCATTGATGGTAAAATTATTTTTTAATCATGTTTGGAGGATTGATCTGTTTTATGTTGTAAATTCCAAATTATGTTTGATAAACTGCGTTTTAGAGGAAGTTTATTTTTTTTTTATTGTTTTTATTGTAGAAGCTATATGAAGAACCAACACGGTTATGTGCCACCTGCTTATATCCCTTTGGGGCAGTCAGATTCAGAGGCGGTGAATGACTCTCTGCATCAGCACAATGAACAACATCCTAGTAGCAATGGATCAAACCAGATACAGACTCAGTGGTCTTCTGGAATCTGTGCTTGTTGCGATGATTTTCAGAGCTGTATGCTACTTCCTTACTCTGTGACCCTCATTTATTACAAGGGATTGTTAAAAAGGTGCCTCTTGACTATGTTTAAGGAAATTTGAATGTGTCCTTGTTCTTTGAATCCTTATTGTGTTAAGTATTTTATTTTTTTAAAAATTAATGAGGTCATTCGGTCAAATTGGATGTCTACATTATTTTTTTAGGTTTCTTGGTTGAAATCTTAAAAACCCTATCAAGATTCAAAACCCAAATTGTTGAAAATATTGACAAACGGAAAATATAGACAAAAGGGATTCTCAGGGAGGTTGAATGAGTATATTTTAATACAATAACAAGGATATCATTTAAGGTTAATTCATGATCTTAATTTATTTGGTTGATTGCAAAAGGTAGAAGGTTAAGATTATTGCTGCTTTGCTTTTGATGGTGCTAATGAGGTTGAGGGATCATATCACAATAATCATAGAATTGAAATGAAAGAAATTAAGAACTGCAGCAAGGAAACAATGAGGATTACCACAGAAATGCTATTAATTCTATGTTTTTGGCATTGATTTTTGATTGATTTTAGCCTTTATCTTATGTATGATGTCTTGCCCATGTTAAACATTATCAATTATGTGAACTCTAATCTAACTCATTGAACTTATTTATGGTTGGTAACATGAAAAATCTTTTAATGACTTCTTTTCCTATTTCACACCGGTTTTTATTTGATGTGCAAACAACAATAAGGGCATGCAGTAACAAAAATTATCAACGACTAGCACCTTAATTAGTAAAATATTTTTTTAAATGAAGAGCTTGTTGATTCAAATATTTAAATTTTGGTGTTATAAATTGTGTAATATAAAGTTGTATTACCTTTATCCAAGTTACAAAAGCTCTTATTTTGTTCTTTTATGGCATTTTGTAATATTTCAACTGAAAAGATCAGCTGCGAATTTTTGTCATTTGTGCAGGTTGTATAGGATTTTTTTGCCCTTGCTTTCTCTTTGGGAAGAATGCTGAATTTTTGGGTTCTGGCACTTTCTTGGGATCATGTGTTACCCATTTTATATTGTGGACTCTGGTTAATACAGCCTGCTGCTTATTAACGGATGGCTTGTTTTTGGGTCTACCTGGATGCATTGTTTCTTGTTATGCTTGTGGCTACCGCAGGACATTAAGGTCAAAGTATAATTTACCGGTAAAAATCTTTACAACTTTGCTTTACATGAATCCTTATAACATGATTTTTCCTTCTATTTTCCGTTCCTGTTGTTATCTTTCAAACTTGTGATAATTCTGTACAGCCTTCAGGTCTCTAATGTAAGTTTTGCATTTAGCTATTGCAGTGCTGCTTTTCAAGAGTCTGGTTGCTGAAATTTAAGTATAAAATATGAAGTAGTTCTCTTTTTTAACTGCAGGTTGATCTGTCTGTGAATTTATAGCACAAAACTCTAGCCGTTTAGATTTTCCAATGGAAAAAATAACTGTTTAGCTATGCTAATAGGGAAAGAGCAAGAAATCCCCAGCTCTCTTCACTTTCTACTAACAGCAAGGTAGCAAACACAACACATAATTACAGCCCAGCGAATTCAAAATTTATCTAACATTTTAAGTGTGATAAAAATGAAAGAAAGGGGATCTGTGACAGTCTTGATGTCTATATCTCAATTTTTTCACCAAGAAAGGATATCCGATTCTCTGTCTTGTCAAATCTTATATTTGTGGTAGGGGTAGATAAGGTAGAATGAAGGATGTTATTACACGAGTCATTTTTCCGTGCTTTCCAGATCAAGAAATGGGCTTATTTAGGAGAAAAATCAGATATACTTTTACCACTTCCCATTTCTTCATATTTCAAAGCACTTCCAGGTAGTGCAAGCGTAGTTTTTCAACTTTAAGGGAAGGCTGGTTTCTCTAAAAAATGCTTGCGTTACTGTGAGACACTGCTAGTGCTAAACAGGCCTTCACGTAAACTATTTTCATAGTCGCATAACTGTTCCTTGTGTCATAACAATCTATACTACATTGTTAATTTGATTCTAATAGTGAAATTTTGGTATTTTATATGAATTGGCCAATCTAATTTTGGCCGTCTCTTATTAAAAAGTTTGTGATGATGCGATGCTATGATGATATTTATTTTGTCTTGTGAAGGAAGCACCCTGTGGGGATTTTGTTACCCATTTTTGCTGTCATTTGTGTGCCATTTGTCAAGAGTACCGTGAGATACGTGAAAGATCTGGGAATTACGAAACCTCAGATATGAAGCTGGCTGTAGTCACAGCCCCACCAATCCAGACAATGCAGTCAGAGTCCAAGCAGTAGTGTTACTGCCCTACTTCCCCCCACCCCCTGTTTGATTTGAAGGGTTGCAAAGTTGACTAAAGTCTGTGGTTCATCAAATGTCCACTTGTAGATGAAAAATTAGTATTGTTAATGCCTAATTATATACTTATGTTACATTACTATTATAGGTGTCTTCTACATTCTTCCCCTTCAAGACAAATGTAACAACATAGCCTGTGGTCGTGATCTTTCCATCTTGCAATTTCACAGTGATTTGCCTCTCCTTGAAAAGGGTTAATGTTTGAGATTTATAAGTTACTCCATCTCTTGCTAAATGACTGATGTTTCAGGTTTTACAATGAGGTTACAAAATGCATTAAATAACATTAATGAGTAATCCCAAACCATATTATTTGACAAAATTGTCTTTATTAGATGCTGTTGTGTTATAAAAAGAATTGTGGTCATAACTATTTAAGGGTATAGTTGAAAAAAATATAATAAATGGAACAAGATTAAATTCACAAGAAGTCAGTCATGTGGGAGTACCAGCTTCGCATGGCTTAATATTTTGTAACCTAATTCACCAGTTTCTTTTGGATTCAATATTTTAACTTGGTTTAACTTGTTAATAATTTTCTTTACTAAAAACGTAAGAGAAAACGGAGTTAATCATATATTAATCTCAAAAGTGTTAATTCTAACTTCTAAGTATGTGTAAATTAGGTTATGAATACCTTAATTGTGATATAGTACTAACAGAGTACTTTTGCATGAGTGTATTTCTTATGGGAAAAATGAAAAAGGGCTAAAGAAATGAAGCAGGCGGGGCAGGAAAGTTTTTCAATGTTGGGGCCGACTCCTAGATACCAATAGGCTCTAGTTCGTTGGAGTTTTCCACCAAAGCAATGGGTTAAGGTGAACGTTATGGCTCTGTGCGGCTAGGAGGGAGATATGCGGGATGTGGAGGTGTCTTCGAGACTCAACAAGGTGTTGGATGTAAGGCTTTGCACGTAATATGAGTTCTACAATTGCCCCTATGGCTGAACTTAGATACAATTTCATAGATACATTAGGTGTTATTTTTCAATGGGAATATGACATATGTAATAGTTGTTATCCATGTTATCTTTTTATTGATGAACCTTTATACATATCTTATTTTTATTGAAAAACAACACCTAATGTACCTATGGAATTGTACGTAAGTCTTCTCCTAAACACATTCACAAGCTTTGGTTAGAAAGTGACGCTTCCATCACTGTCCTTTTGCTACAGAATGGGTGCTAATGCTATAATACTCACCTGTGCACTTCCATAGTTCTAGCCATCACTGAGTTTAAGACGAGACCACGGGAAGTTCGTATTATGTATGATAAACCGGACCAAATTAGCCAATTCAACCAAAAAAATCAATGAACCGATTAGAAACAATATTTTTATTCAGTAAAACTAGTTGCAAACGATATAAAACCAATTTTATTTTAAAATTATCACCATTTCAACCACAGTCGAACTAGTGAATCATGATTTAGACAAATTTATGTAATCATTCTGTTTGAAATTCAAATTTAATAACCACATTGTAATTATTTGATCCTTATGAATGAAGAAATATTGTTAGATGTTTTCTTAACTCATCTCCCAAGTTCAACATAGTCATGAACTCAATAAGCAGGTAACAGTGTCCCCCATATAATTGCATCGCACTGCCCTGTATCGTGTTGTGTGCTTCCTCAACTAAATCAGCTCCATCCAAAAGGTCCACCATGCACCCATAGTAGTGCAATGTGGGTTGGTGATAGACTGATAGGGTATGTGGGACTCTATCAGTTGGATGCTATAATCTCCATTCACAATATCAAAATATCACCTTTCTTTATCAACCATTTTCCCTTAGCTACAAGCGCAAAGTATTCCTCAACTGAACCAGATCAACCCAAAGGGTCCACCATGCAGGCATGGTGACCTAGTTGAGGAATGCAGTTGGTGTTACCCATAGTCATACCGGGTATTGAGGGAAAGCAGGTAGTAAGTTACCAGTAGTCATTACAAGAGCATGTTGCATATTTGAAATGGTGAAAGCGGTTTGAATCTCTCACAATAATCTCCTTCTGACATAGATATGATGCCAATTTCATGAAGTTATGGCAATCCACACAAATACGGATATTCTTCATTATTTTAATGACATTCCCACCACAACTCAAACTTCCTTTATTCATTATGGCAAATACCAATGCCATCTTCTCACTGTGATGAAACAATTGGTCTTCTTTGTGCTCCTCTTCCGTATCGTACAAGGCTAAGCTAACTTCTGGGGCATAACCAATCTCTTTCAAATGACCAATCAAAATCTCTAACCGGCTTAATATGGACCCCCTCTGTGGATGATGTTGACCACCAGAGGCAAACTCATGAACCTGCTTCCCAATCTCAACCCAGCTTAATCCAGGTTCTTTTCTCACTTTTGAGTCTCTCATTTCCTTCCTAATCAGGCCAGCTTCAATAAAACTACCGCCAGAGGAATATATGTTTGACATTTGTACATATCCCAATGAATTTGTAGGCTCTAACTCTTTAAATTTATCAGCTGCTAATTTGGCCAAGCCAGTCTCACCATGCTTCCGGCAAGATCCAAGTAATGAACTCCAAATCACAGAATCAGGTTTCATAGGCATTTTACGTACCAACTCTTCAGCCTCAAATATCTTCCCAGCTCGTCCATAAAGGTCAACCATGCAGGCATAGTGATCTAGTTGAGGAACAATACCGTGATCATCAGACATAGAGTTAAAAAGTTCCACTCCTTCTTCAACAAGTCCAACATGACTGCAAGCTGAGAGAAGCGCAACGAAGGTTGCAGAATCTGGACAGACATTCATTTGCTGGAAGAGCTCAAGTGCATCTTTAGCTTGCCCATGTAAGGCATAAGACTTGAGCATTGAATTCCAAGAAACCAAATCACGGCAACCCATTTCATCAAATACTTGTTCAGACAAAGCTAAGGAACCACACCTCGCATAAGCATGAATCAAGGCATTTGAAATAATTTTATCTTCTTGAAACCCTTTTTTAATTATCTGTGAATGAAGTGTCAGGGCATGGTGCTCAGTCACAAAGTAAGCACAAGCTTTTAAGGCAATTGAGAATGTATGCCAGTCTGGCACAAAATTCTCACGATGAAGCTGACGGAAAAGGAGGAAAGCCTGCTCAGGATCCCGTTCTGCAAACACAGTAATAATAGCAGTCCATGACACAATATCCCGTTGGCCACTTGTATCAAGGAAGAGCCTATAGCAGTCAGAAATGCGTCCTCCAAGATTTGAATAGGATTTTACCAATGCAGTTATCACTTCAACTTCTGAAATAAGACCGCTTTTAATAGTGAGGCAGTGCAGTTGAAAACAGTTACTGAGATGTCTGTTAATGTCTTCAAAAGTACTGCACTCATTCAAGGAAGAGAAAACACTAAGTAGTGTGGCACGGTCAAACCCAATTCCATTGCCGCACATATGTGTAAACAGGCCAATGGCTTGGTTCCCAAGTCCATGATATTGAAAACCTGCAATCATTGAATTCCAAGATATAAGATTTCGGAACTCCATTGACTTGAACACAGTCCAGGCGTCATCTGGTGTATGATCATAACCTCCATTGGAGCCAGAAGACTTGCTATACATTGTAATAAGAGCATTTGCAACAAATACATTGGCATCCAAAGAAAGTTTCAAAGCAAGTGCATGTACCTGCATGCCACATTTGATGTCATGCTCCTCGCACTTGCTAAGCAAACTTGCAAAAGCAAATTCATTGGGGCGGAAGCGAGCCAACAGCCAGAAAAGAGCGAGAAACACTCTCTGATTAAGCCAGATTGGGCATACCCAGAAATGAGAGCAGTCCAAGAAACAATGTTTTTGTGGGGCATTTGATCAAACAGGTAGTGAGCATAGGCTAAGTGGCCACACTTGCAGTACATGTTTATAAGGTGATTGATGAGAAAGAGGTCATTTTGGATTGTGGGGTCTTTGTGAATCAGTATGTAATGGTGCAAAGCCATGCCTTGTTGGAGGCACTTTTTTTTGGCACAAGCATGGAAAAGAGTGGCATAGGTTTGAAGGGACAGAGAAGAGTGGGTGTGGTGGGTGTAAAGAAGTGAAAGAGCTTCTTCAAGGTTGCCGTGCATAGAAAGAGCGCGTATTTGTGTATGAATGTTTGTGGCTACGGTTTCTGCATTTGAAGTACAAAGAGTCCGCAAGAAACAACGTTTGGGGAACACATAACACACAACCTTGCTGTAACGTAGCACCAACGTGGTGAAGCAACAAGGTAGCATCGTGGGTTGTTTTGCGTAGTGTGCTATTTCATCGCTCTGTTTCTTTTAGGCACCGTCCGAATAAGAGAAATCTTGTTTCCCAATAATTTTAGAGAATATAAAATACAAATGTTGTTCAAATATGTACTACAAATAATAGAATTGATATAACAAACCTTACAAAAACGTTATAACCTTTATGGTGGACTGTTAATAAAATCATTTATTTCTTTAACAAATGAATATAAATTCACTTTTGTAAACTTTAATTTACATTGCATTTTTAAAAATGATTTGTATTTTCCCTAAAAAATACATAGAGATGAATTGTATTGTCCTTCAAATATTATTTTGAATGGTAAAACAATAATACAGCACTCAGTGAGCACAACACCACCACATAAACAATGGTTTGAAAGTGAGAGCATCAGCATTGGTGCTGACCATCCCAACTCGGGGAGGCAACCACCCTGACTTGGTACACTACTTTGACTTGAGCACAACCCCACACACACAAACTCACGGTCTTCAACCAACTTCTGGCTACGAAGAAACTCCTTAAAATAATATTTTGAGAAAAATCATGACCATTAAGAAGCTTAGTGTTTCTTGCTTTCCAAATGTGCCTCAGATTGAATTTAAACTCCAGAAATACAAACTCCTTGCAGACAAAACTGAGACTAGGGCATGCTACTTTAATCCTTGTTTCAGCTTCGATCTCAACATTAGTGGTGAGAAAAAACAGATCACGCTAGATGAGTCTAACAACATTCCATGAAAAAAATATTGCATTCTCCAAAGTCCAAACAAAAAGCCTAACTTTGCTTGTTTAGTTTAAACCCCCAAATCACCTTCCAGTCAACACCATTCATGTAGCTAGAGTCTTGCAAATGAAGAAAGAGCTGTAGAAGATCAAAGCCTCCCCTGCATCCAGAGCTAACTGTGGACTTTCTTTCTCTGTAATTTGCCATACCAAGTCTCTGAAGATCCCAACAGATGATTAGCAAAGACAGCACACTGGCATCTTTTGCAGCTAATAAAGTACCAAACAACTTGGTACCCAAGATCACAAGAAGAGCCTTCTTTGGGCTTCTCCAGGAAAGGAAATATGATGGAACTTTTAAATGGATGAAATTTGCAACCATTTTATAAACCCCAAATGTCCATCCAGTCCATATTCCAGCACCTTTGAACCTTCAAGCTTCGAGTGGACTCTGCCAAAACCAATGATGGGCACTGCCCTCCTTAAGCTTCTAGAAATGACACAAATAAAAAGTACTGCCCTTTCAATGCTCTAGACACAAGGGAACTCATCCTGCATCAACTGTCATCCTGTTTCACAAACAAGGGAGGACATTGTAGAAAACCTCAATTTTCTTTCTACAAACCGGTGTCCTGTTAATCCAGTACAAATCATGAAATCCGATAACAAAACCAGTAGAAAGCTCACCATGGATTTAGCAATACTCCTTCAATTTATAGATGATCATGAAACAGCGAAAACCTGCCACAGTACCCATCATTAATTTAATATGAGTGCCTTCGTTCAAGCACTGTTGTTGCAGCTTGTAGCATCTGTCTAGCTTTTCTATCTGGAGTGCATCCATCATGCTCCATTTCCTTGTAGATAATAGGAACCTGACCATATTATTATCAGCATGAGTTAGGAAACTAGATCTTACAGCTTGAATTTCTTCCTTTTATTACAAAGAAAATTGCATATTATTAGAAAAGAATAAAAGCAACTGTCTTGTGGAAGAAAACGGCAACAAAATAATTGAAGAATTTACAGCACCTCCTCGAACTTTTTGGCCCTTACAAATGCCTTCATAAGCGTAGTGTAGGTGACCACATCAGGGCTAACACCCTTCATAAAGTAATAGCAAAACGATCAGAGATTGAAAAGGAAATATTACATAAAGAAAACATACAGATAACATTTTCACTGGTAACTAGTAAGGCTTACACTTTCTTCTCTCCCAGCATTACCAAATGCATTGATTAACATATTGAGCATAACTATATTTGGTTCAATTCCCTCCGCTTCCATGATCTGCAGCACCTTAATGGCCTGTTCACATAAGCCCTGACAAGAAATCAAATCAGCCATACCCAACACTTGCAATATTAAAGGAGCAAAGCAAGTAAGCGTTTCTCTTTCTTTTTCCCCTTCTTTTTTTGGGCTACAAATTAAATAATCTTACTGCAAAAAGAAATATTATCTCTAATATAGTATTCTCTAATACAGATTGTAGAAATTTAACAATCCAAGAGTTACAGTTATAAATTATTTCATTACTATATTAACATTGTGGGTTATTAATCCTACTCTATATTAATGGAGTAAAAAAGAATATCGTATGAATGGTCTAAACTTAATTAACATATGTACAAGTATGATATCATATCCGACATGATAGAATACACGTATATAGCATACCACATAAGCATTTTCCACCATTTAGGTGTGCAAGTATGGTACTGGTATCATTATTGGACAACAATATGATACCAGTACATCAACCATTTTGAAGTACCCATGCTTGTTAGATAAGTAATTATATTCATGGAAAAAGGTTGGAACAAAAGGAACAAGAGAAACGAAGGAAGTAGCCTACCTGCTGAGCATAAGCATTTGCTAACACACAAAAAATGCTTGGTGAAACTAGCAGACCTTCAGACTTCAGTGCTTGCACACACTCCCCAGCATTCTGAAATTTCCCATACTGTCCATAAATATCAACCAAAATAGCATAAATAACCCCATGCTTTTTATTTCCCATGCTTCTCATGCTTTCAAAATATTTCTTTATTATATCCCACTTTCCATGCTCCCCCAAGCAGCTGATAATGGTGAAAAAGATCTTTGGGTCAGGATACAATCCTTGCTCTTGCATATCAGTAAACAAGCAAAGGGCCTTCGTGAAATCACCCTCTTTGCAGTGCCACTTAATCAGTGAATTCCATGTCACTATATTAGGCCTTACACCTTCTTTTTCCATTTTCTTAAACAATTCCAATGCTTCACCTAATTCACCATATTTGCCAAAGGTATCAATAATACTGTTATAGATATGCCTGTCTAAAGAGATTCCCCTCTCTCTAATCTCTTCCAAAATCCCTATTGCTTTCTTCCACATCCCATTGTCTCTATAAAGCCCCACAACCTTGCTATACACCAATGAGTTAAGTGGAAATCCCTTCCTTTTCATCTGATTGATTGTTGACCAAGTATCTTCCAACCTTCCAGCACTAACATAGTAATCCAGAAAAATCTGATATGTTTGTTGGCTCCTCCAGATGCCTGAATCATCCATTTCCTGCAAAACCCCAATTGCAAGTCCTAACAGGCCTTTCTTCAAGAACCCTCTAAGAAAAATCTTGTAAAAATTCAATTTTGGTTTAAACCCAGAAAAAATCATTTCCTTAAACAACATATCAGCCTCAGAAGTCCTTCCAACACTTACAAGGGCTTCAATCAGATAAGTGTAAGACAATGAACCGAGCTTTAACCCCTGAGCTTCCATTTGAGCAAGAAGGGTCATAGCTCTATCAAGATCACCTACTTTGCAACACTCACTGATTATTTGGCTGTACAACTCACAAGAAAGCTCTTCCCCAAGTCCACGACCATCAGGGAACTTAGTAAGCATACTTTTGCTATCAATTTCTGAACCTACTTCTTTAACAGTAGCCTTGTTTCTAATCCAGAGATTTGAGGAAGTGAAAAAGTTGGGTTTTTTACTAGATTTGATAGCAGCTGTACGAGACAAACAGAGACCATGATTGTATGGTAGTGATAGGTAAGTGCACAAAACGCACTGCGTAGCCATGGTACTAGTATGCACCACCTTCTGTTGTTTATCATACAAACAAGCATCACACTCAGTACTCTTCAGAACAAATAATCAGAGAATAGAAGCAAAGATAAATAGAACCCATGGGAAAAAATAAACAAATCAATAGCTTCAGTGTTTGGCGTTATCTTCAATGTAATTTGAGCTTCTGGTGAGGAAATAGAGAGGGAGCTATAGACCCTGTTTCACTAAGATAAATATGCTCGGTCCTATGCTTTCAATCAAAATGTCTTTATCTAAAATATGAGCTATATTATTTGAACATTAAAATTTGGATATCATATCTGATATTATATGTCATTGACTCTTTTTATGTTCTTTATATATACATACCTCAAATACATCACAAAATCAAAGAGATACCTTATGTTATTTCTATGTCGTTCAAAAATTGTTTCTTCTTAAATAATCAAAATATCGGTGGTGTTTTCATTATTCATATTTGTTTCAGGCAATATCTTATAGTGGGATATGTTATAGTGGAAACCTAGAGTTAAATGTAATTCAAGTTCCTTACCATTTTTATTCTTATTTTATGTGAAATAATAGGGATAAGACTCTCCTAAAATGGATTTGTTTTTATGTAAAACAAAAATGAGTTTGTTTTTATAGTGAGCATCTAAGATATATATACTTGGTTTTGACAAAGTACAGAGAAATCTTAACCTATTTTATCAAATCAAGGATAAATATACATTTACTTATTTTAATGATAATTTTACTTTAAAGGAGTTTTCCATATAGAAAAATGTATTTTGCTACCAAAATAATTTATTGCATTGGCGGAGCTATTTACACTACAACTCTATAAGTTGATTGGTAGTTTTCATAATTTAAGAATTTCGAAAGTTAAACCAAAGCTACACCGACATATTAATTGGAATATATTGATTCACAGCCTCAATGCCTTATTTAGAAATACCGCAATAAATATAAATGGATGTTGTCTTTTAATATGTAAAATTCCTTTTTAGTTAGAATAATATATTTTCAGTTTGCTTCAAAAAAAATATATATATATATTTTCTGTTATATAAAAATTATTCTGGAAAGTTAAATATACAATTGTTTGCTTGTGGATTTAACAAACCAGAAGTAAGAGGTGTTAGTTTCCTATTCCGTTCCACCACGTGGTTTTAATAAAGAAATTGTAGATGAATAAGTCCGTCCAAGCTGCTTATGAATACTTGCGATGTGATGATACAGCGAAATTTGTAAAAGGATTATACTGTAACATGAGTATTTGTTCGAGTATCAAAGCTAAAAACTCATGGAGCTATACTATTGCTTTAATAATCTTGCAAAGAGTCTGAGAATCCAAAAGACTACTAAATATCGACTTTGTAAAAGGATTATCGGTGACTCAACTTGGGAAAATAAGATTTCATGATGTGCATAATTCAAAGCAGTAGATATTACAAGAAAATCAAAAGAAAGTTACACAGAAAGAAGCCATTAAACTAGAACTAGCTAATTAGGTCTCCGAGATTTATTTTTTGGAAAGCCTTCGACAACAAAAACCGTCACATTAGATTTTCTAGAAACCATAGCCTTTAGGGGACTCAACTTGGGCAAATAAGATTTCATGATGTGCATAATTCAAACCAGTAGATATTACAAGAAAATCAAAAGTTACACAGAAAGAAGCCATTAAACTAGAACTAGCTAATACTCAGATTTCTTCGTCAATTCAAAAAGACATCATCGAGGAGCACCATACACTTGGGTGGAGTCATATTGGGGGTAAGCAGGCTGAGGCGACACTGTCTTACCATACGCAGCTGGTGCACTTGCTTGTACAGCGGCATAACCTGCTGACTGCGGGTTGGACTGTTCATACCCAGTTTGAGTTGGGGCAGGCTGAACATATGCTGGCTGTCCACTAGGTGCCGCATTATATGCTGCTGCAGCACCACTACTGTAAGCAGGATCTTGGGGCGCTTGGTAGCCATAACCTGTATTATTAGGAGCTGGCTGGTCAGGGTATGCTTGCTGTGAAGATGGGTATGACCCATAACCAGTAGGACCGACTTGCGCATAACTAGCTGCTTGCTGGGCACCTGGCTGACCATAAATGGGCTGCCCAACAGGCTGAGCATAAAGTTGGCCAGATGCAGGCGGTGGGTGATTGTAGCTATCTGCAACTGGTGCAGACCCGTAAGTAGGATATGCTGCTTGTGATGGCACAGAGGATGCATATGGGTATGGCTGCTGCTGCGTTGGCATATTTGTGCCATATGATTGGGCAGGAGTAGAACCTTGATATGGCATATCCCCTGGCTGAGTAGCTCTAGGGTGACCATAAGATTGGGGAGGCTGTCCCTGTGACGGCATGCCATAATATGGTGGCTTACCATACTGCTGTTGTGCAACAAAATTAGGTTGAGCACCAGCCTGTGGGTAGGTTGGTTGAGAATTTGCATGTCCTCCATAGGGATGTTGGGTAGGAGCACGATTTTCAAACTTTGATTCATCATATCCCTGTCCATAACCTTGTTGAGGAAGTCCAGCCTGAGTATAAGGTGCCTGATGACCATAATCCTGGCCTTGTGGTTGTCCATAATTGTAATTCACCTGAGCTGGGGATGGGCCCATAGAAGGTACAGGGGAAGGACCAGCACCATGTGGGGGCAGTGAACTGGGATGCTGGGTGGACGGAAGAGCATCAGATAAATGACCCCCTTGCCCTCCATAGTACTCATAACCACCATTGTGTGGGGTTGGCCCCTGTATACTGTGGTGAGGCCTTTGCTCCCAACCGGAACCAAAGCTGCTTCTAGGAGCCACATGTTGAGGGTAATTTCCATACGGTGGAGGTGCATATGGTTGATTATGAGAAGGATATGGGCCACGATGCTGGTAATCATATGCTGTCGGGTGGCCAAAATGAGAACCTCGTTGACCCCATTGGGGTGGGCCACTAGATCCACGGGGTGGGCGGTAGGCCTGCTGGCCAAAACCACCAGTCGATGGCCTGACAGGCTATTCAAGGAAAACATGAAGCAGAAGTCAGTAAACAGGAGAATTTTCTAAATCGGAATCATAAGTAGAGCTCAGTCACAAGATCCTGCTTCAATAGTCCCCTTAATTTTCATACATAATTGTATAATAATTTTTATAGAGCTGTCAACAGCAAATTATCATTCCAATTAATTTCCCCTGAATAGTTCAGCACCCATTCAATTGCCTCCATGCCAAAGTCGAAGTTAAACAATGTACTCCACCAAAAGAAAAAATTAAAATAAAACAATGTGATTGGCATAAAGTCAAAAGGATTGCATTTACCGTTGCATTATCATACAATAGGCACAAATTAGGCATATAGACTAAGTCATCAGAATGGTTAGAGCTGAATCTGTATATGAATTGACAAAACGACATATAACAGGCTGTCAAAATAATGCAATATCTATAGCATGTCACATAATCTTGAGCTCAACCCAGTAGCGAATCAACCAAACGCTATACAAGTAAAACAACACCATGTTTTGATGGTATCTCAGAGAAAAAAGATCTCACCTCAGCAAAGGAGAGGAAAAGGAAGGAGCCTGACAATGCCAAAGCAAAACTCAAACGCACTATAAGCTAAATTTCAATCTATCAGTTCAACAATAACTAGCCAAAGCTTTTAAGCATAATAGCCTCGAACTCTTTTACAAAGATTCACAGAAACACATTTGAGCATTCAATATTCAAAACCAATTTAACACAAACTTAACATTCATCTAATGTGCTAATCTTTCAACCAAGAGTATCATCAGGTCAAAGATATGTGAGAAAGTAGGTAAATTAAAACAATATACTAGCACTAATCCCAGATCACATGGCTACCGCAATAGTAATTTCCCCTACCTCAATGCACACCAGATGATTAATTGCTTATTTTAGTATTTTTCAGTATAGAATTGGATACAGATACAGAGGAATACAACTCCAACACAGTTAAAAGCATCAGACGTGACTTCACCAGGTATGACTCTTTCCTTCCAAAAGGTCTCATGCAAATCACACAGCAACTCTATTTGAGAACCAAGGCCAGCACAATATAGTCTCACTGAATCATGATTTTTAACTTTTTAAGTCTTGAAGCAATCTTACCAACCATTAAACATCCTGCAATCCGAGGTTTTAATGCCAGCCACCTCTCTTCAGGGGATGAGAGTGAATATGTTGTCTATGCTACATCAAGAAAGCAATGCTGACCCCAGGGTAAAGGCAATAGCCAAATCTGCAATTTTTAAAGCCAACCAATTCGACATTGGCACCTTCAACATAAATAAATCATTGCAACTGACATCATGGTTTACTTATACGATCTTCCTAGAAGAATTTAATTGACCTTGGCAAGGATTATTGATCAATTTCCAAACTCACGAACACTGTTTCAGGTGATCTATCTCACTTGTATCACAGCAATTGATACAATACTTCCATAGATGGATCAAATAGGCATTGAATACATGTATAGTTCCTTGAGGATAATCATGTTTTGTATGGCTTTCACAAAAACATTTGGGGAGCAACATTGAACCCTAATAGAACATAAAAATATAAACTTTTATCACGATCAGTAGGTCCCTATTTTACATGCACTGCACTGGAAATGTCTAGCTAGCTATTTTACATGGATTCCTATATACAAGCAATCATTCTTCAACATTTAAGTCTTTGGCATGATAGTTTTAGATGAAGTAATTAATACACCATAATTACAGAGAATTTCTCAAAATCAGATACAAATATTTAATCTTAAGTCTAAACTAGTGATACATGCTTTCAAGCTGGATCAAAACATGGCATCCTTCCGCAAGGTACTTCCAGTCGTTTCTTACCAATGCCATTAAGTAATAATCAGGAACAAAACTCTACAAGCAATGTGTGATGGCATTACCCAATAACTCCACAGTGAGCATAATCTATAAACCTCAGTTCCCCATTCAAAGCAACAAAAACTGGCAGAATTATGATTCTGGGTGCAGTACTACAAGATAAACAGGGCTACTACAAGTCAACAAAACTTTAAATGCAAATTACTGAGCCAAATTCAACATGTGACCAAATTAACTTATGCATCATGTATTCATTTCTTAACATAAAAATATGACAAAAACATCACAGAAAAGGATATCAGTATATCATAGAACGCAAAATCATGAACATAAATATAAGAACTATATTAAAAGACATGGAACTAATAATATCAGAACTTCAAAACTGCAATCTTTCTCAGCATAAGATATGTAGAATCGAACAAACCTGACTCATGACTTCCTTTATCATTTCTTGTGCAAGTTCGATTTGTCTCTTATCACCGGTAACTTGGACAGTCCTTTCTTTAGAATCATCTCCTTCTGGAAGATGTTGAGGTATCAACTAAAATAGATAAAAAAATAATAATAATAAACCATCAGAATCCATAAGCTAAATCCAAAACAAGAATAGACGGGGAGAATATGAAAGTCTAGAATACTCTCATCCTACAAGCATCAATGAATCTCTCTCTCTCAAGTCTCAACACCTCTTTTGATGTCTTCCATATGATTGAAGAAAGGAGAATATGCAACCCAGTTACCCACAAAACGCCCAAGCAGCTTTCATATTAAAAAAGGAAATGATAAACACTTAACTAAATTGCACAATTTTAAGTTGCCAAAATTCAATAAGACGTTTGAGCACAAATGGTAAGCCAAACTCAACAAAAATTAAAATTAAATAAAATGGTGCACAGAGATAAAGCAAAAGCAACAAAAACAGGAATATTTGGTATCATTCCGAGCATTAGAACTACATTTGTCCATTTATTTTCTGCTATGATCTCACACCTATACAATCACACACATAAATAGGCACAAGACCAAATCAAACTCTTGAATATGAAGCTGCTCACTGTGCTCTCTGGCAATTGTAAATATATATCTTCAGAGGACACATGTATTCCTACTTTTCCCGTGCTTTTGCAACCTATTCTTGATAAAAATATACATTGAGATCTCATTTAGACCATTCAAACATTTCCTTGCTATTTTCCTGGTGAAACAAAGGGACCAAGGCCCAAAACAACAATTGCTTGGAAGAATACAATTTTGCTACATTGCTTAACTTAAAAAAAAAAAAAACAGAATGCTAAATTATTGGATTTTAAAATTATTACATTCGTGATAAGTGATTACTTCTCTTAAAACTCGGGACAATGCTATTTCACATGCACTGATATGCCAACAACTCTACATCACTGCTGCTTTCAAAATATGCAAGGAATCATATGCCAACAACCCTACATTTCTAAAATAAGAAAGATTTCCAGATGCATGGCAATCATTTCACCATCCAATGCTAATTACAGCATCGCACGTTAATGTCATTGTTGACCTTGTAAGCATCATATAAAGCTCAATATTGGCAGGTTAATCATTTCCCAACTTAGATCCCATCTGGACCACACAAGTTTAGCACAAAAGCCAAAAAGGTGCGGTAAACGATAACAACTACCTGGATGCGTGCCCCAGATTTGGTCTGCAGACTTTTAATTGTTTCCCCACCTCTCCCTATGATTAATCCTACCTGTATAAAAGAAACTTATGTGACTCGAGGTTGGAACATACATTAACACATAAAACATGAATGCAGCTTTTCAAACAAATATCGAATAGAGATATCATCAGTTAATGACCTTTTCATTTGGAACTTGAATCTGAATTTGTTCAGAGCCCACGATAGCTTGGGCAGGAGAGAGGCCTCGAGCTACAAGTGAAGGAGAACCCCCAGCATCAGCCTGTAGAATCTCAAAATGATACCAAAAAATGTAAGAATAAAGGCAAGAGAAAATGGAGAATGAGACCGAGATAAAGATTGGATATGGCATCCGACCTCTGCAATCACAGCATTCATTAGCTTTTCTGCCTTTTCTATACTTTCCAAACTTCCTATGATTTCCACAGGCCTTGTTGCAGAGTGAGGGTCAGCATCAACATCTCTCGTGATCTGAATCTTTGCACCTGAATTATACTGCAGGTATCTTATGGTATCTCCAGCCTTGCCAATAAGTACACCAACCTGCTTATAAATGGAATACATGTATCAAGAAAACTGCTGTCCGAATACATCTATCAAAACAGTTGTAGAGGTCGATTTCTATAGTTGACTTTCTAATTGCTGCCCATGACTACTTACTCAACTGTGGCACTGAAATGTTGGTTGCCACAAAAATTTCAGGGAACAGCAATGGCTTAACTAATTCATATGCAGAAAGCAACATATGAGTGTATGTCCAGCAGATATCTGTGCATAATTCATAAATTGATACTAGGCACGCAACAGAAGTAAAACTACAAACAGTGACACAGGGTGAATGCCTAAAGTGCATCTTGTTCATCAAAGAAAAACTGACAAGTGGTACCCACAAAATCTGATATTGACAATAATTATAATATTATATAGCATACTTGAGTCCAATTTATGCATCTATCTAAGAAAATTGAGATACCTTATTGTTAGGAACCTCAATTTTCCTTGTGATCATCTCAGCTCCAGATGTAGGTTGCTTTTGTTCAGAAGAATCATCTTGCTGAAAGCAAATGGAAAAAAATTAAAAGAAATGTAAAAAATACAAATATATTCAAACTCAAATAGGGTAAGAACAAAGATGATGCTCTAATATCTAGAACGTATTAGGCTGACAAAAACTCAGCTTCTTGATGAACACCTTATAGGGAAACTCCACATTATGCGAATCATCATCGACAAAATCGGGTTGCTTATCTTCAGAAGGAACATCTTGTTCCGTTGATGGCTCTACTTCTTTAGGTGGTTCCTCAGCATTTTCCTGAGCAGCGTCTTCCTTAACAGGAAGTTCTTTGAATTCAGCTGGTTCAGCAATTTCACTGCAAGTTGTTTGTTCATTAGCGGTTGCTTCTTCGAGATCCTTGGATAAAGGTTGAGCTTCCTCTGAAACAACGTTCTCCTCTGCTTCTTTTACGGGCTCACCAACCTCCTCCTCCTCCTCATCTTCATGTCCATTTGCATTAGCTGTTAATAACACCAAACACAAATCGCGTCAACAATACCAAAGTTAAAATTGATTTATTACCGTCATTTTTGTTTGAATATTCGAGTTGCAAAATGAAATGATGATTGCACAGTACCTAGGGCATCAGGCTTGTCGTTTTCATCGAGGCGAGGCCGTTTGTTTTCGGCCTCATCGGAAACCGGTGCATCGGCGTTGTCAGCGTCTTCGGGGTTGGATTCGGGATTAGATTCGGTAGGGTGGGGAGCTTCGGGCTCCAGATCTTCAAGCTTGCGCTTGTGATCAGAAGGAACAGGGCTAGTAGCAGTAGCAGCAGGTGCCACAACTTCTTCCTCCGCCATGAGCTGCGTCTCTCTCTCTCTCTCTCTCGAGTGGAAGTGGAAACCCTTTGAGGCTTTTACAGACACAAAACAAGTTCGATGGAAGGAGGGTAACAGATATTTTTTTTGTGTCAATGGTTTAGATTATTTTAGGGTTGTGACCTACGCCCGCCGTGGGCTAATGGGCTTTGCCTTAATGGGGGTCCAACGAATGCAATCCTTCAAGCTTCTTTTTTTTTTTTTGGTAAACTTTTTTTCTTCTCTTTATAATAATAAATGTTGTGTCAAGACAAAGACTGAACAAATTATAATTTTAAAACTTCAAATCGATTAAGTTATATTAACCGAAAAAAATCAATTAAGTTGTATATTTTTGTTATATAATGATCAATGATCTGGATTAAATACTCGACTTAATACAAATTAATACAACTGGAGGATTTCATTGTCAAAACAAGACAATTAGGACCTATTTGGATAAATGGCTTAATGAAGCGCTTATAAAATAAAAGTTTATCATATAAATTATTTCTATAATCAAAGAGAAAATATAGTCAAACTGTTTTTATATAAGTTAGAAGTTGTTTTCATAAAATATCCTGGAGAGCTTATCAAAATAAGCTGAAAACAACTTATGGACATATCATAAGCTGTTTTCATTCTCTTAAACACTCTGACAAATACTTATACTAAGAGATAAGTCTAAATAAACTGATTATAAATCAATCCAAACAGTTGTTGTGACTTGAATGCATAGGAGATTTTTCAAAATCGGTTGGTGCCGCAAAAGAGGAATACTTAAACATTCAAACGCTCAAATCAATACAAGTTAAAGGTGACATTAATATTAATTAATTAATATAAAGTACAAAGAAAAATTCCATTATAAAAAAAAAGTACCAAGACAAAGTCATCGATATGGAGTTGAGATCCTCTCCATTTTTTCTTTTAATTACTATAGTTTTAGGAGTAGGGACAGATCCAGAAATTTCTTATGAGAAAGTCAAGACTAAATATACATAATATAAATAATAATTAAAAAAAGTAACTAGTATATAAAAACAAATTATATGAAATTAAATAAAATATTAAGTTGGTGCAATAATTAAAATCCACGAATCCATAATGCATCCTCACATTTCAACGAGTTTTACTATATTTTCCTATAAAATGCTTATGCTAATCCTACTATTACTAAATAAATAAAATATTAAGTGTAGAAAAATATTAGTTAAATGAAAAAGTAATCTATTTGCTATTTTGAAAATATAAAATAAATTCAATATTTTCTTTGTTTAGTAAATAAGAGAATTAGTAGGAGGATATAGAATTAAAGTTTAACTTTGCTACATTGGCGGTGTAAAATTTTTTACACTATTAACCAATTAACGTCACCACATTTGTGACTTTTTATTTAATTAATGTAAAAGGTTTAATTGGTATGCAATTTGAGTGTAAAAATTTTTTACACTGACAATCAATAGCAAATCATCATATGTATGATTAATTGACAGTATAAAAAACTTTATACTGACAATATATCAAAATTAAATTTTTTTGTTGTAAAAATCAAATATTTTTAATCATGCAGTAATATATGATTGGTTAAGCGTAAAAAATATTCACATTATATTATAAGTAAATCCATTGAAAAATTATTCCATTTTAATAAGGATAACCATTGGAAAAAATTAATAAGTATATTAGAAATATATATATTGAAAACTTGGGGGAGGCCATGGCAACCAAAACCAAAGGCCTCCCCCTCCCTCCGCCTCTTTTTAGGGGTATAAACACTGGTGATGCTAAGGACAATTTGGTGGTGCGACCGCACAGGATCCCATTTTTTAGGGGGCACCAAATTTTTTTTTACTTAGTAGATATGTATATATTAAAATAAAAAATTTATATAAAAAAAATTTATGTAGTTAAAATTTTTATATTTGAAACTTGAGGGTCCAATTGTTTTTTATTATTTAGGGTCCAATCCTTTTACTACTTATTTTAATAAAAAAATTTAAAAAAGGAAAAATAACTGCTACATAAAAGACTCACCATTTTTTCCTCGCTCACGTATCTCTATCCATTTTTTCCTCACTTGCCTTAATAATTTTTTATTAAAAAATAGTCAAAAGACTCACCCTCCCTCACTCACTGACTCACGTCTGCGTCTCTCTCTGTCTGATGCTAAGACCTCAGAACTCAGTCGGTCAGTCCTTGTGCCTCACGTATCTCTATTGACGGTGGTGCATTGCTTCATTCACAATCAAACGTTAAACATGTTGATGAGTCTTTTAGATTTAACTATTTTTTTATATATTATAGATCAAGCAATTGGCTCACATAATAGAAGAGATGAGCAATATAACACATATGAGGAGCTTTTTGGGTTTTTGTTTAGTATTGAAAAGCTTAGGTCATTATCTTATAAGGACTTTAAATTATGTTGCAAAAATTTTGAAACTTATTTAAAACATTGTGATTCTTATGATCTTGATAGTGAAATTTTATTTGAAAAACTAAAAGACATTAGAGGTTTTAACAGTTGAATCAAAATCAAGCTTTAATGATATTAAGTTCTTTGAAGACATTTAATTGTTTTCATAATGCATGCATAACTTATAGAATAATATTCATTATTCATGTTATTGTTGCATTAGCAAAAAGAAGTTTTTCTAAATTAAAATTATTAAAATCTTATTTGCGATCTACTATGTTACACGATAGATTAAATAGTTTTGCTTTGATTTCTATTGAAAATGATTTTTGAAAGAATCTTAATTACGAACAAATTATTAATGATTTTGCAGCAAAAAATGCAAAGAGGACAATATCCAAACATTAATAGGTAGTCAATTTCTTTCTTCGGCCCTTGTGATTCATTTGGTATTAGTGGAGGATACTGCTGATCAGCTAGTGTAGGGATGCTGTTGCAACATGTTCGGGTTGATAAATATAAGTATAACTATTTTTGCTATAATTTTTATTGTAGTTTGCTACTGTAATCTTTTCCTTTTCTTCGGTAATATTTTGTTTTACTTGATATTGTATTAAAATAATCAATGGCTAGCTTTTTTCCCTCTTTATGCGCTTTTGATAATCAATATATATATTTGGTTTATAAAAAAATAGGACACTAATTTCTCAATTCGTACAGGACATCCAAAATCTCAGGTACGGCCCTGGGTATAAATATGATAATGTGACATTAGGTGGGATCCAAATATCCTTTATACATCCCAAAATTATAGTAATGGGAATCTCCATTTCTTAAGAGAAAAGAAATGGAGATGATCTTTATCCCTCTATATGATGTAGATAATAACTACTTAAAGTAACTAGGAAGGACGCTTATTATACATCCCATGATCATTAGTGATAATTAAAGAGATTTTGTGGAAAAACTATTCATTAGTGAGGTGTTGAGCAATGTGTCGATATAATTATAAGATATTATTCGTGAGCATGATGGTGCGAGTTGGTTTTAGATCAGTTTAATTGTGGATCTTAATCCTATGTGCCGGGTAGGATGTGTACCGATGGGTAGGCCAGGTACTGGGTTAGGTTGTTGATGGTTGTATGAAATATAGGGTTTGCCCCAATTATGCTTGTCTCTAATAGAGGTTAGGAACTAGTAACTTAACCACCTAATTCACCGTGCAAATTAAATTTTTCTAAAGTGAAATGCTGTAAGATATTTATTAGAGGAATACTAATAACACACTCTTAAATATTTTCTTTTCATCATATTCTCTCTCATTGGTTGAAATTCATATAGATCTCACTAGTTCATGTGGATCCCACTTGAATTTTGTAAGACTTACATGAATTTCAACCAATGAAAAAAAATATATTGAAAAGAGAGTGTTAAATAATGTATTTTTAATATTTCTCTTTTTATTATTAGTCATTACGTGGGTTTTTTGGAAAAGCATGTGAAATAGTCTTTAAAAGGAAGAAAATCTCCTAAAGCTTTGTTTCTGATCTAACCAAGAGGCAATGATTAGTTCGGGATGCTCCAATCAGATTTTGAACAGTATTGGGTTTACATTCTTTTATCCCATGGTGCCTTTAGTGTGTGTGGGGGGGGTTGGAGGGGAGCAGGGCGTACTTCCAAAGACACCCACACACCCAAGTCATTGTGCTTAGCAAGAGAGAAGTGAGGTGTGTGAAAGTCGGAGTTTCTTATGGATTCCTTAAGAATAAAATATTATTATAATATGTCACATTTGATTTTGGGTTCTATAAATTTAAAATGAGTTTATTATTTAAAAAACCTTAAAATAGAGTTCCATAGCATTTAAATATTATTTTCATATTTGATAGTGTAAAGGTGTGAGAGAAAGAATATGAAATATTAAAGAAAGAGAAAAATTAAAGAACTTGACAATAGAAACTCTCATTAAAGTGAATAATGAGTGAGTGTCATAAATTTGAGTTGACATACATAAATTTATTTAAAAATTTAAAATGAATTCTTTAAAATTTTATCATTGAAAATGATCTAATTGGTGGAAGAAGGTGTGGAATAAGGTATTTTAGACGGATGGCCCTCGCAATGTCCCATTCGAGTTGGGTGCCTGCATATTTATCTGGTTGAGAGAGTATGTCACTCGGCAATTGTTAGCAAAGCGACATGAACCTGGACTATAAAATAAAAGTAGTTATTAAGATGTTGTTGAAAGCTCATCAAACTTTTTCATAGGTTAGGTTGGACCCCTTGAGCCATCGATCGAATTATCAATCTAGAGAAATTTCTATATTCTTAAGAAATTGTTGTGACAAGGGAAGCTTTGAGTTTTAATTTAACTAAGGCGATGTTGGCAGGTCATAAAGCCATGACTCATGTTGGGTGGTGTTTTCCATTGTGTAGTAAGATCAAATGTAATATGGATGAGTCCAGCAAACTAGGGGTCTGTTTTGTAGGATGATGTGGTTTTTTTTTTTTTTTTGATAGTAGGATGATGTGGTTGTTTGTGATATGACATTTGATTTTGGATTATGACTTTTGTTTGTGGCATTGGATTTGATAAGCGCTATCAAATTCATTTATAAATATTTTTATCGTTGTGTGAGGATTCTTAACATTAATTTTAGTTTATAGTTTACACCCTTAAATTATGATTTGGGAGGTGTAAACTAAATTTTACCATGTTTTATATATAATTGGTAATATTATTTTGAGTTTACTTGCTATACATTATCAATATAAAGTTTTTTATACTGACAACTAATCAGAAATCATGGTGTGTGTGACTTTTAAGGTAGTTAGGATAAGAGTCAAATACTTTAACTTATGTGGCAAATTCTGATTGGTTGTCTGTGTAAAAAATATTTACACTGACAGTGTATAACAATTAAACTCTATTATTTTTGAGTTATTTGTCACCAAATTTAATCTTTCAACCATCATTATTTGTAATTGGATCAATAAATTTTTACATTTTCATCCCCCCGGACTCAATATTGTAAATTTAAAACTAAACATGTATTTTAAGCTTTACTAAAGCAATTTTAGGAAGAACAAATCAAACATATTTACAGGAGAGATGTCAATACCCAACTTTGTTCAACATTTAGTAAAAAAAAATTAAGTAAACATAATAAGAAAATGGAGGAATTTTAAAACAATATAATGGCTAAAATTTTAAGGATTTTGCTTTTAATACCCCATTATTTTCTTTTCTTGCCATCATTCCCCAATATTTTTCAATTAAAACCCATAAATACCATTATCCCCCTTTTATTCCTATACAAAAACTCTCCTCATTCTTTCGCAATTACTTTTCCTATCTCCCTCAAACCCTTTTCCCCCCAATTTATTCCCAAACCGTACCCCACCCCCATTTCTTCCTTTTTTTCTACAAACGGTACTCACCTCACTTCTTCATTCTCTCTGGTTATTCCTGTAAAACCCTAGCTCTCACTCCCTCCTTCTTCCTTTTGCTTCCCCTCCCCCTTTGTTACCAACCCCACCCAATCCAATTGTCACTCCGACGTAAGCAGCGTGCGCTGCGGCGGAAGAGAGATAAGACTTTCAATGCAATACGAAAACTATAGTTTCTGTAAGATATTATAGTTTAGAATACCTTACGAAAAATATGCTGAAATTTCAGTACATTACGGAAACTATAAATGTACTCAAATTTTATTACATTACGTAAGGTATGAGTACATTATAGTTTCCGTAATGTATTGAAATTTGAGTACACTACGAAAACTATAGTTTTCGTAAGGTATTTTATTTAGAATACTTTACGGTGTAAGAATACTTTACGGAAACTAATGTACTCTATAGTTTTCGTAACATAATGAAATTTGAGTACATAGAATACTTTACGGAAACTATAGTAATACCTTGCGAAAATTATAGTTTCCATAAGGTATTTTATTTAAAATACCTTACGGAAACTATAACTTTGGTAATTTTCCTAATGTAAGAATACCTTACGAAAAGTTTCCGTAATGTACTGAAATTTGAGTATAGTATTTTATTTAGAATACTTGTATTATAATTTAGTATAGAGGTAAGGTATTTCTGGAATTTAAATGGGAAAAAATGGGGAGGGGAGGTAAGAATAATAAATAATGGGGTATTAAAAGTAAATGCGGGATAAAATGAAGGGGAACAAGGGGATAGAATGAAACAAGGGATTGGACTTAAACCAACAGAAGGATGAGAAGATAAATAGAAATTTATTACCATATTTGAAAGAGGAGAAAATCATGAAATAACGATCTAAATAAATATTCACACATTGATTTAAGTTTGTTTAAAATCAATACCTATGTACTAAAAAAAATTGTATTAGAGAATATATTTTTTAGCTGTTCAATAAACATATAATAGTTTCTCTATAAACAGAATAAAAAGAGATGATGTTACTTATAGCAGCAATGGAAAGGAGAGAGGATGTCAAAGAGTAAAGTAAGAAAAATATGTTCAAAGATTGATTTCTATGGATATTGTCGATTTCGGTATCCGAAAATTACATTGGACTTCGACTAATTCGAGTGTAGCCAAAAAGACCCATTTAAAGGAACAAAGCTCTCTTGACGCCTATTTTTCTTATTCACAAAACTTAAATCCAAAACTTTGCTTAAGGGGAACCAAATTCCTTATTACTTAGATTAACAAACGTTGATTCTATATATATAAGATTTAATCGTGATGTATTATTAATATAAAGATTTTTTATATGATTAATTAATCATTGAAAATATTTAACTTTTGTTATAACTAATTGAAAAATTATAAATATTATTATTTATAATTGATTGATAACGTTAAACTCTTATGCATAACTAAATTGCAAGTCGAAAATAATTTCAAGATTAAATTAATTTTTTTACCATTTGGCAAGGCACATTTTTCCACTTTGTCTAGCTGCAAAACATTGGCTAATGAAAAAGAAAGTAGAGAAAGTGGTAGCATTTGGTTGTGATTGAGAAATTGCAAGAGTTTGGAGATCGAAAGCGCTCGCTATCTATCTATGGATTCGTCTCATATGGCTTCGCTTCCTGAACATGTCAGCGACGAGCATGAGCATCCACAACACCAAATTCATCCCGATTCTGCTTTTGCCTCCGTTCCTCATCGCCCACCTACTAAGTATGCGATTATCTTTTCACTTTTCAGGAGCTATTTATTACTCCCTCCAGGGATCATCCTCGTATTTATAATGTTTGTGGTTGAATCCATGCACCTTTAATTATTATTTTAGGACTTCTTCAGAAAAATACACACCCGTAGATTGGTCGCTGTATTTTGATAAAGAAGACGATGTCGCCATTCCGGATTCCGATGATGTTAGTTTTCACAATCTTGTTTTTGCCCTAATTCTTCCATGAATATTCTTCTCACAATTCTTGTTTCCATTTATTTAGGTATTTCATGTATACATGGCAGGAACTGAGGGCCCCGTTGTATTCTGTTTACACGGTGGCGGTTATTCTGGGTATGCTTACTACTCATTGCTTAACAATCGCTTAATTTCTATTCATTTATATAGTTTCAACTTTTAATAATTATTGCAAAGTTTGCAGTTTGATGAAGGCATTCACATAATTTCGTTACAGGCTTTCATTTGCTTTGGCGGCGACTAAAATTAAGGAGAAAGCTAGGGTAGTTGCTATGGACTTGAGAGGTCATGGGAAGTCATCCACAGATAATGATCTTGACTTATCTGTTGAGGTACAGAGTCATTAATAAATTGAACTCAACATTGTTCTTTCTGAAGATATGTACTATGATCATCTTTTTGTGCAGACTATGTGCAATGATGTATTGGCTGTTATAAAGGAGTTATATGGAGATTCTCCTCCGGCTATCGTTCTTGTTGGTCATAGGTGATTCTCTTTCTTAAATTATTTGCTTGGGTTTTTGTTATTTTATAAGCCTTTTGTGGTTTGCATCTATGAAGACAATTTTTAGAGGCATCAATTAATAAGGCTCCACTTTATTGACTGGTTTATATCTTTGTTAAGCATGTCGGTCTCTGGAAGTAACCTTGTATTCTTTTCCTGATTAACTGTGCAGAAGAATATATCTATACATGTCATTTGTCAAGTTTGATTTTATTTTGCTATCACTGTCATCATTAGATGATGATATGATATAACTCTCGGTAACCTTTTAAAAGTTTGGTGTTTGTTTTCCTTATAATTAAAGCATGAGAATCTTCAGGGTTTTAATTATATCTTATCATGTTCGACAGCATGCGTTGTCAAGGCCAGGTTGCATGTTGTTTAGATTTTTATGTTGTGATGATTGTTTAGTTTGCCATGTGAAGGTTAATTGAAGGAAATAGAATTTGTTTTTAGGAGTTCAAAGATTTTGGGGATGAACACTAATCAATAGAATGGACTAAGTAGGCCTTGACAGAAGAATAACCTTATATTCTTATCAGACAAAAACTGTTATGAAGAAGCCATTAGCCAAAGGCCACAACAGTTCCCCCCCTCCTAGGGGTGGCAAAAAAATCCAATTGTCCACCATCCATCCAGTCCGTCCAAATGAAAATCCATCCAATCCATTCATTGCAAAAAAAAAAAAAAAAAGTAACGATGGACTAGATGGATTGGATTACTTTATTTTATGGATGATTGTGATCAGTGTTATCGATGGCGGATGGCGATGTGGCCATATGACGGATGTCATGACGGACAACATAAAAAATATTATAAATATATATATACATAACAAAAAAATGCAGAAAAAATATAAAATCCAAAACAAGCCACAATATATGTCAAGAACCATATCTAATTTGATAGAAAATATCATATAAGTCTCATATTCACCTATCATAGGCTACTAATAAGACTACTTACCATCAAGTTCAAGATCTTAAAATGCAAATAACAATAAAATGATAAAAACAACAATACAAACACAAAGTAAATGTCTAATCCTCCTCCTCTACCCCAACATAATCATTTTCTTTGCTCAAAACTAACTAACTCTTCTGCTTCTTCGGATGCCTCAGAATCATCCTCAAATTCCAATTCTTCATTCCGATCAACTACTCTCTTTTTCCCTCTAGAGGTTGAAGTTGGACTTGGACCTTTCTTAGAAACTTTTGCAGCTACTGCAACACCACTTGATGATGTTTCCTTTCTTTTCCTTATTTGCTGCCAGTGTTATCGAAAAGCGGCCATGGCGGCGCCATGGCGGAAGGCGGTGGCGGGTTTCGAAGGAACCGCCACACTATGGACGTAGCGATGCGGATTTCGCATGGCGGTCTGTGGCGGCCGCATGGCGGGTGGCGGCCATGGCGGAAAAGGGGGAAAATTTAAACAAAAAAACTTGAAACAGAGGTGTGGGTCGTGCGACCCGACCCGGATTTTCGGCCCAAAGTGGGTAAAAACCCTAAACCTTCTCTTCTCTCTGTTTTTTCTTTCTTCTCCGACCACCCTCTGTCCACGCGACCACCGTCCGGCGACCACTGACCTCCGGCGACCACCGTCCGACAACCACTGACCTCCGGCGGCCCCCCTATGTCCGGCGACCAGCCTGCTCATGTTCTCTTTCATGAACTCTGTTTTTCAGTTACTAATACTAATAATAGATATTTCTAAATGTTGAAAACAACAAGATTCATTAATGCTTCCCATTAGAAATAGAAGCACTTTAAGTCTTAGGTTCATATATGTTTAGATTCATGTACTTAGTGAGTTTGGGAAGTTGTACTTACATCTATTTTTCCTTGTAAACATGATGTGTAATTAATTATCATGACAATAATAATAATAATAATAATAATAATAATAATAATAATATACTAATAATACATGTTTCTAAATGTTGGAAACAACAAGATTCAATAATGTTTCTCCTTGGAAATAGGAGCACTTTAACTCTTAGGCTCATGTATGTTTAGATTCTTGTAATTAGGGAGTTTAGGAAGTTGTACTTGCTTTTATTTCTCCTTGTAAACATAATATGTAATTAATTATGAAGTGTATACAAATACAAAGGCTGCCTATGTAATTAATTATGAAATATATATAAATAATTATATTTATTTCTGTAGCTTTTGCTTTATATATATATATATATATATATATATATATATATATATATATATATATATATATATATATATATCCGCCATGACATCCGCCATATGACCGCATCGCCATCCGCTATATTGTATGGCGGATTTTTGGCCAGCCGCCATCCGCCATCCGCCATCGATAACACTGTTTGCTGCCTAGTAAGTGTTATAGGCTCTTTAACCCCCGAAGCCTCATAAACAATTGCCCAATTTAGTGTTTGATCATCATCAAAAACCAAC
This sequence comes from Ammopiptanthus mongolicus, assembly GCA_039655645.1. Classification (NCBI taxonomy): domain Eukaryota; kingdom Viridiplantae; phylum Streptophyta; class Magnoliopsida; order Fabales; family Fabaceae; genus Ammopiptanthus; species Ammopiptanthus mongolicus. The sequence continues at coordinate 106,418,014 of CM077343.1, read as the reverse complement.
TCATTCCCAACATCTTCATTGGTATCATCCATCTCTCCAACTAACCACTCATTACACTCATCAATGTCATTGAGTGTAATTGGGTCAATTTCATCTCTAAGACTACGTCTGTGATGGAGTTGTTGGTTATATTTGACATACACCAAGTCATGCAACTTTTTATGGTCAAGCCTGTTTCTCTTTTTTGTGTGAATCTGACACATAAATGTAATTGAAGAAGTGTTAATACTTAATAAGGCTTGATCATCAAATAAAATAAACTCGAAAGTTGGTACTTACTTACTCAAAAACACTCCAATTGCGCTCACATCCAGATGCACTACATGTCAAGCTCAAAATCTTGATAGCTAGTTTCTGCAAATTTGGAGCAGAATGGCCATACATTCGCCACCATTAAGCTACAAAACAAGAGAGCATGACTTAGAATTTAAACATAAACTTAAAAGAATTTAAAAGAAGTTGAGATCTTAGTTTCTTACCAGGAGCAATGGTTTTTCTTTGTGATATGGCAAAGTCACCACCAAAGAGACCACTAGCACTCTTATAGATCGGCAACTCAGCTAGTATCTTATGTTGCACATCTCTACTTGTCACCAACCTTGAGATGCAATCATACAAGCCATTTGTAACCTCCAAATCAGTGTTGGCATAGAAGAACTCAGGGTTTAAAAAGTGACCAGCTGCATGCAATGGACGATGAAGCTGACAATTCCATCTCTCATCAATGATAGCAAATATATCCTTGTATTTGCTTTCAATGTTGTTGAAGGACTTCATTATTGTTTCTTTTGCCTTGTCCATTGCTTCATAGATATATCCCATAGCTGGTTTTCTTTCCCCATCAACAAGCCGAAGCACTTGAACAAGAGGAGCCATGACTTTTAGAGTAAAAACCACATGGTTCCAAAACGAAGGCATAAGCACAACCTTCGATGCTTCTTTCCCCTTAGACTCCTTAGACAACTTGTTGTTGTTCCATTCATCAGAAGTAAACATCTTTCTCAAATTTGTTTTCTTTCCATAAAGCCTTTCTAATGATAGAAAGGATGTAGCAAATCTTGTAACCGCATGCCTTACCAATTCCCTCTTGTTTGTGAATTGTCTCAACAAACTCAAGGTACTTGAATGACTATAAATAAAACCAACAAGACTAATTGTCCTTTGAATTGTCTTCTTTATGGAAGGAATCTTTCCAATGTCTTCAAGCATCAAGTCTAGGCAATGGGCGGCACAAGGAGTCCAATAAAGATGCTTCCTTTTCTCTTCCAACATCTTACCGGCTAAAACATAGTTGCTTCCGTTATCCGTTATGATTTGAACAACTTTTTCCTCTCCAATCTCCTCTACAAGAGAATCAAGCAACTCAAATAGTTTTTCACCGGTCTTCACAAAGTTAGAACCATCAATGGACTTCACAAATTTTGTCCCACCTGAAGAGCTCACCAAGAAGTTAATTATGCATCTTTGCTTCCTATCGGTCCAAGCATTTGACATAATAAAGCAGCCGTGTTTGCTCCATTGCTCCTCATGATTTTTTAACAACTCATTAGTGTATTCCATCTCCATGTTTAGGAGAGGCACTCTAATAGCATGATAAGTAGGAGCTACAATATTTGGACCATAGGCACCAACTTCTGTGAGCATTTCTTGAAAGCTTTCTAACTTGATACAATTGAATGACAAACCAGCTTGGTACCACCAACGAGCAATTTTTTGATGGACCCTAAGAATTGCTTTTTTGTCACACCACTCTTGTATGTCTTTCTGCCTCATTTTTTCCTTCCTTCTTTTTGCATTGGCAGCATTACAATAAAGATCCAAAGGCCCCTTTTTGGCAGCATTTTTCTTCCTTGCAGCACTACTAGGAGTCACTGCAACCTCATCTTCACTTTCAACATATAGTATATCATCCACATTAACTCTGTCACTTTGAGGACCACTGCTGTCTCCTTTCTCTTTTTCTTTTAGAAGAGCCCAAAGCTCTTCTCTAACCTCCTTTGGACACTTTGTGCAAGGAGCCACTTTGCCCTTCTTAGCCATTAAGTGTTGTTTGGCTCTAGTAATACCTCCCCTCATCTCTTTTGAACAAAAAGAGCACACAAATGTATTGGTATCTCCTTCTTGCACCGGAAAGCAATACTTCCAACCGGGATCAGTTCTGGAAGCCACCCGTGAAGCTGCACCCGAAGAAGCTTGGTCAGAAGCCATGGTGGGAGAAGAGTTTCTGGCCGGAGAAGAAAGAAAAAGAGAGATGGTCGCTGGAGAAGAAAGAAAGAAGAAGTTGCTGTTCGCTGGTTGTTGGTCGCTGGAGCGATTGATGGTCGCCAAAGCGGCTGATGGTCGCCGGTTGACTGGATGAGAGAAGAGAGGGGTGCGGGTCGATGGTAGAAGACAGGGATGAAGGACGCTCGATCTTTTAGGGTTTTAACCCTATTTTGGGTCGCGAATCGGGTTGGGTCGGCGACCTGACCCTTTGAAAGCCCGCTGGTGACCCGACCCTCTGAAAGCCCATGCCAGCTCCACCTTCCGCCATCACCGCCTTACCGCCATGGACCGCCACCGCTATTCGGCCGCCATACAGAATCCGCCACGCCACGCCTTCTTGGTGGCGGTTTGTTTATTTTCCGCCACCGCCTCCCGCCATGGCGGCGCAATGGCGGTTTTTCGACAACACTGATTGTGATTCATCCACCATTATTCTAAAATCCATTGGACCACTTCATAAAAAAAATCCATTGGATAAAATTGAAAAAAATAAATAAATGATAAAAAATCTCAACTTCAAAAATTAAATCAATTTGCTGCTACTATAAGCAGATTTGGTGTTTTGTTACCACGATTTGCATTCGTTGTAGTGGATTTGTGATGAATTGTTAATCACAAAAAAATTAGGCAAAAAAATTATTTTGGATTTTTTTTTTGTGGATGGATGAGAGATATTATTTGGAAATAGTCATAAAAATTATTTAATTTTTTAAAATATTTTCATGGATGGATTGGGTATCCATCCGTAAAAAAATTGTTAATGGATGGATTAGATGGATTTTTTTAAATGGATCATTGATGAATTGGATTTTTTTAATGAAATTTTAATGGGTTAGTGGATTTTTTTTAATCCATCCATTATAATCCGAATAAAAATTTATCCAATCCATCCATTTGCCACCCCTACCCCCTCCCAAATATTTTTCATCTGCCTCATCACAACAGCTTCACTCCATCTGACTAGATTTATATTCTTTCAATCATCATGCGAGGATTGGGTCTACAGGCATTTTGTTGAATGTGATTGGTGAACTCGATTTCAACTCAAGGCTTTCTTGGGTTATTTTTCACTTACTGCTTTGCTGTATAACTGTAAGGCATGGTTGCTTTGATTTCACATTTGCTCTTGCTGATATTCATGTTGTCTCTTTTATTTTCTCTGTGTTTGCAGAGGACTTCTTGTCCATCGTTTTTCACTTTTATTTTCTTTCTTCAATCAATTTTATTCCTATAGAAATATTTGGTGAAACCAACTTGATTAGATTTTCTCTTTTTCTTATATAAATGATATTTAACTATGATGTATAATATGAACTATCATTGATCAAAATTTGCATCATCACCAAAGCATGGGAGGGTCAATTGCTGTGCATGTTGCTGCAAGGAGATCATTGTCTACCTTGGCTGGGTTGGTTGTTGTGGATGTTGTAGAGGTTGGTTTCCATAGTTAAGTTCCTTATTGCTTCCATGAATGCATACTAATCAGTAGCACTGAAATGTTTATTGTCACAAATTTCAGGGAACAGCAATGGCTTCACTAATTCATATGCAGAAAATCCTATCAAGTAGGATGCAACATTTTTCAAGCATTGAAAAAGCTGTATGCTCTGGGTCTATGATTTTTTTGCAATTTGCTTTTTAAGTTATTTGTTATCTGGTTGAGAATTGAGTTGAGACACCTGTTTCTCATTTGGATCTTATTTATTTTCTTAACCTTGGCTGTTGTTTGTTTGACAACAGTTATATAGTTTTTTAAGTATTTCTTTTTGCATGTCATCCTAATTTATGACGTACCTCCTGAATATTTGATATAAGAGGCAAGAAAGCTGCGAACTGTCAGCTTTTAAACTGAGAGAACTAATTTACCAGTTTCATGGCAAGGTAGTCACCCTCATGCCTGAAGGCAAAAAGCACAAACACCAGAAAAAATGCTCGAGGGAAGATGTTAAATTTGGAAGAAAGAAAGGATATATAGACAAGGAATAATTACCTTTGGCTATTATAAGCTGTAACATAAGTTTACTAGCATACATTACATTAGTGCATGCATGCCAAATAGTTTTGCCTTATTATACTTGATCTGACATTTACTGGCCAAAGGTATACCATGCACGGGAACAATTCAAATTGAGAATTTGTTAGAGAGGCAATCATTGCATGTCATATGGTTGTGTTAGTAGACCTACATAATGTATTGTGTGATAGTAAGCTCTAGGTTGAAGCGATGCTTGAGTCTAGTTTCATTTGTACTGGTGAATTTTGACTTGGAATTGCTTCTGTGCAGATTGAATGGAATGTCAGGGGTGGCTCTTTAAGAAATGTTGATTCAGCTCGTGTATCAATCCCTGCCACATTAAAGTATGATGATTCAAAGAAATGGTTGGTGTCTATCCCTTAGCCTATCATGAAATCGGGTAGAATAATCCTATTTATAGTTTTGTTCCTTTTTCCAATTTAAACAATCTGGTTCCATAGACTTTGATTCTTAGTTTTATGCTTGATTGGCATGGTCTTGATTTGATGCTGCAGTTATGTTTACCGGACGGAGCTGGAAAAGACTGAACAATATTGGAAAGGCTGGTATGTTTAATCTTATTTTTTGTGTTCACAACTCACTGTAGTTAACAAATATTAGAAATGAAACCAATTGCTTTCTCTATGTTTTCTAAATAAGAGATATCAAACCAGAGTACAAATCCGGATGAGTTGTTTGAATCTTGCATCTGTACTGCTGGTGGGGGTTATCTTGGATTGTTTTTGGCTAATTGCCTCATATTGCATGTATAGGAATTTTGGCAATCGGTATTTATAGAGAGACATGTAACTCTGAAAAGTGAAAACATCATATAAAGCAATGACTATTGGCTCTTTGTTTCCACAAGACAGTTTTTCTTTTTCCTTCTTTTTTTTTGTTACTAATTATATGTTGAAATACTTCCTTGTTGTGCAAACATGATAACTTGATTCTAAACATATAGAACTAAGCTAAATTTGTCATCAACTTGAAAGTAAATTTTAAGGTATCTTTATCATCCCATTAAACTGTTTATATTTTTTCTTGCAGGTATGAAGGCCTCTCAGATAAATATTTGTCATGTCCTGTTCCGAAGCTGCTGTTATTAGCAGGAACAGATAGATTAGACAGGTTACACCTTAGTTTTTTATGGTATTCATTAAATTTTATTTTTTGGTTTTCAGTGAAACCTTGTAATTTGTCAATTTCAGTAGTTAGAATGGGACTAAACAAGCAGATGCAACTGTTATTCTTACATCTTATCTCCTAAAACTATTGATAATAACTGCATGGTCCCAGTAGTAAAGCAGATTGTGATCAGAGATGAGTTCAATTTTGAGTTGCTTTTCATTAATAGCTGAAATTCGAAAGCATAATCTGGTAAATGATAATTGTCTTAATATCTTTCGAGATCTTTTTTAAAGATTGATGAATGAATGAGGAGTAATGGCAGAATTAAGTTTTTCTCAGTTTATTGATTGTCATGCACTAGAACCATCACAATGGTTTTGTCCCACATTCTAATTCTTCCTTTTCTGTCTGTTCCTTTGTTGCAGTACATGGTAGCATTTATATGCAAAATCCTGAATTCATATTTTATTTCATGGCAATTTGATTTATGTTCTTTATTGAAATTAAAATTTAGGTCACTCCCAATATCATCCTGGTATGCACCAATATGTAGATCGTAACTTTCTTTATCTGCTTTAGATGAATAATAATGATTCATATAAATTTTATTATGAAGGTCGCAATATATGATTGAGATACTAGTATGAATTTTTTATATGAATACTTCCAGTATAAATAGTATTGTATATTGTGTTATTCTGTTCATCTTATTCTTTTGCTCACACGAGGTTTTGAGGAGATGGGATTTTTCAAATGGAATTTTGATATTTTCTTGGCACTGTCTATGTAACAGGTCTCTCACAATTGGTCAAATGCAAGGGAAGTTTCAGATGATACTTGTTAGACACACGGGACATGCTATTCAGGTTTGCACTAGTCATGTCTCTTGCTGCATTCAATGTGTTGTTTTCTGGTTTTCTTCTTTAATTTGTAATCTAAGAGCTTCTGGCCTAATATATTCAGGAAGATGTACCTGATGAATTTGCAACTCTGATCATTAACTTTATTTCTCGTAACCGAATAGGCCCTCGTGGAATTGAGGTATGCAGCTTTATAATCTCTTATACATGCTGTTTACAACTTCCCTGAGATGTTACTAATACTGTTGTAGCATTTATAAGAGGATTTTGACCCTATAATGAGAATATTATGGCTCTGTTTTTATTGCATCAGAACCTGGGGTAGAGTTTCTCTATTCTAGATGGATTACTTTAAGTCTGTAACTTCCATTGCAAACAGTCACTTACACCTGGGAGCCCCAACCTCAACTTAGTGGAATGTAGTGTTTTTCATCCCATTTTGGTGAAAGATAACTTCAAAATAATCAAGAGGCAAACACTCCAATCTGGTAGAAAGTTAGACATAATTGAGTTCCAGTCCTCTTATAGATAGATTCAACATGTAAACTACTCGTATGTATTGTGATCAATGGATCTACTTTGACATGATGTATGCTCTTCTGTCTGGTTCTGAGATTCTTCTGTCTGCTTTTGAAATTTTTAAGTTTTGGAATCGTAATCATCAAGAACCTGCATCCATTAAGCTATGAGGACTATAATTATAAGCATATCTACCTACATGCATGTTTGTAACATTCACCTTTTATGCAAAGTTTAAATGTGATTCGCTGTCAAGGTATAGCTTTATACACACTCCATTTGTTGCATGATGAGTAGCAGAAGAAAATGTAATCCTCAGGATAGTGAAAGTTTGAATTTGTTTAAAAACAAAAAGGGTATAGTTGAGGTTTATATTCCTTCTGTTTAGAATAATTACTTTTCTCCTAAATTTTGTAATACTTTCCTACATTATATTTTTTGTATTTTGTTGACAAAGAATTATACTTGCCTATTTGAGGGATAAAGTTTCAATTTGCAATTCATTAATTTGTTTTCTTCAATTATTCCAGTATAATGCAAAATTGAAGTGCATTGTACCATATGCTTTACATTTAACTAGTTATTCTAGTTGTAATTTAATTATTATTTATTAATCTACTTAATATTTGGTTTATATAATTCTTAATACTATTTTGCAGATACCTGGTTTCGGCAAGCCAGCCTTTTCAAAACCTTGAATCAGGTGTTAGATAAACCAAGAATGGCAACTACTGCAGGGTAACGATGGATATCTTTGACATTCCTGTCCTTGTTCTTGTGGTTTGCTTTTTAGTATTATGAATACTTGTGTGTTCTGCAGTTTTGGTGGGGGATGTGGGTAGGTGAAGCGATTATATATTTTAGACTATTATCAAATGTGATGACCATTAGTGGAAGATGAGGTTGGACATAGAGCACTTCGCCAGTGAAATGAGTCTCCCATCAATATTATCCAGAGTTTGGCCTCTCAGATTTGTCGTAGGGAAAACTCCCGGAAAAGCAAGCCATGAAAAAATTGTGCATGCGGAATGGAATGGTTAATGGGATATGTTCTTTTAGTTCTCATTTTTTAAAGTATAGTAGTTAACAAAAATTCTTCTGGTTGTCTCTCGCAAGAAGTCCAAAACCAAGGGGAAATACATATTAACAAGATGACCTTTCCATAGAGGAAGTTAAAATGATAACCTTAGCACTACATTATTGACTTCTAATATTATATGTCATGCTCACACAAATATTTGGGGACTGACTTTTCCATTTGTCCACGAAAAAGGTTGCACTGTGTTCTTCACGTTCCAACCGAATATTGAATACACATTTCCTTATTTTACGACAATTGCAGGGAGTTTCAATTTTTTTTAATTTTTTTTGGTACAAGAGTATCAAAAATTTAAATAAAAAATTTAAACAGTTGAAACCCAGCTCACTGCAACATGTCATATTTTAAATTACATAAATTTATATCTTAAAAAAAGAAAATAGCTTATAATTCCTTTATTAATTTTTTAATTTTCGGCTCCTATAGAAAGGAGACTTGAGAAGCTACTTAATTTTTTTAGCCACTAAATTTTATTTATCGTATAAGTTAACTTTTTTCATCTTTTTTTTAGAACGACATTCATAATGTTACTCTACACCATGTCCTTAGCATTAACATTTGTTTACATAGAAAACTATGGTTATGTTAATCCTTTGGTCCCTATAATATAACTTGATTTTTAAATGGGTTTATATAGTGTAAAAGTTTTTAATTAAGCCCTTTTACATTAAAAACTTTTTAAATAGGCCCCTACTAGTATAGGTTTTATTAATTACAAAATTTTTACAAGTAGTGAGATTTAATTTAAAATTTTGTAGATGAGGGCATTTTAATTTTTTTAAAAGTATAAAGATTTAATTAAAAAAATAATAGAGTGAAACTATAAAGATCAAAAGATTAATTTAATCAAAATTAACTTTATATGAATAAATTACTTTTTGTCATCATTTCGGTCGAGAAAACAAAATTTAACAAACAACCAAGGATGTGATACCTCAATAGAGTCTTGTCACATGAGACTAACAAGAGGTTGTTGAGGGACATTCACAACAGTACAAGCGAATGAATTCGAGTGACCCAATCTAGCAAGAAAATTCATACACATATTACTTTCTTTGAGCGAATGAGTTAACAACATTACCTATTTTCATAGAACAAAACTTGAATCCCATAGACAAGTAAAGCATAATTAGGAGTGGCTAGACACACTTTCAACACGAGATTCACAATTCGAATCCATATTTATCACGACTTTTTGTAGCCCCATACTCTTAAATGATTATGGTTGTATTTTAAACCTCATAGCTAAGCCTTAATGCTCGAACAAACAACCAAGTTGGAATATGTTCTGGGTATTTCCTACAGGCCCAAAGGTCCACTTACTTTCTCTATAAAAGGGACCTTGGAGTATTGAGTTAGGGGCTAAACCCTAAGATCACTTCAAACCCAACTTCTACTCTCTTCTTCCCTTTTAGCTCCTCTGAAACATCAGGGACTCACTCCCTTGAGGAATGACATGTGAGGACCAGCTCCAAGCGAGAACTTGGCTCCTTCATCACATGCTCTCACCTCTCTCTCTCTCTCTCTCTCTCTCAAAGAGAACTATGTGGACTCTGATTTCTCCTTCGGGAATACGTAGGACCAGAGGCCCCCCTCCGTTGAGCCCAGTATCGATGGATCCTCTCTATGTGTCATGGGAGGTCGTGAGCCGTCTAACCAGAGACACGAACCAGCTACTTAGAGCGTGAAGACGAAGTTCAACATGACCACTACCAAGAGACATCAGGAACATTTTTGTACTCTCCATATACTCTTTATGATCTGGTCTGGGCCCTTTTGGACTAGTCCAGAACAGAATAGAATAACTTTTACAAATTTGCCCAAATCATCACATGGCAAAACTCCACAAACACACAAACAGTCTGAAAGGACCTTTGACAAACTAATCCATCTATATATAGTTTATAAAAACCATCCAATCGATAGGAAATATCATGAAACTAACCTCTCTCTTAATTCAGGTTTGCCAAATCCACTGGCAAATGAGTGTGTATATAACTTTCCAAAATTACCTTTGTGTAGTTGAGAGTAGAGCTGGCAATTTGGGCCCTGCTCGATTTCGGACTATGTTGGACTAGAAAAGATCAGGCCCGAATCAAATCCAGGCCAGTCCGACCCGATCCAATTGGTTCACGAGGCTGGTCCATCTCGACCCGTTGGCCCGCTTTTTTGTTTTTTTTTAGATTTTTATACATTTGTCTGTAGATATAGAAACATACCCCCATAATTCATATTATAACTTCTAGATAAATGATCTTTCAATTTATTAATGATAAAAAATATACTTATTTAATGACTTTTATGAAAAAAAATGTTTCTTTAACATTTGTTTATATATATATATAGATAGATAGATAGATAGATAAACACATTTAAGCAAAAAGAGAAAATAAAAAAGTAAAAAAATATAGGGCCAAAATGGCCTGCTAGGCCACTGGGTTGGGTTAGGCTACCAAAATACTAGTCCGATCCAAATCCGGACAAGCCCGACCTCGTCAGAAGGGGTGGCCATGGGTCTGGATAGACCCAGTAACCCGGTCAGCCCGACCCAACTCAACCCATATTTTGTGAGTTGGTTCAGGTGATCGGGTTGGGTAAAAACACATTGAACTCATAGAGTATGGGTTGGGTATTGGGTTTCAGATTTCCAAACCCACTGAACCCGACCAACTCAGTACACTACACTAATGACTAAAATAGGTTTATTTTTTATATACTCACTCGGTCTATTACGATTCACGAACAGTATACGATAGTCTTCACTCTTCTATGTTCACTCGTCTTAGTCACGGCAACGGCGGCGACAACGATCAGAGACCTGTGACGGCAATAACCAGAGAATGAACATTCGTATGTTTTATGTCAGACCCGAGTATCCAACCCAACCTAACCCAGAGGTGGTTGGGTTGGGTTGGTTCAGGTTTCATACTTTTTTTTTACAAAACCAACCCAAACCAACTCAACCAACTCTCCTTTGTTTGGGTTGAGTGCTAAAACCTACTGAACCCGACCCAAACCAACCCATGATCACCCCTACCCGTCATTTTGGGTCGAACGGTCCGATTTGCCACCTCTAGTTTAGAGTCTATCCTACTATCTCATAAAGATCCGGTTTCTGCCTTAAGCTAGAGCAGGAGCCTAAAATTTAATTAACAATTTCTACTTATATAATGAAAGCCTTTGCCACAAATGCTAGCTAGGTCATGGTCAGTAGCCCAAGTACTAAATTATATCTATTTGACGATATGAATAAATTAACTCTGTATAAGATAAATAATTTATAACAGTAGGTCAGAATTGAAAAATAAAATAAAACAAGCAAAGGAAAAAATTTAAGAAAAAAACTATGTTCCAACTCGAGTGGAGCTAAAAATGTAATTTTTGTTTTTAAAAAAAATCCAACTCGAATGTAGCAAGTTTAATACAATGTTGAGACTTAGTTTATGATCACCATTATTTAGATGCATCTTCAATCAAAAAATTAGATGCATCAACGTCAACAATTTTACCTACTTTGTACCAATATATAGTTGCATAATTAACTGTTTGTTTTTTATTTTTTTTATTTTTTCTTTTGGCCAACAAAAGACACTTTAAAGTTAACCTGGGAAAATGATTTTGCAAAAGTAAATAACAAACACACAAATCACATGCCAAACTTGACTTTCGCCTAACGCTAAAGCCACCGATGAAAAAAGAAATGGAGCGCCATAAACGGTCCACGTCAACGAAAAAAGTTAGGGCTGGCTGAGGACTACCGTGGCGACCGCGTTTCATTTTCCTTCAATATAAATAAGTACTCTCAATGGAGCGTTCCACACCATACCAGTTTGTTTCCCACACGATCCTCCCTTTTCTTCGCTCGAACTTTCCCGAAAAAACCAACAGCTTCCACCAATGGCGTCCTTCGATCAGGCACCTCCCGGCGATGCCAAGTCCGGCGAGAAAATCTTCAGGACCAAGTGCGCTCAGTGCCACACCGTTGATAAAGGTGCCGGCCACAAGCAAGGTCAGCTTCTCCCTTTCTCTAATTCTTCCCTATTTATTAATACACTTTGGCATAGGATCTTTCTCTTCGCTTTGTATCATGTTTGGATCTCTATCTTGTTAATTGATCTGTTTGTTGATTTCGAGCAAAATAGTGCTTAGATCTGGAAATCGTACGGTACTTTTGCATTCGCCTCATTCAATTATTTTTGTATTGTAGTTTTTATTGTGGCGCACAGAGGTAGGTAGCTGTAACCAAACCCTAGAACTTACTTATATATTTTACCAAATTACCTATTAAGAGTGTTCGATAATTCTATTGGATCGCAATTAAAAAGTTATTATTCGGTTCTACTTAAAATTTAATACTGGATCCCGTCGGTTACCCTTAAAAGCGTTAATGATTGGACAGGGAGAAAGTATTCGTGCGTTTGTTTCAAATGAGAGACCCTTATCAATTCAAGGATTTCATACCTATTAGAACAATAAATTATGACATATAAACATTGACTTTGTGTACTTCTGTCCGCCAAAGTATTACAAAATCATTGAATTGCTGGTGTTGCTGGTTTATCTACCAAATTCCGCATTTTTCATTAGGCCCTTTGGTAAGTCGGCTCTTCCCAACCGACTTTCCATCTGTTATATATATATATATATTTTCGTATAAGAGAAGTTGGTTTTTTGCCAACTTCTCAATGTTATAAAATAAAGGTTCCGTTGGTTTGTAAGAAACCAATTTCCGACAAGTGGGAAGAAGGTTCGCGAAGAACTAACTTCACAAACCAATTTCCGACAAGTGGGAAGAAGGTTCGCGAAGAACTAACTTCCCAAAGGCCACATAAAAATGGCGGATTCTGGTAAATAATCAAGCGAGAACAGCATTTCAGGCACTTATTTTTCCGGCATTATTTTAGTATTTCTGTCTACTTCGGTTATCCATCATCAACTTTTTTACTGTTTTTAATCACATGATTGATCTTCTTGGGTTGAAGATCATATTTGGTGGTGCTGTTAAGGTCCTTTATCCTCTATAAAGGTCTATAGTGCATTTAAGTTTGGGTGAAAATGTATGCAGTTTCTGATTTGAAGGCTCTTTAATTTATGTCCTTCGATCAACAAAGATCAACAAGAGTGCTTCCCACTTTGTTAGTTTTTTTTTTTTTTTGTAATTATGGTTTTGTTCTTCTGCATTTTTTTTACTTTATATAAGTTTTGTTATGTTGAGATTCTTTCTTGTTTTTGCGGTGTGTAGATTAAACACATTCTACTTGCTAACAAATTTATACATTGCTTATCTGCCCCCATATTATTGGTTTACTTCTTTCATTATTCTGGCACTCATTTGATTGTACTCTTTTTTTGTAGTTATATAATATAATTAAATTTCTGTTTACCTTGAATAATGTCATTTTATTTTCTGTAGACTAAAATGTTTATCTTACTTGTTGACAATTTCAGGACCAAATCTGAATGGTTTGTTTGGAAGGCAATCAGGCACTACTCCCGGATATTCCTATTCTGCAGCTAACAAGAACATGGCTGTGACTTGGGAGGAAAAGACTTTATATGATTACTTGCTGAATCCCAAAAAGGTACAATATAAATTAGTACTTATGTATTGAATTGCTATTAATAGTGCGCCCTACTTAATATAATTTTCATTATAAGTATGTAATATACTAATATTGCTAGATGACATTTGGAAAATCTGTTTCCACCACTCATTTGTGTGTGTTTTTAATTTTTGCAGTATATTCCAGGGACAAAAATGGTATTCCCTGGTCTTAAGAAGCCCCAAGATCGTGCTGATCTTATTGCGTATCTGAAAGAGTCCACTGCACAGTGATTAAATTTTTATACTTTTAGTTTTGCAGTGTGCTTTTGAAGTTCTGGAGATTTAATTTTTAGACATTTATTTCTGCCGTGCAGTAAGTACTGTATCTTTGGCAAATAAAGTAGAATACATTGGTTTGCAATGCTATTTTGTTCATTTTGCATTGCTTCTCGGGAGGCCCCTATAATGGCTGGTGTAACGCTCAATCAAATTATCTGTTGAAAATGGAAAAACATTCTTTTCGGTATTTGGTTAACTGGATGGAGGCACAATTTAGTCATGTGCTCAGCTTAATTCATTATTCTTGTAATTTTTTGTTTGGTTTGCTTAGCTGAATGCATTACGGTGCAATTTTTTGATTGCAAAGTTCTAATACTGGTATGGAGAAGGGGAGGGTAGGCTAAAGTTCAAGCTAAGCGGGGTGAGGAGATTCAATCTTAGGATTAAGCAGTCCAGAAGGGACATGGACTATACTATTCTATTATTTTACGTGCATCATATCTCTGCATTATAGTCTCCACTACAAAATGCTGGATACATGACCCGGGCTTTAGTCTAGTTGGTTTTTTTTTTTTTATAAACCAAAAAATATATTAATGTGAGTATAAGGGGTGCTCAAACTTATATACATATAGCAACGGATTAGTTTCTTACAGCAAAATAAAACACCACGCCCAAAAACATCCACTGCACCGAAGTATCAACCCCAGAAACCAAGTTTTTATCAGATATGTATTAGTACCGCATATCCCATAAAAATAAAAACTCAGTTCCCCTATTTTGTGTTAATACTAACTCCACAACAATGCCTAGTTCCTGTAACAAAACTGTAGACAAAGAACTGGGTTGATGCATCAATCGGAGAAAGAAAAACAACCCTTCTTGACTAAATTATTACACCAAGACCACACTGTAATTTTAATGAAATCAATAACCTTGTCAAAGTCCAGTTTACCTTCCTTGAAAATCATTTCATTGCAAAGTAACCGAAGTGACCAGATGGTTGCAAACCAGAGCATCTGCCAACACATTTTTGAATTCCTTCCTTTGAGAAGCCCAGTATGTTATGCAAGAAGATCCTTTAAGGTACCTGATAACACAGTATCCAATCCTATCTAATTGTATACATGCATCCATACACAATAATAGAAGTTACATGAGAGAAATAAATGAGAAACTGTTTCAGCATCAGATTTGCAAAAACAACAAAGCTGAGACACAATAGCTGTCATAATTCCACGCATAGCTAAGTTAGAACTTGTCGGAATCCTATCGAGAATTGCTCTCCAGCAAAAGGCATCTACTTTTAGAGGAATACTTTTGTCCCACAAAGGCATGTATGAATTCTTCTCTGACAACCCTGCATTAAAGATTGTGTACTTGTAAGCTGTTTTTACAGTATATGTTGAGGTAGCAGCCCCCAACCAGCACCACCCATCATCCTTGTTCTCCACTATTTTACAATCTTTTAACAAAATTAACAGTCACTAAGATCTGCTTCCCACATAAATAACCTCCTCCTCCAAGGTAGTTTCCAGTACCATATTCCTTCTCTCCATTCCCCCATTTGTGCTATAGAAGCCTCCTGTAACAGTGAGATTCGATATAGACGGACACAGGGAGGGGCAAACAAAGGCCCTCGCCCCTCCCTCCCTATTCAGAAATTTTAGAAACAAGGCATATATGATACCTATCAAGCAATTCCCTCCGGACTCAATTATAAGTAAAAATGTCTATTTACACACTGATTAAGAATAACAGTTAGTGCATCTAATTTTCTTCGTTTCATGTAAAAATGTAAATACATTTATTAAATTACTCCCTCTGGACCTATATATAAGTAAAAAAGTACGTAAATTTTTTGGACTCAAATATAAGCAAAAGTCAACAAAATCAACCCTATTTAATATCAGTTTTCAAAAATATCATTTGGTTAATTATTATTTTATTTTTTCAAGAGTATTATGCACTCTTAAGATACAACTTTCAAGAGCATTATACATTCCCAAGAAAGGATAGTTTAGTAACTATAACTTATTTTTTACATAAATCAAGATAATTAAACTAATATATCTTTCTTAATACGTGTGAAGTTAGTTATTTTTGCTTATATATATAGGTCCGGAGGGAGTACCTGATTAAGGTGTTAACAACATTAATGAATTAATAACTTAATGGTGTTTTTGAAAAAAAACAACATTAAATATAGATAGATTAGTTGACATTTGCTTATATTTAAGTTCATCATATTTGATCATTTTTTTTTTGTTTATAATTGAGTGGAGAGGGAGAGGGAGTATATAATATGCCAATTGCCAAGCCAAATGATAGGTGCTATGTGTGGTTATGCATTTAGTAGCGTTGTGAACCTGTGCAGAGCGCAGTGGTAGTTTTTTTTATTATATTATTATCTAATATATATTATGTTATATTATTATATTATATA
The DNA here is from genome assembly GCA_039655645.1 of Ammopiptanthus mongolicus. Classification (NCBI taxonomy): domain Eukaryota; kingdom Viridiplantae; phylum Streptophyta; class Magnoliopsida; order Fabales; family Fabaceae; genus Ammopiptanthus; species Ammopiptanthus mongolicus. Next base: position 106,401,856 of record CM077343.1, on the reverse strand, counting down.
ATTATAAGATATAATGTATAATTTAATTTATATATAATTTTATTAGTAGATTGTATATTACTTTTTTATATATAAAAAAGTAAGGTAGTCTAGGATTAATTAGGGGTAATTTCATATATTGTCTTAGGGGGAATTATGAATTTTTTTTAAAGGGAAAAATACATACATCCCCTTAAACTTTAGCCCATTTGCATATAGACTCATTCAACTATTTTTCTTTTCAATTAGTCCCTAAACTTCTACTTTTAGTGAAATTGATTTTTCAACTATTTATTCGTCCCAATTAGTTTTTAAACTTGTACTTAATTAAATATATTAACATGAATTTGTTGGTTTATCAAACATTTTCTTACCTCAATCAACTCAATTATTTTAGAAAAATACTAAATCCACATAAATTTCAAATATATAGCGGTAAAAAATTATTAAGTTACTTTTGTGTCTATAATGGAAGTTAACACAATGATTGATTTTATTAATAGTAGGAGTTCTAAGTCTATTTGAGACGAAAAAATAGTTGAATGATCAATTTCACTAATTGGGAAGACAAAAAATAGTTGAAAGTGTCTATTGACAAATAGGCTAAAGTTTAGAGGGGTGTATGCACTTTTTTCATAATAATCTTAAAATAGGCTAATAAAATAATATAAAAGTAAGGTATCTTTTTTAGGAATTCATGCTGGTTTTTGCAATTAAATTATTGATGTTTTAAGTTAAATTTTAAAAATGTTTCTTTATATCATAGGAATGGTTAATTTTCTTGTTTTACCAAAAAAAAAAAGAATAAAATATTAAATTATCAGTAATTTTTTATTTTGTTATTAAGTTTACAAACAAAATTTATCTTTCCAAATGATGCATAATTATATTTTTTAAGTATTATTTATTCGTGCATCACATTGTTCCATTGTCTACCCAAATGTCCTTCCAAAATGAAATGTTTCTCCCACTCTCCAGGCTCTTCGTAATACTCGTGGATAGCCACCCCTCTTTATTTGACTCCCTCCCCTCTCATTCTATTGTCATCTTATAGATGCAGTTGCGAGAATTTATACTTATGTTTGGGTGAGGACCTAAAGCGAATCGAGTGTAATAAGAATTATGGATTAGTCGCTTTGTCATTGCTTTAGGTGGGTTCGTTGAAGGATAGTCTTTGCAACTATTCAACGGATTCAAATAATTTTAATGACTAGAAGGTAGAAAAGGCAATCCCTAGTAATGCAGAGTTGCAGACTATGCACCGAATGAACCTTGCAAGTGCGGTACGCAAACTTGAAAGACTTGCAGAAATACCTTTTGCTGTTATTCGGGTTTGGGCGCTTTGTCCTTGGCAAGAACATGAACAATGATGCTCATGACATGAATTTGGGATTGCTCTGTATGAAATGCTATCAAGGGTTAAGGTTGGTGGTCATGACATAGGATAAGGATAGGTCGAGATATGAACATAATAAGTTCTTATCACATCCAATGTTTGATGCGCATCAGATAATCCATTGTTTGACAAAATTATCCTCATATTATAATTACATATATTTTATCAAAATTAACTTTTAATATTTTTTTAGTATTTTATACATTTAATTATAATAATTTTTTGGCTTTTTATACATAGTTCATTTTTTGTTATTAATAATAAGGTTGATTAATTAGGCTTCAAAACATAATTAAATAATAATATTTCCATAACAACGAGAATCGTAAAGGAAAACAATAATATATAATAATTTATATAATAAAATTATACTTTAAAGTAATTTACACTTTAAAGTGAGGAACAAAGTCATTAACATAATAAAAGTCTCATGTCATTGTTATACACAAGTTTCATCAAACCACCTAAAAAGTTAAACAACGTAAAGGAAGTTCATCAAATATAACTAATATCTAAAGAAAGAAAGTCATGTAAGGTAAATAGGTAATCGCTAAATTGAGTACTTAACAAATACTAGAATGTCCCGTTCACTAGAACCCCAAAATATGTGCAATCGGTGGGGCACAAATAGAATTTTTTTTTTCTGTTGTAGCAAAATGCTCTTGTTCTATTAAATCCATCTGTAAGATTTTTTTTCTGCCGCAGCAAAATGAATGTCATCAAATATAACTCTTACTCGTGAACGTAGGTTTCATATTGAAGTCGAACCACGTTATATCTTGTATATCTTTTATTTTTTATCGCTTATCATATTTATAATATTTTCCTTTTGTAAAATATTTATGGACTGTTTTTTTGTCCCCTAACCAAAATTTTGGATCCGACTCCTCGCTGTAAACGATGTATACTAGGTATTGTGCGTATCGACCCGTGGAATGTCATAGCTAATGCATTAAATATCCCGTCTAGGGAGTACGTTCACAAAAATGAAACTCAAAGGAATTGATAGGACCCCCATCAGCGATAGAGCACATGGTTATTAATCTTTTTAGTAATTTGTAATTTTTTTTATTTTTATTAAAATAATATATATGTATACATATTCAATATATTAACAAATATATTAAATAACATTGAACTTGGTAAAAAAAGGATTTGATAACTGAAAAATAAAATTATTAAAGAATACTCTTGAAATATTAAAATTACTTAAGCTATTGAATTTGGATTGTTGCCTACGTGTGCAGTGTGCATTGTCTATATATGTAAGGGATAGAAATCTGTTGTCCCAAAAAATGGTGTCTCAGTGTCCCTCATCAATCAAATGTTGGAAATGAGCATAAATATTAATGAGCTGTGATTTTATTTTTAAGTGTCAAATTGTTATTGGATAGGGACAGAGAAGGTGACAGGAAATTGGGATAGAAATCTTCATCCATATGTAAGGTGCATTATTTTTAAAGGCAGCCTGTTTTTTGTGCACATATCATGTATTTTTGGTGGCTTCTATGGTGCATCAAACATGAGTGGGGTGTACGGTACACCCCACTTTTTATCAAGAGATAACCAATTAACACTTAATTAAATTTTTGTCAATTTAAAAGTTATGAACACATTACCAAAGGGGGAGCACCATGCACCCAATTTTTGGGGTGCATAGCAGAGGGTCCCGTATTTTTCTGCATGGAACATGCATTGTCTATGGTGACGGCTATGGTGCACCACCCAAGTGACATAATCTGGTTTATTTATTTTGCCACCTGGATTAGTTGACTTTTCAACTCATGTTCCAATTTTCAAACTGTCAAAGTCTAATCTAACTTTTTGACATTTTGACTAAATGAATGGATCATATTTTATCACTTGGATGGTACACCAATGAACCACTTTAATGTGTGGTTTAGCATAAGACAATACCATTGTCTATATATGCACACAATGGGGAATATGCAACGTGCATGTTATGCTAATTTTTTTTTTTGAGGGATTATGCTGATTTTATTAAACAAATCAAATACCTCTTTATTAAAATTTAACTTTATACCATCAATTCTCTTAAGTTGACACTGAATTAAGACATTCACCGTTGCAAAAAGTATTACTCCCTCAGTTTCATATCTTTAGTCTCTTTAGCAATTTGTTTTTGTTTCAAAACAATTGGGTTTTATAAACCCAAGGTATAATTTCCCCATTTTTTTCATATATAGCCTCAATTGACTTTACGTCTTTCGAGGTTATGCTTCTTGATTGAATACTTCATTTAATTTTTTACTGGATATTTTGATACATTTACACACAAATTAATTATTTCTTAATTTGTTTGTAGAATGCTAAAAAGACTAAAGATATGAAGCACATGAAGTATATGTCTATTCCATAAAAATTAATATGTTGGAAACAACATCAATATTTTTTACAAGCTCGAAAATTGTAACTAAATTCTTACCAATAGCGTTAAGTGCAATCAGTATCCTGGCCGGATAGGATTTGATGTGCTAGTTAATAAAGTAGAAAAAAATAAACGAAATAGAAGCAACTTTAATGAATAAGTAATTGGATACGTATGAAACACATACAAATACATACACATCATAAAGAAGGAAGAAACAAATGGACATAAAATACGCAATCGACGAATAATATATATTCTTTTGCTTCATTGAACTAGTCTCACACAAATAGTATGCTGCTTTAATTTTGTATTGCGTGCATAACATTTATTTGATACATCAAGGGTACTGCATAACATTCACTATTAATTATAGCATTATTTAGGAGGAACAAAAATCTGCTGTCCAAAAAAAAAAATGATGTCTTGATATCCTCTACCAAACAAATATTGGAAATGAACATAAATATTAATAAGTTGTAATTTTATTTTTTTAAATGTCATATTATTATTGATAGAAGATAAAAAATATCACAAAATATTGGGACAGAAAATCTTTATCCTATTGAGGAGTCCCATAAGGACTCATGCTGTATTTCTTCCCATCGACTCAACTCTAGAACATGATCATCATCATCATCACAATACACCATCATAGACTCATCATAATCAAACCCAAACTTCAGTGCTTCAGCCATTTGCATCCACATCTTTGGTGAATCCAATGGGGATTCATTGATGGCCTGAATTTGGCTGGGGGACAACCCCACCCTCACAGGAACCACGCTACCCTTATTATTGGTGTCATCAGCTACCTCAGCTGATATGGGTCTCTTGAACCGCAATGCTGCTTGTTGAGCTGCAATCTGCACATCCACAGCTTTGGAGGTTGTTGGTCTTGGCAGAGTCTCAGCCAATTCAGGAAAGTTGAGCCTTGCAGCGCGTCCTCTAAGGTGCAAGGCTGCTACATCATATGCTGCTGCTGCCATTTCTGGTGCCTCATAGCTCCCTAACCATATTCTTGTTTTCTTCCCAGGCTCACGGATTTCTGATACCCATTTGCCCCATTTTCGCTTGCGAACTCCATGATAGGATGTTGGGGGGATATTTACACATTCTTGCATGGTACTTGGTTCTTCCATTGAAGGGTGGGTTGGTATAGTGGTAGAGGAAGAAAGTTAATCTGCTGGGACAAGAGAGTGAGGGAGTGATCCACCATATATATATATATATATGTAGTGGTTGTGTTGAGAAGAAAGAAGAGGAAATTAAGCTTCCTCGTAGTTACCTAAGTTGGAACATGCTGTCACTGAGAGAGCAATGGGACACGTTTACTTGGTTTTTGCATTATTGAATTTGTGTGATGTCACGATTATAAGGTATTTTTAAGACTTGGATTTTAATAGTGGCCGTGGCGTTAAATATAAATCCTTCTTTTTTTCGGTAAGTAATTGAAAAAAGAAAATAAGTACAAGTCCTTCAAGATCACGTGTTGTATCTGTATAGAAACTTTATTATCAATTTATTTGTTATTATTGTTTTAGAAGAAATTACTCTCATTTCCATCCATAGCTAGTAGGTATTCATCAATTATAATTTAATTTTAAAAGAATACAGTCATAGTCCATGCTTGTGGTCAAAACTATGGGTGAGTGTAAATGAAAGTTAAGAGCTACTTAGCATAAAAGTAAAATAAAAGTCAATGAAACTTAAAAATATTGAAGCTGTTGTTTTCTTAAAATGAAGGTGTCACAACGTATTACACGGAGTTCAAACTTATCTAATTTTTTTTTTTTTTTTTTTTGGCTAAAATACATTTTTAGTCCCTTAACTAATTTTTTAGTTTTAATTTGGTCCCTTAACTTTTAAAAATTTCAATTTGGTCCCTTAACTTGTCTTTGTTAATACAAGTTAGTCCTCTCTATCAATGACGTAAGTAAATGAGTTTCAAATTGGTCCTTTAAATTGTTAACAAATTTCAAATTAGTCTCTTAACTTTTAAATGAGTGTCAAATTGGTCCCTTACTTTTAAATGAGTTTTAATTTGGTCTTTTAAATTGTTAACACTATGATACTTCCGTCACTTTTGCTTATGTTATTGACGGAGAGGACTAACTTGTGTTAATAGAGACAAGTTAAGGGACCAAATTGAAACTTTTAAAAGTTAAGGGACCAAATTGAAACTAAAAAATAAGTTAAGGGACCAAAAAGGTATTTTAGCCTTTTTTTTATGAACAATCGTAATTAAGATCTTTAGCTCCAGTGACATCCCGGGATATCCTCACAAACTTCAACCCTTTGGAACGGCTACGAGACTAATCCTCAGTCGGCTGTTTAGAGCAGAGAATAACCCTTGGTTTTCGCAACCTCTAAACTAGAGTGTTTGCCATCAGGATTCAAACTTACGTTCTTCTTCTTATGTAGTCGAGATGTTTACGACTCGACTAGACTAGAGTCTGTCTATAAAACTTATTATTATTCAGACAAATATGGATATTACCGGTTAACCAATGCCTAGAGTCGAATACTGGTATGCATTAATTTAAATTGGATATAGAGACTTAAAGCTCAAGGAAATATTCGCCTTTTGGTATGGCTTCTGTGTTATGGTGTCATACCTATACTAACACCTCAGGCATCATAGTGGTTTAACAGATTCAAAAATGTGCCATAGTGGTTCTGAAGATATCGTGCATATTGTCTGGGATTGTCCAGCTACTAGTACTATACAAATATGGAACGCCCTGGGATTCAGCATAATCCCAAATTTCCTTGCATCAATGATGTCTAGAATTGGATCTACACCCATACCCAACCAAATGGGACCCTCTACCTTGCCTCCTTTCGGTGGGAATGGCGTGCCAAAAAATAGTGAATGTGTGAGCTAGAAACACAAACATGGATACTAGGTCTATAGGTGCAAACTCGATCTCTTTATCTTGTCTATCCTCAAACTCGATCGGATGGACTCTCGAAGTGTGAGGTGGGTCAGTTGGTCACTTCCATCTTTGGACTTTGTTGCCTTTAACGCGGATGAAAGTTCTCTAGGGAATCTTGAATCCGAATTAGGGTTATGACGGTGTTAAAAGACAACAAGATAGAGGTTATAGCTAGGGGAATGGTTTTGCTGTCTATTTTCACACTTTTAACAATCTTCATGCCAAGTTATTAATTAGTGATCTTAGACGGAATCGAACTTGCACTTGAGCTCGTAAGGTGGCCTGTAGAACTATGTCAACAGAAACACTTGTTCTCTTAAATAGCCCCCTTCAAACTTTTCACAAGTATGCTTCAATTCTTCAAACAATAGAGCAATTTATCTCTAGAGACTGGAAAATCATTTTCACCAATACCTTCAATGAAGGGAGTGATCAGTATGCTAATTACTTCATTAAAAAGATGAGAGTCAATAACATGATAAGATATTATTGGTTGGGAGATGATGTGATACACCAAAATAGGATAGGAGATCTTGATCCAACCAAATGATAATATTCTCCTTCCCCTAGGAAGGTCTAGCCTCACTCCTACTCCTTGATGCTATAATAGGGAGTTGTGTTTGTTTTTTGTTTTTTGCCACAATAAAAAGAAGAGTAAAGGTTCAAATTGGTCCTCGACAAAAAAAATATAATGACATTTTGGTCTCTGAGAAATGAAAAATATCAATTTGGTCTTCAAGAATGTAAAATGCGGGTTAAAATAGTCTTTGACAGAGACTAAAATGTCTCTAAAAATTACCCTAAAAATGATTAATTTGACCTGCATTTTACATTCTCGAGGACCAAATTGGTATTTTCATTTCTTAGGGACCAAAGTGTCACCGTGTTTTTTTGTGATGAACCAATTTGGGTCTTTACTCTAAAAAGAAAAGGGAACTATAGTTAATGAATTTGGTTCCTCTAAAGTGAGTGGAGCTCTCTAAAGTGAGAAAGTAAGAGGCTATCCACCATTGATTTGATTAAGTACATAGAGATCTCAATCAATTAAATGATCTAAGGGTGAATAACCCCTTACTTTCTCATTTTAGAGTTTCAATCACTTTAGAGACCAAATTCATAGTTTGGAAAATACTACACTTGGTATATTGGCAAGAAGATATCGGTTCAAGTTAGTACACTACTTTTTTTTTTTGTGAATTAAGTGTGTCCTCTATCTGACAATCTCTCCCAACAAAGTATTTTTTTTCATACATATGATAAGAATCGAACCTCTAACAACATGCGTAAAAACCCTAGTTATATCTACCAATTATACTGGGTTTTGTTGATGGTAGTACACTACATATATTATAGGAAATGGAGGTCTTAGCCATAGAAATAGAAATGCATGTGAAAATATAAGTAGTAAATATAACTCAAAGGTTGAGCCATAGGATTAGAAACTGCATGTTGTGCAGTTCATTTCACAATCGCAAAGGATTTGCATTTAATATATTGTTGGATTTGTTGATTGGCTAACTAATTGGACTTCCATTAAAGATTTAGGTTTCTTTGTGTTAGTTGATCCTCCTCTGGGTATTATACCTCTTTATGTTTCTGAAGCTTCCTTATTCCGTTCTTATTTAGACTGATTCAGTTTTTTATTGTTTTTTTGGGCTTTTTAGTCTCGTTGAGAATAAAAAAAAAATGGTTTGGTTTGTATTTAATTTTTAATTTAGTTGATATATTTTTATTAATAATTATAAAAATTACATAGTTTTTATTTTAATTTCAGTTTTTAAACTTTGTAAAGAAAATGGTAAAATCCGTTACAAAGAAAATGGTGAAAATAAAATAAAAATTATCATTTTTTACAAAAGTTTAAAAGAAGAAAAATAAAATAAAAATAATGTGACAATTTTATATTTATTATTAAAACTGCGTTAACTGAAAAATATAAATCAAATCAAATGTTGAATAAATTGCATAATTGTAATCATCTATATATTTATTTATATATTAAACTTGAATACAATTTCATTAGAGTGACTTAATCTATTGTGTAGTTTTTATGCAAATATAAAAAATCAAAGCTTTAATATTTTATAAAATTACGTCCGCAAAGGAAAGAAAGAGCCGCCTCTCTCTATCTCTCAACACTCCCTTTACTCATCTCTTCCTTCTTCCTCATCCACCGGAGGGGGTAGTTTTGGACTTTTTTTTGCTTGGAATCACCTCTCTACATCATTTTTTCTCTCATTTTATTTAAATAAGTGATTTTTCCAATCTGGTTTTTCTTTCGTGTTTTTTCATGATTTCGTTGTCTGAGTCCGGCGTTGTTTTGTTCGTCGTCTTGGTGCGGCGTTATTTGTTTTCCATCTTGTTGCGGTGTTCGTTTGGTTCAGATTGACAGATCAACTTCGATCCATTACAGATTCAATCAAGATTTAGGCGTCAACGTTATCGATATGGAGGTATGAGTATTTCGGTCACTTTGATTTTGTCACATTTGTAGGCATTTTGCCGTTTTATACTATTAACCTAGGTATTGTGAGGTTGTTCGCAGATCCATCCTTTTCGATTTTTAGCGATGTTGAATTTGTGTTGTTTTCGATGTATTTACCAATTTGAATGAATGACTATCTTTTTTGGTCAAAAAAAAATATTTTATAAAATTACAACCACGTGTATAGTAGGGATCTGGATCCCCTGCATTCACTTTTTTCACTCATTCACCTTAATCTACAGTCAAGATCTCATACATCCATTTTTATATTAATACATTTATCCTACACAAAATTTAATCAATGATCAAAATCTCCCTACATTCAAAAAGTGATTGCAGGGGATCCATTTCCGTATAGTATAACATAGATATATGGTAATTTAATTATTTTTTTCTCATCCGTTTTTCAAAGTGCATCTCTTACTTTCTTTTTTTGGGTTTAATTAGTATCTCTCACCTAATATCCTATAAGGTACAATCAGATTTATAATCAGGTATCATGTTACAAATCCATGTGGATCAAAGGGATGAAGATAAGATATATTGATACTCATGTAATAACATTGTAATTAATTGATTAAAGATAATGAAATGAGATACATTGAGTTCTACTTATAAAGCTAACAATCAGTAACTAACAGTACACCAAAAAAAAAAAAAACAATAAGTAACTAACACAAATTTTTTTTTTTTTGACAAAAAATCAGGACATATATTTTTTTGACTAAAAAAGATATTCATTCATTCAAGTTGGTAAAATACATAAAAAACAACACAAATTCAATATCGCTATAAACCGAAAAGGATAAATCTGCGAACAAACTCATCCAGGTTAATAGCATAAAACGGCAAAATGCCTGCATATGTGACAAAATCAAAGTAACTGGAATACATGCCTCCAGATCTGTAATGTTGACGCCCAAGTCTTGATTCAATCTGTAACGGATCGAAGCTGATCTGTCAATCTGAACCAAACGAACACCGCAACAACACGGAAAACCAAACAAAGCCGCACCAAGACGACGAATACAATAACGCCGCACTCAAATGACGAAATCACGGAAAAACACGAAAGAAAAACCAGATCTATATGAAAAAACCACTTATTATTTAGATAAAAGGAGAGGAAAAACGATGTAGAAGGGTGATTCCATGCCAAAAAATGACTCAAAACCACCCCCTCTGGTGGATGAGGAAGAAGGAAGAGAGGAGTAAAGGGAATGTTGAAAGAGAGACACGGCTCTATGTTAAGCCTATCTTAGGGGGTCCCTCTAACCCAGTAACTAACACATTTAACCACTAACAAACTCTAGTAGAAATTATTACTCTTAACAATTCTTACCAATGTTTTTTGGTACACATAAATTTTGAAATCAAATTCAATACTACATATTTAATAAACAGGAACTCATCCCACTTCAATCAACACAAGTTCTTATTTTAAATATTTATGCAATATGTCTTCTCTGGTGCCCCTAATAATTTTAGGGAAAAATTATCATACCCAACTAAAATGTGATACCTCAATTAAATGGATCATATTAGTGAGTCATGTCAAATGGTTCTCACTATCTGATAGGGTCACCTAAACAAAGTAAAAGTTATCCCGGGTACGAGAGAATTCACTTTATGCAAACTTAAATTAATGCTGATCTATACCAATTGTGTAATTTCATTACATTAAGTTTATTCCTTGTTTCTAAAGAATAAGTCTAACTTTTTAAAAAAGGGATAAAAAATCAAGCTAACAAGTAAAAAAAATTGATTATTTTTGTTTAATACGATGGGCTCGATACTATAAGGCTAAAATACCATTTTGATCACTTAACTTATTTTTTAGTTTTAATTTGATCCCTTAATTTTAAAAGTTTCAATTTGGTCTCTTAATTTGTCTTTTTAACACAAGTTAGTCCTCTCCGTCAATGACATAAGCAAATGAGTTTCAAATTGGTCTTAATAAGTTTCAAATTAGTCACTTAACTTTTAAATGAGTTTCAAATTGGTCCTTTAAATTGTTAACACGTATAGCACTTTTGTCACTTTTACTTATGTCATTGACGGAGAGGACTAACTTGTTTTAACAGAGACAAGTTAAGAGACTAAATTGAAACTTTTAAAAATTAAGGGATCAAATTAAAATTAAAAAATAAATTAAGGGACCAAAATGATATTTTAGCCAAACTAAGCTATGGTACATGGCGGTGCTCGATTTACCTACAACACAACCACAGGGTGGTTAGAAACATTTTTTCTTTCTTCTTCTAGAATATGTATAACTTTCATTATCAAGTTACTAAGTTAGTCAATCGCTGAATGAGTAAAAGCAGAGAGTCATTCCCTCCCCATATTAACATAGCTGTTAACTTAACTCTAAATTAAGTTTTATACTTTAAACGCTTTCCATCAAATTCCTTTTGGCTAAATAACATGAAAGAGCAAGAAAATATGGTTGATAGCAAAAAAAAAAAAAAAATCTTGAATCTAAGGAGACGCAAACCGCAGAAGTATGAATACAAAATTCTTAAAGAATATTAGTAAGGATTATTAGCAAAGAAAATGGTTGTGAATACAGAATTTGATATTTTTCTTCATTTTATGGTATATTTCTACACATAGAGATTATTTCATTTTTTTACTAATAACAATTTTACTTTATATTTCACATATATGTTCTAAATTTAATTAATATATATATATATAAACTTTTCAGTCATTAATAAAAATGTCTTATTTTAGTAAACTATTATTCTGGTCCCTAAAATTCCATTTACATCAATTTAATCCTTAAAATATATGTGCTATCAATTTAATCTTTCAATTATGGAAAATGACATCAAAATCATCATTTTATGTACAAATCATGAATTGAGGAATTAGATTAATTTTGGGCTTTTTGATCAAAGTAACCTTGTTTTAGAAACTATTTTACCAAATATAACCTTGTTTTGAAACCATTTATCAAACTAACTCAGTTTGTGCCAACGTGTCATTTTTTAATATTTTTTGAGAAACGTTACTTTGGCCCGCGTCATTAGCGTTTTTATCAAATTGTGCCACATGACACAACCTGGTTGGCTGGAGACATTTTTTCGAAAAAAATAAAGTAGTGGGGGACATGCGCTGCCCGAGATGTCACATGATGTACTCCGGGCAAAGGCGCTACTTGCCCAAAGCATGCCACGTGGGGCCTCAAGCAGCACATTTTCTCCATTATCTCACCCTATTAATTCTCACACCCATCCTATTAAACACCCCCACACCAATAATATTAATAACTAATAATAAAACAATAATAATAATATTAATAATAACAATAGTAAAAAAAAATTGGTTATAATAAATAATTAAAACATAAATAATAATAACAAAAAATAGTAAAAACGATGATAATAATAATAATAATAATAATAATAATAATAATAATAACAATCACAACAGTAACAATATAATAAAATCAAATTTATTTGGTAGTTTACTAAGAAATATATCATATATGTCTTGTTTTTAATCTTGTCTTTAAATTTCAAAATCACTCTAATTAACTTCGAACTGAAAAAAAAAAATAGAGGGGGAAGCTGTTTTACTACTAGTACAATGTAATGTAACTACGTGTATTTGAATAAATACTCAATCTAGTCTCTAAAATTGTAGGGTCGTATCAACTTGGTCCCTCACATTATTAATGTTTCAAATGATCCTTGAAATTGCAAAATGTTAATCAGGTTCGTCCCTCAATTTGGATCCATTAGCAAATGCATTCCTAACATTATTCACTTAGTTTCAAATGCATCCCTGACATTATCAACTTAATATCATTATAGTTCATGCAAATACTAACGGAGAGACGAATTTGATTAACTTTCTTCAATTCCAGGGATCATTGTGGAATATTGATAATGTCAGGGACTAAGTTGATACGATTCTACAATTTTAGGAACTAGATTGAATATTTACTCATAGGTGTTTATTGGATTCGGTTTGTCTGCAATAACAATTTCATGCATTTGCTGCAGTTCTGTAATCTACTAACACTGGATTTACTTCTCTTACACTCTTAGCTCTTGATTTGCTTTGTCTAAAAAAATAGCAAAAAAATATAAGCAGATAGAGATAGAGATAGGCTAATGCGGGGAATCCTAATCGGTGTTTTTTATTTTTTTATTACAATCCTAATCGGTGTTTATTGGGTAAGTGGAGACAAGTATATATTGGCATAAATTTAATTTGATATTTTGATAGACTCATTTGTTTAGATTTCAAAACTAACTGGGTAGACTAGATATAACTTGATAATAATCATATTGGAACCGGATCGATCAGATATATTTACATCACGTATAAATTGAAATATAAATTTAATTGTTATGTACTATCAATGTAAAAACTTTATACTGATAACCAATTATAATTCATGGTATGAATGACTTTTTAGATAATTAGAATAATTAACAGTCAAACATTTTTATTGATGTGACAATTGATTGAAAAAATCTTTACACTGACAGTATATATAAATTAAATCTTTTAAGTATTATGCATAAGTAATGAAATTTTAAAAATATAAAACTAAAAATAAGATATATTTTATAATATATTTTCAAAACAAATATTATCAGTATAAGATCACGTTATAAAACAATTATTAATTTAAGTCAAAAAAATCTTATTATATATGACTATTTATAAAAAAAAAAAAAATTAAGTTTTAAAACAATGCCTATACAAAACCAAATTGAGACGATCTGGAATATAATCCAAATTTAATCCAAAAATATATTGTATATAATTTTTAGAATCCAAATTTGTAATAATTACGAATTAATAGGATTGATCCAGTCCCCAACACTGCTGGTTAATTTTGGAAATGGTCAACGGGGTTCTGGCGGTGTGTACGCGTGAGTGGGTATGGTTTGGGACGGTGGCGATTTGCCGCTGCTATGCTATCTCAATTTCCAAAGGTTGCTTTGTCGTTGGAACTTTTAAAGCATGGCTTCATCTTCTCATCCAGCTGTTACCCCAGTTATAGATATTAGATAAGTCTTTGAGTTGAAGTCAGAGATGTAATTCTATCATGTGCTATTATTAGTTTCAGATTTGAAGATTTGAAAACTAAACTTACCGTACCACGATTTGTCCTATTAGAAGTGGATTGGAATGGGAACCTAAACGCTTTTTATTTGTAATATCAGGAGTTTAAATCTTAAAGTCACACTTTGTTTAAATCTTAAAGTCACACTTTGAAAAGAATTTTATCTAATCACGACTCTCGATACGAGAATTACTCGGACAACTTGACTGTTGTAATATCTGGTCAAAAAAAAAAGAAGAAATATTTCTTCAACATAAAAGAGAGATATCATCCTGGCTTTGGTTTCCCAAACTGAAATGGACTACAAGTAAGTTATTTCTTTTTGCCTTAATTACATGGGGGAGAGGGGAAGTGGAGTAGAGAATAAGAATCAGAGGTGACGCATTGCCTGATTGAATTTGCTCACTCACAATCATCATATCATATAGTTTAACCAACCGAGTTAACTTAAGATGACAAGTGAATTATTTCTTTATAAGTACAAATATTATATTTTTTTTTATTGCATATCTATTGTCTCTTCTATTCCAAATTGATAATTGTTAAAAGAATAACCACTAATTTAGCAGGACTTCTTTATGTCATTTGTTATTCCATATTTACTATTGAGGTGACGTTAGATATTGGATATATTTTGACATTCTTGAATGTGTGTGAATAAATTTTTCTCATATTTGATATCGGAGATAAAAAATTATTCTCAGTCATAAAAAATATCAAAAATAAATTTAGTAAATAAAACTTGAAATTTCTATTTTGGTATGTGAGGGTGAAAAACAAACATCTAGGAAATGACATTCCCTGAACAAATTAAAATGTCACCAGGACGTTTTTTATTGTTTACATCTTAAGACAATGTAACAGTACAACTTTTGTTCACAAATTGCCATCTTAATTTTTGCTAAGTACGTACATTAATCCATCTTATACAGCAGTAATCCCTAAACCAGTACTTTTCAATGCAATTTTGTTCAATTTTCTTTAAGCTTTTGTATTTTCCTGGGTTAACGCTAATGTTTCTTTTGTTTTTTTTGACTAACGCTAACGTTTCTTAAGTCGTGAAATATAGATTGAAGAGCCTCAGTTCGTTCAAAACTTTAATACAGGCCCATATGTCCTAAATTGCACAATGGCTTTTAAACTATACTAGATTTTGTACTATTATGTGTGATTATTTTATAATATTATATATTTTTAAATGTTAAAAATAACAATTAAAAAGAGCAACAAATAAATATTTGTATAATATATTTCAAATGAAAAAAAATACCGCACTATTTTGTTTTGGGACTTCAAAATTTGAAAACACGAATATGATAAAAAGTTGTGCGACGCACAGACATATTATGTGCGATAAATTGTTTTGTATTTTTAAATGTCGAAAATAACAAAATAAAAGAGAAACAAACAAGTATTTATGTATTATCTGAAATGAAAAATCATCACTTGATATTGTGGCTACAATTCTAGCATTTAAATATAGAAAATTAATATTTAAAAAAAAAACAAAAATTGTCAGATACAAAAATAGATGTTGGTTTAACGTAAATGGTATTGAGAAGATTATTTATTTAAATGCTATCGTATTAATATTTATTATATATATAAATACATACGGTCGATGATGTCCATAAATCAAATTACTGTCATTTTTATAATAAATAAATTAAACCAGTATTAATCTTATGTAAAGCAACAACATGTCGTTATATGTATATTTAGAGATCAGAATAATTATTTAATCTTTCTATTTTATTTTTATGACTTCTTTAATATTATTTTAGGATTTAATTGGTATGCATTATCTGTGTAAAAAAATTTACGTTATCAACCAATTAGAGATTGTCACATAAGCTAAAACGTTTAACTCTTATCCTAACTATCTTAAAAGCCACACATACCATGATTTCTAAGTGGTTGACAACATAAAAAACTTTACACCAACAATGCATAACAATTAAACTCTTTTTTAAAAACTAATTCTTACTCATATTATTAAAACTGACTCTATAAATATTTCTTTACGGTTAAAGTGACTTCAAATGCTAAATTTACTGTTTACTTACAGATGTTTTATACTATTCAAATTATTAAACAATAAATATTTAAATATAAAACTATTGAATATATACATATGAATGACTCGGTCACTTCCTTTGGTTTCTCATCTTTTATTACATTGTTTTTTACTCTCTTACATCTTCCAAAACTATAAAAATATTGAGAGCAAATAACGAATCAATGTTTGTCACATTGAGCTCAAGACCCATTTTCCAAACTATCTTAGCAATAGCAAGGTAGGAAACTATCGTTAAAAAATAAACAAAAACAAAATTCAAAATGTCATGTTAAACATCTTATTCAACTACTAACGATACAAAATGCATCAAAGCATCAAACTGAATCATATTGATCAAGTAGGCAGCTATAAAGAAAAGTTAAATATACAAATATATAGATAAGTAGACAACTATAAATAAATCAATTGATTAATATCCAAATAAGCAAGTTAATTTCCCTCTAGTAACAAAATTTTTTTTTTTTGGTAACCATTATATAGATACGAAGTATCCACCACCGTTAGCAGTGACTAATCTCCGTCGAGGAACCTGTTAGACACACAAGGTGAGTGCTCCCCTCCCAACCAAGTTTTTTCTATACACGAAAGTCAGGATTCGAACCATTGATCACTTATTTAAGGTGTCCGTGTCCCTTACCACTCAGACCAACTACATGTTGGTAACAAACAATATAATTTAACATAAGCACTAAGTGAAACACATTTTTTATAGAAAAACCACTTACACTTAAATCAGCACAGAGAACAAAAAAATAATATTTAATAAGAGTTTAATTGTTATGCACTGACAGTGTAAAACAGTTTTACTCAGACAATCAATCACCAACCATGATATGAATGACTTATAAGGTAGTTAGGATAAGTGTCAAACAAATTTACTGATGTGACAACTTATGATTGGATGTTTGTATAAAAATGTTTTACACTGTCAGTGTATAACAATTAAACTCATTTAATAATTTGATTGTCCAAACTACTTTTCAAACCTTTCTCTCCAATTATCTTCCTCTCCAAAAGTTTTTACCAACAATTGTAATATAATTGTAAGCAAAATTGGTACTTTTTCTCTTATCACACAATTTTCCATTTCACAAAAATTACTGTTATTTTCTTCTATCTATTCAAGTATATATTGATAACAAATAATATTCTACAATGTAATTGGTATTATTCTATCGATACAATAAATATATAAGAGTTTAGATTTTTAAAAGTAATATTTACAAAACTATATTATGGTAACTAAATATAATTAAATAACATATTTATAGGTGATATGTAATATTCTAACTCCATATTAAATTAAAATAAAATAATAAAAATATATATAAGTTAATATTTCATACAATCATCGTAAATACTTAAATTTGTATTCACATTATTTGTAGTTTAATAAAATTAAAAATAACCAAAAAAACATAAAATTAACTTCATAAAATCAATAAAGAATGCATAATGAATGATTTTTTTTTTTTTTACACAAATGATTTTATATTTACTTTTATGTATGAAGATTTATTTGCCAGTTGATTCACATTCTAAGAGTTCCTTAAACCCACCCCCACCCCAAAAACCCTAATCTTCCTTACAGTTTTCATGGGAAGTGGACAACTTCCTCATGTCCAAATTTAGTTTGAATTCAAGATATAAGTTTAGAGCATGTTTGTAGTTATTAAGATTGTAGGACTTGGATTTCACTACAACTACCTAACATTATGAAAATCAATTATCATTAATTAATGTTTCTTTACATTCTTGAAGGTAGATTATTATATTGTAATTCAATTCCCACTCTCAAGTCCCAAAAAAAATGTTACTCCATTCGATCCTATATATAAGAGATAAAAATGTCTTCTTTTTTTTTTCTTTCCAATATATAGAAACATTGATCAATTTTTAAGCTAAATTTCATTTTCTACTCTTATTTATTGTAAAATTTATATTAAAGAGACTTAATAATTCCTCATGCAAGTGCTTTGATTTAGCTGACTCGTCGTTTACTCATTGGTCAAATAGCATGGTGTTTGGATTTAGAAATAAATAAGTTGGTTGAATTAGAAGTAATTAAACAACGGCATTTGTGGAATAAAATTTAAAATGAATTGATTTCAATAATTTTTTCTGGTCTTGATGAATTAAGGTTTTGTCTCTTATATTCATGATCGGAGGAAGTACAATTAAAATATTCTCTCTCAAAACTACTACATTGATTGAAACTCATTAAGTTCTATGATATCCATTAACTAGTCAATGCATTTAAGTTTATCTCAAAGTCCTAGTAACTTCAATAGGAGTTGCTTATCTAGTTTTTAAAAATAAGAATTGGTTCTTGTTTGGTTGCACCATGAGAGTAAGATGGTGTGACATCCACATGTTAGGACAATTGCTTCTATAGGCAACCAATTTTTATATAAGAACCCAATAAAAAAATCATAAAAAAGAGAGACAATTATGCTAGAGAAAAACTAGGGTAATTTTTGGGACCCATTTGGCAAAGCTTTTAAAGTTGCACCATTGGAGTAAAGATTTGCTTAATAGTATAAAGTAAAAAGTAGTAATGTGACATAGTGGGACCCATAAAAGAAGAGTTAACCAAATCCAACAAGTTACGCCATCGAAGATGCTCTAGTTCTAATTCATGAGCTCTGTTGGAGAAAAAAGTCCCACACAGGGTAAAATAAAGATTATTGTAATGTATATAAGTTGGGAAATTTGAGTCCAAATTGTCTAGACCTTTTGGACAATAAAATAACTCCTAAACTTATTATACAAATCAGCTCACTCCTTCAATTGGGTCAATATCAAAATGCCAATATAATATTAGAGCCCGTTAAAAAAAATAAATGAGGCCCCTGACTTAAAAAAAAAATGCATGGCACAAACCTGGGCAACAAAAAAAGTGACCTCAGGTATTTGAGGCTAAAAAAAAGAGTACAAGTCTTGAAATAAAAAAAATCAAAAATCAAAAAAATTAAATTGAACAATTCACAATTGGGTCTTTAGTTGGACTTGAAGGGGAGTGTTGGAGAATAAAGTTTCATATAGGGTAAAATAAAGACAATTGTCATGTATATAAGTTGGGAAGCTTGACTCCAAATTGTCTAAATCTTTTGAATGACAAAGTAACTCCTAAATTTATTATACAAATCAACATACACTCCCTCAATTGGGTCCAATCTTAAAATGCTAATAATCTTTTGAATTCAAGCTTCCCAACTTATATACATTTAGATTGTATTTATTTTACCTTGTATGAGGCTTTATCTCCAACAAGTTCATTTATTCGAAGTTCCAATTTTGAATTTAATCACTTGATTCTTTACCCAAATGCCTTAAATATATGAAAGTGTGACCCCTGATCAGTAACATACCCCCAAACAGTAAGAACACTATAACTGAATCAAGAAATAGTAATTTCACAATAATAAATACTAAAGGAGAAAATTGCCACAAAAGAATAGAAGAGCTAAGTCTTATTCCTAGAAAAAAAAATTATTTATCTTCCTATAAACTTTAAGGCACGCATGGAATTTAAGGATATAGAGTAAACCATGAATAAAATCCTAGCAAAATAAAGAATAAATTAGATAAAGAGTGTTGTTGAATTTTTTCAAGGTTTAATTACTCTATTAGTTCCTCGATTATTTGAGAATTTTTAAATAGGTCCCTAAAAAAAGTTCGTAATTGGGTCCCCGAACTTCTAAATATTTTGTAATTGGGTCCCTACACTTTAAACTTTTATAATTGGATCCCTGAACTTGTAAATAATTTATAATTAGGTCTTTGAGGTAAGAGAAGAACCTTGTAATTAGAGCACCATACAAATTTCTTTCGAGGTTTTTTGTCGGTCTCGGAGGTTAATATATTCATTTGATCACCACAATAGCAAAGGTTTTAAAAATGTCTCATATCTCAGGGTCTTAATTACAAACTATTAATAAGTTCAGGGGCCCGATTACAACGTTTAAAGTGCAGGGATCCAATTATAAAGTATATTAAAGTTCGAAGACCGAATTACATATAATTTTTTTAGTTCAGGGACTTATTTAAAAATTCTCAAATAATTCAGAAACCTGCGAAGTAATTAAACTTTTTTTCAACATGCTTCTTCTTTTTTATTCCACTCTTTAATCTTTGTCAAAGGTTTCTTCTTTAGAGATCTCTCGCTATCTTCTTCCATTGATCACAAGTTCAACTCTATGGTGACTTTCCATGGATGGATGCCATTTCCCTTAGGTCTTCTTTTCTTACTTATTGATTAGGTCTAGGAGTTTGCTTCCTTTTACGTTTATAACTCATTTGATCTCTTTGTTAAGAATTGCAATCCAACAAAGATTGTGTTTTCTCCATTAATTCCAACAAGATCTTTCCTTTTTATGTTGGAGCTGAATTTACGGATATAACGTTCCTGTTCGAATTAATAGGAGCAAGTGGGAAAAGACCATCATGAAACATTGACCTTTTCTGAACATTTTTCCTTTAGCCATTGCTTCCTTTCTCCTTGAGACTGCAGTCAAAGACTAGCTAGTTTTGGTCCTGGCACCGCCATTTCCAACACCAAGGCCCACAATATCCTACTTCTTACCAAGATGGCCACCGCCGAGTGCTTCATTGGCCTATCAATCTGAGTCAAAAGTAAAATAATGTCGTTTTGGAGCCAGAAGAAGATTTATATGATTACTTAGTCAATGTTGAACATGTTTGCTAACTATGTGTGTTGCAGCTGTTTCCCTCCGTGTATTGATGTTCCGCTCTTCGTTAATTATTCTTAATCAAATCGACGTTTTTATATTCTTTTTTTAGTTTTGTTATATCCTTCTATGAAATTCACTTATTGTTAAATAAGAAAAATATTACATGCCAACGAAGGTAGTATGGAAATATCAATCGGCTGCCAATGTGAGGATCTTTTTTATGGATAATTTGTAAGTATTTTTGTGAGTATTATTCGAGTCGTGAGATTTTCCTGTGAGTTTTTGGAATTCAACTTATCTAAAATTTATGTATAAAAAAAAATATATATATTAAATAAAAAAATACAATTAATATCTTATAAAAATAAAAAAATATTACATTTTCTTCACTTAATAAATAGAAGAATTAGTATAAAAATTGAGTAGGAGAATTTAGCATTATTCATTAGTTATGAATTTAAAAAAAGAAGGTAATTTTATATTGAAAAATGACGTTATAACCACGATTTAGTTGAATTTGTTAGAATCGTATTTTTTATGTGTTTTTCTTTCTCTGTGTAGATACTTCGTGGGCCTTGAAAGCTGGGCTCTGTTTCTCGTCCTTTGGTCCGTAAAGAATTTAATGAAAATCAAGGAATGTTTAAAAATCTTGGGTTAAATTTATTTTATAATTTGAGACTACTTTTAATCCTAAAGCAAAAGTCGTCGGCGGAACAAAAGTTTCTTATTCATTCAATGAACATTTGAACAAGAATGACGACAGATTAATTAACTGGCTGATTAGTATCTAACCAATCTTTCATTCACACGTAACAGCTACGAGGAATTAACGCGTCTGGTTTAAAAGATGAGTTTTTTCTGGCACAAAATAAGTTTAATTTTGATATATTTTGACAATTAATTACATATCATTTTATATGTAATTTTTAAGATAATTATGATAATAATCAAATATTTTTAAGAGATTAATTATTATGTACAGACAGTTTTTTATACTGTTAACCAATCACCATTCACGAAATGAGTGACTTTTAAGGTAGTTAGAATAAGAGTTAATTTTTTTTTACTAATGTACCAAGTTGTGATTGAATGTCTGTGTAAAAAATATTTTATACTGTCAGTGTATAACAATTAAAATTTATTTTTAATGATTTGATAATTTATAATTGATTAACAATAAAAAAAATTTTTACACTAACAAAATGTACAATTTAAATCCTTAAAAAATTATATACTTTTGTTTTTTTGGAATTTCATCTCATATAGACCTCGTACTTTTAAAAATATTTAAACTTTGTATCCATTTAATTTTAATCCATTGTTAGTATAAATTTTTTTATATTATCGTTCAATCATATATTATCATATAATTAAAAATAACGCTTCCCAAGCTACCCATATGTATAGTAGTATATATATTTTTTTTATAAAAATATAGTAATAATATATTATTATTTGATGGTGTAAAAAAATTTTACATCCTAAAAAGTGGATTGTGAGTACACTGATTGACACTTCTACAATTCGCCTTCCCCTTGTAAAGCCTCCACCGGGCCTCCAACAAAAAAATATATTTGTTTATTTAGTTTAAGATCTTTAGTTGAGTTGTCATAATAATTAAAAGGATTTAATTGATATGTATTATTAATATAAAATTTTTTTTACATAAATAATCAATCAAAAATTATCACATAAGCTAAAGTAATTGAATATTATCCTAATTATCTTAAAAGTCACCCACATCATGATTTTTGATTGGTTGACAGTATAAAAATTCTTATACTGATAATACATAACAATTAAACTTAAATTAAAAATATAAATCCTTGTAGCATTAAACAGTAAAATAAATTTATAGGGGCTCAATTAAAGTTTTTTATTATTATAAGAATCTTATAACAAAATTTATAAGAATTTTTATTAATTTCTTCACAAAAAAAAAACATATAGAGACCTACAGTAGTAATTTAATCCTTCACGCAAGATGAATAAATTCGATAACTCAAACCATATGGAAGAAAATCAACTACAAACTCATGCCTTCATTAGTCAAAATAACACAATCATTCATAAATCACAAATATATAGTTGTTATTGAAGACATAAGTCATTCATAAACTCAAACTTAAAAAATTTAATAGTTTAATTTTCATATATTATTAATGTAAAGTTTTTTTATAGTATTAATTAATCATAAATCATTCTATTTGTGACTTTAAGGTAATTATTATAAGAGTCAAACATTTTTTTTTACTAAAGAGTCAAACATTTTTACTGATGTGACAATTCCTGATTGATATCGTAAAAAAAAATTATATTCACAATGTATAACAATTAAATCCAAAATATAATCCGTTAAAATATTGAGTCCTCCGTGGTTGAGTGTGTTGTTGACATTTATGCTATGTATCTTTTGAGAGAAAAGAGAAGGAAATAAAAGGAAATGAAAGAAAAAAAAAAGAAGAAAAAGACATTTTCCCTCATTTGGTTGAGGAAGGAAAACGGGAAGGAAAGAAGAAAAAAATATGGGCCCCACATCAAAAATTTTTTCCTTCCAAAATGGAAAGAAAATGGGGGAGAGAGGAGAGAAAGGGGATGAAAAGATTTAAAACACCTCTGACCTTATTACACAGGGATGGAGGTACATGGAGCTTTAAGAGGGCTTGGGCCCCTACCAGATTTTATTTTATTTAAAATTAGTAATATTATTAAACCAAAATTATTTGGATGGTCTGTAACATCCCAAGAATTAAATAAAGATATAAGAGACTTCAATCTTAGCAAATAACATTAATAAAGTGTTAAGGAGGCCTAGAGTGGTTGACTTCGAACCTTAAAGGTGGTGTATTGACCAAAAGAATAAAAGGAAGAAGCTTTAAGTTGAAAATCTGTCACAGTCACGTTCAGCACGCTCGTGCTTATGTTCGGCACGTCCGTGCCTAAAGAGCACGATCTGAGTCGCGTCGTGCTAACTATTAGCACGGTCGTGTCAGAAAATGGATAATATTTGACGTTGTTTGGCACGCTCGTGCTCATGTTCGACACATCCGTGCCTATAGAGCACGATCTGAGCCACGCCGTGCTAACTAATAGCACGCTCTTGTCGGAAACTGCGTAAACTTTGACCCTGATTAGCACGGCCATGCCAATCAAGAGCATGCCCGTGCTTTATGTCAGGACGCGTTAAAAATAGCTTTTAAAAAGAGGGAAGCGTGGGTAACCCTATCTAAACCAATCCTAATACTCTTAGTACGGCTGCAAACCCTCTTGGCACTGTAAAACACCTTTGTAACGATTGTGGAGCATCTTCATGCTTGGGAGAAGGGGATTGCAACATAGAATAAGTTTGGAAGGAAAATAATAACAACAACTTCAACAAGAAGATGAAGAAGAAGGAGAAAGAGAAAGAGAAAGAGATTCAAGGTTGAGGAAGGCGACATATAGGATTCGTCTTTGGTTATTCTTGGAGGTCTTCAAGAGGTGAGTAAAAACGACATTTTTCTCACCCTTTCATGGTGCAAACGATTTTGGGAAAAAGGGTTTAATTTATCTAATGAATTTTAGAGAGATTTCAATGGAAAAAAATACATGTTTTGGTCAAATCCTATTTTCCAAATTTGGGGGTTTTCATAGAAAACGAAATTAATGTTTAATTGGGGAATTTTATGATATGAATACTAATGCTATGAATGTTTGTTTATTCGATGTGAATTCTGAAATTTCTTGATCATTGAATTGGTATGTTACTATATGGCGTATATGGTATGTGTTATTAAATGAGATTGATATGCCATGAAATTGCTATTAAAAGAATGATTTATTGATTGTTTGACATGTACTTAATACTATCACAGCAGAAGTATTAAGGATTGAGGAAATACCACCATTGTAGGGGCATTGACATTGTGAAAAACATCAACATTGTAGAGATGTTGACAATACCACCATTGTAGGGGTATTAACCTTGTGAAAAATATCACCATTGTAGGGATGTTGACAATACCACCATTGTAGGGGTATTGGCCTTGTGAAAAACATCACCATTGTAGGGATATTGACAATACGACCATTGTAGGGGTATTGAGATTGAGAAATATCCCGTGATAGGGGTATCGAAAAATACCACCATAGTAGGGGTATTGAAATGAGAAACATCACCACAGCAGGGATGTCGAAAAATACCGCCACAGCAGGGGTATTGAAATGAGAAACATCACCACAGCAGGGATGTCAAAAAATATCATCACAACAGGGGTATTGATTTGGTAACTTCACCCCAGCGGGTGAGGTCGAAACACTCCTCATGAGTAGGGGTGGGTAATGAGATGCCATTGTTGTGTGCTATGATTGGTAGAATAAGTGCATAGGTTAAATGCACTTGTTGATAATTGAAATATGTGGTGTGTTGGTCTGAATATTTTATATTAATGATAGTATAGAAAATTATATTATTTTCAAAAATAGCAGGTGCCATGGTTGTTTTTCCAGTTACTGCGACGGCTAAGAATAATACAGTTTACGAAAATATTTTATAAATGTTTTTATTCACTGAGATTTCCATCTCATTAGAACTGTTATTTTTAGAGCACGATAACGATATTTCTGAGACCGAGGAGGCTTGAAGGCTTGAGAGTTCTTAGTACTACTTATAGCTTTGGTCAGTATTATGATGCATTGGAGCCGTTTGTGGCTAAGACCTTGATTTATTTCAATTTATACGTTTAGGATTAGTTGACGCCTTGTTTTTAAAAATCTTTGATTTAGTGATGTTAATTCAGCTTGAGATTTTATTGATGAAAAGACTATTTTGAGATTATTATTATTACTAAAGTATTATATTATGAAAAAAATTTATTTCACTATGTTTTATTTAAATGTTTTATTATGGGTTACTAATGTAACGGGTGGCGTTACATGGTCCCTACCTGAAGCGTTGGAGAGTCAAACATTTTTAATTATATGTAAGTTTATGATTGGTTGACAATGTAAAAAATATGTAAACTAACAATGCATTCCAATTAAATCCATAACAATAACAATAACAATAACAATAACAATAACAATAACAATAACAATAACAATAATAATAATAATAATAATAATAATAATAATAATAATAATAATAATAATAATAATAATAATAGTAGTAGTAGTAATTGTTGTTGTTGTTTAATATTGATACATTGTCAGTCTAAATTTTTTTACACTGTACGTCAATCAATCATATATTATCTCATGTAGTTATATGTAACTTTTAAGATAATTAGAATAAGAGCCAAACATTTTAAATGTTGTGACAATACATGATTGGTTGTTAATGTAAATTTTACCTTAATAGTAGTAATTAAACCCTAACAGCAATACACATGATTATATTATTCAGGGCACAAAAAATTGATGCATAACAATTTACCAAAAGGATACTTTAATAATATCATGGAAGGTAAAAACTAGAAAAACAAAAGTCCATCCTCTTGTGTATAGAGTGGTAACTCTTATTCTTACACTTCCTATTTTTATAGCTACATACTACAGAGATCTTTTTCACATATGAACACAGTCAAGACTACACCTTGCAACAAGATGGAAGATGAATTTTTAACTGACTGTCTGCTAGTATACATTGAAAAGAAAATTGTTGAAAAGTTGAGTGTAGATTCAATTATAGATGATTTTCGTGATATGCATGAGAAACGTTATGTATTTTGATAGATTACTAATGTAATTAACATTTTGAAATATATAATTATGAATATTTTGTATGAAATTTGATATGTATATATTTGTTGAATAAACTTTAATTTTTATAGTTGGTCACTCTCGACATTCAAGTCTGGCTTCGTTCTTGTTATTACATCCTATTTTTTCTTAAGGGTATTTATGTCATTTCATAAATATGTTTTTTTCTTTCCTCTCATTTTCTATTAAATCAAACAAGAGAAGAGAAAAGTTTTAATTTTCTTTCCTTTCATTTTCTTTCATATCAAATAATTAAACAATTCTCTTAATTTCTACTCTTTTTTCTTTCATTCCATTTTCTTTCCTCTCACTTTTTTTCCTTTCACTTTCTCTCCTACAACTAAACAGAGTGTTAGTTTGAAACTCTCCCTCCAAACTTAGTTTTACATTTTTTAACATATTTCATACCTCTCTATAAGTCACTTTGTTATAAGATCGGGTTTGGTGATAAAACCTTGATTGGAAAATAAGTGAAAACATTCATTTCTCCATTCACTAATACTAAATTTGGGTTCAACTACCACTTTTACTATAATATCTTTAGAAAATTAATTACTGCCCTATCATTTTGACATATATCACGAATTATTTTGATAAATATTAGTTTAAAATCAGTTTGATCCACGCAATTCAAACATTTTTCATTTTATTAAAATCATTTTTAACAATAAAATATCAAAATATAAATAATTAATACAAACTCATTTTTAATCAAACCAGTTTATGAAACACAATTTAGCAAATTTTAGCTATATAAAAAAAGAGTAATGATTTTTGAACATCAAAAAGAGACATCATATGATGCCTATTTTATTTTTAGATATATTTTTGAGATGTATATATAATTAAGAAAATAAAAAATAAATAAAAAATAAAAATAAACATATATAATATCATATAAAATGTTTACATTTTGAGGTTCAAATAATATGAAGGATGAAAAAAACATTTCAAATTACGGTAAAATATGTCCATCCCAACTAAATTTTTGAGTTGACTAAAGGGAGAATTAGCGGAGAGGACGTGAATCTTAGGTCAAAGAAAAGTCCTTGGTAAACGCGGAGATCGTATGTACTCCGTACATCTGCCCACCTCAGCGCATGGGCACTTAGACTTTGGGGGTTTAATCTACCGAAAAAAGAGTAAATATGTGTTTGATCCATAAAATTATAGGGTTATATCAACTTAGTTCTTCAAATTATCAATATTTCAAAATGATCCTTAGAATTGAAAAATGTAGCAAATACATCCCTGACATTATTCACGTAGTTTCAAATGCATCCCTGACATTATCAACTTAATGTCGTTATTGTCCATGCCAATATCAACAGAAGGATGAATCTGATTAAGTTTCTGCAATTTCAGGGATCATTTTGGAATATTGATAATATAGGGGACTAAGTTGATACGACCCTACAATTTCAGGGACCAAATTGAGTATTTACTCACCGAAAAAACTTGGTAAGTTCTTTTTGAAAGTGAGTAAGTAAACGTATTTTCATCTTAATGAAATAAAGTGAGTTAATATTTTTATATATGTATTTTATTAAATCAAGGGTAAAAATATTCTTGTTTGCTTATTTTAGAGACAAACTCACTTTAGAGGAGTCTTATCATTTATCTACTACTCTCTCTAATCATATATATATAAAAGAGAAAACCTTAAAACACACCTATCAAGAAAATACATTGAAATAAACTATTTGTAATTAATATTCATATAAATTTACAAAATTATCCCTTCTAATCTTAATAATGTTCTAATAGCCTACTTATATGAAAAAATTGATACTGTCTCGTAAATATAAACTCATTATAAATAAGGATAAAATTGAAAATGAATATTTAATATTTGTCAAAATACATGCATGTCTATTATATTTTGAACAAATAAAAGATATTATTCTAGACCTATAGATAAGCAAAAAAACTAACTTCACACGTATTAAAAAAGTTAGTTATATTAGTTTAATTGTCTTGATTTGTGTAAAAAATAAGTTATAGTTATCAAATTACCCTTTCTTGGGAATGTATAGTGTTTTTGGAAGTTGTGTCTTAAGAGTGTATAATATTTTTAAAAAAATAAAATAAATAATTAATCAAAAGGTATTTTTGAAATACTAACATTAAATAAAATTGATTTGATTGATTTTTATTTATATTTAAATTCAAAAAATTTAAATGTATTTTTATTTATATATAAATCGGGAGGAAATAATCATTTGTCTGGAATTGAGAGACTATTCGGTAGGAGAAAAAGTTTTATGACAATTTTGCTGAAAACAAGTGTCTACTGATATCGAATGAATGAATGGGTCTGTTGAAGCTTAGCATGATCCAGCTGTTCTCAAGCTCTTGTAGTTGTAGCCATCATCATATTCACATCGATTTGCTTATTACGCATGGGTACCAATCACACGGAAAATTAATTAGTATATCTAAGTATTGCTACATCAGTTGATAACACCGTAAAGATACAAACGTTGACTTTAATAATGGCATGCTCGAATGCGCTCTTTATTATTATCCACTGAAATTCCTCAAACCTTTGGAAACATACGGGGAAAACGTTGAGCAACAAGCAATACATATTAACCCCTCACTAATTAAATTTTTTTTTGGTTGATAAAATAGATTGATTGATCTTATATGTTTATTTAATTTTTTACATCGATTTCATAATTTTTTTTTCCTTTTCAAATTGGTCCTATATGTTGCATTCTGTTTCCGCGTTAGTCCTTTTCGTCAATTTCGACCTAATGTCGTTAGTTTTGAGCTGACATGATCATGATATTAGTGCGACATGTAGCTTTTGATCTGACGTCGTAAGGTCGAAATTGACAGAAATGACTAACATAAAAACGAAACATAACGTGTAGGATCAATTTAAGGAAAAAAAAACTTATGAGACCGATGTGAAAAATTAAATAAACGTATAGGACCAATCAACCTGTTTTGTTTTTTTAATCTTTCTCTCTTTTTTTGCATTTAATTTGGTATGAAAAGCTGCTTATAATGCCAGTTGTGGTCATGTTTAGATATGCATCCAGGGATGATTTATATGTATTTTAGGGGGGTTCGGGTCCCTGCTGCCGATAAGCTAGTTGTCAGAACGATGATCTCGAAAAGAGCTTTTTCTGCATATATAATTTGCCCAAAAATTACATCCGAATAAAAAGTTATGCTCATTCAAAGATTTGTCGACCGTTTGGAATTACAGGGACTCGTCAGGTCCAAAAAACCATTAACAACACGCATTGCCATTAACAGCACGCATCCGATACATGCTGAACCCTGGTGATGAGTGCAAGTGTCGGAGAATAAAGGTTCACTTTGGGTGACTATATTACATGTGTTTTAATAAATTAATATTGTAATTAACGTTTTGAAATAAATAATTATAACTCTTTTATAGGAAATTTGATGCGTATATATTTCTCGAATGAACATTTAATTTTTATAGTTTATCACCTTATCATCCAAGTCCCACTCAGTCTATACAACTTTTTGCAACAAGGGCTGCATGTATATTTATTTGGGAATCTCCAGTCCAGTAATTCTTTCGAGATTCTATCTGTTTATTTATTTTTCTATAAAACAGAAGAAAATATTGTAAAAAAAGATATAAATAATCTTTTACTCAGACCTATCAACAAGTGTTGCAATTTGTTCTTGAAAATTTCCGGCAATCGAAGGACCGAATAAAAGAAGAACAATATCGCTACCTATCACACTCACTCTTAGTTCAAATGCATTTTCTCGTATATTAAAATCTTCTGAACTAGCAAAGCAAGAGTACAAAATAGTTTGAGTTTTCTTATACATATACACACCATATATATACACAAAATTCCATAACTGCTTAATTCGCGATCTTCTCTCGCATGACCGTTCTCAAGAGCCTCCCCACGTTTGAAATTCCCCTACAAACTAGCAACTGTTTATCCCCTCTACTCGAAATCCCTCATTGACTCAGTCTTCCACTTTCAAATGTGCTTCTCAGTCAGTTTAGTGTCATTTCAATGCTATACCAATGATATTCTCGGCCTATCTTAAGCCCACAATCTTTAATGCAAAGGATTGGCCCAACATTACCTCTTCTCGGTCTCGCCCCGGGCCCACTATTCTCGGACGGTACACAAGCCCCCCAAGCTCTAAGTCTCGAAGAGATGCAAGAGCTTATAGAACTCGGATCGACAAACCATCCCTATACCATCTCCTCTCAATCGATTTAAGGAGTAGCCTTACATTACTTCTTCTCAGTTTCGCTTCTGGTCCGTTATTCTCGGACGTCACACAAGCCCCCTAAGGTCCAAGTCTCAAAGAGATGTAAAAGCTTATAAAATTCAGATCAACGGACCAGCCCTGTCAGTAGCCTTCTCGATGGAGTTCGAGAATCATTTAGTGTGTCTCGTTAAAACCTTCTCGGGCAAAAAATCTTGTTGAGGAAAAAATAACCCGATGTAGAAAAAAGAGTACACACAGATGATCCTCAATCTGCATCTTACATACGTCCGAGTATTCTGTCCTTGCCGACTATATATAGATCTCATCACCTTAACATTTGGTGATGTTCAACGGTATTATTATTTTTACTTATCATCATCTTTGTATGTTTGCATGTATAGCTAGCTGTCACATGTAATGATGTATCCTCCGTTGTTTTTCTCTCCTTTTTTATCTCGAGCGCCAACCATCATCATGACTATACAGCGCGTCCTTCCACCTGTTACGCCCAATCAACTCGTCACGCCATCAGTCATCATTACTGATACTCATGACACCATAAATTTCTACACCCTAACGTTTCTACTTCACTTCTGCTCTATAAAATCCCCCTTCCCTCTTTTCTGGCATTCTCTTCCTCCTTCAGTTGGCGTTTTCTGCAATCTTCACTTCCTACCCCACCTTTCTTCCTCTAGCACAGGTACGTCTATCTCTTGCCTCTATCTTTGCATTCCTTTTTAGTTTTTCTTATAGAAAGTCCATCCCTTTCTTCTGAAATGAATACAACTTCCAAAATTCCCATAATCCATATCTTAGAAGATTCTTCTACTTCCGGCGATTGTAGCATCCCCTCTCTCCTTCCTCGAAGCCAACCCTCTTCTTCCACTAATGAACATCCTAGAGACGAGGTTTATGAATCCCCGTAACATAATATTAATACTTTCAAAATCCTTCCTCCTCCACCCGTTCCTCCAGTTTCTGGGTTTGAATGGGTAGATTTGAATGTAGTGGCTTATTATTCACAATATCAGATGGATAAGTCCATTGAAGACTTAAAACAAGAAATCGAATTGTATACTCCTGGAGAGAAGAAGAAGTTCATTTGCTTCTGTTGCACTGACTACGATAGACTATTCATGCGTTCGCCAGAGTCAAAATCAGATTTCATATTCCTGTATAAAGCCCTATTTAAAGAAATCAACCTCAAACTCCCCTTTTCTCCCTTTCAATGTGACATTCTACAATCGCTGAATGTGGCTCCCTCACAACTTCATCGTAACAGCTAGGCATTTGTCTTGGCCTTTGACTCTTTATGTAATGAGTTCGGTATTCATGCTTCTACTTGCAAGTTTTTTCATTTCTTCACTATCAGACTGAGGCAAAAAATTCGTTGGGTGTCCCTCAACGCTCGCAACAACAACCGGCTACTTTCCCTATTTAATTCTTCATTTAAGGGTTTCAAAATCGATTTCTTCAAAGTCAGATCTGCTGATGATGAGTACCCCTTTTGGCTGGATGAGATGGGTGAACACAAATTCCCCTTGTATTGGACAAGGAATCCCTGTCGCATTGCGGACACATACTCGGAACTTACTTTCGATGAAAAATAGGAGATAAAGTTTCTTCTTGAACTCGCTCCTTTGAACAGCGCTGACATCCTTAAACTGCCCATGGCTGTAGATCGAGAAGATCAATGGCGAACTGAGCCACTCACATTTAACTTGCACTATTGTTGTTCATTTGAATTGCTATACTAACTCCCCATTCTACACTTGCAGAGATTATGGGTGACAAACTTTCTTTCGCCAATATACGAATAATAAAAATTGATCAAGCCCGAAACCAAAAACTTGCTCAAAAATCTGCCCTTGCACAAGCTTCAAGTGATGCTCCGACTGCTACCAACAAGGTAGGTGCTTCAAAACCTCCTGCCATCAAGAAAAGGAAAACCATTGAAACGGGCGAAAACATCCCGGTTGTCAACCCTTCCGACAAGAATGTGTCTGCTCCTTCTTCCGAGAATCCTTTCTCTGCTTCTGCTGGAACTCAAAAGAAAAAGGTGGTGAAAAGGGGTTGGTTCGATTGTACTCAAAACAAAGAACCTGAATCTCTATGGTGGCATTAACTCAACCCCCGTCCCTCATGCCATTGACGATCATTTGGTGAAGAAAGCTGATGAGGACCTGATTGAGCATTACAACATTGCTTCTAAGTATGAGGGAGCCGAACTTTGTGCTCTTGGCTCGGCTTCACTTATTCGGCATGCCAAAAAGCAGTGCATCCGGGATGAACTGCTTCTGAAGGAGAAAGATGACAGGATTGGGTTGTTGAAGACTCAGTTAATGGAATTTGTTGATGAGAAAAACAAGCTTAAGGTGAGTTGCCAGCAATTGGATGAAGAGAAGAAAGGTTTGGAAGTTAAACTGAAGAAAGCCTAGGATGCTGCTAAGTCTGCTGAGGAGAAAGCTGTCTCTGCTACTAACTCTCTCCAAACGGCCGACAAGTCCATTAAGGAATTGCAACACTCCCTTGCATCCCAGAAGGCTGAGATGGATCTCGAGGTTAATGCTCTAAAACTTGCCTCCATTGACAAATTTGAAGCTGGGTTTGAGTATGCTATCAATCAAGTCCGCCCTGTTCTTCCCGGTTCTGACCTGTCGGAATGTCATGTGTGGAAAGAGATTGTGGATGGAAAATTGGTTGGACCCGAGAATGAAGACTTGAGAGTTGAAGGAGACGAGGCAACCACTGCTATTGCTGAGGTTGAAGTTAACTTGGGGAATGTCCCAAATTAACCCTTTATTTATATATTTTTTATATCCGATGTATGATTCCGGATCTTAATGAATGACATAATTGTTTTACCTTCCTGCTACCTCTCTATTTTTGTACACTTTTATCTCTGCATTCTGGCTGTCTTCTCGGCTTTATATCTTATTTCTATTTATCTATCACATTTTTCGATCGTATCGCTTCCTTTTTTCAGCCTTATGTCTTTTCCTTCCTGTGTTACTTTATTTTTTCGGCCTTATATCTTCTTCCTCCATGTTTTACCTTCTCTTCCGTATTGCTTCCTTGTCGGCCTTATATCTTCACCCTCCTTTTTTTTTTTCGGCCTTATCACCTCTGTTTTTCAGCCTTGTATCTTCTTTCTTCGTGTTTGACCTTACCTTCCTTATTGCCTCCTCGTCGGCTTTATATCTTCTTCCTTATTCATTCATTCATTTGTTTTTTCTTTTTTGTCATCGCCTCCACTAGTCGCGCATATATATATATATATATATATATATATATATATATATATATATATATATATATACACACACACACACACACACACACACAGACACACACTCGGTTGAAACGGAGTCTCTCCTGAATCACCATTCAATGTTGCCCAATCTTTTTGGTGCTTGCTAACTTTGATAACAAGTTTGCTCTTACATTCTTCTCGCGGGGTATATGTTCGATCTCGAACTTCTGAAAACCAGAAACCAACGCATTAACCTTGTTCAAGTACCGGGTTAAATGCGGCTCTTTGGTTTGAAAAGTGCCAAGGATCTGCCCTGTGACCAACTGAGAATCACTTCTGCATCCGATGACCTTTACTCCGACCTCTTTTCCCAACAAGAGGTCGACTATCAATGCTTCATACTCAACCTTGTTGTTGGAAACTTTAAAATCAAACTTCAATGACTGCTCTAACGTCATCTTTAAGGATGGCAATTTGGACCCTATCCGTCGGGTACCCGCAAAAAATACCCATGATGGGTAGGGTAAATACCCGCTTTGTGGGTACGGGTGCAGGTCTGGGTAATTACCCGCAAACAAGATAGGGTATGGGTGCGGGTACGAGTACTCTAGTACCCACCCCGCCCTGCACCCGCATATATATATATATATATATATATATATATATATATATATATATATATATATATATATATATTAATACATATAATTATAATTATATATCAAAATTTGAAAATAAAATTAATGTAACCTACGGTTTCTTAACTATTTTTCTCTTTCAGACTCAATCACCTACTGACCTAAGCACTAACCGCAGCCGCTGATGTTCTCTGTGTTATTTTTTTCCCTTTTTCTTAGTTAAAGTGCGGGTAATGGGTGCGGGTATGAGTACTTAGATACTTAGAGGGTACGGATAAGAGTACTTAAGTTACTACCCACGCGGGTACGGATCCGGATAAGGATATTTTTTTCAAACCCGGGTATGGGGGCGAGTACTATAGTACCCTATCCAGGCCCTACCCATTGCCATCCCTAGTCATATCGCCAGGTCCCTCCAAAATGATGCCTGCTCCACTTCCTCTCACATTAGACGCCTCATCCACATACAAGATCCATCATTCCTCATCGGCTTCTAGTAAAGGTGACAGCTCCACCACAAAATCGGAAAGGCACAGTGCCTTCATCGGCCCCCGTGGTTCGTATTTGATGCCGAACTCGGAAAGCTCTACCGACCAGGTGATCATTCTACCTGCTAGCTCCAGCTTCCTCAGGACTTATTTAATTGGACAGTCTATCTTTACTATAACTTGATGGCTTTGGAAGTAAGGCCTCAGCCTACATGCGACCCTAACCAACACAAATGCTAGCTTTTCGATTACCTGGTATCTGATCTCTGCATTGTACAATACTCGGCTTATGAAATAGATAGGCTTTTGTTGCTTACCTTTCTCCTGAGCAATGACGGTGCTCACTGTTGATTCTGATACTGACAGATATAATAACAGCTCCTTCTCGGGTTGCTGCTTACTTAAGATTGGAGAAGCTAAAAACTCCTTAAAACGACAGAAGGCTTCCTCACACTCGGCATTCCACTCAAACTGTTGCGGCTTCCTGAGCAATTTAAACAAAGGTCGAGCCTTCTCTGCAAACGTTGGAAGGAACTAAGCTAAAGAAGCCAACCTCCCTGCTAACCTTTGTACCTCCTTTACATTCCCTAGGCTCT
The DNA here is from genome assembly GCA_039655645.1 of Ammopiptanthus mongolicus. Taxonomy (NCBI): domain Eukaryota; kingdom Viridiplantae; phylum Streptophyta; class Magnoliopsida; order Fabales; family Fabaceae; genus Ammopiptanthus; species Ammopiptanthus mongolicus. The sequence continues at coordinate 106,365,864 of CM077343.1, read as the reverse complement.
TCATTTCGATAATGGCTTTGCATTTATCCGGGTTGACCTCGATTCCCCTGTGTGTAAGCATAAATCCGAGAAACTTGCCACTTCGGATACCAAAGTTGCATTTTGCCAGATTGAGCCTTATTTTGAATTTCTGGAGCTGATCAGAGACCTCCTAAAGGTCACCTGCATGCTGAGAAGGGTCTCCCGGTTTGACGATTATGTCGCCAACATAGACTTCCATATTCTGGCTAATCTGCTTCTCAAACACCTTATCCATGAGCCTTTGATATGTGGATCCAACATTCTTCAATCCGAATGACATCACCCGGTAACAAGAGTTTGCACGGTTGGACATGAAGGTGGTTTTGTCTTCATCAGGCTTGTACATGCAGATTTGATTATATCCCGAGTATGCATCAATCAAACTGAGAATCTCGTACCTTGATGCTCCATCTACTAACTGGTCAATGCTTGGTAAGGGGTAAGAGTCCTTTGGGCATACTTTGTTCAAATCTTTGTAGTCCGTGCACATCCGTCATTTCCCATTAGATTTCAGAACCAAAACAACATTTGACAGCCAAGTAGTATACCTTATCTCTCAGACAAATTCAGCTTCCACCAACCTTTTGGTTTCCTATTCTACGACCTTCCTCCTCTCCTCTTTTTCTAGGATACTGGCTTGACATCTGGGCACAATAAGAGTCTGTGACATATGAAATTTGGATCTGTTCCCGGCATATCTGCATTACTCCAGGCAAAAAGGCCTGAATTCCTCGTGACTGTTTCCATTATTTTTTCTTCCAACCCCGAGTCAAGCTGAGAAGCTATATGTGTGATTTGCTCCGGCGACTTCCCTAATTGAAAAGCATTAAGGTCGTCAACCAGTTGGGGCCTCAATTCCCGCATTTCCTCTCTCGGGTCCAACTCTACTGAATTGACCTCTACCGTTTGTTCCTTCACTGCTACCGCCTCCACCCCGGTTTCCTTATTTTTGTGGCTGACTCTTAGACTGTTCACATAGCACTGCCTTGCTACCTTCTGGTCCGCGCTCACTATTGCAATATCTCCTTACGGTGTTAGGAATTTCATTGTTAGGTGAGGGGTAGAGACAATGGCTCCCAACGCGTTAAGAGTCGGTCTTCCAATGATTACATTATATGCAGTTTTGGAGGAATGAGTATCAACAATCATATACTTTACCGCAACAGTCTTCGAGGCAGTTCCGTTGCCGAATTTTGTAAGCAACTCCACATAAACCTTGGTATCCACGCATTCCCCCGAGAATCCCACCAGCAGGGTATTCAGTTCTCGGATCAAATTTTCTGGAATCCCCAACTTTTTGAAAGTTGAGTAGTACATTATATCTGCTGAATTCCCTTGATCTAACAGAGTCTTCATGACCATAAAGTTGGCCATCTCTACTTTAATCACCATAGGATTATCCTGATTGGGATCCACTTCCATGAAGTCATCATCTGTGAATGTGATTGGCTTAAAAACCTGATGCGACTTGTAGGTTATTGAATTCATTACTCAGACCTCCCTCAGATGTCTTGTTCTTGCTGATCTAGTTAACCCCCCACTAGCAAAACCACCAGATATCGTGTTTATCACTCCTCGGACAGGCTATTCTCCGATATATTGCTCTGCTTCTAAATTTCCTGTCTCTCTTTGCTCTTGCTAGTTGTCATTCCTTCTGTAAACACTTCCACGTCCTCCCCACATACGGCATTTTCCTCTTCCTCTTCCTCTTCCACCTTCATATCCCCCAGGCTATTGTCTTTGGCAACCTCCCTATAGAATATATTCTCCCAACTTTCCCATTTGGATCAATTCTTCTATCTGGTCCCGTCACCCGGCACAATCTTCAGTCGTGTGTCCCACAGTATGGTGGAACCGACAGTACTTTCTTCAGTCTGCTGTTTCAGGGGCTTGGTCCAACAGTGGGTATTCCACGAAATCAGCATGACACACCTCGTCCAGAATTCTCGCCCTGGTAGTATTGAGTGGGGTGTGCACGGCATATTTGGGTCCCTTAGGCTCATAACTCCTGGGTAGCAGTTCTATCTTCGAAGCCAACCTTTTTCCTTGCTCCGACATACCTTTTCTCTCCCCTTTTTCACCCCTTTCCAGCTTCCTCGACTCTCTGACTTCCTCCATGGTGATATACTTTGTAGCACGCTCCCTAAAATCATTTAAATTAATTGCCTCCTTCTTCGACAGTAAGTCCAAGAATGGTCCATTCTTCAGTCCTGAAATAATGGCATACTGAGCTACAGTCGGATGAGGTTCTTAATCTTCATGGTTATCGTTGTGAACCTATCCATGTACTCATTCAGGGATTTGTACTTCTCTTGCTTGAACCCCATGAAACAAATTGAGGTTTTCTGATACATTCTGCTCGTTGAAAATTATGTGACAATTTAGTGTTTAAATCGGTCTAGGAACCAATTGCCCTTGGCTGAAGCTGAGAGAACCACATGAGCGCAGATCCCTCCAAAGTCGTCGGGAAAACCTGACATTTGATTTCCGGGGATGCCTTCGCAAGCATCATTTTCACATTAAAGGCAGTGAGATATTCCTAGGGATCTGTGGTCCCATCAATCAGTCGTACCTTTCGGAATCTGAAGTCAGGAGGAATAGGCGCTGCCATTATTTCCTTTGTAAAGGGATGCTCGTCTTGCTCTCGCCCTCCTCTTTGACTACCCATCCTCCTGTGTTTGAGCCTGGATCTCTCCCTCACATATTCGTAACCTCTGCTTCTCTGCTGGTGTAACCTGGAACTTTCACTGCTGCTTTCTCGGCTTCTGCTCCTGCATCCCCTCGTCCGGGAACGTTCCTTCTTACTGTAATGACTCCTCGTGCTTCCCCCTCTTTGGCCTATATCTTTTCTTCTGCCATCATAGTTACGAGATCCTCCTTGTGTTCTGCTGAGATCCCCCCGCTCACTCCTCCTACTCGCCGTCTGCCCTCGAACCTGACTTGAGTCTCCAAAAACACTTCCGTGATTTTGGAACCCCTTCTGCCGCGAGTGGAGCTTTCGAGTCGAGAGTCGCGGTCACTTCACCTCCCTCCTTGCTACTCAGAAACTACTCGCACTTCCCGCTGAGAAAGTCAAGTGCGTTCTAAGCTCCTTTCTCTACTCCTTCGAACCTCCTCACTTTCTCTTCTCAGCTTTTCAACATGCCTTCTCAACTCTCTTACTTCCTGCGCCAGCACTTCGTTTACTCCTTCTCCAGACTGAGCTTCGTCTTCCTGCCTGGAAGCTGTTCTCCTTCCGTTAGCACTCTTAGGACCCGTTTGGATTGGCTTATAAATAGCTTATTTGGGCTTATCTACTGGCATAAGCGCTTTTCAGAATGTTTGGGAGAGCTTATAGAAACAACTTATGACATGTTCATAAGCTGTTTTCAGCTTATTTTGATAAGCTCTCCTATATAACTTATGAAAACAGCTTATAACTTATAAGAAAACAGTTTGACTATATTTTCTCTTTGATTATAGAAATAGCTTATACATAAGCACTTATATGATAAACGCTTATCCTATAAGCGCTTAATTAAGTCGTTTACCCAAACAGGCCCTTACTCGTCACCATCGTCCCGTTCGTGTAGAGTTTAGTGTGACCGGGAAAGTTTACCTCGGCCCCACGGTGGGCGCCAAATGTTTTTGCAAATTTCCGACAATTGAAAGACCGAATAAAAGAAAAACAATATCGCTATCTATCACACTCACTCTTAATTCAAATGCACTTTCTCGTATATTAAAATCCTTTGAACTAGCAAAGTAAGAGTACAAACTAGCTTGAGTTTTCTTATACATGTACATACCATATATACACACAAAATTCCATAACTGCTCCGTCCTCGACCTTCTCTCGCATGACCGTTCTCAAGAGCCTCCCCACGTTCGAAATCCCCCCTACAAACTAGCGACTGTTTATCCTCTCCACTCAAAATCCCTCCTTGACTCAGTCTTCCCCTTTCAAACGTGCTTCTCAGTCAGTTCAGCGTCATTTCAATGCTATACAAACGGTATTCTCGACCCAGCTTAAGCCCATAATCTTTAATGCAAAGGATCGGCCAACATTACCTCTTCTCGGTCTCGGCCCGGGCCCACTATTCTCGGACGGTACACAATTCAATTTGATTCCAACCTTACATGAAACTTGCAAAAGCAAGAAGCTAGCATGCTACCGATAAAATTGTTGTCGCGTAATATTTTTTTTATTTGAGCAATATCTTTACGGAAATAGCTACGAGACTAACTCTCAGACTGAGGGTGATAGTTAAATAAATGTATAAAGTCCTTTCCAAAGTGATGATTTCAGGAATCAAACCTCTAATCTTTCAGGTAAAGATCGCCTGAAGATCCAATCCACTTTCACTGTGACCAATCCATATTGCATCTAATGTTTTTTTTATATTCAATGTTGTCGCATCATCTATCGCGACCTAATAATATATTGGAAATTGGGAATGAAAATACGATCACCAAACTCATATATAGCAAATATATGGTCATTCGTTGTAGTCCACTAGATTGAGTGCGTTTAATCACTTTGAGCTCGCTTTTGTCATAAGATTCATAACCTTAAAGGATGACATTCTTAGAAACCAATACGATAATAAAGAACCACGGAACCGGGTTAGTTGTCCTCATCATTTGAAGCATGTACAAACTGATGTGGGACACATTATTGTTCGGGTGTTGAAAATTTTTATATGAATTATATTAATTTTTTTTTGGTGCTCTATGAATTATTACTTATTAGGTTTATTATTTATGAAAAATGATTTGGCTATAAATGTATAAAATTTAGATCGATTTCGGAATTATAATATTCGACGTGGTATAAAAATGTAGACTCTAATGTATAAACTTAATTCCTTTCTGAGAGCGCATAAATTCAGAAAATTTTGAGGTGTGACTCTGTTCTCTTTTTCCCAAATAAATTTGTTAGAAACATAAATGTGTCCAAAAAGTTTAGTGGGTATGCAGCGCTGAGCTCCACTATAAATATATGAATATAAGAGAGGGGGAAAATATCTAACGCGCTTATTGAGAGAACATTGCTTCAAATTAAATTTTTTATTTTTTGTTCCACAAGATGAGTTAGATTTTAACGGATAATAACAATCGGATACTACGATTAAATTGATGATGTTTTTTTTCAATTTTTTTGGGAATTAGGCTGTGTGAGTAAAAATGTAAAGTGAGAAAGTAAAGATATATCTATCAATATTAATTAGTTAAAATAAGTTGAGATTTCCATACACTTTAACTAATCAGTTATGAATACATTCTTACTTTTTCACTTTATACTTTTATTCGGTTGGGTTTTATTTTTTATTTTTGAATATTTTCGTGTTTAGTAATTTAAATTTTATTTTAAATTAAAAAGATTAATTTTGATTATAAAATCATGTCAAGAACTAACTTCAAAATATTAAAGTTGTTAGACGAAATCATATGATTTTTATATCTATTTCCAACCATGAGAGTTAGCTCCTCCTATAGCTCAAGGTAAAGAACAACATGAATTGAGTTTAAATCTTAAAATCTTTTGAACAGATGATCTATAATCTTATTATTATTATTATTATTATTATTATAAATCTTTCTTTGAGGCTAGTATTTCACCTTAATTTTGGAATAAAGAAAATTTCCCCTAATTCTAAACTTTTATGGAGAAAAATCAGAGAATACCGCTTTTTGATATGAAATGGATGAGGACTGTTGCACTATTTCGGTGTATTATATTCTGTCTTCATCAATAATATTTGTTGCGACCATTCCATTTGGACGTCATTAGAAAAGATAGGATCAGAGGAGCACCCACCCACATTTTTAACTTGGAAAAATAGTGAAAAACCCAATAATTGAAGGAAAACTGACCTCAAAAATTGAGATTGAGTTAGGGAGTTGATTACGAGTAGAAAAGGTATTAGCACCCTATATCGTCCGTTCTAAGAATAGTACCTCAAGTTAATTGTGCAAATTTTTAGTAACTTTAAAATATATTAATTTTACCCATTTTAAAAATAGAAAATAAATTAAATAAACATAAAAATTAAGAAAAGTTAATTTTAGCTTGACAAAATGTTTAATGCTGCTCTACGTATCCCTTGATACGATAAGGAATTCAAAACTACATAATTCAAATAAAAACGCTTGATTGGTAGGTGGATTTTAGATTTTTTTTTTTAAAACGATTGTAAATTATTTGATTTTTATTATTTGAGGAATTTTGAGTTGTACAACTCAAGCATCCTAAAAAAAAATATTATTATTTATTTTCAGAAAGGTTTAAGGAATTCTGAGTTGAACAACTCATGCATCCTATGAAATGTTTATTATTTATTTTTTTTTTGAGAAAGTTTTAAGAATTTTGAGTTGTACAACTCATGCATCCTATGAAATTATTATTATTATATTTTGAGAAAGTCTTAGGAATTCTGAGTTGTACAACTCATGAATCATATTAAATTATTATTATTTATTTTTAGAACGATTTAAGGAATTCTGAGTTGTACAACTCATGCATCCTTAAAAATGAAATTAATTTAGCTGTCACTGCTAACATAATCCCTTGAAATAATTTGATCAAAATTTTGTTAAATATTACTTTTCAAAATAGTAACGATGACTAATAATAGCGAATTGGAAAAAAACATTTAACACTATCAATAAAATATGGCAAAAATAAATATATTTAAACTAAAAAAGAATATAAAGAAAAGAAAAAAAGGCTTGACATACATACCTCAAAGGAAAAAAAACTCTTAATGGGCACAATGTGTTGGACGATATGAACTCATCAAACTTGAAGCTAGAGAAAAATAAAAATAAAAATTAGCTCTGCAAAAAAAAAAAAACAAATTTAACTAAAGGCCCTTTGCTTTACACTAATCCCATATAACCCTTTATTGTAAGATCTCCATGTGATCTATTACTGTTGGGTCCTCCTCATGTTTGGTAGTGCATTCCTTATATAGGAGAAGTAACAGGTTGATACGGAGTCGTTTGTCCAATGACTTCAATTGGGACAGTTTCTCAAATGTGAGATTTCTGAAGTATCTATCATAAATAAATAGCCAACTTCTAGCAAATATATGACACTCAAAATGATATTATTTGATCTTGAGATATTCATAAGAAATATAGACATTGTTGCTAGCTTTCCAATGACACTAGTTTCATCTCAAAAGGATATCTATAACTCAAGATATTGTCAACGGAAGTAGCACTCAAAATCATACATGCAAAACCACATCTCAAACTTACAGCAGATTTTTCACTAAGATAGAGGTTGATGTTGGCTTTGAGATGAGAATAAAAGTTGTAGATCTTTCCCTTAGATTTCCAACCACATAAAGAACACCTTATTAGGATAAGGTTAGCTCACAATATGTCATTATCTTTATATGCTCATTTAAGTTCATAAAAGATATAAAAAATTATGCTTATTAACCTCTTTTCTCTTCAAAAAATCTCCCTTTTTCTCTCCATCTTATTCTCTCTCTCTCTCTCTCTCTCTTTTTTGGTTTTTGTTTTTTTTAGAAATCTTTTAGTATTTTTATTTTATAACTTTCAATTTTTTTTTAAATAAAACAATAAATAAAAAGAGTATTAGGATAAAATGGGGTGTTCGCAGCTATCCCTTTTTACTTGTTTCTTACTAGATAAAATAAAAAATTTAACTACATGGATGATATGAAAATAAATTAGAGGAACATAATGCTTCTCGTGTCCTAAACCAGGTTACCTTATTGGGTTTTATCCTAAGGGTCTACGAATTTACTAATATGTGGACTGTCCCAATAGACGATTCTTGTAGTTCTAATTTTGGTCCCGAGAGCCAAAGACCCCGTTTCGAAATAGTGTCCACAACTATATGTAAATTATTAGGCGTGACAATACCCTCGAAAGGAATCAAACTCTAGGTGAGGCCTTCGTGATAACCAAATATGATGTACATCTAGAAGGTTATCACTACTCAACCTCTTTCCCATCTTAAGTTGCACTCAGGCCGGGTACAGGGCCCCACTCATAAGTGTGGGAGAATGTGTAAGTGTGGTGTGTGAAGGGAACTTACAAACATGAAAGCACTATTCTTGCAAAATAAAGCATGCAAATACAAACAAGAAAATTGTCGACCTTATGATTTAAATGAGTAGAAAAAAAAAAAGAGAAACCATCATTTTGGTCCCTGAAAGTGAGGCGTTGCCAGTTCAGTCCCTGAAAGCAATTAAATTACGAAAAAGTCACTGAATGTTAATTTCGTTAGTGAAGTTAGTCCCTGATAGAGACTAATTTGACTGATGAAATTAACATTGAAGTACTAACTTGACTGACAAAATTAACATTGAATGACTTTTTATAATTTAACTGCTTTCAGAGAATGAACTAATAGTGACACATACTTTCAGGGACCAAAATAATGATTTACTCAAAAAAATTGATTTACAAAAACAAGGGTAAAATAAATATAAGTTATTAAAGAATTGCACAACTAGCTATATAGGCCTGACTCTCTAATGTCCCCTGTGGAGTCGTCAGTTGCCGCGACCGTCTCGTCCGGACGCCATCAGAAAAGATAGGATCCGAGGAGCCGCCACCAATATTTTTAATTTGAGAAAATATTGAAAAACCCAGTAATCAAAGGAAAACTGGTCTAAAAAATTGAGATTGATTTCAGGAGTCGATTACGAGTAGGGAATGTATTAGTACCCTATATCGCTCGTCCGAAGAACGATACCTTAAGTTAATTGTGCAAATTTTTAGTAAATTTAAAATATATTAATTTTACCCATTTTGAAAATAGAAAATAAATTAAATAAACACAAAAATTAAGAAAAGTTAATTTTAGCTTGATATAATGTTTAATTCTGCTCCTACGTATCCCTTCATCCAATAGGGAATTTAAAGCTACATAGTTCTCATAAAAACGCTTCATTGGTAGGTGGATTTTAGATTTTTTATCAAAACGATTGGAAATTATTTGATTTTTATTATTTGAAGAATTTAGAGTTGTACAACTCATGCATCTTAAAAAAATATTATTATTTATTTTCAGAAAGGTTTAAGGAATTCTGAGTTATACAACTCATGCATCCTATGAAATTATTATTACATTTTGAGAAAGTTTTAGGAATTCTGAGTTGTACAACTCATGCATCCTATTAAATTATTATTATTTATTTTTAGAACGATTTAAGGAATTCTGAGTTGTACAGCTTATGTATCCTTAAAAATGGAATTAATTTAGCTGTCACTGCTAACTTAATCCATTGAAATAATTTGATCAAAATTTTGTTAAATATTACTTTTCAAAATAGTAACAATGACTAATAATAGAAAAAAACATTTAACACTATCAATAAAAAATGATAAAAATAAATATATTTAAACTAAAAATAGAATATAAAGAAAAGAAAAGAAAAAGGCTTAGCGGACTTATTTCAAAGGGAAAAAAACACTCGTAATGGGAACAATGTGTTGGACCGTACGAACTCTTCAAACTTGAAGTTAGAGAAAAATAAAAATAAAAACTAGCTCTACAAAAATAAAATAAAATAAAAAATAAAAATTTAACTAAAGGCTCCATGCTTTGCACTAAGCCCATATGACCCTTCATTGTAAGATCTCCATGTGATCTATTATTCTTGGGTCCTCTTCGTGTTTGGTAGTGCATTCCTTATATAGGAGAAAAAGAGGTTGATAGGGAATAGTTTGTCTAATGTGAGACTTCAATTGGGAGAGTTTATCAAATAAGAGATTTCTAAAGTATCTATCAAAATTAAATAGCCAACTTCTAGCAATTATATGACACTCAATGATATTATTTGATCTTCAGATATTCATAAGAAATATAGACATTGTTGCTAGCTTTCCAATGACACTAGTTTCATCTCAAAAGGATATCTACAATTGCACTCAAAATCATACATGCAAAATTACATCTCAAACTTACAACGATTTTTCACTAAGATAGAGGTTGATGTTGGCTTTGAGATGAGAATAAAAGTTGTAGATCTCTCCCTTAGATTTCCAACGACATAAAAAACATCTTATTTGGATAAGTGTAGCTCACAATATGTAATTGTCTTTACATGCTCATTTAAGCTCATAAGAGATATAAAAAATTATGATTATTAAACTCTTTTCTCTTCAAAAACTCTCCTTTTTTCTCTCGATCTTCTTCTCTCTCTTTTTTTCTGTTTTGTTTTTTTAGAAATCTTTTAGTATTTTTATTTTATAACTTTCAATTTTTTTAAAATAAAACAATAAATAAAAAAGAATGTCCGGATAAAATGGAGGTGTTCACAATATCTTACCACTTATTTTATCCTTTTTAAATTATAAAAAATTTTAACTTATGTGAGAAGATATTATTAATGGAGATAAGATGTGATATATTAAAATGAGACAATAGATTTTTTTTTTTTTTTTTTTGGTAATTAGGGGACAGCCGATCTTTATCGGTATGAAATAACGCATTATGAAATGCACCAATTACAGTATTACACTTTTAAAAATGCAGGAGACAGTATTAATAATCGATGTTGTATATTGTATAAACCTTTATACATGTTCCCTCAAAAAAACATTCTGCACAATCTAGCATTTTAAGAAAAACATTATCTTTTTTTCTTGAATGTCCACTTGGTATGATTAATAAAAGAGAATCGATAGCACAAAAAAAAAAAAAAAGAGGGAATCGAAATTTAATTTCTGAACATATAGATGTTCTGTGCCCAACATTAGACATTCCATTAGTTATATGATTTTCAAAAATTAAATATAGAATTTGGTTTTGCCTTTTTATAGAGGTTTGATCTGCAATTACATTCTCTCCTCGTTACATTCCCTTTCGGTTCCTCTTTCTCCTTGGGGTTTCTGTGGGGCTCCCTTTAAGTCTACCCCATGGCAAGGCCTCCCCTAAATAATGAAAACAAAATGCTAACGTAACGTTAGATGGAATGTTTTATTATCAGGAGAATTTTATTTTTAGGAATGTTTCTTTCTCACTTCCACACTTGAAAATAAAGTTTTTCACTTTTATTTACTAATTGTATTATTATACATTTTTTTATTCTTGGGAATGGTTTTTTAAAGAGTAAATATCTAATTTGGTCCCTGAAATTATAGGATCATATCAACTTAGTCCTCTACATTATCAATATTTCAAAATGATCATTGGAATTGTAAAATGTTAATAAGGTTCGTCTCTCCATTTGGATTCGTTAGCAAGTGCATCCCTGACATTACCAACTTAATGTCATTATAGTCCAGTAAATACCACCGGAGGGACGAATCTGATTAACTTTCTGCAATTCCGGGGATCATTTTGGAATATTAATAATGTGAAGGACTAAGTTGATACGGCTCTACAATTTCAGGGACCAAATTGGGTATTTACTCATTTTTTTAAAACTTGTATGAAATATGAAAAACTTTTATTCTCATATTCACATTTTTAGAAATATTAAAATAAAACTTATAGCAAAAGTTATTTGAGAAGTAGTAGTTATGACAATGAAGCTATGTATGTGATAGCATATTATGTAAAGTGTAAACTCATATTTTAGATTAAATGGATATTTAATATTATGTAAATATAAATTAGAGGAAAACTGCTTTTTAAGTTTTTTTGTGTCCATGTAAATGAGGCTTTTGAAAATAAAAATGGGAACAATTACCAACATCTAAATTCATATGATAGGGCTTTTGAAATTTGAGCTTTAATTTTTTTTAATACGTAAGTCCCGTAAACAGATATGATAAAAAAAAAAAGCTCAAATTTCAAAAGCCCTATCATATTCGTTTACCGAACTTACGTGTTCGTAATTGTTCCCATTTTTATTTTCAAATACCTCATTACATTGACAACAAAAATAACTTACTAGGGCTTTTGAAATTTGAGCTTAATTGTTATGCATTATCAGTGTAAAGTTTTTTATACGGTCAACGAATCAGAAATCATGGTATGAATGACTTTTAAGGTAATTAGGATAAAATTCAATCGTTTTAGCTGATGTGACAATTACTAATTGGTTGACAATATAAAAAATCTTTACACTGATAATACATACTAATTAAATCCTTAAAATTTATTGGTTTGATTATTTGTTATTTTGTCAATACGGATGAAAAGGTCGAAATTACTAATCTTGCACCGTTTTGTTTTACCATTTCTAATTCTCTAATGTGCTTTGATGGTTGGGCCTAACATCCTTATATTATACACCTCTCTAAGCCTTATTCAAATATACCCATTAGTTACTCGTCCCACCTGAAACAAAGCAAACCGGAAAGGAGCACCTCAAACCAAAGTTGGGTATTGCAGTGAAAATAAATCATTCAACTTCTTAAATTCCCACTAACATCCACAATGCCCACCTTATGACATACATATATCATGCCTACTACTGGTTGCAAATGAAGCAAACGGATGGTCGAAAATATTAAAATAATGTAAAAAAATAAATAAAACGGAATTGCTATTGTTGATTTATTTATCAAATTCCGCCTTTTGCATTTGGTTCTTAAAATCAATTTTTCACCAGTATTTTTTTTAGTATAAGAGAAATCGATTTCTTGCTAAACGGTATAAAAAAAGGCTTTGCAAACCAACTTCTCCATTATACAAAAAAATTTCGTTGAGAAAAACCGATTTCTCTTATAAAACAAAAAGTAACCGCCGGGAAGCCAGTAGGAAAAAGACAACCATTAGAGTGATGTAAAATGGTAAATGATGTAGGAATATCTACGTTCTAGTTTTCTTTTATTTTATCATTATTTAAATATTTTAACCTTCTTTAATGCTCCTCTTTCCCTTTTCTTATGGATAGACTAGGGTGGCATTAAGCAATAGAAGAATCATCATTCTATCTCTTGCCTCTCGAAGGGAAAATTCTATCATTCTCCAACTTTGTGGTTGAGGACTGACCCTTCACAAAATTGAATTATTGATTAAAAATAAACATAACAACGAAGGATATCACTTTGGAGTTTTGGTCATCCAGAAAAGTTTGGAGGACCTTAGACCTTAGTTTCATATGGAGTGAATAGAGTGTTAGAGATATAGTCAATTAGTGGTTGGTTACAATTGATTGTATTCTTACATCGTATATAAGTCTCATTGTTGGCTTAATGTAGTCACTTTAACATTTCAATCAATTATACACAATCAGAGTTTTCTCTCAAATTATTTCTTCTTCTTTGGACGCTGCCATGTGTTCTAATATGATATCAAAGCTTCCATGGTGTCCATCATGAGGAGTTATGATACACATGACATTGTTGACGTGACGTCCCATTAGTCATGTTAGCACTTAATTAACGGATACAAACTAATGTTTGAGACTAATATGAAACATTTTGAACTTGCAGACATCAAAACAAACGGAAAAAAAATGTATGGATCAAAATTGAAATTCGCCCCTGCGCTTTGCAGGAATTAAAAAGTTCACTAAACCTTAAAATTTTATAAAGAATCACTTTTCATTTTCGAAAAAATACATACAATTAAGTTCTCAAAATTATACTATACATTGAAACTGGAGCTTTTTGCTTTCCTTTTTCATCTATACCAAAAAAACTGGAGGTTAATATTTCGATAATTTTTAGTGTCATTTATAAACTATATTATTATATTTTTTTAAGAAAAATTCAAAAAAAAAATTATGCAGTACACAAAAATAATACTCATAAATCATAATTTCATTTAGCGAACTTTAAATTGATAAAACCCTAAAGTTAAAGTTGTTGAATATTATCATAGTGGAAGAAATAACTTACCTGCTAATTATATCAATTAAGCTAGCCCATACAAAATATACACCCAAGAAAATGTAAGCTAACGTGAGACAGCAACCCGCAACAGCAAGAACCTTTGTCACAAACAATATGAAAGTACGTAGTAACCTGAGACGTATAGAAGACATTGTCCTCAAAGATTTTTTCGTCTGGAGCGACAATCCTAAGGATATAACAGGCTCGTCTCAGAGAACCAAGATATCAGAGAAGCTAAGAATTTTTCTATTAATCCAGGAAGAGATCGAAGAAGAAGAGAAAGGAGAGAAGAGGTTACAAATATCCGTTTAAAAAGGAGTTGTTTATGGATATACAATGTAACCAAAAAGAGCTACTTTTTGACTTGATGTGTATTTGCTGCTGCGATTGAAAATCATTCCGGAGCTAAATCAAGGTCAAAATGACAAATGAGTAATTAAAAGTGCATCAAAAGTAGAAGCAACTATTTTCTGCTTCTGGGACACGTCCTGATTGGACACGATTCCAAACATACCAATGGTCTTTTCTTAGAGTGTTACAATTTTGAGAAATCTTGTCCGTGAACAGCTCTTTGCCATTCTTTATTGTACTAAATCATAAAAGCCTGTTAATTTTTTAATGATCTCATAATCTAACAGCGCTACGTCATCTTTAAAGTCTGTAAGTATCTGCAAGAAAATACAGACCAAGACATAGGGAGGGGTCACCATAAAAATATTCAAATCAGATGATCCCACTTTGTGTGCAAAGCATAACTAATATAGTATATCTCAATGCTGATATAAGATTTCCAAAACAATATGAGGTGCTATCTACGAATTTGAATTAGTGGTTTCCAAAAACCATGCCACCTAAGTTCTCAAAACGCGTTCTACACAGGAACCTCTTTTGTCATCACTTAATCCAATTCTTTATTTCTTCTCCATCAATTTTGCGCCAATCCAATCCCCAAATTTTGTGTTCATAAGTTGACACATACACACATGGCATGCCCTCACTAGTTGCTGTCCTCCCAATTTCACTTTCTGATATATACTTTCCCCAAAAAAATAATTGGAAAAAGATTAAAATCTTAATCCCTACATATTATTTTTTCATTTCCTTGATCAATATAGGACAAGCATAAACTCATTAATTAACAAGTAGCAGCATGCATTCAATAATAATTTAATAAGAAAAAACAAACATAGAAAGGGAAATTTGTAGCAGTACTGTCAGTAGCAACATACATATATATATATATATATATATATATATATATATATATATATATATATATATATATATATATCTCAGTGGTGCAGCTACGAGGAAGCTCACTCAGAAAATGTGTGATCTATATATCCACGCTTTCAATTGATCAAAGGCACGCAACTATAACATCCACATCTATAAATACCAATATCTGGCATACACTAACTTCCACACTACTACTACTACTACTTCTATTTCAACATTGACAAATTATTTCTAATAAACCTTCAAACTCATCATATTGCATGGACATGCGTTCAAGTTCAAGCCAAACTACTACTACGGGTGCTGCTACTTCTGCATACCGAGGTGTACGCAAGAGAAAATGGGGGAAATGGGTGTCTGAAATCCGTGAACCCGGAACCAAAACCAGAATCTGGTTAGGGAGCTTTGAGACACCAGAGATGGCAGCAGCTGCATACGACGTCGCTGCCTTGCATTTCAGGGGCCGTGAAGCGATCCTCAACTTCCCTGAACTTGCCACCACCCTTCCTCGCCCTATCACCAACAATGCTGACCACATTCGAAAGGCGGCACATGAAGCTGCCTTGAGGCTTAGGACCAACACTACTGTGGCGCCGGCGGAGTCAGCTGGTGGTTCCTCTGCTTCGAGTGCGACGGCGGCGCCCGTCACCGTGAGGCTCTCCCCGACACAGATTCAAGCCATCAATGACTCGCCTCTGGACTCGCCCAAGATGTGGATGCACATGCCAGATACGTTCATGTTGGATGATCACTCCATCTTGTTTGCAAATGGGTATGATCAGTACTTTGAGGATAATGAGTGGGAGAATATGCAGAATGATTCTCTCTGGGATCCTTAATTAGATTATGGGTAACGTACGGATGTACGGACGTACGTACAACAATACCAATTACCAATAGTGACTAATAAATACATTATTATAGACTATATATCGTAGTATAATAGTAATATTTGAATTGGTCTTACATTAGACATTAGTGACTGTTACAATTAATTAATATATGTATGTATAGGTCAGTCACATATATATTGATATGATATATTATTAGTAGACGTACGGGTGGGACGGTGACAACAACTCCAGTTGATTTGTCATTTGTGCCGGTTTTACAAAAATAGTAAGAGCTAGCTAGTAAAGGAGCAAGTCGTTGTTTCCTTTAATTTTTCTTTCATTCCTTTCTTTTTAGGAATGAAAGAAATAAAGGAAACAGTGAGATTGGATTATTAATTATTACAGATTTTTACTCCATTGGCAGTGGTATACAAAACAGCAGATTGAGTTGGGCGCACCCTGTGGAGATGAAAGTTATGGATGACAGATGGAGAAGGAAAACTTAATGTTTCATGGAATGGAATAGTAGTAAATTCCATTTGCTTGAGGGAATGACATTTGTATTGTTAAGGCAGTATTTTGAAGGGTCCCATTAATGTAACTATCAAAGTGGGTGGTAGATTTATTAAGAGTTTATTCTATAGTGGGGGGATGTCTTTGTGTACCGAATGGGCCACAAACTCGTTTATTGGCTGTGTTTTATAAGCTGTGGAAGAGTGTGGTGTGATTTATTTTATTATTAATTATTAAATAAATTGAGCTGAAGTATTGCAATCCCATTTGTCCAGCAGATGAAGTTCTAGTATGATTTGTTTCTTTTTTTTTTTTTTTGTATGAGATGATTTCTTGCATCATTAATTTGATATTGTCTCTCCATTACTTTTATAGCATTCTATTCTATATTTGGTCGTTTTTGTCTTTTTCAAAAGCTACGGATATGGATGCTACGGCCTGAGAGGTTTTAGGTTTTTTGTTTTTAAGTTACATTCATTCAGGACTTTAGTTTTGGGCTTTTCTATTTCCTTGAAGTTGGGCTTCTCGAGTTTATTTGTCAATGGTCTACTGAGGTTTTGAAGAAATTGAAGTTGTAGCATATATAGTAACGATCATCTGTCCCTTTTATACTTACTTTATAAATAAGCTGTACATTGTTATTTCCAAAGGAAAAGGATAGATGTAAGAAGAAAAAAATGAGTGAATTTCATTTTTCTAACTTATATAATTATACTTAGATAAAAATCTGTTGTCCTTGTACCAACCACCTATTGATTAAGAAATCAAAAAGTGAAAATTTTGTATTGAGAATTATAAATTATAAATTTTGAAAAATTGAATACATTATTTTTTAATATATTTTTTTTATTTTTGTTTCCTTAATCAATGTTCTTAGGATACTGATTATCATTTTCCATATTAATAACACACTCTTTAATACATACTTTTTAACATATTTTTTGTTATTAAATAAATTTTATATGAGACATATTAATCACACTACTCTAGTTTCTATTAAGTAGGTTTCATATGAATTTTCTATATCATAATAAAGATAAAGAGCGTGTTAAAGGCTAAAGGGATGTGATAAATAACGTGTTGCTAACATTGTTGAAAGAGAAGGAAGGAGTGAGCCTGAAATAAAGAGAAGTGAGATAATTAAGGTTGAAGTGTGAAGTGTGTTTCATCAAAATTATATAATAATAAAATAAAATGTCTATTCTGCGTAGTTCCATTTCCACTGTGCTGCTTTTGAACTCAGATTCACCTTTGGCTGCTCCTCTGCCTCTGTCTTCATCACTCAAAATCAGCAGAACCCCTCTTCCTTATTCAGTTATTGCCTCTTTTGCTCTTCCCACGCTAGGAGGAGGAATAATAATAAGAAGAAGAAAATGGAGGAGAGTCCTTAATAAGAGTGGTGAGAACCAGTCAGTTACGGTTACTGTTGATGATGATGACGTTGTAGAGTCAGGTGCAGAGGTGGTGAGGAATTTCTATGGAGGAATAAATGCTCATGATGTAGATTCCGTACAGGACCTTATTGCCGACAATTGTGTCTATGAAGACCTTGTCTTTCCTCGCCCCTTTCTGGGTCGTAAGGTAAACTTATACTCTTTCTTCCCAACCCACAAAGTACTTACTACTGCAATCAACAAAAGTTTTTTTTATGGCAGACTCATCAATGAAAGAAAAAAAAAAATGTAGCCACTAAGATTAGGAAGCGAGTGAATACTGAATAGTGATATATAGGAAAATGTATTGGAAAGAATTTGACAAGTGAAGGCTATATAAGTGGAGAAGACTTCTAGACCCATTGCATTCAGGTTTTGGGTCAAGATGTCAAACTCACTTATGTGTATGTGGTTCTTCACTTAAGCCATGGAAGAGGATTCTGGAGAATACTTTATCTGGCGATTAAGTTAAAAAAAATCTATTTTGTTAAAAAAAATTATATATGAAAAACTTTACTTTCAAGAATTTTGGGGTAGAGATATCTACTGTATAGCTATGCTACCCTTGCCCATGTGTATGATTTGCAGTCTCATGCAGTAGATTTGATTTTTTGGTACTAACTTAATGGTCTAATCATCCAGAATCAATTGTTTCGAAGAATCAGTTTTTAGCTTTAATAATTCTGCAGGAAATTGTGGATTTCTTCAAAAAGTTCACTAATTCTACCAGCAAAGATCTGCAGTTTGTTATTGATGATTTGTCCACTGAGGACTCCTCATCGGTTGGGGTGATATGGCATTTAGGTGAATTACTAATTCTAATATATGCCTTCCCTGTTATTTAGAAGTATATTTCTTTTATTACTTTTTCAAGTGTGTTATTGACATATGGAAATGGCTGCAGAATGGAAGGGAAAGCCTTTTCCCTTTAGCAAGGGGTGCAGTTTTTATCGTTTGGAGGTGATCAATGGCAAGAGACAAATAACGCAAGTGATACTGTCTTGTTCCATGTGCATTAACTGGCTGAATCTCGACGGCCATTAAAGTTTAATATTTTCATTTTACAATTCCTATACTGAATCTAAGTGGTTGTACATAATGATTTTGGTTGCTGTATTATATACATTTTAGACAGGTAGTTTGACAAACTTAGTGAAAGGGCATGTTTATTGTGCTAAGTGTTGTTGGATAAACTCTTAATATCTCAGTAGTAGGACATATTAGCTTGCAACATTTTCTATTAGATTCTTCTTTGGATGATAGTTATACGATTATGTTTCTTTTTTACAGTAGCCGCTTACAGATATACCTTAAATTTTCTGAAAACAGATATGGGCGAGACAGTGTTGAACCTGCAATCAAGCCTGGGGATGCAGCTCTGGTATGTGAATTTTTCTACATTTCATACAAAGATCCTACCACGGGGATAAGGAGAAGGAATTATATTTAAAAAAAAAGGAAGAAGAAAAGAAACTAATGGAAAGACTTGTGCTGTTACAGAAGATTAGAAAACTATGTACCTTTTTTTTCCTCTCTAGAACCAAATCGAATTTATTGTTGCCACCTATGGGACAGGGATAAGAGAAGAACGAAGAGCTAAACTCTGAACTAGTCAGTAAACTTTCAAAAGTAATTAAATAATAGCCTTGTATAGGCACTATTATCCTCAAATCTAAAAGGAGGCAGAAATAATTGCTGCAAAAGCAAACCAAATCTTTGTCTCAAGACCCTTGTTCTTCTTAATTATAAACCAAAGACCAAAGTTATGACAATCACCAAATTAACATCTCCAACATCCATGCCATAATGTGCCTGTGCATTGTTGACATGGACCTAGATCCTCTAAATTCGCCAAATTTACACATTCACGCATTCATCTTAATCTATGATCAAAACTTCATACACTCATTTTTATATTAATATATTTGTCTTACACAAATTTAATCAATGGTCAAGATCTCCCTACAGTCAAAAAGTGATCGCAGGGGATCCATTTCCTTGTTGACATTCACTCTTAAATTTGCCTTTTATATCAGTTCCAGATAAGCCTCAAGTTCTCGTTTTCTCTCAGTCTGTTTCTCAGGTTCCTTTGTCTTTGTTTAATAACTTAATATTATAATAATGTTGTTGAGAATATATAGATTGTTCGTTTCTACACAAGGTCAAAATCAAAATTTTATATAATAACCATCTCTATTGTTATTTGGATAATAAACTGTTTTGGCAATTAGAGAGTGCCTAGTCTCTCCCAATAGTCTAGTCCAGTCCAATCCCAGCCTAACCTTCCATAACTCACTCTCCTAATCCAATTGCCTAGGCTATTTTCTTTCTTCTCTGTATTACCTTCTTCCTTTTTCTCCATATTCAGAATCTGATATCATCTTGAAACAGATCTGATATTTGCAATAATACAGTGCATTTCCATTCATTTTTCTTGTTAATTATTTCTCTGGTACCTATCATCCATTGACTTAGTTTGATCCTCCTGGAAAACAATAAATATGCAGACAGCTATCAGGAGTGTGACATGGCTTCTGCAGCAATTCCCTCAGTTGGCAGACCGCTTATAGTGAAAGTCTACATTATTTTGGGAGGGCAATGTCCCTTCTTTCTCCCTTGCACGATTAGTACGTTAATTTGATTGTAGTTGGATTGTGTAACATAAGCTTCCCCAACGCAGAAAAGAGGAAAGTGTTGTATATAATAACAAAACTTATGACTGTTATGGAGACTTACATGTACACGCAATATTTCTGGTGTTGATAACGTGTATGTTACTTATCTTTCAATCAAATCATGTAGTTCAGCTATTTTATGGGGAAGCTAACATGCCAATAAGATTTTTTCATCATAAAATAGCCAACAAGTTCATTTTACAAGTGTCCATCTTCTGTAAATGTAATACATTGTTTTTCTCCTTTCTTCCATCTCTTCTAAATGCCATCCATAACTATCGTGGTAAGTGATAAGTGGTAACATGCATGTAGAAGCACTGCCTTCCCCTTTTCAGCTTACGTTCGAGTGTCAGCATATCTATGCGATATAACTCCTTTAGCGCATTGCTAAAACTCAGTAACTTCATAAATCACTAGCAGGGTAGCACAAAAGATTAGTAAACGCTGTCTGTATTTGGACACTGTTAGTAAAAACCCCGTGCCTGTCATGTTATTGAAGAACCCAGTGCTTGGGATTTTAACATATTCCCAAACTTGTATTCCCTTCTAACTGCTCTATTACAATTAGTTAACTTAGTTAGCCTTTTTAGTTATATTGTTATTGATGTACAGTTATACATCTTTCCCTTCACAACATTGTGTATAGATAACTACTCATGTACCGATTGAATCAATTAATGAAATTCATTTTCAGTATCTCTCTAGTTTCAATATGGTATTAGAAGTGATTTGATTATGTGCAAGTTCTCTCTCCTTCTTGCATATCCTTCTCTTTCCGCTCTCTGGTTGTTTCTCCTCGCATTCCTTCATCCTTCTCCTCTTCTTTTTCCACCATGGTTGATGTTGCGAGCCCCTACTATGTTCATCCATCAGACAATCCAGGTCTAATTCTTGTGTCTCAACCACTCACGCGTGAGAACTATAGCTCATGGAGCAGAGCTATGAAAAAATAGCTTTAATGGGCAAGAATAAGTATGGCTTCGTAGATCGTTCTATCCCTTCACTTCCAAGGAAATTATCGTGAGTGTCATCTAGTCCTCTTCTGCTGAGCCAATTTGGTATGATCCGCACAATCGTTTTCAAATTTCAACATAACAATGAACCTCACATCTTTCAATTGAAGGAGATGATGAACCTCAATTAGGGACCTCTATTGGTCAACCAGTACTACACCAAATTGAAAGGTATTTGGGAAGAACTTGGTGAGATATTATCTCTCAAAGGTGGACAATAACTTCTGTGATATAAATAAAAGATATTTTTTTCTGTACTATTTGTTTTTATGAAGTATATATCACTTTTATCATAATTAGTGGCTATTATATAATTATTGCTTCTACTTAATTAAAATAAATAAAAACCACCAAAAAATTATAAACACAACAATTTGTTTCTCTCTATTGGATCTTCCATTTTACATTGTCGTCATCTCAGTCTAGTTTTTACTTAAAAAATTCATAAATAATCGAATAATCTTTTTACTTTCATAAAAAAACTCGTTTTTATTTTATTTTTATAGGTTTAATTATTCCGTTGGTTCTTAAATGTTTTGAAAAAATGCAAATAGGTTCATGAACTTTAACGCTATGTTTGGTTCAAAGGAGGGGAGAGGAGGAGAGGGATTTTAATGGAGGGGGAGTGAGGTGAGTGATTTTGATTAGATATGGTATTTGGTTAAGAGGAGGGGAAGAGAGGAATTTTAATGAAGGGGAGAGAAAATAACACTATTCATGTTTAGTTGACATTTGACAAGGGGAGGGAAGAGATTTTAAAATTAATTTACTTTTATACCCTTATTATAATTTTGGATTTCAAAATACATAAGTAAGGATCTTTTAGTTGATATATTCAAAATGTTTTGAAGTCTCTCTTCTCCCCTCCAAATCCCCCAATATTGGAGAGTCAAAATTGAGTGAGGGTGGATTTTGCTCCCCTCCAAAAAAAGTAACCAAATAAGAAAAGTTTATAAAAATTTCTCCCCGCCCTCCATTTTTCTTTCGATCAAACACTATGTAAAAAGTTTCTAATTGGGTCACTATACTTACAAAAATTTGTAATTAAGCCTCCTCTATACATCTATATTAGGATTGTGTTAGAGTTCTCAAAAAATATAGGGACCTATTTGCATTTTTTGAGAAAGTTACACAAATGCACTAGTGAAATGAATAACTTAATGAAAGACTAACGGAAACTTAACACAACTCTAACGAAAATATATACGAGAAACTTAATTACAAATTTTTGTAAGTCTAAGGACTCAAATACTTTCATATAAATTTTTCCAAAAATTTCAACCAGCAATAAAGTAATTCAACCTTTTTTTTATTTTATATGAGTAATGCTAACCTAAAGGAAAATCAATTTAAATTTTAAATTTCTTAGTGTGATCTTAGCCACCTATTTACTTGACTTTTTATAATATCAACTTTATGCTCTCGTTCAAGTTTGAGAGTCCATTTATTAGGTATTATGAAAAAATGAGTTTCATCTAAAATAATTTAGAGATTATATGAAAATGATCTTTTCATAATCTGTAATAAATATATTTTCTCTTTTCTCTATAGAATCAGATTTTAGTGAGAAACTAAATGAAATAGCTTCTCATTTTAATTATAAATGATTTTTTTTAAAATAATTTTTTAAAAAATTTTAAACAAATACAATTAAAATAATTAAAAATAATTTTTAACTTGAAAAAATGATCTTTATAATGAAGAAATGGACTCTCAATTCAATCAGCTTCCTCTCAATTCTCAGACCTTGCAGAAGGCTCATTCTGCTCCTCCGTGAGTCCTACCTATGTCTTCTTTCTTATATTGTTTTTTGGTTTCTTAAGATTCACTTACTAAAACATCATCAAGAGGATGCCGTTTTCTGTGTCTACCAAGTTTCGACATTTCCGGAGAACCTTCTCTTCTTCCTCTCAATTCCGCTATGACAAATCTACTTCACCCAATAATCTCTTTAGGTTCAATGCCAAAGACTCCATCCTATGTGCACTTTGCGAGGATAACAAATTTGAAGAGGCCATTGATGTTTTATGCCAACAAAAGCGCCTCGAGGAAGCGGTTGAGTTGCTTCATCACATTGATCGACCCTCTGCTCGTACATACTCCACCCTCATCGCTGCTTGCGTTCGTCATCGAGCTCTTCAAGAGGGTAAGAGAGTCCATGCCCACACCAAAGCTTCTAACTTTGTTCCTGGGGTTTTCATTTCCAATCGTTTCCTCGATTTGTATTCCAAATGTGGGAGTCTTGTGGATGCCCAAATGCTGTTTGATGAAATGGGTAACAGGGATTTGTGTTCTTGGAATACTATGATAGCTGGTTATGCCAAAGTTGGACGACTTGAACAAGCTAGGAAACTATTTGATGAAATGCCAGAGAGAGATAACTTTTCTTGGAACGCTGCGATATCCGGTTATGTTAGCCATGATCAGCCCCTAGAAGCTTTGGAATTGTTTAGAATGATGCAGAAGCATGATAGCTCGAATTCAAATAAATTTACATTGTCTAGTGCTTTGGCTGCGTCTGCTGCAATTCCATGTTTACGTCTTGGGAAGGAGATTCATGGTTACTTAATACGAACCGGGTTGAACTCCGATGAGGTGGTTTGGAGTGCTCTTTTGGATTTGTATGGGAAGTGTGGGAGTTTAGATGAAGCTAGGGGTATTTTTGACCAGATGGCAGAAAGAGATGTTGTTTCATGGACTACCATGATTCATAGATGCTTTGGAGATGGGAGGAGGGAGGAGGGATTTTCCTTGTTTAGAGAGTTGATAGGGTCAGGCGTTAGACCAAACGAGTATACATTTGCAGGAGTTTTAAATGCATGTGCTGACCATGCTGCTGAACACCTGGGAAAGGAGGTTCATGGGTACATGATACGCGTAGGGTATGACCCGCTTTCGTTTGCTGTAAGTGCCCTTGTTCATCTGTACTCAAAGTGTGGGAACACTGAAAATGCAAGAAGGGTGTTCAACCAGATGGCTCGGCCAGATTTAGTATCATGGACTTCTCTAATTGTTGGGTATGCTCAGAATGGTAAACCGGACAAGGCTCTCCATTTCTTTGAATTACTACTTCAATCAGGTACTAAGCCTGACCAAATTACCTTCGTTGGAGTTCTTTCTGCTTGTACTCACGCTGGATTAGTTGATAAAGGGTTAGAATATTTCCATTCAATAAAGGAGAAGCATGGATTGATGCATACTGCAGATCATTATGCATGCGTTATTGATTTATTGGCACGATCCGGCCGGTTTAAAGAGGCGGAGAATATCATTGATAACATGCCCATAAAGCCTGATAAATTCCTTTGGGCGTCCTTAATTGGAGGATGTAGAATACATGGGAACCTTGAACTGGCAAAAAGAGCAGCAAAAGCATTATTTGAGATAGAGCCAGAGAATCCAGCTACCTATATCACTCTGGCTAATATTTATGCTAATGCTGGTCTGTGGCCAGAGGAAGCCAAGGTTAGAAAGGCTATGGAAAATAGAGGAATTGTGAAAAAGCCAGGTAAGAGTTGGATTGAGATTAAAAGACAAGTGCATGTGTTCCTAGTAGGAGATACATCCCACCCCAAAATAAGTGATATACATGAATTCCTGGGAGAACTCTCAAAGAAAATGAAGGAAGAAGGTTATGTTCCAGACATAAATTTTGTGCTACATGATGTGGAGGAGGAGCAGAAAGAGCAAAACCTCTTTTACCACAGTGAGAAGCTTGCTGTTGCCTTTGGAATCATTTCAACTCCACCAGGAACTCCAATTAAGGTTTTTAAAAATTTAAGAACTTGTGTGGACTGTCACACTGCTATCAAATATGTATCAAAGATTGTTCAAAGAAAAATAATAGTGAGAGATTCAAATAGGTTTCACTGTTTTGAGGATGGAAGTTGCTCATGCAAAGACTATTGGTAGTACTCCACATCATCAGACTTGCCAATCATTTTGTTCATTGCCATCAATCTTTGATTTATCCAGAAAATATAGCCTTAGACAGTGGCATCGATAAACATCATTTTCCTCCTTTCCCTATCATCATTTAAAAAGTGTTTCTATAAAGTGATATTGTTGGATGCCACAATGCAACAAGATACGAAATGTTCAATAAAGATCTAGATCTAAGTTATGCAGGATAAACCATTGAGAGGTCATTAACCATAGGATCTTAGAGAAGTATATTTTACAGGCACGTCATCATAACAATAAAGTTGGGGGCCTATGTAACAATGTTCCAAATTGCTGTACTGACTACTGACTTGCATTTTGCTTGATTCACCTTTTGGTGTTTTCTCTGGTACCCCCAATAATTTTGGGGTAAAAGTTATCCTGCCCAATCAGAATGCGCCATCTCAACTAAATGGATCATGTTAATGGGTCAAGTCAAATGATTATCACCATTTGATTGGGTCACCTTGACAGGATAAAGTTATCCTTGGGATACCAAAGAATTCACCTCTTTTGTTGGCTTTATTTTATTTGGGAGTTGTGACTCAGCTGACTTAATGGACAAGTGGTGACTTAATAAAACTTCAAATATGTGTGACAATATTCCTTAAAGCCTTCCTCCTAAGGTATTAAGGTATTTTTTTTTGGTTTCCAAGGTGGAATCCTCCGCATGCAGATTTTAGGGCTGACCTTTCCTAATCAGATTTTCTTCATACACTAGAGCTAGGGATTAAACCACTGATCACTTGCTTAAGGGGCTGAAGCTCGTTATCACTCGGACCAATCATATGTTGGTTAAGGTATTGAGATATAATTATTAAGTGATAAATAAATAATTAAATAATCTAAAGATTTAATTGTAAGGTATTTTCAGTATAAAAGTTTTTTACACTATTAACCAATAATGTTTTAAAAAATCATTAAAAATATTTGACTTTTATAATAATTATGTCAAAAGTAAGAGATGAGGATGTAATTAATTAACAATGTACAAAACTTAATACTAACGTGACATAAAAATTAAACTTATAATCTAAAGAGATTGATTTTGATATTTTGTCAGTAAAAAGTTTTTTATACTGTCAATCAATTATGCATCTTCTCATTTGTCTTTTAAGATAATTATTATAGGGCTTAATTGCACTTTTCGTTTCTCAACGATTTTAATTGTGCGATTTTGGTCCCTCAAAAACTTTAATTGCACTTTTCGTTCCTCAATTTTTTCAATTGTGCGATTTTGATCCCTCAAGAAATTTAATTGCACTTTTCACATCTTAACTTTGTGAAATTGTGCAATGAAAGCCTTTATTTTGGTCCCTAGAAGGACTAATTTTGTACAATTTCACAAAGTTGAGGGACGAAAAGTGCAATTAAATTTTTTGAGGGACCAAAATCGAACAATTGAAAAGTTGAGGGACGAAAAGTGCAATTAAAATTTTTGAGGGACCAAAATCGCATAATTAAAAAAGTTGGGAGACTAAAAGTGCAATTAAACCTTATTATGATATGTTGAATGTTTTTAATGATGTGAGGATGCATGATTGGTTGTTGTGTAAAAAAACTTACACCGAAGTGTATTCTAATTAATTCCTAATCTAAATATTAAGCCTGAAGAATTACCAAAAAATAATAATATGAGAAAAACTATAGATCTATTGTTATCTTCTTGAGTCAACTCAGTTTGTTAAGTTGTGAGACATGATGATTATGAGTGCGCATGTTCAAATCCCCACAATGTGCTCCTCCTTTTTCTCATTCTCTACTCCCCTCTCCCCCTCCCTCTTTTAATGTTTCCTATGAGCCTCCCCTTAGACAAAAAAAAAAATCTACTCCCATTTTTTGAAAGTAAAATTCCTCTTTGATGTTTTTTTTTGAAGGACTCTGTGATGTTAAAATGGTGAAAAATGCGTAAAATATAAATAAATTGGGCCGAGGCCCATTTAAGGACAAGCTAAAAAGTGAAAACGATACAAGCAATTAGGTTTGGACCGATTGGCGAAGTCCGTGTGAAAGTGTGCTACGTGTCTGTTTGAATGGACTACTACTACCTGTCGTATTGGGGCTAGGGTTAGTGCCCGTACGGCTATATTTGTTGAGACGTCAGGTCTAAACCCAAAACAAAACGGCAGCCACTCTTGAGGTTTATAGAGAAAACTAACATTGACGTTGGATTTTCATTCGGCATGAGCAATGGGATTTTGGGGTTAGTCTTCTTTCTCCTTCATATTTCATAATCTGTTGATGTGTTTGGTAGCTTAGAAACCTTATTGTGAAGCATAAAATCGATGATACATTGAATTGAACGAACTACTTCAGTGGTTTCTTTAATCGTTTTTTTAGCTACTCAACCTACTTTTTTGTGTTTCTTTAACTTGTTTTTCGTTTTCCCTTCTATTTTCTTCAACTTATTACATTTTAGGATCACTTTTTCTTTTGCTTTTTCCTACTTCTTTTTGAGCTTAGGGATTGAAGTGAAACCTGGCAAGCCGTATCCTTATCATGCTGACAATGTGCAAGGAAAGCTTCACGTGACCCAGGTATCTTTTTCTTAACTCTTGAATTCAGCTCGTATTTCTTTTTACTTATACCACAGATTCTGAGAGGCCTTTTGCTCTTTCTATCTTGAATTTCATTGATACTACACTTTCGTTCTGGTCTGGTTTGATTTCCGACCATTTAAGTTCTCATCAATTTTGCTGATAATTGGCTTTTAAGGTTTGAAACTCATTGCCATGTGGGTTTTAATTTTGGACTCTGGATGAATTTGCTTGATGTTGTCTGTTATCAGGGTTGCAAATACTTCATCATAATCTAGGTTTATTTGTCAGATATTGACCTGTACCTTTTTATGGGGTATGTTTTAGCTGCTGATAATAATAATAATATTAATAATAATAATAATATTAATATTAATAATATTATACGTGAGTCAGGTGACAGTATGATTATAGCACTTGCCTAGCTACGAATATGCTCATATGTTTGCTATAGCAACTTGAGGAATTTGAAGTCTCTTAAATTGGCTGTTGATATCTTTTAAATCATATAAAATTTTATAGCAACTATTAACTAGTTTCATTATGTTTCTCTTTTTGTTGTCCGTAAAATTCAGGCTGCCCTAGGTACTGGCTCCTCGACAGAGAAAAGCATTCTTCAGTGCTCTTCTGGACACAAAAGTCCGGTTTTCTTGTGTTCATTGCTACCAAATAAGATTGAGTCATGCCCCTTGAATCTTGAGTTTGACGATGATGACATAGTGGCGTTCTCAGTTATCGGTTCACAAAGCATCCATCTTTCTGGTTATTTTGTGGCCGATAATGGGGATGACCTTAGGGATGACTATGAATAGTATCCTTTTGAACAACTTCCATTTGCGGGTTTATTTGCATTGCATTTCAAATTTTGTTCATATAGTTGGTTGTTATGAAAACAGAGTGCTTGTTGTACATTTCTTTTCTAGTTATGTTCCACATTTCCTACTACAATGTGGAAGTGATTTTTATGGAGAGGATATTGAGGGAACTGAGACAGAGGAGTCTTCTGCATTGCAAATTTTGTTCATAGTTTTTATGAAAACAGAGTGCGTGCTGTACATTTCTTTTATAGTTATGCTCCACATTTCCTACTACAATGTGAAAGTGATTCATTTGGAGAGGATATTGAGGGAACTGAGACTGAGGAGTCTTCTGAATATGATTCTGAAGATGAATATGAGGATGGCTTCATCGACGATAGTGATATTGACATGTACCCATCTTCGTCTGCCCCAAAAAGTGGAGGTATTTTGATTATATTAATCGTTTCTTGAAGTCATTAAATGATTATATTTATGTTTCTTCTCTTCTCTTTTCTTATGTTTCTTTTTCTTATTATTATGTAGTTTTCGAGCTCATGCATGGCATTTTAATATATTTATAGATATTTAGCTGTTTTCATTTGCAAGTTTGGTCTGTCATTGCTGGATATCTTGTATGATTTGCTCCCGAATCAACATTATGTTGATTGGTGTGAAGCTTTTCATGTTACTGAAATGTAAATAATGTCAAACGCTATGGTCATGTTTTTCCTGTAAAAATCTAGAATGATCCGAGAAACTTTGCAGCTGGTTGTGCATATGCAGGTTAATAATTGTATAGTAATAGATATGCTTTAATTTCTCCTTGCATTTCTCAATTCGGTTATACTGATATAAGTTTTATTAATATATTAGTATATTGCTGTCATACATAGTAACAGTAATCATTCTATAATGTTGCATCCCCTGATTATTTAATTTCACTCATTCCTGGTGCATGACTGTAGAAAAGAAGACTGAAAAATGCAAGGAAAAAAAAATTAACTGAAACTCTACTGCTTCATAGTTCACAAGAAATTTCAATTGGAATCATCATGAAAATTTCAATTGAAATCAACATGAATGACATTATATGCTTTTATTCTTTTTTACATTTGTTGCAGTTGTAATTGAGGAAATAGTGGACAGCGATGAACCTGAAAATGGAGATGATCCAACTAAGCAATTGAAGAAAAAAAAACAGGTAGCTCAGTTGAAAGAGAAAGGCAGCAGAAGTTCTCAGCTTCCAATTGTCGTTAGGGGTGAGACTGCCCCCCCTGTTCTGGAAATTGAAGATGATGATGATGTGGAAAGTGAAGATGACGATGGTTTTCCAATTTCTGCTTCAGAGAAAGGTAAATCTGAGTCTCTGAAGGAAGAAACAGAAATGAAAGAAGAACAAGCACTTAAGAAAACTGAGAAAGCCAATAAGAAGGCAAAACATGTCGATCGTTCTGCTGGCTTAAAACGAAAAGTTGAAAGTGCCGATGAAGATGAGAAGCAGCAAGATGGGTGAGATGGATATACCAGATCAATAACTCCTGAGAATGGATTTCAATCTGACATTTTGCCTGACCCAGTCTTTTTCTAGAAATGGAAAAGACAAAAATTTGGGGGGAAAATATTTCATGTCTTTTGTCTTTTCTTTTTTTTTTTGTCTAACTGTGTTGCACTGAATGTTTCTGATAATGATTTCAGGAAAAAGAAGAAGAAGAAGAAGAAAAATAAGTTGAAAGAAGACGGTAAAGGGGAAAGTGCTCATGTGTCTGGCAATAGTAATGAGACTAGTGTTACTACACCAGATGAAAAGCATCCTGAGGAGGTTAAAACTACACTCAACCTGAACAATGTTTCTCATGCAAAGGATGGACAGCATGATGGAAAGCTATCCAATAATGAGTAAGAATTTTCATCTGAATAACGAGAATATGAGTTACGTTGCACAGGGCTTTTGCTGTTACAGAATACGGATGGTTGATTGAAATATTTAATCTGCAATATGAAGTATCTCTATTTTTCCGTTGTATGCCAACTCAAATTTGTGTTCCTCTTTTGTTGACTAAATCCTCCTTAGAACTTTTTGTCAACTGAACTCAAAATTCTATTGCAAATAAGACCTTGGAAATTGAGTTTTCTTTCTCAGTTTATATCTTTATATTTTCAGTAAATTGGAATTCAACTCTATAAGATGTCAAATCTTCAAGTCTTGTTTGGTTTTCTGATGAATTTTGCTTGAGACATTATAGCTTGGAAATTTAGGAGGCTGGATTTCCTCCGTCTTTTTTTATGCACTCTTTGCATTATATACTGTGGTGCTAACTATTTAAGTTTGTGGTACCGCAGGGTCCTTGTTGAGAAGAAAAACAAGAAGAAAAAGAAGAAAAAGACCAAAGAGTCTGAAGGGGTAGCTACTGCAAATCAAATTGCTACCACTGTTGAAAATAAGGATTTGTCCACCTCAGAGAGAAGAGGGAAGAAAGAAAATGAAGCCAAGCCATCTCAAGTAAGAACCTTCCCAAATGGGTTGGTTATCGAGGAGCTATTTATGGGTAAACCAGATGGCAAAAGAGCTGCTCCTGGAAAGAAGGTTACACACCATCTCCTGATTTTTAAATGGCTGAATTGACATAGTTGACTGAGGACTAATTTTGTTTAACCTATTCTCCTATGTAATTTCTTTTAACATGATCTTATTGTTTGACTTCAGGTCAGTGTTAAATATATTGGCAAGCTGCAAAAGGATGGGAAAATATTTGACTCATGTGTTGGAAGAGCACCCTTTAAATTTCGCCTTGGTATATCTTGTGTTGAGGTGTGGAATTTGCAGGGATTTTCCTTTCTATATATGCCTTTAACTATTTTCTTTTGTGTTTACAGGTATAGGACATGTCATCAAGGGGTGGGAGGTTGGAGTCAATGGTAATATATAGTATTATAAGATTTTATACAGTCTAATGTTATTCTTAATTCTTATTGTAGTTTTCTTTTCTTTTCCTCAGGGATGAGGATTGGTGACAAAAGAAGAATTACAGTTCCACCATCTATGGGGTATGGAATTACCCATTGTCTTCTTTTCTTTGTCATATCTGAATGATCTTGATGCGATTAAATTAAATTTATTATCTGAATTGTGTCATATCAGATGTCACTTCCTTTATTGTCTGATGACTCTGATTGGTTTAATTTGGTTTTACCGCCGTAAACCGCTCTCCTATGTTGTTTCTGCTAAGAGCTTTGTTTTATGTTATGCAGGTATGGAGACAAACGCGTTGGGAGTGTACCACAAAATTCTTGGCTTGTGTTTGATGTCGAATTGGTTGATGTGGATCGCTGACTTAACTTTTACTGTCCTTCCTTCCGTTTTCTATCACTCCCTGTTTCAGCTGCGAAATGGTCTTGGTTCTCTCAGTCTGTGAAAATGTCAACCACACATTATACATTCACCATCTTTGGTCCCGAGTTGTTCGTCTTGAGTCTTTGTATTAGACACAAGTTTTGCGGGAAATTTTGGATTTAATTAGGGAATTCATAGCTTTACGAATGTAAACCTGGAATTATATGGTTCTTGTTGCTTTTCATCATCAATGAGGTATTCAAAGTTTTGGGGAATGCATTATGAGAAGTGTTTAATTTTGATTCAGGTGGAGTGTATATTTTGTCCCGCTATCCGTGAACAAAAATTATCGTATCATTATTTTCCCCCCAAAGAAAAGCAGAAAGCTTTATAGTTAGTTATTCTTTTGATTACAAAGGAGGTTTAAGACATGATCTGAGAAAGTGAAAAGTAGGTTAAATTTGATTTGATGAATGGACATGGCGTCACTTCAGACTATGTTTTCAATTCATTTCACAGAAGGTCTAAATCAACTTAATTAAATTTACAAAACATTTCATGTTATTACTGTTTTTTTGTATGGAGATAATTATTAATTATAGAGAAGTTTATTACCACTTACCTGTTCTCCATAAAATGTCGACTTATCGTTTTATCTCTAACAATGCAAATGATAGCTGGTAAATGAAATGGCTGGCACTTCAGGATCAGAGTAATGAGCTCCAATGTGCTAAAGAAGTAAAATGGCCATTTGAAAATAAACTCGCGCGATAGTTTAATTATTCGGTTTGATCTAGCAACTAATCAAGCAATTATCTGCTTTTTAAGCCGTACAGAAGGGATTGTAATTACAAACTGCACAAGGTTTTTTTTTTTTGACAATAGGCTCAAACTGCACAAGGTTAAAAGTATAAGAATAGGCATCTATATACTCTATAATTAATAATATGTCAACTTCCATTCAGTATACATTCCCTACGATACTCAACTCCTCAAAATCTTCCTCGGATGAAACAAACTCCTCACTACGTATATAACCAGCATCTTTCATTAGCTCATTCAATCCATCCATCAAGGGATAAATCTCACGAGCATGAGAGTTGGAAGTGTCCCCAACCAAAAAGGGAGAAAACTCATTGCCAACATCAACCCAAGCACACCCAGGAGACTTTCTCACACCTAAATCCCTCATGTAAGTCCTCACTTGTGCTAGTTTACTCCAACAACCAGCAGCAGCATACATATTGGCAATCAACACATAATAACCTGAATGACCAGGCTTCATTTCCAGCAATTTTCCAGCAGCCCATTCCCCCATCACTGTATTTCCATGGATTCGACAAGCTCCTATAAGCGTTGCCCACATTGCCGAAGTTGGCTTGTATGGCATCCCTGTGATAACCTCCTTTGCTTTGTTTATAAGACCAGCTCTGCCAAAGAGATCAGCCAGGCAAGCATAGTGCTCAATGCGCGGAATTATCCCATAAACATCTAACATCCTTTTAAAGAGCAATTGACCCTGGGCAACAAGACCAGAATGACTACAAGCCGTCAGAACTGCAATCATTGTTACATGATCCGGTTTGATATTGAACTTGCACATCTCTTCAAATAGTTTTAGAGCAATTTCTCCATCTCCCTTCATACCATATCCCAAAATCATGGAAGTATATGTGACTTCATCTCTTGTACTCAATGAATCAAACACTCTTCTGGCTTCTAAAACTTTGCCAGACCTTGCATACATGTCTATGAGGGCATTCCATAGTAATAAGTAGTTCTTAAACTCTTGACGCTTCATAATGTAACAATGAAACTCTTTACCATGCTGTAGATTTGCTGTGCGAGCACAAAGGGGAAGAACACTTGCAATGGTCACAAAATTAGGTTCAACACCCTTGAGTAACATTTCTCTAAAAAGGAAGGCGACTTCCTCAGGTTGATCCATGTGAGCATATCCAGAAAGAATGGCATTCCAAGTGATCAAACCCTTCTCTTCCATTCTATGAAACAACATATATGCGTGCCTAAGGTCTTTACACCTGGAATACATTGTAATCAATGCATTTTTTATGTTATCAAACACATCTAAGCAAGTTCGTACTGCATGACCATGAATCTCCTTTCCCAATTTAAGGGCTCCAATGTGGGAACATGCATTTAGTCCAATAACCATTGCAACATTGTCTAAATGAATTGTTGTTCTCATCCTAGAAAGCAGCTGAAGTGCCCCACTGAAGTTGGCTGAATGTAAGCACCCTCCAGCAATGGTGTTCCATATAATTATATTCATTTCAATTCCCTCCTCCTGCATGCTTCCAAATAGCTGAAATGCTTCCTCCCACATACCCCTAGAGGCGTAACAATTGATGATAGTGTTCCAAGAAACAGCATCTCTAGCCAGCATATTATCAAATAAGCGACGAGCAACCTCCAGTTCCCCAAACCTACCATACATGGAGATCAATGCATTGTGCACAAACAAGCTCCACTCGATCGAGCTAGCTTCAATAGACTTGTGAACTTCCACGCCAGTAGCGCAATCTAATAACTCACCACAAGCCTTGAGAACAGACGGATAGGTGAAATCATCCGGTTTAACCTGCTTATTCAACATTTTCTTATAGGCAAAAAGAGCCTCCACAAAGAGGCCATTTCTAACATACGATGAGATAAGCATATTCCAATGCAAAGGATCCAAAGTATTAGAGTTTTCGGTGACAACGTGAGCATCAGCAAGGAGATTGAGATTTGTGTAAAAACTAATAAGCCTGGAAACCAAGACAGGATGTTGATCAAGACCCAGTGAAATGATCTGAGCATGAAGCTGTTTACCCTGTAGCAATGATTTAAGGTTGATGCAAGCCAAGAGAAGTGAACTAATAGGATGTAAGAGAAGAGGGAAAGAAGCAGAAGAAGATGGTGCATGGTGCTGTAAGTGAAAGAAGGTTTTGAATGCATTTGATAAATGGCCTTGGGTCACAAAATGATTGAGAGATGCAATAAGAACAGCAGCAACCATAGATGCATTAGATTTGTCAAATTGTTTGGTGGGCTGTTTCCATGATTTTGGTATGAACTTCTGGAGTTGAGACAAGAAGAGTTTTGTGGGTAGAAAAGGGAATGTAGAAGATGGCATAAACTAGAGGTGTGTGGGTTATGAATATGATCATGGCAAATAAGAAGCAACCACATGTCTTCTTTAACATTTGATTTTGATAGATGTAGTATGCTAAATGGCTATATCACAAACACTGTTTCACCCTAAGCATCACAAACACTAACATAACATTAAAATTCGATACCCAAACATCATCGTAGATGAAAGACAGGACCAACCTGGAACAGGCCTCATAACCACGACGGCGATGGCGGCCAGAAGAAGACGCTAACCAGTTTTCATAAACCTTTTCGCCCTCTCTTATCTGATGCACCCACTTTTTTTTTTACAAGTGTTTCGGAAAAAAGATACATTTGGGCTTGGGCTTACACTATAATACTATTCCTGCTTGCAACACGGGCCGAAAGCTGTAAACATCCTCTTGACGTATTGAATTTGGGTGTGGCTTTTTTGCACCCTAATTTTTCTAAGCAATTACAAATACAAAATTTATGTTAAAGATATTGTATTTAATATATTGAACGTTCAAAAGTTATATTTTTTTATTAATTTTTTATATCTTTGGATTTCTTAAACAATGCTCTTAGGGCACTTATTAGCAAAATCTTTTTTCTATTACATCCCAGCCTTTTTTTTAAACATTTGGGCAATTATTTTTTGAGTTTAATTTTTATAGTCCGTGAGTGTAAAGTTTTTATATTGTTAATTAATCATAAATCATTATATATGCGACTTTTAAGGTAGTTATATTAAGATTTAAATATTTTTAATGATGTTGCAAGTTATGATTAATTGACATTATAAAAAATATTTATATAATCAACGCATACCAATTAAATCCATATTTTTCATGTCAAATTTTCATATGTGAATGATAAATACAGTTTTTAAAATTAACATAATATTTTAATGTCAATTATAGATGCTTCTCCAATAAATAAAAAATATGATTTTTTTTTTATGAATCACCGTAATTAAGACATTTTACTTTTTAGTGGTATTCCGAGGTATCTCATAAGTTTCGATCCTTTAAATCGACTATGAGACTAATCTTCAATCGACTGCTTAAAATAGAGAATTAACATAATATTTTAATATCAATTATAGATGCTTCTCCAATAAATAAAAAATATGATTTTTTTTTTATGAATCACCGTAATTAAGACATTTGACCTTTTAGTGATATTCCGAGGTATCTCATAAGTTTCGATCCTTTAAATCGACTATGAGACTAATCTTCAATAGACTGCTTAAAATAAAGAATTAACCATTAATTTTTGTAAGGAATTTTTTTAATAATATTAAAAAAAATTGATATAATAATAATATGAATTTTAATTTAAAGGGAAAATTGGAAAAGACCACCCGCACCGTCCAATCCATAATTTCATTGGCAACGGTCAACCGTTTGTAATAGTTGGGCGGTGCCACGACCTTTTACACGTGGTGTGTGGTGGCTTTGGGCTTTCACGTCGATGGTGAAGTTGGGATCTAAATAACTTTTAATGATCTAAATTTTTTGAATGATAAAAATAATTTGAAATACAAATCTTTATTTTATGTTTATCTTTATTTTAAATGGATATTTCATTTATTTTGAGAAATGGAAAGATGGATAACTCACGTGCAATAGATAATTGATTGGACACTTAATATATGTTTGCTCCGTGCGAAAATGTAAGAAAAGAAAATGATGGAAGAGAAAATAATTTTTTTTTTAAATATGTGATATTGGATTTTGATAAAAGTGGTCTCACTTACATATTTAAGCATGAGTAAAGATCCATTCTATTTCTTAAAAAAAATAGAGAATTTTATTATTATAATTTTAGATGTATAAAGTACATAAAAACCTAATAAATGTTATTTATTTTAGAAATAAATGTCTTTATACACCCAAAACTATAATAATGGAGTTCTATATTTTTTTTGAAAAATGGAGAGGATTTTTACTCTCTAAGCATGGTCGGGGAGATTAATAGAGTTGGACAAAAAGAAATGAAGAGTTTCATAGACACATATGAGAGATTTATATTTCAAACTTTTTTATCTTTTAAAATAATTTAAATCATTAAATTTTTTTTATATTTTTCGATATCTTAAAAATAACTTTATCCTATTTATGTGGTTTAATCAAATGATAAAAATTATTTAATTTATATGATTTATTTAATTCAGATGACATACTTTAATTGAAAAAAATAATTTTTATCCTAAAATTATTAAGGTGAAGAATCCCCCCAATTCATTTAGAGATCACCATTCACATTAATGTGTAACGAGAAAATACGAAAAGGAGAGAATAGAGGTTCGAAGCTAAATTGGCGGCCCTCTCTATTTTTCCGCCAGGGAGGTTCGGGACACCACCGCTTCTCTCGGTGTCTCCGTCAGCGTCTCCTCCCTTTTTCTTTCTCATTCCACTCTCTCTATCTTCTCTCCAGATTCTGATTCTCTCTCTCTGCCCGATCTGCTTTTTCCATTTCCTTCGCTCCTCACTTTCTCCTTACATGCCGCTCATCTCCAATTGTTCGC
The DNA here is from genome assembly GCA_039655645.1 of Ammopiptanthus mongolicus. Classification (NCBI taxonomy): domain Eukaryota; kingdom Viridiplantae; phylum Streptophyta; class Magnoliopsida; order Fabales; family Fabaceae; genus Ammopiptanthus; species Ammopiptanthus mongolicus. The sequence goes on along the minus strand of CM077343.1, from coordinate 106,328,116 downwards.
CGTGCTTCACCGCCGGAGCCGGAGCCGCTGCGGTTAACTCACCGAAAAGAAAGGAGAGGTTTCTGTCTAATTCATGCAGGAATTCCAATGCCATCTCTCCAATTCTGAGGCTCTCTGTCTCTCAGGTGCATTTCCACATCCTTCGTACGCTTTTATTTATTCATTTACTGGTTGCTGTTACTTCAATGAGATCGTTTCTATGCATTCCAAATTTTGCAAATATCATAGTCAATTTTGGCATTTGAGCTTCGCTTCGGTTATTATAACTTTTGAGTCGTGGAATCGCTATATCACTGCTAAGTTCTAACTCGGTTGATATCATGTTGCTAATATTGCCATCAGAGCTTCGTATTCAGATGCATGTTTGTCAATGAATTTTTGTATAAGGATGCCGTCGTTTATCTTTTTGATATGTTTACACTCTGTTCCTCATGAGTTATATATATATCTGCAATTTTTTGCTGTAGAACGATAAATTCAATGTCTCTCGGTTAGCTCTTAGCCACTCTAGCCGTGGAGTTAAAGACCGAACCATATCAATGGCATTAGTAGGCGACACTCTGGGACAAAAGGGAGATGTGTCCATCTCTTCTAGTATTTTGGTAATGTCACTGCTCATTGTATGCATTTTTATGGTTACTTTATTTGCTCTGTTTTGGCACTGAAAGATAAGAACACATAACAGCAAAAAAAAAGTTCATAATAATTTCTGTTCATAATAATTTCTTAGTTTTAAAATAAGCCAACCATGAGTTTCGTTTAATATGTTGAGTAGGCAGATTAAGAAACGACGAATTCTAAGTCCTGGTTGGAAAATGTATCTAATTTCTTCCGACATAAAAAAGGAGAGTATATATAATTCTATCATTGTTTATTATAACTAAGAGTTCTTTTTTTTTTTTTTTTGTGCAGGCATATGATTTGATTCAAGGGGCACTTGTAAGTATTCTATATTTCTTGGTTCTCCATTTTATCTAGTAGGTATTTGTTTCAGAGAGTTAATTTTCTCACTTTCTAGATGTCATATTGTGTTCTATTCCATCCATTAGGGCATAGTTGTGTGTGAGAGAGTGGTGTATTCATTTTTAATTTCATATCTTGTTTAGTTGTTTGCTGACAATGCAAGAAGATATGCCCTCATTGGCCTCTATGTCACTCGTAAGGCTAAACAAAGGATTTGTGTTTAAGTTTGGATTATCTATGGCAGAATGTTGGACATTAATTATATAAGCTTCCCTTATGTGAAAGAGTTCTTTTTTTACAAGAGAAAAGACTTTTAGAGAAACTAAAAAATGTATCTTCTGAAGAAAGAACTAAAATTACTAATACACTGTCCTGGTCCTTAAAAGAGGATGGATCCCTTTCCTTGGATTTTACTTCAATTGGAAATTTTATCATCAAGATTTCATGAAATGGCTAAACTATTGGGAGCAATAGTTTAGTGATATTAAACACTGATATTATTTACAACAAAAAATTGTCAACAATACAAAACCATTAGTTACTTACCATCATCGTCATAAGGCTTCTTAACATTATAGATTTGAAACTGCATGAGAATATTGAGATTAGAGATTTCTAAAATGAAGTTGCATGGCGGAAAACCTTATGTCTACGAGTCAATTTTCATACTTAAGAAGTTAATGAGTCTCATCAATATGCTTTCTAGGTAATGCTACAAATAGGATACAGTAGCAAATTCTTTTCAAAGGACTAATACAGAAAAAGTTTGGTAACAGGTGAGATGGAGTTCTGTTATGGACAGGTCTTTACCTGATCCACCAACAGCTGTTTTTCTGCATGGAATCCTAGGTTGCAGGAAAAACTGGGGTGCGTGCTATTGTTTACATGTTACTACAACCCTTATATAATTTTTGTAGCCTGACTTGTTTGTATATACAATGTGCATGCTTACCATATTGCGATAGCGTATCCCACCTAATCAAATTACTGTTCTCTCTCTCTCTACATGCACTCAAAACTCATCAAAAATTTTTTAGTAGCTTTTTTAATATAGGCCTATATATATATATATATATAGTTAATAGCGTGCTATAGCAACGTAGTGGAGCAAAGCAGCCCTTGGCCGCTACGGTGCTTGAATAGCGTAGCATTTTCTAATAGCGACTGCTATAGCGGTCAAAATAGCGACAATAACGGCCGCTCCAACAAAGTGTGTTTAGAACACATTTCACCCCTCCTCAAATAGGCATCTGATGGTCATATTTGGGGGTATTGTCGGTTTTTCGGACCTAGGTTAAATAATTTTCACCTCTACCTCCTTCATATTTGATAGTTTGTTTACTTTTATTGTTATTGACATGAAGATTATAATTTATGATTATTAATCATGAGTTTGTGTTTGCAATTTTGACCAATTTGTTATGTTTTAGCATTTACATATGTGTTTATTTATTTGTTTAGCTTGTGTGTATATACATTGCAATAACGGCCATCCTGCTATCCTGCTATAGCGGATTCGGGGGTCGGCCGCTACGCGCCGCTATCCGGGATTGATAACTATGACATATATATATATATAGGTAGTTCATCACTAGCATCCATGTGTGATTTTGTTAGGGGAATAATTTGTAGTATGTTGGTCAAAAGGATAAGTGACTACTTACCCTTGGCTTCTTTATTAAATTATGCTAAACCTTTAATTTTGTGTTTGGCTGTTGTTGAGAGTCCCACGTTGGATAGTGAATGACCTGAATAGTGTTTATAAGTGAGGGGCAACCCTCACTCCATGAGCTAGCTTTTGGGGTTGAGTTAGGCCCAAACTCAAAATTCTAAGATGGTATTAGAGCCTATCAGAGATTCGTTGGGTCACCCGTAGATGTCCAGTCCTGGGCGTGAGGGGGTGTTGAGAGTCCCACATTGGATAGTGATATGACCTGAGTAGTGGTTTTAAATGGGGGGGCAACTCTCGCCTTATGAGCTAGCTTGTGGGATTGAGTTAGGCCCCAAAATTCTAAGTTGTTCTCATTTCCTCCTCCTTATAGTTTTCATGTGATTTCTGTCATTTGGGTTAGATCTTTTATATTTATGAGGATTCAAGGAAGTATGTCTAGTTCTCAGGCAAATATAGATGAGAAATAATGAGTTGTTAGGTTCATAATTCGGTGCTGAAAGATTGATATTTCAGGAACTTTTGCTAGGAGATTGGCACAAGAGTTTCCTACGTGGCAGGTATTTTGCTGTATATTTCTATGTTGATCTATGATAGGTCTTGCTTTCCATATCAATATTTGATGCTAGGCATTATGACTATGTATTTATTTTGATCCACTAACAGTTTAGAAATATTTACCATGTACTGTACCAATTTAAAAAATAGTTTAAAGTATTTCACTTAATGTGAAAACCTTAGTTTCTAAAACGATGCAGTACTTGCTTGGTTATTGATGGTGTAATAAGTTCAAATCAAATTTTAGAAACTCTATTTTTAACAGTTTGTATTCTGGGTATCCTAAATGCAGATATAGGGACTGCAATACAAGAACATTCTAATTTTACATCAATCTGAATCCTGTTTGATTCTTTTGTTTCTATTGAAAGTTTCTTTTAGTAGACCTGCGATGTCATGGCGATTCAGCATCAATCAAGAAGAGAAGTCCCCATACTGTTCCATCTGCTGCTCTTGATGTTTTGAAACTGGTGCGTTTTCTTTATCTTGTATCATCATAGTATTTGTATAGAGAGTATGCTATAGAATGGGGAGAGGGTCTATCAATCTCACACAACCCATTCTTAATGGGATTTGAACCTAGGTTCTACAAGATGGAATACCCAGTTCTCCACCATTTGGGTGTCCACTTGGTGACTCTCGCCCCATCCTGGCCCCTCTTGTCTTTCATGATTTATGATCTCTGTATAGTTTAGGTGAACTCCCCAATTAGTTTCTTCCATTAGTTATTGGCTTAACTGCTTTAGTTGCCTTGATTTTTAGTTGCAATGGATTGTACTTTTTGACTTTGAAATGTTCACTGATACTAATCATACGAAACCTTGGAATGCATAGTCAAAGTTGCATGTTAGTAGAGGTTTTTAAGATAACTAATTAGATCCATATTGTTATGCATATAACAGCAACAACAACCAAGCCCTTTTCCCATTAGGTGGGGTCAGCTACATGAATCGAACGACGTCATAATGTCTCGTTGTAAATCATGTCAACAGACAAATCATTTACATCTAAAATTTTCTTAATGCTTTCATATAGGTTTTCTTGGTCTCCCTCCACTTCTAACTATTGGGCCACAGTCCTTACTAGGGCTTTCACCGTGCTTTTCACACATGCCTAAACCACCTAAGGTGGAATTCTACCATCTTTTCTATAATACGTGTTACCTCAACTTCCTTTCTAATGCATGCATTCCTAATCTCATCTTGTCTAATGCGACTACTCATCCTTACATCGAGTTTATTCTCTTGTTGGCTTTTTATCACCCAATATTCAATCTCATACAACATTGCAGGTCTTATAGTTATGCGGTAATTTTTTTCCTTAAGCTTGAGTTTATTATCTTGTTGCCTTTTTATCATCCAATATTCAGTCCCATACAACATTGCAGGTCTTATAGTTATGTGATAAAAAATTTCCTTAAGCTTGAGTGATATTTTTCTATCACAAATAACACCCGAAGTACTCCACTACTCCATTTCATCCACCTTGCTTGAATCCTATGGTTTACATCTTTCTCAATTTCACCATCCTTTTGTATGAGGGACTCAACATACCATATTGTTATGCATACATTTAATTTATTTTTCCTATAATGGCCTCCTTTTTGTTCTTCTGGATAGGTTAGGGAACTAAGAATAACGCCTCGTGTGTTAGTTGGTCATAGTTTTGGAGGAAAAGGTTAGTTACTAAACATTTTAACTTAATTCTTATGTACTTTTTTTTCAGCAGCTTCCTTTGAGTCATTTTTAATTAGAATGTTTTGTTTCGTCAGTTGTTTTGAGCATGGCAGACCAAGCTGCAAAACCACTTGCTCGGCCAGTGAAAGTAAGCCCAAATTTTGATTGCTGTTTGCTTGTGCTGGACTATATTTTGATTAGCTTAAACTGTTCTGATCTTTCTATTAAAAATCTGTGTTGTGCTGGGTTTTGTTATTATTATTTTTGGCGGTTGAGGACATAGGAAAGAAAGGAGTTTCTCTTCTTAACCATCCTAATACTTTAGAATATATGTATGAGAAGCAGTATATGGTGAAACCTCTGGAGGGAGCCACAGGAGAATCTCCCATCATGATAAGAATTTATTCGGCATGGAGTATTTTCTTTACTGTGATGATACCTGTAGATGATTAGGTGTCTCGTTCTCTATGTATTATATTATTATTCATGAAAATTTAATGATGGATGAGTTTCTCAGAATAAATTTTCAGATATGAATACATGAGAAAATTCATATTATTAGGTTCTCATTAAATTCAATTAAGGATCTTTTCACTGGTCCCAATTATCTGAGATTGAGACTGTTTGCTTTTAGTTATTTCTCTTGGGTGTGTATCATATTAGACATTAAGGAGTTATCAGAAAACAATATTCATTCATCTGTGGAATCTATTTTAATTTTGTTCAAGTGAAAGACCTAGAAATTGAATGTAGGCCATTTTTTAAAACCCATTTGCAGATCTTACAAGAGGGGCCTTAAAAACTGAACTAAATGACAGATTAAACCTATCAAAAACTTGGTAAGGAGGAAAAGTCAAAGTTGAGTAGGATTATGATTATATTTTCTGCCTTGTTTTCTTGTATTAATGTATGAGTGCCTCTGAGTTGTTTCATACTTGCCCCTATGCTATTTCAAGGTCTGGGTTCTAGATGCAACCCCTGGAAAAGTTCAAGCAGGTGGAGATGGGGAGGACCACCCAGCAGAACTCATATCATTTCTAAGTACTCTGCCAAAGGAGGTATATCTTTAGTTGTTTCTTCTATTGCATTTCTCAGTTAATGTGTCTTTTGAGAGAATGGATGTAACAGTGATGTTAATTTGATTTAATGTGTTGCTTTTGGTTGGGTTGCTAGAGGTCTAGTTATTGGTTTGGCCTAAACTCTTGTTTTGAACTTTTGATAAGTATATTGATAGTTTCCTATTTTGTTGGTAGATTCAAATTTTGAATTGTAAGTAATATCAAGAAATGTAAAAAGGTACTCCAGAGTTATGTGAGATATTTGTTTTTAATAGGAAACTGGAGTGTGTTAAAGTGGTTGTTTGTCAAGCAAAATCTTCTGGGCTGTAAAACACCATGTCAAATTGTCTTTGATTTGTTTGTGATGCTTTTCCCTAATTACTAGTATTTATCAAAAACATGTGAAGAAGGGGATGTGGTTCTTGGACATATCATTATCAAATAAAAGAGAGAATTGGGTAAAGGTAATATAGGAAACTCTAGAGAAGGGAGTAGAAGAAAGTATTCAGGGAACTATAGGAATACAGTTAGCCACAATTATGTGCATGCCCACTAATTCGCTTTGCTTTATTTATTTAACATCATCTAGGTGCTCTTTGGTTGTTGTCTCAGTAACATTATTTGTCTTACTCTTCTCTTTAGATTTTTTTATGGAAATAAATTGACAAAAAGATTTTACTCTTTTGGTTCTATATTATGATAAAAAAATTTATTGTTCGATGCTCCTTTACTTATGGAAGGTCTCTTCAAAGAGGGATGTTGTAAGAGCTCTTATTCAACACGGGTTTTCCAATGATGTGGCACAGGTATAGAACCATGGTATACTTTGATATTGACCAGTGTTCAATTTGTGCATGTACTCTTGCTTGCTTCTGTAACATTAAAATTTGTGTTTACTGATAGATGGATACTGTATGCTTGTCCTTGGTTCAATGATAATATAAATAAGGCCATGATAGGTGAAGTAAAAGCTAAGGAGTACTTGATTATACTCCCATTTACTCCTCTGCCCTTACGTAAATATCTGAGTTGTCATACTCGCTCCGGACCTATATATAAGCAAAAAAGTACCTAAATTTTTTGGACTCAAATATAAGCAAAAGTCAATCAAATCAACCTTATTTAATGCTAGTGTTTCAAAAATATCCTTTGCTTAATTGTTTTTTTTATTTTTTCAAGAGCATTATACACTTTCAAGACACAACTTCCAAGAACACTATACACGCTCAAGAAAGGGTAGTTTAGTAACTATAACTTATTTTTTATATAAATCAAGACAATTAAACTAATATAACTAACTTCCTTAATACGTGTGAAGTTAGTTTATTTTGCTTATATATAGGTCCGGAGTAGTATGTATGATATTTTCATCTGATGGCTGAGTAAATAATTAAAATATCATAAAGAGCTTTGTTGTCTGGATGATTAAGTTGGAATTGATGAAAAAAATACATGTTTGTTATTCAGATACTTTATATCCCTCTAATTTTCTAATTTTTATTGTTTTTCATGTAGTGGGTTGTGACTAACCTGCGACTTTCCAGCTCTCCTGGTTCACGATTGTCAAGCTTCACATGGGTGTTTGACCTGAAGGGGATTTCAGAAATGTATCAATCCTATGAAGGAACAAATTTGTGGTACTTACTGTGATCTATGATAACGATGCTAGCTGTAATATATTTTTTCATCTCTCTTACTTCTTTGATTGAGACATGGGGTTCACATCCTGCCTTGAGTATGAATTTAATGATAGTGTGAGGTCCTGTATGGCGATTATATTTGGTCTGTATTGCTGGAGAAATAATTCATGGTTAATGTGTGGAGCCAATAATAATTGATGTTTCTGTTCATAGGAAAATTGTTGAAGATGTACCTCGTGGTGTCCATGTGAACTTTTTGAAAGCAGAAAGAAGCTTACATAGGTGGGCTCTTGAAGATCTTCAGCGAATCCATGCTGCTGAGGAGCTTGCTGCCGAGGAAGGAGGTGGAGTTGAAATGCATGTTCTTGAAGATGCTGGCCACTGGGTATGTTATCTTATATGGTTATAATGTTTAGAGTATGGTTTCCTCCTATACATATCTTTCACCTTGGTCTATGCTCATGATATCTTGTAAAATACTTTCACATTATGTGAGGAGCTCTAGAGCATTACAGATTTTAGGGAATGGCTGTGACTGTTGATTATATTTATTTATCATATACTTAAAGCTAGGTGCCAATATGGCTGGTGATCCATCAGGCTCCTTGGCCTGTTCCTTGGTCATTTCCCGTACTTCTATTCATGTCCGTGTGTGACTAAATTTTCTCCCCTGGGACAAGATGAAAATAAACTTGAAGAAAAACAGATAAAAAAGGGGGTGTTCTTAGCAGCCATGTATGTTCTAGCTAACTGAAGTAGCATAACATATACTTAAACAAAATTAAAATTAATATTCATTATTCATTATGCTTTTTTTTTTATCTTCACATTAAGAGGGTGAGTCTTGGCGCAATGATAAGATTGTTGCCTTAAGACCATGTACATTAAGGGGCTAGACGTAATTTCAGTGCTGGCCTCCTCAGACATGCAAACATTGTGCAGTGTCATCAGGAGATCTTACTCTTGAAATGTGAATTAATTTATTTGCTCCCTTTCTTTAAGTTTGATTATTATTTTTCAAAAATTCTGATCTGCATTTGAAGGCTAATAGAAAATATTAGAGAAGCATTGAAATAGCTCAGGACAGTGGAAAAGTAGAGAGCTTAGATCTCTTACCTCTCCTGAACAAAGACTAAATGCTGGATCTTTTGCTAATAATATGATCCAATAATCAAAATATAATTCTCTCTCACTCCTAATTTGACTGAAAAAGGACAAGTATTATTTTGGAAGCTTGCATTATGTTGAGATATTGAGTGTTTGCTCGCTCCTCATCATTCAGAAGTGAGAGACGGGTTTGTTTAATGCATCATGTATTGTTAGCAACGATAGAAATTTGCTAAGGTTACTTGACGGTGTATGTGTTTGTAATGATTTAGGTCGTGGTTATATTCTTTCATTGTCCAGCATTGTGGTGTGTCTAGTTTTTATGATGCAGATGGAAATAAGTACTTTACTAAGTTTGGAAATTATTTCATGAGGGTATATATTAAAGATGGCATGAGGGTGAATTGTGTTCTGTGAGGCTTGCTCATGACATCATTTAAAAGAGGATTTAACTTCGTCCATCTCCAGGTACATGCTGATAACCCAGATGGACTCTTCAGGATACTATCATCCTCTTTCCAGGGAAGCAAGACCTGAGTTCAAAATGTGTACACTTCTCATGTAGTTCCTATTTTATTTGGGGTGGTGTTGCCTTCAGAGTTTGATGTTATTGAATGTTCTTTCTTCCTTTTCGCTTTCTCTCCATTTATCCCTTGTGTATATACTTTTTTTTTTTTTGCTTTCTTATTGTATACCTCCATATTTTTTACCGTTACTCTATTGATAAAAAAAAATATCATGTCCTTAGCGTGCAGGAATCCTAAATGTCGAGTATCTTAAAGTCCTAAATCCAAGATATTTAGGTGGTAGATATTTAAAGAATTCTAGTGGCACATTTTTCAACTGTTTTTCATATCATTTGATGATATTGAACTCTCATTTATGTAATACCCAAATGTCTTTGATTAACTGTCATTTGTTTATGGAAAAAACCTGGTTGGGAGGAAAGAACCCACCTTATGTAGACGTCTAACAGGTTCCCTGACGGAAATTAGTCATTGCTAACGATGGTGGATACTCCGTATCTATATCATGGTTACCAAAAAAAAGTTTCAAAAATACTTGAAATTTGGGATGGTGCCTACCAAATGCCTATAATGTAATTGATTTTTCCTTGCTTAACAGTGAAAAGATGTAAGTTGGACAAATGATTTTGGATTGTAGTTGGCAAACTTCGACCCAATGGTAAAGCAACTATTGTAGATTTCTACTCAAACTACAGTTTGAGACCTAAAAATATTATTTTTTAACACAACTGAAACTTAGCAAAACATGTGCAAGCAGCATGCTATAAGCTGGGGGTTGGGGACTGCAAACTATTATCAAACATGCTATAGCAAGTTGCACTTCTAAGGTAGAGAGGAATGGATTACGGGAATGGATGGAGATTGGTGGTTGTAGATTTTACACAATCTATACTAAGAATTTAGAGCATTAATTAATGTAAATTCATAAATTAGTGTTTGATAAAAAAAATCATAAATTAGTGACACATACCTCTTGAAAATATTTTGGCAAAAGCAATTGGACAGAGGACGGTAGGAGCAATCTATCACTTCAGTTCTCCTGCCTTTGACACTTAACGGAGAAGTGTGCAGCTAGAACGGGATCATGCCGTAACTTAATTTTTATGCATCGTGGACCTTAGATTATTTTGCCCATATCATAATTTACCTTAATCTAGCTCTTACCATTAGGCCTGAGCCTAATAAATAAAAATTAATAATATAATGATTCAAAATTCATAATGAATTATATAATTATATGAATTCACGGGAAAAGTATCAAGCAATAATAAAAATGTGTCAATCAATAATAATAGTAAAAAACAAAATTTTACATGCTCCACCCATCCTCTAGCCCACTCTCTCAATCTTGTCTTTCCTCCCATAATGAATAAATAATGCATGGAAAACGAAGGAATGAGGTGTTTCAAGGTTAGGGATGGGAATAAGTCAGATCCTGACATAAACATATATAGTCTGTATTCCAATCTCAAGGTCTGAGCCTGACTTATTAGCCTGATATAGACATTTTTAAGGTTTGGTCTAGCATACTTCAAAGTCTAGCCTAGCCTGCTTCTAAGTCTGTCATGGGTCTTTACTTATAAACAGGCTTGTAGGTCTCTAATGATAAAAAGACCGGTAGACCTATATTGATAAATAAGTCATTATATCTTCACAAAGAAATAAGCAAGTAGACCTCTACTTTTGACTTACCATAAAATTATAAGCAATATAATATAAATTACATTATATATATATATATATTAAACAAGCCGGTCTGAGAGGCCTAGTAGGCTTTTTTTAAAAGACTTAGACTAGCCTCATTAGCTATATGGGTATTTTAAAAGTTTTGACCTGACCTTTTTGTTAAACACGTCAGATCATTAGCTTCAGACGAGTAGTCTGGCCTATTCCCACCCTTAACCACGGTGCAAGGAGTGCAACTACATCTTCAGCATTATTTAAGAGGAATAATCGGATCAATGTTCTGAAATAAATAGATTTCGGGTACTGATGGTACTTTATTTGAAAATTCCACTAAAGGGAGTGTCCGAAATATAATATAGCAATCAAGATTTATTCCACCCTACTTTATAGGTTCGTTCTCATGGATTTGAATCCTCTCCTTTTTTCTCTCACCTTTTCTCTCATGTTATGAGTGAGAAAGACACAGAAATCAATTTGCTTTTGTATGTGAGTTCCATTCAAATTTGCTTGTCTTTTTCTCTCTCATAACATGAGAGAAAATATGAGAGAAAAAAAGATAGGATCTCAATCCATGTCTGACAGAGCTCGTTTCAAAATGAGCGCAAAATATAGGATCCTTTATGTGAAAATGCGTCATGACCTTCGTTATCTAAATCCGTTCAGAGTTGTTTGGAAAAATCACACACTAAGAATTGGAATGACAACACGCACACAAATATACCATAAAGATAATGGAATACAAAACGTACGTGATTGGACACCGTTTTTCTATGTTTATGGAAACACTCCAACAAAATGTTTACTATATCAAAATAAGTTTACAAGTTTATGTTAAACTTGAAAACCCCCCACCCGAAGACGCGTACCACCAATAAACCCGAGTACCTCACTGAAGAGTTACAAAGAATGGTAATCAATCTCTCCGAGAGACTCTCTCACTACTCAAGTGATCACTCACACTTGATTCATTCACTACTCTTAGATGATCCACCACTTCGTGAAGCTCTTTTTATGCAGTGATAGGATGTGGTTTCTTCTAAGAATGAGTTGGTGGATATTAATTTCTCTTCAACTTTTCAAGACACTTGAAAATTATCATCTCCTTTTTCAAGGATGAATATGTATTTTGTCAAGAGTAGAAAATGAATTTCAAGAGCATAGCAATTTACTATGCATAAGATCCATCATCAAATTTGCTTTGAAATATTCTCCATTTTTTTATTTTTTTTTTATTTTTGGAAATCTCAATTGTATTAACAATAATTCCTCCCTCAAATTAAATTTCCAAACTTCAACGACATTATAAAACTGTTTCTCTCCTCTTTTTCTATCATTGCTTGCCTTTCTTATGGCTTACCCATCTAGATAGTAAATATTCTTTTCGTTTTTCCGCTCTTTCATAACCAAGTATTTTCCTTTGTACACCTTGCACCTCCATTTTGAACGAACAAACTTGTATGTCTATGATGCTATCTCACCCAATGAGATGATATTGGCTCCGGTAGAAGGTAAAAAACTCGTATTATGGAAAGTTTGGATTGCACCGTTGTGGAGCTTTATTCTCACGCTCACAATGCTTTCAACCTTCATTTTTTCTCCATTTTCTATCTTGAAATGTCCTAACTCTCCATTAGTGATCAAGGTGTCGAACATCGACCAATCACGACAAATTGCATTGAGGCAGTGGAATCTATCACTCATTCTGACTTAGCGACATCCTCACTCATTGTTAAGAAAACACCATCATCTTCTATGGTACTAACCACATTGGTTTGGGAGTTTTCATCATTATTATTTTTCATCCCACTCAATTTCTTGAAGTCATCCCTCATTGGAACTTGCTTATGACAATGATAGAAGTTTTAAACTGTATTTTAAAAAAAGAAAAGAAAAGAAAGAAAAGTCACCAAGCAACCAGATGATCCGGCCAAACCAATGGTTCATGCATCCCTTCAATCCGTCCAATCCAACCCGATTACACTCACTCACAAATATTGTATATGCATAACTTTATATTAGCATTCTCACTATTTGTATATAGAGGCCAATTTATTCCAGTAAAGCATTTAGTGTGTCTGTAATGAAAAAAATGGTGCGATTTGTAAATTAAATTTTGTGTTTGAAATTATAAAAAATAGGAAATAATTTAAGAGTTTAATTATATATTATATATTGTCAGTGTAAAAAATTTTACACTGACAACCAAACACAAACCATGGTATGGATGACTTTTAAGGTAGTTATGATAAGAGTCAAACATTTCTCATGATATGACAAATTATGATTGATTGACAGTGTAGAAAATCTTTATACTGACAATACATACCAATTAAATCTATAATTTAATTTTAAAAATATCTTATAGACTTCATTCCTTTTGATTTTGACATTTTATCAAATTGAATAGGATTTGATTTGATTTAAATAAATTTCATAGACTATTTTACAATTAATATTATCTCTAACTTTCTCTCAAAAGAAAAAAAATTATCTCTAACTTCATCACATAAGGATAAAATAAAAAATAATAAACAAATCAAATCAATTGCTATTTTAATAAGTCTAAATATTATAAAATGATTTCCCAATCAATTCAAGTTCTATTTTTTTTATAATACGACCTAGATATAAAACTTGATTTCTAAACTAAATCAAATTATTTTTAAAAAATTTATTTAATTCTAAATATCACCTTAAAAATATAAATGTTTTAGGGACTCAAAATATAAATAGTATTAAATGAAAATTATGCATTTATTGCATTGAAAAGATGAGTTTAATTTCTGTACATCGACAATGTAAAGTCTTTTTAGACAAACAATCAATCATAAATTACACGTCTGTAATTTTGTTTAACTCTTAGCCTAACAACTTTAAAAGTTAATCATTTTGTTAAATTTACACTGTTAGTGTATAGCAATTAAACTCTGAAAAGATAATAATTCTCACTTTTCATTTCTTTTTATTTTAATAACTGCTCTTTAATTAGGGAGATTGCTCTCTATATAATTTGGATCGCTTATTTCACGGGGCGCTCCAAGGCAACCATTTTAGTGGATTGCCGATGGATGACATTGGTTGTGGAAGGGTTTTGGGACAAAACAATATCATATCCATCATTATACGATTCCATATTTTCACTCATAATTTGCCAAACCAAACCCCCTGCCATCGTTCCTCCACTCTTTGCATAGTTATAGATATATGAGTAAACAAAATTCAAAAATGAATTCCTCTCTTGGATACTATTTCCAGCTGTTTCTTTTGTCGATTTTCCAAATTCTTCAAAAATTAATGGCTTTCTCAAAATTGTCCTGGAGTCATTCCAGTGAATTGCTAACCACCTTTGCAGGAAATCCATTCGTGCTTTATTACTCTGCCCTTCTAACCTGTTGCATGTTACATCCAAATTATTAATGTAGTTACGTCAAGTCCAAATTTTTGTATGCCATATAAGTAAAAATGCAACAACTTTACCCTATGGTTCACATTCATGGTGTTGGTGTGGTATATATACTCACCAAACGTCAGGATATGCATGTATAGTTGTATAGTCAATTTCTTTAATAAGATGGTTGGTGATGAAATCTGTCCCGACTGTGTAATTTCCCGGGTTATATTGTTTTCTGTCTGGACTTTGATCTCCATAAAACCCTTCCATGCCAACGGACAACAAGTGTTTGTTATCAATTGATTTCACATAGGGTCCCATCTCCTGAATCCATCCCTGTCCAATGAGCACGCATGTACATAAGTTGCTAATACTCTTATGTACCCTTAACATGTGATTAATATTTGATACTAAAATGAAACGCTTTTAGAAACTTAATTGCTTCTTATTTGATTTTTCTTAGCCACCTAAGCTGTTTGTTTCTCGATCCATCCTATGGAAAGACAGTGAGGGAGAGAGAAAAATATGTGCTAGTAAGAATAATTTAATGGTTTTCAACAAGATTGTATGTCAATGCCTAAACTTATTAGTATTTATGTTTGAGTAAACAGTTTATTTAAGAGTTTATTCAATTTTTTTTTGAAAACTATAAGCTATTAAAATAAGTTAAAGATAGCTTAATAAGTTGAAAAAGACTTATGAGAAGATTATAAACTATTTTTATAAGTTATTTTCAGCCAAATAATAAGTTCTTTAAATCTCTTCCAAAGGTGTGATAACATTTAACATTAATATAGGTATTATAAATACTTCTATAATGAGTCAATATTTTTTTTTTACTTGGGTCAAGCTATTGTTATGCTTTCATAATTAGTACACCAGCAGTCTCTGACAAACAATTTAAGCAATGATTTTTCTTATTTTCTAATACATTATTTCCACTGCTAGTCCTACATTATAATAAGGAAACGTTTTACTTTTGAGTTTAATCGATATACATGGTGTTATTGTCAATCAATTAAAAATCATGATATAAGTGATTTTTAAGGTAATTAATATAAGAGTCAAACATTTTTAATGATGTGTCAAATTATAATTGGTTGACAGTATAATTTTTTTTACATTGACAGTGTATGCCAATGAAATCCTTTACTTTTTTTTTTTTATACAAAAAAAGTTTAGATTAGGGGAAGATACGTCCCCTTGCAAGGTCAAAGAGGACCACCAACCTCAGCGAGAATTTATAGTGGAATTTACATTTCGCCTACCAACAGGAGAAACCTGAGAATCGAACCCAAACCACAGCATGTGTGGGCGAAAGACTTGACCAGATGTGTCAACCCTTGTTGGTTAAATCCTTTACTTTTAAACAAAATAAAAGAACTATGAGAAAATAAATAATTATTAAATTTATAACTCGTAAAAAGTTTAATTGGTATGCATTGTCAGTCTAAAGTTTTTTACAAGAAAAGACTCATGAATTGTCAGTGTAATCAACCAATAATAAATGATGGTATGAGTAACTTTTAAGGTAATTATGATAAGAATTAAATATTTTTGATGATATAACAATTTTTATTTGGTTGATACACTAATCGTGCGTGATAATTAAACTCTACTAATAATATGACCAAAATATTCGTGTTCTTATACCGAAAAATAAAATTTACTTGCTAAAATTCATGGAACTTACATCCAAGATTTTGCCATTGGCGTCATTACAGCGTGGTTCATTCATAAGCTCCCATGCCATGATTGTCGGGTCCTCCTTGTATTCTATTTTGGTGATGGTATTCACCCTTGTCAATACTCTCTGTAAATTAAGTGAACAAAAAGGTCACGTTCGTCGTTAGCACATACACATATAATCCACTTTCTACTTCACTGTAATGCAAAGGACAAAAGTAAAATTGAATTTTCATGCAATGAAATAATTTGTGGGTTCAAAATTCTGATTTTTATAAAAAAAGTATTTGACTTTTAACAATAATATAACTAAGACGTTTTACAAAAAAAAAAAAAAAAATTACCTTAACATGATTTTTGTAATACCCTTTAATGACTGCATTTGTGTAAAAGTCATCATCACTCGTAATTGGCTCACCAGCATTCCTAGCCCATTGCACGTATTGAGGCTTGCCTCCAAAATCACGATAATTGTTGACCAAACTCATAATTAATTTCACATTATACCTTCCTGCTTCTGAAACCACAAAATCAAGTGCCTGGAAATCAGAAAATCATAATAATTAATCAGATCGATAATATGTAATTAATGGAGACATAATAATGACAATATATTAGGTAATGTTGAAAATATTGGAAATGTATATATGGTTCTAAGAAAACCTGAAAGATATTCTCATCATATACACCGGGAGATTTTTGGAGAGCTAATTGATCACTACCATCACTGAATGCCCATGTGCGGCATACTCTAAGACCAGCAGCTGAAGCTTGAGCAAAGACATTAGAAATTTTGAACTTCTGTGTTGGATCAGCTGCAACAGTCATCATCCAATAAGAGTTGAAGCCATTGAACAAAAATGAAGAGCCATTTAATAAAAATTCTGTGTTGCTAGTTTGAACGAATATTGCTGGTGTAGTGGAGACCTGAGATTCACCAACCAATACCAAACTAAGAAAAAAGAGACCACAAACACAGTTTATCTTCCTAACGCAAGCCATTGTGGATGACAAAAAGGGATGGACAAAATGAATGCAGTAAATTGTGTTGAGTCATGGTGATATTTATATAGAAAATAATAGAATCGTAGGTTGTTTTATTTTAGTTTTACATTAACATGTATTTATACATATTTCATTAAAATATAATAATCATTTTAATTTAAGAAAAATACCTTTAGAGATATTAACTATTTTTACTATACTATTATTAGTTTCTATATTAATATTAACTTTTTAACCAATACCTTTCTCTTAATTGCCTAAAATAGAATCTTAAATAGAAATAAACACTTTAATACTTTCTTTTTCAAATTTAAGAAATTTCCAGAAGAAGTTGAGTACAAGAATGTAGAAGCATCCTTGACAAAAAAAATTAATTTCTATTCGCGGGTGTCGGGTTTTGTTGGAGGTTATTTTTAAAATAAAAAAGATAAAATAAAATAACTATGGATGTTTATGAGCATATGTATTAGTTAAAGACACCATTAACTTTTGGTAAAAGAAACTTATGGCATTTAACGTTACTAAAGAGTTGATGGACTAATAAAGCCATTTAAAATATTTTATTATTCTCATACCATCAACATACTTGTCCAAGTCCAAGTCACAAAAAAAATATCTTCATTTTGACAGGTGGCCTAATTATTATAAATTTATAACGTAAGGGGAATCAAATATTTATTTTAAGGTAATTAACATAATGATTATAGAGGTATACTCTTTTAAGCACAAAAAAAAAAAAAATAGAGGTATACACTTTTTTTTGGTTATTTAGGTATGAATTTTGCCTAACACTTGGGACTGTTTGGCAGGCAGATTAGTTTTTCATTCCTGTGATTCCTAGGAATGATGATTATGAGAATGCTTCATAATATTAAAAATATTTTTAATGGGCATTAGACATTCCTACTAACCTTATTTGGAAATCTTTGATTTCCATTGAATATAAATTAATTGAAAAATGAAAATTTAAAAATAAATATGATAAAAATAATAAAAATTAAAATAATTTTCAAAAATAGTGCTTATCGGTATTTGTTCATAGTTTGATTTTATATATAGATTCTTTTCTCCCAAACAAAAATATATTTTATCATATATTAATATTGTCCACGGAAAACTAGGGTATAATAATCTTTTTAAATAACTAAACATTTCCATTGTTCATGGGAAACTAGGGGTCCAATGTTTTATTTCGAATTTTTATTTTCATTTCTTGTTTTCACTAATAATTACAAAATTGTAATATTGTTTTCATTTTGTTTTTTGTTTTTAAAATGTGTACATAATTTAATATGATATCTATCATGTTATAAACTTAAACTATTTGATTTTTTAATATTTATTTATTTTTAAAAAAAATATGAACAATTGTAAAATTTATCTATTAGTCAGATCGTATATAAAAAATGTTCTTAAATTTCTAATAAACAAGTAAGGATAAAGAAGCAAAAGATGAGATAAAATGAGATAAAATCCATGTTGAATTGAAGTAGAATTATCTTCATTCACCTCTATTGATACAATGGTAGCTGCTCTATATAATGCATGAGTAAGGTGTACTAGAGTCCAGCTAGACTTCAATGCATAGGAGTAAAACTATCATAACAGAAAAGGGATAAAAGGTGTGACTCGCAAGCATGACAAAGGGTGGCACCTCCCTCACTCATTCCCTCGTGACTTGAATCCTTGTGAGCCTTTCTTCAGTGGCTGTGAGCCATTCATGTTTTCACCAAATGAGTGGACCGGATTGCTTGCATGGCTTGCATGGTTTGCATCCTCTGCATCCTCATGGTTTGCATCCTCTGCATCTTTATGCTCTGAGTTCAACATCCCCCCGCAAGCTGGAGCTTGATAGAAGTCAAGCATTCCCAGCTTGGAAAGAAAAGGAAGAAAAGAAACTGGAGGAAGTGCTTTAGTAAAGAAATCAGCAAGTTGGGACTTGGAAGAGATAGGAAGAAGTCGTAGGACCCCATTTTGAACCTTCTCTCGGACGAGGTGGCAATCAATTTCCAAGTGTTTTGTGCGCTCATGAAACACTGGATTAGCTGCTATATGCATTGCACTTTGGTTGTCGCGGTAAAGGACAGGGGGTCGATGACACGGGATTTTTAAATCCCCAAGGAGATATAGCAGCCATTGTAGCTCACACGATGCAGTGGAGAGAGCTCTATACTCAGCTTCAGAAGATGATCTTGAGACAGTGTGTTGTTTCTTAGCTCGCCAAGAAACAAGGGAGGAACCAAGAAAGAAGCAATAGCCACTGATGGATTTTCTGGAGTCTAAGCAGCCTGCCCAGTCAACGTCTGAGAAGCCAAAAAATTGTAAAACTGAATCTCTGGGAAAGAATAAGCCTCGGCCAGGGCTGCCTTTGAGGTATCGGATGACCCTGCAAGCTGCTGAGTAATGAGTCAGGGTTGGAGAACTAAGGAATTGGCTTAATTGCTGAATGGCAAAAGTGATGTCCGGTCTGGTTTTTGTAAGGTAGAGAAGTCTGCCAATAAGCTGTCTATAGCCACCAATATCTGCATAAGGCTTTCCTGAATCTTGGTGTAATTTGATGGCAGGATCAAGAGGAGTTTTAGCAGGTTTGGACCCAAGGAGACCTGTTTCAATCAGCAAATCCAAGCAGTATTTCCTTTGACAAATAGAAATACCACCCTTTGATTGGGCAACTTCGAGTCCTAGGAAGTATTTGAGAGTTCCTAAGTCCTTTATCTTGAAGGCACCATCAAGTACAGCCTTAATTCGAGTGAATTCCTCCAAAGAATCCCCTGCAAGAATCACATCATCCACATAGACTAGAAGTGCAGTAAAGCTGTCATTTGTTGAATGAGTGAATAGAGAGTAATCTGAGGTAGACTGGCAATAACCTTGAGTCACTAGTAAGGAAGTGAGCTTCTCATACCATTTTCTACTTGCTTGTTTGAGCCCATACAGAGATTTCATCAACTTGCATACTTGATTTGGCTTAGCACAGACCACTCCCTTAGGAACTGTCATGAATACATCTTCATTGAGGTCTCCATGGAGAAACGCATTATTTACATCAAGTTGATGTAAATGCCATTTCTGCATAGAGGCTATGGCCAATAGAACCCGAACCGTTGTGAGTTTTGCCACTGGACTAAAGGTATCAAAAAAAATCCAGCCCTTCAACTTGATTGTATCCCTTAGCTACCAATCTTGCCTTGTATCTCTTTATTGTACCATCTGCCTTGTGTTTGATCTTGTAAACCCATTTGCTTCCTATTGGTGTCACCCCTGCAGGTAGATCAACTAAGTCCCAAGTCCCATTTTTCTGCAAGGCCTCTAATTCTGCTTAATTCTGCTTTCATTGCCTCATTCCAGCAAGCATATTTACTGGCCTCTTCGTAGCCCTTTGGTTCTGATAAACTACTTAGAGAAAGAGAGAATTTCTGTTGTGCAGGTGATAACCTTGAGAATGAATGGAAGGCAGAGATAGGATAAGGAGTACCTGAAGATGTGGAATTGGCTGGCTTGGTTGAGAGGCTGCAGATGTAGTCAGTAAGGTGGGTTGGTCGATGCTTGTCTCTGGTTGACCTTCTCACACTTGGAGTCACTGGAAGGACCGATTCTTGCATAGATGTGTCTTCAATAGTGGCTGGTTCAACAGTCTCTGGTGCTGTTGTGCCAGAAATTTCGTTCTCAGCAGCTGCCTCATGGTCGGGAATGGTATCTGGTCCAGTATCAAGAGGAGTTGGAGAGTGATAATGCCATTGGGACACAGGCTGAGTATTTTTGTATGGCAAAATATGCTCATGATAAGTGACATTTCTAGAGACAAATAGTTCTCTGTTATTCAAGTCCAATAGAACAACCCCCTTGACCCCAGGTTTGTATCCCAGGAAAATGCATTTCCTAGCTCTGGGATCTAGTTTTGTCCTATGTGATTGTAATGTAGAGGCATAACACAAAGAACCAAAAACTCTTAACGTATGTAAGTCTGGTGTTTGGTTATGTAAAGCTGTGTATAGGGCTTTATGTTGTAAAAGAGGGCTAGGGACTCTATTGATTATGTAAGTAGCATGTATCACAGCATAGGACCAATATGTTTTTGGAAGTTTAGACTGGAAAAGGAGTGCCCTCCCTACATTCAAAACATGTTGGTGTTTCCTCTCAACTCTCCCATTTTGTTGGGGAGTTTCTACATAGCTAGTTTGATGCAAAATTCCTTTGGAAGCATAGAAAAGTGGTATTAAAAACTCTGGACCATTATCGGTTCTGATTATCTTTATTCTAGCATCATTCTGATTTTCCAGCATAGCAACAAATCTTTTCACATGATTGCTAACTTCAGCTTTTGATTTGAGTAAAACAATCCATGTAAATCGACTGTAATCATCCAACACAGTTAAGAAGTACCTATGCCCATGCACAGAAGGAGTAGAAATAGGTCCCCATATATCAAAATGTAGAAGTTCATAGCAGCTAGTAGCTCTACTAGGACTTAAACTATATGGTAACCTTTTGTGTCTAGCATAATGGCAGACATCACATACTGCATTATTATCAACAGTAACAAAGGGAAATTCACTATGTATCTTTTGTAGTCTCTCATGTGATAGGTGTCCTAGTCTAAAATGCCATAAGGCTGCTGTAGGGAGATATTCTGCTCCTGTTGCTGCACTGGTTGAAGAATTGACCACCTTAGACTGAACCTGCAGGTAGTACAGCCCCTCAAAATGCTCAGCCAAACCAATCATCTTCTTGGTTCTCGAGTCCTGTATAACACATTTTGGCCCATTGAATTGAACAAGATAGTTAAATTCATAACTGAGTTTGGAAACTGATAGTAAGTTGAAGGAAAATTCAGGTACATATAACACATTTGTGACTATGAAACCAGGGGAAAATTCAACAGTTCCAGCTAGTTTGGCTGTGGAAAAATGACCATTGGGCAATTTTATATTTACTGGTTTAATGGACTGGTGATTTTTGAAGCATTGTAATGAAGAACTGATATGATCACTTGCCCCTGAGTCAATGATCCATGAACCGAGGCAAGTGCTACTGAGGGATGAAGAAGCATAAATGTTACCTGATTTGGTATTATCAAAAGGTGTTGCACCACATTGAGTTACCATGTTCGTCTGGCTAGATGACCCTGAGAACTGTGGTGTGATATTGGTTCCCTGGATGAGACTTAGTAACTTCTCATATTGTTGCTGGGTAAATCCTGTTGTATGTGAGTTGACTTCTTCAATTCCATTATGCTCATGACCCTCATTCTCAGAATTGTGAACCATATTCAACGAGCTCCTTTGTTGATTTGTCGGCCAATTAGGTGGAAATCCATGTAGCTTGTAACAAGTCTCTATAGTGTGTCCTGGCTTATTACAATGAGTGCAATATCTGCTAGAATTTTTGAAACTCTGAGAAAAAGTGCCTCTGCCTCTGCCTTGAGTTCTTCTGAAATCAGTGCTATTTGCCAACACTTTGGTGTCATCATAGCTAGAATATTGTCTCTCATGTTGGATCACCATAGAGAAGATCCTATTTAAATTTGGTAAGGGGTCCATCAACAGAATCTGAGACCTTACCATAGAGAAATTTTCATTCAATCCAGTCAAAAACCGAATC
This sequence comes from Ammopiptanthus mongolicus, assembly GCA_039655645.1. NCBI lineage: Eukaryota > Viridiplantae > Streptophyta > Magnoliopsida > Fabales > Fabaceae > Ammopiptanthus > Ammopiptanthus mongolicus. Next base: position 106,305,549 of record CM077343.1, on the reverse strand, counting down.
GTGTAGTGTAAATTATGAGAGTATTGAGCTTTCCTTATACCTGTCTCACAAGTACATTTTAGAGGACAACCACACGTTGCCATTGGCATGTAACTCTCTAGCTCTTCCCACAGAACCTTTAGTTCAGTAAAGAATTCACTCACAGTGAGTGATCCTTGTTTTAGAGAGTGGATTTCACACTGCAATTCTGAGATTCTAATTAAATCTCCTTGAGAGAATCTTTCTCTCAATTCGTTCCAGACATCAGTAGCATTTTCTAAGAAAACAATGCTCTGTGCTATTGGATCAGCCACCGAATTCATGATCCAAGAGTGAATTAACATATTACATCTACTCCAAGCTTTAAAACTTGGATGGAAGGAATCTGGGATTTCTATAGAACCATCTACAAATTCGAATTTGTTCTTACCTCCTAAAGCTCTTCTCATGGATCGAGCCCATGAATGGTAGTTCGATCCAGTTCCACCGAGAACGGGAGTAACTGCTACTGAGGAGGGTCCATCACCTGGGTGTACATAGTAAGGAGATGAAGGGTTCTGGGAAGGGTCCATTGGGACCTGATTGTTGTTGTTTCTATTGTTTCGAGCCATAAAGGAAGGAAGGAAGAATGCAGCAGCAAAGCTTAAAGAAGCTCTGATACCATCTTAAATTTCTAATAAACAAGTAAGGATAAAGAAGCAAAAGATGAGATAAAATGAGATAAAATCCATGTTGAATTGAAGTAGAATTATCTTCATTCACCTCTATTGATACAATGGTAGCTGCTCTATATAATGCATGAGTAAGGTGTACTAGAGTCCAGCTAGACTTCAATGCATAGGAGTAAAACTATCATAACAGAAAAGGGATAAAAGGTGTGACTCGCAAGCATGACAAAGGGTGGCACCTCCCTCACTCATTCCCTCGTGACTTGAATCCTTGTGAGCCTTTCTTTAGTGGCTGTGAGCCATTCATGTTTTCACCAAATGAGTGGACCGGATTGCTTGCAGGGCTTGCATGGTTTGCATCCTCTGCATCCTCATGGTTTGCATCCTCTGCATCTTTATGCTCTGAGTTCAACAAATGTATATATTAATTATTGTATAAGATAAATAATTAAGTAATATTTATTATGATTCATCTGTAATTTTATTCTTATATTAGATAGAATAAATGATTTCGTCTAATTAACTGTCTAGGTGATTGGGATGTGTTAAATTGGAAGAAATAAAAAGATTCGCTTTCCACCATACTTACTGAGATGTATTAATTTGGGAGTAATAAAAATTTGAAGCCTTACGATGATTTGTTCTATTGGATATACAAGGAAGTAATATATTAGAATGTGCTGCAGCCGGCATGAGATCTACTGATTATATTTTTTTCGTTTTCTAACGTATCTTTCGCGTGTAAGTATAGAGACTAATCATTTAAGATATTAGAGGATATTTATGGACTGATCTCTTCCCATCGGATTTTTTTTATACATGAGAGTCGAAGATAGAATCCATAATCACTTACTTAAAGAATTCAAGTTCGTTATCACTCATCGCAGCAGATGTTTGGATGATCTATTGAGTACGAGTAATAGAATGGTTGAAGCTCTGCATATTGGGATTTATTAATTTGGAAAAAGATTTTGATTTGCTTTATTGGAAAAAAAAAATAATCATCGTAAAAGAGAAAAATAATTAATTAACATATGCAATTGTGGAATATGCTAAATTAAAATACACGAATACTATTTGGTGCGAGGCAAAACACAAATGAATGACGGCACATATGAGTTACTACATCTTTTTACGAAATAGCTTTCATACTATTTAGAATTATCCATTAAAATAATATGAAAAAAATAATGTAATTAGTTATTGGATTTCAAAATGGATTTATTTAGTTTGTGTTTGGATTAATTGTGAAAATTTGATTATTTCAATAATCGATTATATGGATAATCGATTATTGTTATAATCGACTATAATAGAATTAGTTTTATGTTTGGATGTATTTGCTGAAAAGCGATTATAAGATAATCTATTTCGCTTGGATTGTGTAAAAAAATCACTTATATATAGTAAATTACTAAAGAGGGTATGAAGTTATTTGTATAATTTAATAATATTTATTTAATAGTTAGTTTTGCAGGGATGAAATAGAAAGAATGTTTTAGTTTCAAAATAATCTAACAGCTTTTTAAATAAGCTTCAAACTTCTACCTTCTCTAAAAACAGTTTTTTTCTCATAAAAATAACTGCTATAAAATTTAATCAGTTTATCCAAACATATCAGCTTCTACTAAAAAATAGCTATTTGGGTAAGAATTAATCTTACCCAAACACCCTCTTAGTATGTACTGTTAGAGTAAAGATTTTTTATATTGTTAGTCAATCATAAATTGTTACATCGTTAAATTTTTTTGACTCTTATTATAACTACCTTAAAATTCACACATAGGATGATCTGTGAATGGTTGACAGTATAAAAAAAATTGCATTGATAATGCATACCAATTAAATCCATAAAATATATAAAAAAAAGAATATACTTCATGAATAGGCTCCTCCAAAGTGAGTTTGAATGTAAAATAAGAAAATAAGGGTGTATGCATTCTTGATTAGTTAAAGTGGGTTGAAATCTCGATGCAATTTAACTAATCAAGGATGGATGCACTCTTATTTTTTCACTTTATGTTCAAACTCACTCTAAAAAAAGCTTTATTCATACTTCATATACATAAAATCACACTGCTCACTCAAAAATAAAGTAGTCCGGGGAGAGTATTTCATATTTTTTGATCAAACATTGAATGTTTAAAAGCAATAAAGCAATGACTCGAATGTAACATATAAAAATTGACTAGAGTGCCATTAAATTCATAAGTTGGCAAGGGGGTTGTATCTTACTCCTTTTTTTTTTTGAAAGAAAGAATTGACTATTTTAGTTTTATCTTAATAATTAATGAGATATGATGTATTTTAGTTTTATCTTTTTTTATAAATATAAATATATTGATCGGGGTACCCAGTATTTTAGTTTTATCTTAATAATTAATGAGTACCAATAAAAATTATCTTTCAAAGTGGGAACAATTTTATAAAAATGCATTCCTTAATTTTTTTTCTCATATAAATGCATTCGTTAAATATATTTTTTTGGTATTTGACCAGATATTTCCAAGAACAAGTTGTAAGATTAACCCTTGGATCGGGAGTGGTGGTTAGATAACACCCTCCTTAGATTGATGATTTCAGGATTGAACTCCTGACATTGTTGGTGAAGTTCGTATGGGATTGCAGTTCACTTTCACTGCGACAAACTAATGTTGGGTGCATTCCTCAAATAATGCTATAGCAATTATTGACAAGTAGAATTATATACATGTTACTATTACAATTCTCAATAAAAATGGAAAATGCACCAGTTTACAAAATTTTAAATGTAATTTTTTTATATCATAAATTTAAAAGTTACTGAAATTAAAATTACCATTTATTTTATAACACGTAACCGAAAACAATAATCTTCATATATTATTTAGATTTGACCAGATTAGTATCTATCAATCAATCACAATTTAGAAGGAAACATTATCATTTGGAAAGTCAGTCAAGGAAAAATAAATAAGGAGCAAACATTATCGCTAACAACATGTCTAAACTAGGAAAGAGTTTTGGGAAGTGGCTAGAAAAAACTCACAAATAATGGGTGAAGTTGCACATATTTTGGGGTTCTGATGGACTGTCTTGCATTTGTTAAGTCATTAATTAATATAGCAGTTTCCATCACTTTGTTTTTCTAGATATTGAACCCTGAATCAATTCCTTCGTCAGTTCAATGACCAACCTAATTTCACAACCTTGACAATAAGCATGGACAAATTAAATAAAAACATATGAGGGAGAGGCAAAATATATAAAAATATGTATATATGTATAGTATATATCTTTAAAATGTGTTTTTTATATGAGAAATACTACCTACATATAACTAAGGATACAAAATCTATCGACAACGGAGGGGCTAGCACCCATGATCGCCCTTCCTAGATATGTCCCTGATAATAATTATAAACAAGCATTTTTATTATAGTCTTACAAAAAATGTTATGATATCCTTGTTGGGAGCGAAGAATGAAGAAGAAAGATGATAGAAAAATGTCAGGTGCACACAATGTATGTACCTACATTCACAACTACACTATGAACTTTATTTTTATTGATATATATATATATATATATATAAAAAGTTTGCTCGCACGTGCACGCAGGGCCGGCCTATCGTCACATGAGGCCTTAAGCAAACATATTTGTTGTGATTGCAAAGGTAAAAAAAATAGGCCTTTCAACAATGACATAAAACTTTTAAGATGTAAGCAATAAAAAAAAGTAAGCCTAACATTTGTACAACAAATAACTTGGAGTCCGATCTTTCCACTGCAACTACTCTTCATAAACTTTGTAGTCTAACAATTTATCAACTCCCTTATAAAATGACATTTCAACTGAATATGCTTGCATGGAAAGACTGGATTTTTAGCAATATTAATAGCACCTGGACCATCACTGAATAATGGAGTATCCCCTTATCCTTTTCACAATTCTATGAGAAACATTCTTCAGCCATATTATCTCATTGACAATTGAAATGATGACTTTAGTGGCTGAGAGAGCAACTTTACTTTGAAGTTTAGATTTCCAACTCACAAATGTACCACCAAAAGTAAAGATATAACATGTAGTACTATTTTTACCTTCCAAATCTTCTCCCAAGTTTGCATCATAAAATCACTATAAAGTATGCTTGCTTTTCTGTGAAGCATAAACACATTTCTAAAGTACATTATGCTTCCCATTGTTCCTTCTCGAGATTTGATAGGAATCTACTAACAACTCCCAATGCATGTGCTATGTGAGGTCTCATATACAACATACGTCAAGCTCCCCACCGTTAATGCGATGTTACTCTTGACATGTAACCTTTTTCTTTATCTGTATGCGATGATTGCTTCTTTGAAAATTTTAAGTAACTTCCAAAGGAGTATTCCTAGTCTTACCATCTCCAACACTAACCTTGTCAAGTAGGTTCAGTGCCCAAGATAACTCCATTGGTGGTCATCTTGACAACAAGATAAAAAATCTCAGTGAAGTTAATTCCCCATTTCTACTAAAACCCTTTCACTATGAGTCAGGTTATTTCTCTAGCATATAGACCCATATTTTTTTATAGGGTTTACTTAGTAAGAGCTGCCTAAGATTGCCCAAATTTACCTACATCAATATCCTGAACCCGCCTTACCATGATAGTCAAAGGGTTGGGCTTGGTCTTTGCATGGCTTTTGTCGAGTTGAACCTCAACGTGGGATTTATTGCATTTGATGTTTTGAGTTGACTTAGTGCGCAACCTCTTTTTTTTAGTTCATACCTTTTGATCCCTTGTTGACATACCTTTTTGAGTTGCATGCGGAGGTGGGCCCATTTGCATATGAGACCTTATTACAATTGATTGATCGTGAGATAATGCTTTAAATTTATTTAATTATTCTCGGCCTTATTTGTTCCCTTCTTTCTCCTCACTCTTTTGTTCTTTTTGTTGCCTTCTTTTCTTCCTTCTATTAACCACTCCCTATGTAACGGCTCCAATTATTTCGGTAGTACAAGATCCGTATCATTACGAGTTTCTTTTCCACTCACCACATTATCAATTTGTTCCTAATTATTGGGATTTGTCGTTTTGGTGTTCTCCCTGATCGTATGATCACCCATGATATCCTTTAGTGGCTCCGATGTTGCGCAACCTTCATGGGAGGCTTGAGTCGTTTGGCAGTCTCGGCTCAAGTGGCCATAACATCCACAACCATTGCAAATAATATGAAGCCTTTCATATTTCATCTCGTATCGGTGTCCTCGGAGCCATACTTTCCCCACCAATAGGTTGTTGAGATTGATTTCTATGCACACCTGCAAAAACCTCCCTCTTTCAACCTTTAGTGTGTATTTCCATCAACTTTGACAGGCTTACCAACCGTCGATGCGATAACAAATAGGAAATTTAATCATAGTACATCAGGTTTAATCTAGGGAAACAAATCCAAACCAACGTTTTGTCAACCTTTTTTGTTGGAGGGAAAAGTACGAGCTCCATTCGTAACTGCTAAATATGGTCGAACATCATTCACGGTCCACCCTCAAACTACGACCTTATTAGACCTTGTGCAATGAGATCAAATTTCTCTCTTAGCATATGTTAATTTGGTTTGAAGGTTTGAGGGGCTGGAAGTGTTTCTGCCATGATCAAATGTGGTTTGACCGAACACCTTTGATATTTGGCTCCTATAGTCAAACGTGATTATAGTCCCAAAATCACTTTCATCTTGAAGCTGAAATTTGTAGCTTTCACGTTGACATGCAAAATTTGTAGCTAAAATTCGATAAAAATCACTTTTTTCATGAAAGCATCCAAACATAAATCATTTCACTTTTAACTCACTTTTAACCAAAATCAATTTTAGGAAATCAATTTCTCCTAAAATCACCTTTGTCAAAAAATCATGTTTTGTTCCCCATAGGTTTGTTTGGGAATGAAACATGACTATTAGGAGGTACTTGTCCTCCCTCTCCTTCCCCTCCATTCGGTGGTGGAGCCACAGCCCACAGGTTTCTAAGATTGAGCAGAGAAAACAATTCCCTTCATTCACACTTAGTTATGTTATTATTTATATAAAATGTCAATTTTATTAAATAATTTAACAATATATTATATATTATCAAATACAAATATAAAAAGAAAGGTTATTACGTTGGTAATGCATAAAATTAAATTCAAAGTTCTCATAAAAAAAAAAATTATAGGTTTATATACATACATGTAATACATCTCACCACTGTTGTATGTTGATATGATTTGAACTTCTATTTAATTTAAGGATTGAATTTATATTTATATATATATATATATATATTATATTATATCAATATAAATTTATATTAACAACAACTCATAAATTGCTATTTCAATTAAAATGTTTCACTTTTGTTTTAATTACCTTAAAATAAATTTTCACGAAGGATGGATAGCAATTTAAAAATTGAAGAAGCTAAGGTGACCTTATCCTAATAGCTGATGTGAGCAAAGAAGGACAGCGGTTGCAAGCTGCAGACAAGAGTGGTTGTGGGAGGGAGTAAAGTAGGGATGTGGTGACGTGGCATCTCCAAACCCAATTACTTTTCACCCTAAACAAAACAAAACACACTTCGGATTCCCAAATCTCATTCCTCGTTCTCTCTCAATTCCAATTCCAGTCACCTCACGGTGTTCCTCAACGACGGTTTTCACTGGTAACCACTCTATTCTCTTTCATCTTCTCCACCTCAAATCTCTAATTCCGTGCCTAGGTTTCCACTTTATTATTGATTTCTTAGTGGTGTTATAACTATTGCTTATCGTTGATTTAACTCTCCAATTCTCTGTCGAAGTTCTCACTTGAATGTGTATAACGTTAGTATTATCATCATTATTATGTTGATCTGCTGTAAAACCTTAATTGTTTTGTAATGCGAAGTTGTGAACGTTATTGCTTATGGTTGGTTTGGGTTTCCTCAACCTCACTCTTTAACATGAGCTAAATTGGCTTGCCTGAAATGCACAAAGGAACAAATATTTTAAACTTGCATTGGTGGTGCTTTTGGAGTGGCCGAGTTTCACGTTTTCACTCTATGACTTACATTGGCTTTTTTCAATCATGCTTTTTTGTCTTCCATTTCTATTTACAGTGATGTTTATGAGGAATATTACTGTTTTCACGGGCTTTGAATTTCATCATTTTAAATTTTACATGATCTGCAGCTTAATGTGAAATGCCCGGGTTATTGATGTCAATTGTCATGATTGGACTATGAATGGGACGTTTTGTAAAAGATTGTCAATTTCGTTCTTACAGAAAATATCCCAAATCTTTTATTCATTTATTTTTTTACTTAATTGTGTTCTCAATTTTCAGTTCCTGACAAGCGTTTACTTTTATGTACCTCTCCTTTTTTCTCTCAAAGTATATAATTTGTATTCTTGCCATTTCTGTTATTTCCTAATTATACATTTCCGCATCCAAAGTGATCTTAGTTACTTTTATTGTTTTACATATTTAGGCCATGACTTGGATTTAAATTTTTTGATTTGAATCTACTGGCTGGAGCCATATATTTTTAGCAAGACTTGTAAGGAAATAATAAATAAATTATTCTATTGAAATAACTTTTCTGATATGAAAAACATCATTTATTCGTTTTCAGGGTGAATAAATTTTCAAGTTCTTGGACAAGCTTTGATGTACTGCAGAAGCAGCAATCTTGCGGCTAGGATTTTTTATCGACAAATTTGCACACCTGCTCCTGGCACTAGTGTAATTTCTTCTTGCTGCCTATTATATTTAAGATAATTTCTTATGGGAATTCTTACAACTCTGGTTTTTTAGCCTTTTTTTTAGTTTACTATTAGGTGAAATAATTAATGCAAACAAGAGATTAAGAATGTCAACAAAATTTATGCTTAGCTGCATAAGTTTGAAAGCACTTCAGAAGAGGAATTGGTCTTTCTAGGGTTTTGGGGGATAAAATAAGTTGCATAATGATTGGGTTGTAATTGTAGGGAATGTATTCCCTGGTGATACCAGTTATTGTCAAGGACAAGATTGAGGGAAGATAAAAAAAGGGTGAGTGAAGACTGGAGAAATGTTTTTTGCTTCATTGCTCTTTTTATATGAAGAGAGGTTGGATGGTTTATTTGATTCTAGTTGAATTAAACAATGTCAAGCATAACTTAATGTTTTTAATGTTGAGATGCAAAAATGTATATATGATGTGCCATTTTTTGAAAATTTGCTTTTGCTTTATCAGATAGACGAACTAGCTTATGGGAAATTTGTATATTTGATTTGTCGTCTTGTTCCTCTGTTGAAGGAACCTGAATTGAATTTAATTTTTGCAGGTGTAATTTAATTCTTGCAGGTTCATTATGCCAGGCGATTCTATGAAAATTTGGTACCAAGTTACACAGTATATGAGGTTGAATGCCCAGACCATTCATTTCGTAAATTCACTGATGATGGTCAATACCTTATATGTTTCAGCAGAAATTATCAAGAGTTGATTGTTTATAGGCCTAGATGGCTTACTTTTTCATGCAAAGATGAAGATTGTGATAAACATGATTTGCCATCGAAAGCAAAGAGATTTGAGAGTTTTTTCACCCAATTATATTGTGTATCACTTGCTTCTTGCAATGAACTTATATGTAAAGACTTCTTTCTTTACATGGAGAGTAACCAATTTGGACTGTTTGCCACTTCTACGGCCCAAATTCATGATGCACCTGCTGTTGGAGGAGCTGTCCAGGGTGTTCCATCCATAGAAAAGATAACTTTTCACCTCTTGAGGTGCTTAATCATCTTACTATATTTGATTTTTTTTTATCTTTTCAAATCTTCACAAGACAGACACATATTCTGGTTACTTTATATTTATGTCATTTTTTGTGTTTTGGTTTCTCACCTATTATATTTAGATTGGAAGATGGAGTTATCCTGGATGATAAGGTCTTCTGTAATGACTTTGTTAATTTGACCCATAATATGGGGGTCTTCTTGTATGATGACCTATTGGCAATTGTATCACTTCGCTATCAAAAAATACACATTCTCCAAATTAGGGACTCTGGGAACCTTGTTGATGTACGTGCTATTGGGGAATTCTGCCGTGAAGATGATGAACTTTTTCTCAATTCAAATACTCAGGTTAGTGCAATTTATTTCAAGCTATTGGTTTGACTTTATTCTACAAGTGTTTTGTTGTGTGTGCCATTAGATAATTGTGGGTTGACAGAAAATTCTACAAATTTTATCTAGGCTTAATGAAGTTTTTGATCCCTGAAAATATCTTTTATTTGCTTTGCTTTTGGTGTCTGTAACTTTTAAATTTTTGTTTTTGGTTTCTACCGTTAACTCCAAACGTTAACTGCTGGCAGACGAAAGTCTACGTCAGCAGTGACACGTGGCAACATAAATATTTTTTTATTCCATTTGTCTGGCATGACTGGGACAAAAAAAAAATTTTAAAAGTTACAGACACCAAAAGCAAAACAAACGAAAGATAGGGACTAAAACCAAAAAACCCTATATTTTCAGAGACCAAAAACTTCATTAAGCCTTTAATAAATATGATTTCCTTTAATTTATGAGTTAATTTGATTTTCTAACAAATGAAGAAGAATTGTAATTTTTTTGCGTGAAAATAATCCTGTAAGTGTAGATGAGGAGAATGTCATTTTGGTACTTAGAGCACATGTTGAAGAACTACAGGGAAAGAGATAGAAGTTACAGTTGGAGCTAATCAGTGAAAGAAAAAAGTCTTAAATTAAGATAATGTGCTAGGGACCTGTAGTTGGGTTTTGCTTATTTAGAATTTTCAATTACCAAACACAACACAAACCACTGCAACAAATATATATACTAGTCATGACACTGATAATTAAAAATACAAAATAAGCAAAACTCTAAACTCAGCTACAGTTCTCAAGCACATTATGAAAATTTGAGACTTTTTTTTTCACCTGCAACTTCTGTCTCTTCCTATGTAGCTCTTCAACATGTGCTTCAAGTACCAAAGTGACATTCTCCTCATCTACACTTGGAGGATTATTTGCTTTCAAATCAACCCACTCAAAAAATTTATAATTCTTCTTCATTTGTTAGAAAATCAAAATAATTCATAAATTACAGAAAATCATATTTATTAACGGCTCAATGAAGTTTTTGGTACCTGAAAATATAGGGTTTTTTGGTTTTAGTCCCTATCTTTTGTTTTTTTTTTTTTTTTTGCTTTTGATGTCTGTAACTTTTAAATTTTTGTTTTTGGTCCCTGTTATGCTAGACAAATATAATAAAAAATAATTATTTTGCTATGTGTCACTACTGATGTGGACTCTCGTCTGTCACGTCAGCAGTTAACATTTGGAGTTAACGGCAGGGACTAAAAACAAAAAATTAAAAGTTACAGACACCAAAAGCAAAACAAATAAAATATAGGGACTAAAACCAAAAAACCTTATATTTTTAGGGATCAAAAACTTCATTAAGCCTTTTATCTAATTAAATATTCTTTTTCAGAACGCTTTAACAGTTCCCTTTTTAAAAATCACAGGTGCATTTGGTTACCACCTTGGGAATGCTTATCAAATCTGTGACGGTGGTTAAAAACTAATAATTTTATGGTCATCTTTGATTGTCGTTGCATCCCAATCATCCTTTACCAACTGTGAAGGCATACGAGCTTAATATTGTTATATACCTTTATACTGATATATACATTTGTACTTTGTCACTTGTCAACCAAATTTCTGTGCAGTAGCTTTTATTATATACTAGCGTACACTATTTTGATGGTTTTGTGGCATATTTGAGGCACTAAACTCATAAAAGACAGTCATTTGCTGACAGGGCATGGCATTTTCTGACAAAAATAAGCAGATTCAGTTGCCTGGGAGCCAGATTGAAAATAACGTGCATCAAGGACATTCTAATCTGGGAAATTCTTTTCTAAGTGGTATAAAGCAGCGATTGCTTTCGTTCATATTCCAGGGACTATGGAATGAAGAAAGAGACGACTCCTTGGTTAGTTTTCTAAATTCACTTCTTATTGCACAATCTCTTCTTTCCATGTTTTATTTGGCTTTTCTTCTATAATTACTGTGTTCCGGGCATTTCTTATATTGTCTTGCAAGGACATAGGCACATAGCCTGTTTCAAAATCTCGGTTTCTTTTTCTTGTTCTTTTCTTTTTTCTTTGACACTAAAAACTTTGGTTTCTTTCCTTTTGTTCTCTGCGGCAAATTGTTTAAGTTTTTCACTTTTTCTTGTGTCTACAGCCACACATATATGGGAATGCACTAGTTTGTTGTCAGACACGGCTACTGCAAAGCACTCACACTTTTTTGAATAATTTAAAAGGAGATATTACAACAAAGGAATTCTTCATGAAAATATTTCCAATTGGTAAACCATGTTCAAAGGGTAGTTACTAAGTAACCGCTTATATGGTTAATTATTCCTAAACTTGAAATTTTTACCAAGCATTCTTATTTTGTAATTTTCCATTAGTTGCATTGGAGCTTGGTATATAAGTCTGTAGACAAGTATTTTATCTTGGTACCTTGTCAAAAGATTACCCTTGCAATTTCTCCTAATTACTATTCTGCAATTTTTGCTATCTTGAATTTCTGTGTTTCTGAGTTGTAGTTCTACAAGACTTTTGGATGTCTTTATCTATATGACTCGAGCTCTGTATCTTCTCAATTTTAATTTTATTTCAGTGTGTAATTCATTCTTTTAATTATTCTGCTTTTCCTTTTTTTCCCTGGTCCACCAGAGGGTCCAATCACTTAGGAAGAAGTTTTACTTCCACTTTCAAGATTATGTTGATTTGATTATCTGGAAGGTAGGGTCTTTGAGACATTTTATGCATCTTAAATGACTCTTTTATCACAGCTTTATCATCAGACAAGAACCTTTTATTAATGATTTAATCATTGTTTAGACATTATTTTTTTTCTGCATATACAATAAGACATGTAACAAGTTGCATCTATTCAACTCCTGGACAGGTGCAGTTCTTGGACCGACATCACTTGCTAATCAAGTTTGGTAGTGTAGATGGAGGGGTGAGTTCTCTGTTTTTTGTTCTAATAATGCTATTCACAGTCCCTCGGTAAGTAAAAATGTAAATGACGAATAAGAACCAGAGGAGAGAGGTCAAGCCCAAAGATAAAATGAAAATGAGATAAAGTCGCGTTGCTATGGCTTGAGTATCTAGCTGTCCTCCTCCTTGAACTAGAGCCCCGTAGCCTCTTTATAGGAGACTCCTAACTATAGGGAGAAGCCTGGTTGAAACCAGAATCATCCTGTCTTTTAAAAAACAATTAGTCTTAAGGATTAACTCTTTTTAAATCTTAAGCTGTTAGGTGGAGGCCCCCAAAATGGTTTATTATCTATCAACAAGCCCCCTCAAAGCACAGTTTCACCAACCTGTCAAAATTTAATTTAATTATCAGAAAGGGGGTAAGAAGGATTGAACTCTGGATCACTAGGTGATAGAGATCTCATACCATTTTAGGGACTAACTCTTAAAGGCTTAAAGCTGTTAAGTGGAGGCTCAAGAATGGTTTTTATCTCTGAATTTGATCCAGGTAGTAAAAATGGGGCATTGTTCATGTTTTTAGCTCTTTAACTGATTAAATATTCCAGAAAATTTCAACCTTGAGACTAGAGTGCAATCGTTATGCCCTCTGTTGAAGTAATATGACAAATATGTTGATCTTTCATGTTTTGAAGCCTCAGGTGTCACGAAATGCTGATCACCACCCGGCTTTTGTAGCTGTATATAACATGGATACAACTGAAATTGTATCTTTTTATCAGGTAAATTGTTTTTCATCCTGTGTTTTATTTTCTTAGCCTTTTCTTGTGTTAGTGTCTTGGTGTTTTTTCTGACTCCTCTTTACATCCTATCAGAATTCAGCAGACGAGCTTTATCTGTTGTTTGAGCAGTTCTGTGATCACTTCCATGCAACATCAAGAAATTCAATGTATATGAATTTCATATCATCTCATTCAAATAATATTCATGCACTGGAACAGCTACGGAGCATAAAAGATAAGGCGAGCAGCTCTTCACAGGTAAATTGTTGATGCTGGATGTTACCTTGTACTCACATTTCCCAAGATAAAGAAAAAACAAAAGACAATCTGACAAATGTATGTGGCATGCTAATGTGTTCTGTGTGTAAATTTTGTTTCTTGTTTTGCAGTTTGTGAAGAAGATGCTTGCTTCTTTGCCTTTCAGCTGTCAGTCACAGAGTCCTTCTCCTTACTTTGACCAATCTCTTTTCCGGTTTGATGATAAGGTTTATTTTAGATTCGTATTTGCTTGTCTGGTTGCCATGCAGTGACCAGAGTTCACTAACTATGGATTATCTTTTTTATTCTTCCCATTATTGCAGCTGATTTCTGCAACTGATCGGCATAGGCAATCAACTGATCATCCAATCAAGTTCATTTTAAGAAGGCATCCATATTCTCTCAAGTTTAAGATCAAACCAGGTGTGTATTTTCTCTTGTTCAAGTTTTATTGCCTTGTAAACATCAAAATGACAAGGTGAAGTGTAGGATGATGCATTTTAGAGCGTAAAGTGCAAGTAGTAACTGTTGATGAGAAAAATAAGCAAGATATTTTTTTTTATAAAATAGTACTTGGATAACCAACTTTAGATCTGTGTGAACCTAGTCTATTGATTTTTTTCATCAATGGTTACCGCAGTGCACTTTACTCTCCGCTTGAGAGGAGCTTGATCCTAAACAAGTTGTTGCTTAGTATGTTCTGTTGGGTATGCCATTTTAGTTGTTTTCTTATATTAGTACTTTCTGCTGACCTGTATTCCATTCAACCTTGATCTGCTTGTTGAACTTGAACTTATCACACTTTATTTCATGCTTAGGTCCTGAAGCCGGTAGTATGGATGCCGGTCGTGCAAAAAAGATCTCTTCATTTCTTTTTCATCCAATTTTGCCCCTCGCTCTCTCTGTTCAACAGACTTTGTTCTTGCAGCCTTCAGTTGTAAATATTCACTTCCGAAGATGAGCGTTTGCTTTGTCTTCCACACTAAACTATCTTCACTGAATCAAGAGGATGCATATTCAATTATTCAGTCGGTACTTGCGAAATGTTTGTCATCAGATCTAATGAATGCTGTGACAATTTTACTTTTACTGAGTTTTATTTAAGAAGCTTAAATTAATAACTGACGAATGTCGTCTAAAAAATATAAAGTACACTTATTTTGCTACAGATTATCTTTCGAAAAAAATTTATTGCCAACAAACGGTGATTTTTCGGACGAAGATTCCAGTAGATTGTCCACAACATTCTAAAATGTCTTATATAACATTTTTTAAATAAATATCAGCGGAATTTCGACGGATCTTAACCTATAAGAAATTCTGTCGGTGATTCGTGACTCTAGGATATGTTTATTTGATTAGGTTTGCATGCCGAGCTGATTCGATGAGCATCGGGTTTCGATTGCAACAGATTAGGTTGCCTCTAGCGGAACTTAAAGCCTGAACAAAGTGACATAAGCAAGCTTGAAAAGTATAGTGCATGTCTCATATAAGTAAACTGTAATATCCAAAATTAACATGTAGTCTTCAAGTTGAAAGCATTCAACCAAACCACTTACAACATAAAATTGAGTTCCTACATTACTTAGTACATTTCATATGCTATTGCTAGGCGTTTATATTACATCATAATCTCGCACCTAAAGGATAATAAATTGCACGTGGTCTATTAATGTATTACTCCAATGGGGCATCAACTCCTACTACTAAAGGGCTGTTGTGTTGGGTCCAAAATTTCCTCTTCAAAATCTGCCATTGAAATTGGCTGATTCAAGAAACAATTCAGGTGACTACCACAGCAAGAGGAGCTCCTGAAATTCTCAGGTAAGATTCATTTGCTTGCCTAAGGGGATATGTTCGAAGTCTATCCAAGGATTTATCTGAAGTCCATGTTTGATTGAAGCCTGACCACTTCATTTGCATGAAGCTGCTCTTCCTCCACGGACCCATATACATTTTCTTCTCCTTCATTGATTTCTTTGCAGCATTACACATTACTCGAACAATGGCAGTTAAATACTCCGGCTTCCCAATATAAAATTCTGGCAAATAGGACACAAGTTCCTGGTATTCTTCACCTGCTTTTGCAATCTGAAACTGGTCCCTGAATTCCAACTCAATCAGAAAAGTGATCTGCTTCTTCTTTGTTAATGTGCTTGCAATCACTTCAATATACTCATGAGAGCCTAAAATTCAATAGCAACAAGCGGAACATAATGAAATTAGACTTTATAGTAAAACAATATTAAGTTTTTGTATATAGAATGTTATGCTTGGAGAATATAATTATAAGTCAATATATATGCACCTCCGGGAAACTTTTTTGTGGTTCCCCATTTTGATATGCAAAGGTTGGTGTTGAATCCTCTGTCGCAGAGCACAGCAACAACTTGTCTTCTCAAACAGGTGGTGCAATCCAAAGAGTTTGGATTGAAGCAGTTGCAAAAACCCGAACCTTTAACCTCTCTTATGATTTGGCTAACCTCTTTTCTCAATTTCAACACAGTTAACTGGTACCGCTCCAAAATTTCCTACGATAAATAAACAAAGTTGTCCTTTTAACTTACAACAAGATGCTGAAATTATAACATCTACTTCAATCTCATCCTACACTTGCCTATTGAGTCAAGCCTAAATGACTGTGAAAACATGCAATGATGCAAACATGCACAACCTTTAATGAAGAAAAATCCATTTTGAAATCAAGTGCATAGTGCATAGATGCTAGTGAACAAATGAAAATTATGTATATATTGTTTTTTGGTGAAAAATTATGTATCTTTGACTGGGGTTCAAATATTTGGTTCCTTTTGTTCTCTGTAGTGTAGTTTATAAAATAGTATATACATGATCACGTTTTTCATATGTTGATTCGAATATCATAAACGGTTATTTCAGATTAAAAAAAAGGGGGTTTTCTTTTTCTCACAAAAAAAGTTAGACCTTTCATTGTAGGATAAAAATATCTAAGAATATTCTTAAAGGAATATTCCAATACTTTTTTGACGTGAGGAATATTCCAACACTTAAGTATCAAACAAATAATTCAATTTGGAAGTACACGGTGAATTATGTGATATACAAAAAAAAGAAGGTAAAAGTTTAATTTGTCTCGATGATTTAATTAGATGGTGAGAATCATTTCATATAATCCACTAACTTGATTCAGTTAAGGTGAATTCTATGATCCTACCCCTTGGATAACTTTATCCTATCTAGGTGATCCAATCAGATGGGATTAGCTATTTGACTTGACCCACTCACATGATTCATTTAATTGAGGTTGGGTAGGATAATTTTTATCCCAAAATTATTAAAGATATCAAAAAAGACACCTTCATTTAATTGAAGTGATATATTTTGATTTTACAAAATAATTTTTATCCTTCGGGATAATAAAGAGTTCACCAAAGTATAAATGTTGAAGAATATTACATCTTTTTACGCAATATAATTTTATGGAAGGCTCTGGATCACCACAATCAACGTGTGGTCCAACTATAGTAAGTAGACATGACCACCGTCCACCAATAAAATATAAAGGAAAAGAAAATATTTAAGAATTTCTTTTCATGACTATTTCGTGCTTTCCAATTATCCTTTACTATTTTTTGTCATGTCTGAGAATAGGAAAACCAATTTTACCAATGTTTTCACGTTGTTTAATTCAAACAGAGCTAATCAGTCTACGAATTAGTAATTTGTGTGTGGAGATATTGTAAATTTTAAAAATTATAGGGCGTGTTTTCAAAAAAAAATAAGGACGCGATATTGTTAATAAAAAATGCATAAAATCAACATAAAAGCACACATCTTAAATTTAAAAAGAGAAATAATGCTTTAAAAGTCAGCATGATTTTTTATAAACATAATCCAATGCTATCATTTATCTAATTGTTGTGATATTTTCATCTATATTGGTATAAAAATGGTTAAATTAATTTGTAGGCCCTATTTGAGAATTTTCAAATTAAAAGTTTGTAATTGAATCCTTTTAATACATAGAAAATTTGTAGTTGGGTTACTCATATACTTTTTCATTAGGGTTTCATTAAGTATGTTTTAGGGTTCCGTTAGAGTTTCGTTAAGTGATTCATCCACTCATTCGTCATTTGTAAGTCCCTCAACTTTTTGAAACAAATCAAAATAGAATACTAATGAGTGTCCTAAGGACATTGGTTAAGGAATCAAGAAAAAAAGTATTCATTGGGAATCGATGTATTTAATATTTGAATAAAATAAAATGCTTAGTTTCTCAATAAAAATTTATTTTTTTATGGATTATTTAATGAGTGTCCTCATTAGCAGTACCCAAAATCTAAAAAGGCCATATATTTTTAGGAAAGATCAAATAGGTCCCTATGCATGTCTTACATGAACATGGTGACTATTTTGACATATCCTTGCTTCAATAGCTCTTGTTTCTAAGAATTTTGTGTAACCAAAATTTAAAAACTACTAAGCTAAAATCTGATAATCCAAGAGAAATAAGAAACCTAGCTAGTCAGAATATTTGGATTGAAGATCCAGATTGAAAACAAATTTGTTTGGTGTTCTACCCTGGAATCATGAAGCTTGTTTAACGCAACATTTGTGCCCAATATAAGAATTGGCCAGCATCGATCCCAATGGGTTCTATTTCATTTTGCTATGGTAACCCAAGTTTGTGCAATTAATTAATGTTCAAGAGGGTGTGTGTGTGTATATAAATAAATTTAAGAGTAGGTAGATATATATACCTGAAGCAGTGCTAGCTGAGATTCCCAATACAAAGTCCTCTCTGGTGGATATTCATCGGAGTCGGTGCTGTTTTCCTCCCACCTGCAGAGGTCCTCCGGAGAGCGATGTAACTGATCTGATTGGTTGGAATAATAATAATAATAATGTTCATCCATGAACACACACACTTTCTCTTCAAGGCTGTCCATGTTATGTTAATTACACCTCCTCTCTTCTCTTCAACAACACAATATATATATATCATGCAATTGCCTTCTTTTGTTATTCTTTTGGAAAGTCAAATAATTAACGAAAGAAAGCAGCGTGAAAATGGTGTGGAAGAAGAGAAATAAAATGCTCTTCTTACAACAAAATGAGCATCACATGTTGGAGGTATATATATGGTTTGCCATGTCATATGTCGCGTGTGGAATATCAAATCAAATCAAATCATGGACCTCCGCTTAATTAGCCTACTATTATCACTCAAAATATGGAGTTGCTGGTTGTTATTAATAGATAATAAGATTTGTATTCGGTTTTCTGTTTTAGAGGTAAAATATATACAAACATGAAACTCATTAAAAGATAGTTTATATATATATATATATATATATATATATATATATATAATATAATGATGAGGAGGGATCAAGTATTTCAAGAGTAACTTTAACAGAGTTACTCGCAATCTCATCCATCCATTTATTCTAATCCAACAAAGGTCATGTAGCTTCTTTAATGAATTAATGTAGATTCATTGGATTAGAATAAATGGATGAATGAGATTGAGAGTAACTCTCTTAAAGTTACTCTTAGAATAACTTGATCTCTTCTCATATATAATATATAATATAATATATAATTAGATACAAATATAAAGCATTTTTAATTATATGATAGTAGATCAAAATTAAATTCAAATATATATGCCAAACAAAATAAAAGTTTCTGAAATTAGTATTAAGAACATTTATTATTATTGTTATTATTATTATTGTAAACTAATTTCTTGTTTTGACCAAATTGTAAACTAAAATTTAGACTATGTAGTTTCACTTGATTTAAATTTTGGTCTCTACTATTATCATACAATTCTTTATAAATTTTCAGACGTCTAAACGAGAATTCCTGTCAATAGCATTTTTTGAGTGTTACTTTTTACACCACAAATATTTTTAATATACCACAGAAATATTTTTAAAAAATTAATAACCCCAAAATACCCCCAACTATCTTCATATACCTCATAATCCATATTATGAAATACACCCCTCCCCTCTTCTTCCTCTTTCCCTCTTCTACTTCCTCACCCCACTCCCATTGAATAACTTCCCTTTCATAGGTTGATATGTTATGTTTTTTCTCTTTGGTTCAATTCCGTTCAGCTTCGGCTCCAATCACTATCTATTTTCTTTTCTTTTTAGTTTTCCCGTTTCTCTCTCTGTTCAAGTCTTTTTATTTTTTTATTTTTCTTTCTTTTTTTGTCCTTTATGTTTTCCCTTTCACTATAGTAGTTGTACAGTTGCACTTATATTAATACTCTTTTCTCTTTCTCTATGGTTCTATCTAAAATTTATGAAGCATGGATACATGAATCGAGATGGAAGCATATTCGAATAGCATGCTCATAACTGGATTTTTTTTAATTGTGTTATGTTTGCTGATATTCTAAGTTGTGTTGGTGGGTGAATTCATGCAATCACGGCTTTTCAATACAGTTATTTATTTAATTGTTTTTCATTTTTAGTATAAAGAAAGGGAAGTTATTCACTGGATGAGGTCAGGAGGGAGAAGAGGAAAGAAGAGGAAAGAGGTGTATTTTAGAATACAGATTATAAGCTATGAGGTGTATGAAAATAATTGGGGTTTATTTTGGAGATATTAAATATTTTTTAAAATTTTTGTGGTGTATTAAAAATATTTATGGTGTAAAAAGCAACCCCCATATTTTTTTTATACATGCAAATTTAGGGATCCAATCCCGGATCACATAATTAAGGGAGCTAAACCCCTTCCACTTGAAACAATTGATCTGTATATTGTTTGCTTAATTAATTGAGTTTTAGTCTCTCTATTTTAGTTTCTATATATTTTATTCTAAATTACATCTTACTATTTCAAATTATTACAATATTCGTCTCTCTTGGGATCTAAACCCAAATTAATAAAACTATAAAGATAAAAAATTTAAAAATTAACTAAACGGACCACAATTCAAATAAGATAAAATTATAGCAATTCAAAAAGCAAAACAATTTAATTTAACCACCACCTCCTCCTCATCACCCTTTATTTATTTATTTATTTATTTTATTATTATTATTATTATTATTATTATTATTATTATTATTATTATCCAATATAAGACTCATTTTGATTTTTGACCACTAGAATGACAATTTAACTATTTTTGAACTATTTGTCAAAAAAACTATTTTTGAACTATTTCTTCGCTATAAATTATTCTATTTTCTTGCTTTTTTTTTTTTTCTAACAAAATTTGGCGAAGCATATATCTTGTACTTTTGTTTTCCTTAAATAATAATGTATCATATCATCGTGTGATGGCCTTTATAGAAGTCTCTCTATCACCACAATTAACTTGTGGCGTAGGGATAGGATGTTGTCATCAACCACCAACAAATAAGGGGGTACAAAAAGAAAATATCTGTTCTACCCATCAAAACTTTAGGGACCAGGAAAAAAATCAAAGTCCACCCTTCTATATCAGATATTTTGGGAGTGATCTTCTGGAAAGTCCTCATGTTGCACTTCATAAATTTGTACCTTGATCAAAAAAAAATATTTTGGAACTGCCAAACAGAGAACACAATAATTTCTCTAGTATTTTTGAGATTTCAAACCCTTTAAAATAGAAAACTAATTTTAGCACGGTTTTCTCTTTGTTTAATTTAATCAACAAGTAGCCTTCTTAGTATAGCCTTATCAAGCTCGACAATGAAAATCTTCTATCTCATTTTCTTGTTACATTCTTTGTCCTCCATCAACGATAATTTATCATTTAATAAAATAAAATCATAGCTTATTAACACCTATCCATATCTTCAATCTTTGATTGGTGGAGGGACATCAAAATACCATTTTTTAGTACAACAAAATTTTATTCCAAGCTCAATCGCCTTTGTCACTATTGTCACATTCATACACCACCGTCCGTCCATTTATCTATTTATAAATTTGAATCACAATACCCATTTGCAGATTAAATTATAAGTTTTTGACTATACTAATCCTGATTTTTTTTTTTGAGCCTATAATATATTATTACAAGTTCAGTTTACTTAAATGATTCATGAAACGAATTCCTTTTGAATCAAGAAATTTTTGATTCATTTGAGTACGCATCAAAAAAATTTTTGAATACGTATAAAGAGCGAGAGTCAGTTTTCAACAAAATGGTTCAGTTATTAAAAAATAAAATGATTATTTATTTAGTTTTGAGAGATTGAAAAGAAAATACAGATAAAAAATGAATTAAATCTAGATACAGGTCGCATGCTTCACTAACCAAACATGATAAAAAGTTGTAGAATATTGCATTAAACAAAATCTCTAATTTTCCAAGGAAAAAAAAGGTAAAAGGTCAAGTTTAACAAATAGGAGAAGGGCCCTGTGGACATGCATGGGCCATCAAAGAAAGGCCTGATGACCCTTTGAGAGGGCCGGTGGCCATCACTTGTCCTTTCGGACTTTGTTCCTGTCCATCATTATTTCTTGACCCAATCTTTCTGTGATAATTATGGTTTTCTTATTATCGTTAGATAAACAGCTTAATTAAATGTTTATTTAATAAATGTTTATCATTTCTATCATGAGCGTTTAAATTTAATAAGCTTATTTGTGTTTAGATGTCCATTTTGAAAAACGCTTATAAATATTAAGACGTTTGAATGTATCACAACATAAATACTTATAAACACTTGTCATAATTCTTAAAAATTGAAAAATTTAATAATCAAACCATAATTAAAATTAAATTTATGAATTTAAAATTTAAAATTAACATCATATATATATATCATGAAACCACTATTAAAAAAAAAAAAAAAAAAACACCATTTACTTGTAACACTAAGAGAAAAATTGTCTAAATCATATGTTAGCAACGTCACTGTACCTGTAACATATTATTTCATAAAAAAATCTTCACCACACCACTGATGTGATTTTTAAGACCAAGTCTAATTTAATCAATTTTGTAAAGATTTTAACATTAACAACCAATTATTCATCATCAAAGCATTGATGTGATTTTTAAGGCTATGTTTGTAAAAACTAGTGGAATGACATCTTTATATGTTTTTTATATAGATATATATATATATATATATATATATATATATATATATATATATTAAAATAATTATTACTTTTAATACTTTAATTTATTTTTAAATTATTTATCATCTCAAAAAATAAATATTATTTTTTATTTTTATTATTTTTATTAAGTAAAATGAGATAATTTAAATAAAATGATATGTTGATATATTTTTATATAATCTTATTTTTTTTTACAGACAAAAATATAATCTCTATTATTTTTTATCCTACATATATATATATATATATAGATATATATATCTATATAGTTACAGAAATTAGTCCTTAAATATATATTTTGTAAGGATATTTTATTTTATCTATCAGAGAATATTTTGTTTTATTTAGAAGAAGATAAATGAGGAATTTTTTGTCAAAAAAAAAGATAACGTAGGAATTTAACTAAAATAGTGAGGATATGAGAAAAAAATAATATATTATATGCTCAAACGCTACTTCAATTAGCGTATGGAAAAACGTTATAAGCTAGTGAAAAAATGATATAAGCTAATGAAAAAAACGTTTACCAAACAGACCTACAAGCTCATCCGTTATAAGCTAACGATTTGAAATTACCAAACAGAGCTTAAGACGATTATTATAAGAGCCGAAAATTTTTAACGATATGGCAATGCATGATTTGTTGATAATGTAAAAAACTTTTACGCTATAGTGCCATAACAAATAGAGCTGTCAAAGTATGCCAATTCGGCTCACCCGGCTTGACTCATCACAGATCGACACAAAGTGAGTCGGGCTGGATTGACTCTCTTTAATAGTGAGGTGAGTTTTAGCCAACCTTACTTAACCCACCACGAGTTGGTGGGTTAAATGAGTGGGCTCGCCAAAAATTTTAAAAAATAAAAATACTATCACAAATAAAACATAGGCAAAAGGAGAATGCTAGATGGTATGAACCCAAATTCGTAAAACGGCACACAAATATAAAATAATAGTGTTAATCAGCCAACTTTTCTTGCGTTTTGTTAACTCAGTCACAATGTAAATGGATAGCTGATTTTAACTCACGTCTTTCGTAGGTGTTTGACAAGAAACCAAATTCATGATAAATAACATTGCTCTAGGAAAAAATATGTCATTAATCAGGGGGGAAATTAAGTCCAAGAATGAGTAGCCCGTGGGATTTATTTCCCAATATGCTCATGATTTCTATTCATGAAGCGGACTTCCCACCTTGTTATTTTTTTTTTTTCATTCTTAAGGGATCATTTACACTTTTTTTTGTTAATTATAAGTTTTAAGTATGTGTTTTAGGAGTTAAATTGTGTTTTACGAGTATTTCTACCGTAAGCGTCCTTGCATGTCTCTTACAGTGAGAGACCTCACTTTACCGGCTATAGTAGGTGGAAGTTACCTGCTCCTTTACCTTTCTCTCTCCTCCGCCTTCTCCCTCTCCCTCTGTCCCCCGTTGTCGTCGCCCCATCCTTTTTCTCGTCTCCTCTGCCTCCTTGATGCCAAGCCCATTCTCATCGTCGAGAAGCTGGGCAAAGCAGACCTCAAGCTTCTCAAGGACTTCGCCAACGTCTATTGGTCCTACAACCCTAACCTCGAAGAGCTTTGAACCAAGAACTCTCTCTGCGACACCCTCATCGTCCGAAGCAGCAACAAGGTCCCTCGCATGGTCTTCGATCACAAACGACACAAACGCGCTCATCGACTACTTCGGCACCAAAAAGCTCCACCCTATCACAAACGACACCGCCCACGCTGCCACCATGTTCCAAGCCACCGTCACCACCCCGAGATTCTCCGAATTCGTCAAAATTATCGTCCTTTTTCATTTGTCAACAACAGCAACGCCAACAACGAAACAAGAGAGCGAGGAGGCGCTGGCCGCAGTGATGTGCGGAGCGACTGAGAACAGAGGCGTGCTCGTGAAGGGAAGTAGCGCGGCGGAGGTCTGGGCGAAACAAAGAAAGACAATGCGCGTGACCAGAGACGGTTCAACGGAGACCGATGCAAAACAATGGTGTGGCAAAGAAGACAACCAGACCGAACAACGTGACAATGATATAGAGCGATGATGGTCGTGGTTCGGGAAGGGAAGACAACCCGTGCAATCGGTTGCCTTAGATGGATAACTGAAGGCTATAACCTTATCGTGCATCGTGAGCGACTTCCTTATGTCACGCATGGTAGAAGCCAGCGACAGTGTAAAAATGTAATTATGTCGACCAACAACGCTCACCACAATTAATGGATAACTGACTTCATTAAACATAATGTTAGAAATTGTACCCACCCTTAAAACCCAACCACCGACAGCAAGTTTTCCTACCACCATCGTCAAGTTTTTCGACAATCAACCTTTGGCTACTGACATCGATCATGTTTGGCAAGAAGAGTCCTTACCACAATATTATATAAAAAAAGTTATTTTAGGAAAATCATTAAAAATAATAAAAAAAATCAGGTGTTTTTTCAGAATAAACCCTCATTTTTGTCCTTGAAATTGTAACATTATATCACCCACGTCTCTGATATTAACGAAATTCCAAAAACATCCCCAAAATTGTCAAAAGTTAATCAATCTAGTTTCAACCTCAATCTCAATCAATTTAGTCCTGACATTATTGACAAAGGGATTAGATTGATTAATTTTTGTCAACTTCAGGGACGCTTTTAGAAATTCATTAATATCAGAAATGAAATTAATACAATGTTCCAATTCTAGAGACCAAATGGGGGATTTAATCATTTTTTCAACACCAATTGTACAAAAAACATTTCTTTAGAAATGTGGCTCATAGTCATGCACATGCACCCACTTTCATTATCCTCATTCTGTGGACATGCAATTGCAGACGCAGACCCTTTCACTCAGTCTCTCTGCCATCACTCTCTCTCTCTCCACTCAAAAGCTCCATGGCCATCAACCCTTTAGCCCTTTCATCCTCCAAAGCCTACGTTCTCCATTTCTCTGCACCTTCTCGGAAACCGCTTCTTCTCTGCCACTCAAACCACTACCACTCCTCTGCTCCCAAGTCTCTGCTCTGTCACCATTACTCTGCTCCGCGACTCAGATGCAGGGCAACCCAAATTTCCGTTGCCGAAGAGTCATCGGCGTCCGGTGACAACGGCGGAGGAGGGAATGCAAACTGGGTTCCGGTGGTACCTCTGGCGGCGCTGCCCAAAGGGGAACGGCGCGTGATCATTCAAGACGGCGAGACGATATTGCTTCTGTGGTATAAAGATCAAGTTTTTGCGATTGAGAATAGGTCCCCTGCTGAAGGCGCTTATAGTGAGGGTTTGCTCAATGCCAAGCTCACACAAGTAAGCTTCATTCTTCATTCATTCCTTTTAATCCTTTTAGCCTCAACAACATCATCTTCTTTATCTATCAACTAACTATAATAGGACATTGCATGATGTTAAATTATGCAAAATTAGTTAATTTATTCTTTGGTATGAAATGGATTGCTGAAACCAGAGAGTGGGTATGCAAGGTCTTCGTAAAATAAGTAGATTGTAGAATGCTATGCTCCCAACTGATTGATCAAACTAGATTTTTCAGTAATCCCTTTCCCCTTTTTCTCAAGGAAAGAGAAAATATTTATCAGCATCACTCATCAATGAACTTAGGAGAAAAGAAAATAAAAATAAAAATCCTTTTTGATGTAATATATTTTAAAATGATACTGCTTGTGGTTGTGATTTCAGTTCTGAAATAGATAGATGCAGACACTAGAAGGGGGGTTGAATGGTGTTTGATAAATTTAAGCGGAAATATAAACTTTTTCGCAAGCACAAAAGAAGACAGACAAGTAAGTTAAGACAGGTCAATCAGACTAGTAACTTGTCTGAAGGTTTTCACAGAAAGCCATACAAGCATGCACGAAGAAAATGTTTTGTAAAACGTTATACCCTCCTTAGTTAGAAGATAAATAAGTTAAATAAATAAACTAAAGAGTTAAGGTAAAGAGAGAGATCACACAACAGGTTTTATCTTGGTTCACCCCTTAACAAATGGGGCTACGTTCAGTCCTTGGCAACACCAAGTTTTCTCACTATAACTGAACACGTTACAAACAAGTATTGTTTGCACACCTAGCCTCTTCAGACTCTAAGACAAGTATTGTTTGCACACCTAGCTTCTTCAGGCTCTAAGACAAGTATTGTTTTCTCACTTAGCCTTTTCAGGCTCACTCAGGTTTGTTTGAGAGAAGATGTAAGTAAATTACAATTTGCAAGTCTTTCACAAGCACTCAGACGAGTGTATTAAATGTGAAGTTCTAAAAGATTGCGTAATAACTTCAAATGATTGAAGAATAAACAATGAAAGATTGAAGATATAAATGCACAGAGTAACTGCTCTTTAAATGTTGTGATCGTTCTCTCTTTGGATCTTCAAAGTCTTCTTCATTAAATAGGTTAAGGCATTAAAGTCGTTAGAGACACTTTTGAAAGCTTGGCTTTTTGCAGATCTTCATTAAATGCAAAAGAGTCGTTATCGTCAGCCATTAAAGCTTTGAGAACTTCGTTTGTTCTCTATTATCAGAATGACAGAGTCTTCTAATACACCTTTGGTCTTAGCAGGTCTTTGTACATGCTTTTTGTCCTCAGAGGGAAGTCTTTCCTTTTTTGTGTAACTTGCAGTTGTACTCAGGTAAAGTACTTTGTTGAAATTCCTTTTCAAGAGACGAGACAGCTTTCATCCATTTGCAACTTAGATGGAGTCTCGAAGAGAGTTCTATGGTCTTGAAAGTATTTCTTCAACGTTAGTCAACAGACAGGTGACTAACTTCATTAGACGGGTTGACTTTTGGTAGTACTTCAGACAGTTGAACTTCCTTAGTTCAGACGGGTGAACTTTCCTTAGTTCAAACTGGTGAGCTTTCCTTAGTTTCAGACGTGTGAACTTTCCTTAGTTCAGATGGGTGAACTTTCCTTAGTTCCAGACGGGTGACGACTTTATTAGACGAGTTGAAGGGACATCATCAACGTTGGTCAACAGACTGGTGAAGACTTCATTAGACGAGTTGACTTTTGGTAGTACTTCAGACAGGTGAATCTTTCTTTGATCAGATGGGTGATAACACACTTGTGCTATAAAACACTTAATGCTTATTATTATAAACTGCACACTGAGTAGACGAGTTAACCACCACAAACGGGTTCAATTAAATCATTGCATAAATGTTTAACTCTCATCAAAACTATGATAAATGCACACGAGACATTTTGGAGACTCAACAATCTCCCCCTTTTTTATGATGACAAAACATTTTAAATGATTTAATGAACTTTAAGAAATTTCACGAGAAGCAGATATGTATATGTATCAATAACATGATAAGACAGATTTAACGTTTATGATCAAACAAGTTTAACATTGTTCCAATATTTAAGATTATCAGACAGATAAACTTTGTTCATATTAGATAAATAATCAGTTAACAATATCAATAAACTATCATTGTCTTACTAATCTTACTACTATCTTCTCTCCCTTTTTGACATCAGCAAAAACAACAAAAAAAGGAGACAGAGGAGAGAAAAAAAAAGATACTTTTATTTAGTCATCATTGGCTATGTACAAGGTAATGTAAAAGCATTTACAAATAAGTACTAAAAAGAATAGAGAGATGGATAGGGAATTTCCTGGATAGGTGAAGAGGGATGTTCTTTATGAGATGAAGAGGATGAGGTTGAAGATGAATACTCTCCAAGGGTGGAGTTCTCTGACATCCTAAGCTTCTTGACTCGTCTAGGAGCCTCAGGCAAAATAGCTGGTTCAACAGGAGGAGCTTCTATAGCAACAGCTACAACTGTTATACCAGATCTCTTCCTTTTAGGAATAACTCCGGGACAGAAAGCAGGTGTGTCCTTGGTTTTTCCTAAAGTCTTCTTCAGCTGCTCCGCCTGAGCAGATGCATCCTCTTGACTGGAGACAGTCTCACTCAGCACAGTCTTGGAAGTTTCAACTTCAGAATCTTCCACAACAGGAGCTTTCTTCTTAGGAGACAACTTCCTCCTCTTGAAGGTGAGAATCTGAGTACTTTCTTGACAGAGGGTTTAAGGTTAGAGAAGTTTTGGAGACAGAGAGAATGTGAGGAAGATGAAACGAGAGTAAAAAGAGAGAGGGTGTTTGAAAACTTTATAGGTGAAGGATTTAAAAAAAACGGTTTAGTTTTCTAAAAGAAAAAGAAAACTGCCATGTACAAGTTTTGCCTCAGATAATAAAGTGGCATTAAAGGATAATAACCATTTGAAGAGATTATTTCAAATATGATTATGACTCATACGGTTAGACGATTAATCACAGATGGGTAATGCAGAACTCATTAGACAGGTTATTCAATAATGCGATGTATGTTCAAGTTATCTCTTATATACTTAAATCTATCCTCAGCTAATGGTTTTGTGAATATATCAGCCCGTTGATTTTCAGTTTTAACTAACTTAACATCAAATACACCTTTTTGAACATAATCTCTTATGAAGTGAAGTTTGATTTCTATGTGCTTAGCCTTAGAATATTGTATGGGGTTTCTAGTTAAGCAAATAGCACTTGAATCATCACACCAGACAAATATATTATGCTCAAATATAGAGTAATCTTCAAGTTGATGTTTTACCCATAAGAGCTGTGAGCAGCAACTTGCAGCTGAGACATATTCTGCTTCTGCAGTTGAAAGTGTAGTAGTTGTCTGCCTTTTGCTTGACCAAGAGACTAAGTTTGCTCCAATGAAGTGACATCCTCCACTGGTGCTTTTCCTTTCAATTCTATCTCCAGCGAAGTCAGCATCACAAAAACCAACTAGCCTATACTCTTGTGTTCTTAAGTACATTAAACCAAGATTAGTGGTTCCAAGCAAATATCTGAATATTATTTTAACAGTCTTAAGATGAGATTCTTTAGGATCAGATTGAAATCTAGCACAAATACAGACACTAAACTGAATATCAGGTCTGCTAGATGTTAAATAAAGAAGAGATCCAATCATACCTCTGTAGACAGTTTGGTCTACCTTTTTACCTTCCTCATCTTTGCTTAGAATAGCATTAGGTTGCATGGGAGTTTTCATGACCTTTAAGCTATCCATTTTATACTTCTTTAGAATTTCCGTGATGTACTTTTGTTGATGGATGTAGATACCATCACTCGTCTGCTTGATTTGCAGCCCAAGGAAGAACTTCAATTCTCCCATCATGCTCATTTCAAATTCTGTTTGTATCAGCTTAGAGAATCCTTTGCACAACCTTTCATTAGTAGCTCCAAAAATGATATGATCAACATATATTTGAACTACTATGAAGTTATCTTTTGAGCATTTCTTAAATAAAGTTATATCAATTTTTCCTCTTATAAAGCCATTATTCATAAGAAAAGAACTAAGTCTATTATATCATGCTCTAGGCGCTTGTTTTAAATCATATAAAGCTCTTTTAAGTTTGAATACATGATCTGGTTTTTCATTATCTTCAAAACCAGGAGGTTGTTTGACATAAGCTTCTTCAATTATTCCATTTAAAAAAGCACTTTTTACATCCATTTGAAATAAAGTGATTTGATGTTTTGCAGCATATGACATGAGTATGCGAATAGCTTCTATTCTAACTACAGGTGCAAAAGTCTCAGTATAGTCAATACCTTTTTGTTGATTGTAGCCCTGAGCTACTAACCTTGCTTTGTTTCTGACAACCTTGCCATCTTCCTCTAGCTTGTTTCTGAAAACCCATATTGTTCCTATAACAGACTTGTCTGTTGGTTTGGAGACAAGTTTCCAGACATCATTCCTCTTGAACTGATTAAGTTCTTCTTGCATGGTAAGAATCCAGCTTTCATCTTCAAAAGCTTCTTCAATATGCTTTGGTTCAATTTTAGATAAAAAAGCCATATTGCTTGACTCTCTTAAGACAGATCTGGTTCTAACACCTTCAGAAGGACTTCCAATGATAAGATCCTCAGGATGATGAACTTTAAATTTCCAGTCTCTTCTAAGATTTGAGTCATCAGGCTAATGTTGACTTGACTGTTGACTCGTCTGCTCCACTTGTCTGACAGTTTCCTCAACAGACTCAACTTCAGATAATTTTGGCCGTTGACTGTCATGTTGGGTTAGGTCAAGTCCTGCAAGATCATCTTCTAAATCTAATAGTTCCCTATCAATCTTTCAATTATCATTGAACTTTACATGAATGAATTCCTCAACAACAGAGGTTCTAGAGTTAAAGACTCTATATGCTTTAGACATTTCAGAATATCCGATGAAGATATCTTTGTTTACCTTGGAGCCAAACTTTCCAAGTTGATTCTTGGTATTTAGGATGAAGCATTCACATCCAAAAGCATGAAAGTAAGATATGTTGGGTTTTTTACCTTTCCACAGTTCATAAGGAGTCTTCTTTAAGATAGACCTTATAAGTATTCTTTTTTGCACATAACATACAGTGTTTACTGCTTTAACCCAGAAGTACTTAGGGAGATTATTTTCATTGAGCATTGACATAGCCATCTCTTGCAGAGCTCTGTTCTTTCTCTCAATCACTCCATTTTGCTGTGGAGTTCTAGGTGCAGAGAAGTTGTGAGAGATTCCATTCTCCTCACAGAACAGTCTGAATTGCTCATTTTCAAATTCTCCTCCATGATCACTTCTAAGGGTAGAAATACAGAAACCTTGCTCATTTTGTACTTTCTTACAGAATACAGAGAAGGCCTTAAAAGACTCATCCTTGTGGGTTAGAAAAAGTACCCATGTAAATCTTGAATAGTCATCAACAATGACAAATCCATATTTCCTTCCAGCTAATCTAGCAACACTAACGGGTCCAAAAAGATCCATGTGTAACAACTGAAAAGGTCTAGAGGTTGATACAAGGTTTTTAGATAAGAAACTTGATTTTACTTGTTTATCTCTCTGACATGCATCACATAAAAAATCTTTCTTAAAATTAATATCAGGCAATCCTCTCACTAGGTTATCCCTTTTTAATTTCGAAAAGTTTCATACTAGTATGTCCTAGTTTCTTATGCCATACCCATTTTTCATCCTCTTTAAACATCAGACATGTTACACTTTGATTTGAAAGTTCAGTTAGCTCAATCTTATAAAGATTTTGCTGTCTATTAGCTGAAAAGAGGGTCTTGCCACTCTTGTCTTTGACAATGCATTCATTTTTAGTGAAGGAGACATCAAATCCACTATCACATAATTGACTTATGTTAAGTAAATTGTGTCTTAGTCCTTCAACCATAAGCACATTAGAGATTAAGGGAAAAGGAGGTTTACCACCAATTGTACCAACACCAATTACTTTTCCTTTTTGGTTGCCTCCAAAGGCAACATATCCACCATTTTTAGGCTGGAGGTCGTGGAACATAGACCTTTCTCCTGTCATATGTCGCGAGCAGCCACTATCCAGGTACCAGCAGAGGAGTTTGCTTTGTCCTATTAAGGATATTTTGCAACAGAAATTATTTTATCTTTAGGTACCCATCATTTTCTGGGTCCTTTGCTGTTAGTTCTAGGAGTCTGTGAAGACCGCCTCTTCTTCTTGTGAGTACACTTGGACATAACATGTCCAGCTTTTCCACAGAAGTTACAGACGAGTTTAATCCTAACTGAAGTGGATTTAACAGATACTGTAGAGGTTCTTGTTGATACTTTATGATCCGCTTGATGATCATATCCAATGCCTTCTTTGTTAAGAGAGTGTCTTTGATATCCAAGCAGTTTTGTCAGATTGTCTCTGCCATTAACAAATCTAGCAAGATCAGAAGTGAGCTCCTTCACTTTCTGTTGAAGTTTGACAACTTTTTCAGAATGTGATGTTTCACTTGAGATCAAAGCTTCATTAGACTTTTCAGCCCTTAGTTGGCTATTCTCTTTGGCCAGCATCTCACACTCTTGAGATTTTTGTTTATGTTCACTGAGGAGTTTAACATAATCTCTCTTGAGGGATTTGAAGGCCTTAGATAAGCATTTGGATTCCTCTATCAGCTCTTCATAGGCATCATGCAATTTCTCAAATTCAGGATGTACCTCGGTTTCAGATTCTGAGTCTGCTTTGGCTATCAGACAGAGATTGTCTTCTTCCTCTGTCTCTTCTCCTTCAGAAGATGAACATTCAAGATCTTCCCATGTGACCATCATTCCTTTCTTTTTCTTTCTGAAGAGCTTCTTTTTGGGAGCTTTCTTTAAACGAGGGCACTCAGATTTGATGTGACCGAGTTTCTTGTATTCATAACAGACAATATGACTCTTGTCTGATGATGTGGATTCTTTGTTGGATTTTCTAAAGGGCTTGTCCTTTTGAAATTTCTTCTTTTTCCAGAGTTTTCTCATCTTTCTGGTCATTAGAGATGTTTCTTCATCACTATCAGAATCCTCACCTTCAAACTCATCTGCATCATTAGCAGACTCGTCTGCCTTAAATGCTTTTAAGGCTTTGGAAACCTTTAGATCAGTCTTTAGGGCAATAACTTTGCTCTTTTTGACTGACATATCTTCATTGAGCTCTTGCTCATGAACAGTGAGTGTGCCAAGAAGTTCATCCATAGTCAAGGTGGTGAGATCTTTGGCTTGAGATATAACAGTGACAAGAGGTCTACACTGCCTTGGAAGACTTCTGAGAATCTTAGCAACTTTCTCAGCATTAGTATATATTTTACCAAGAGATTTCAAATTATTTGTCATAGTTTGGAATCTTCCAATCATTTGAGCAACAGATTCACCTTCATCCATGGTAAATAATTCATATTTTCTAACAAGCATAGAAATTTTAGATTCTTTTACCTTAGCAGTTCCTTCATGTGTGACAAATAAGGAGTCCCACATTTCTTTAGCAGAATCACAAGCACATACCTTTTCAAATTTTTCTGGATTGAGAGCACAGATTATAACATATCTGGCTTTATGATTTAGATCCCATCTTGGCTTTTCTGCAGATGTCCACTGAGCTTTTGGCTTGTCTGAGCCATCATCATTTAGAGGAGTGTAAGGACCATCAGTGATGACATCCCAAAGATCAGAGTTTGTTAACAAAATGAACCAGTGGAATCTTTCTTTCCAGTAGTTGTAACTTGCACCATTGAAGAAGGGAGGTCTGGTCATGGAGCCTCCTTCAGATTGGGGGTTTCCACTTGAGCTTGCTCCAGAAGTCATTGTCTATTTATCAGGATCTTTTCTCTACACTATTAGGTGCTCAACCCAGAGGCTGAGCTCTGATACCAACTGAACTAGACAGATGCAAACACTGGAAGGGGGTTGAATGGTGTTTGACAAATTTAAGCGGAAATATAAACTTTTTCGCAAGCACAAAAGAAGACAGACAAGTAAGTTAAAACAGATCAATTAGACTAGTAACTTGTCTGAAGGTTTTCACAGAAAGCCACACAAGCATGCACGAAGAAAAGGTTTTGTAAAACGATTATACCCTCCTTAGTTAGAAGATAAATAAGTTAAATAAATAAACAAAAGAGTTAAGGTAAGGAGAGAGATCACACAGCAGGTTTTATCCTGGTTCACCCCTTAGCAAATGAGGCCACGTTCAGTCCTTGGCAGCACTAAGTTTTCTCACTATAACTGAACACATTACAGACAAGTATTGTTTGCACACCTAGCCTCTTCAGGCTCTAACCCCTAGCCTCTTTAGGCTCTAAGACAAATATTGTTTTCTCACTTAGCCTCTTCAGGCTCACTCAGGTCAGGTTTGTTTGAGAAAAGATGTAAGTAAATTACAATTTGCAAGTCTTTCACAAGCACTCAGACGAGTGTATTAAATGTGAAGTTCTAAAAGACTGCGTAATAACTTCAAATGATTGAAGAATAAACAATGAAAGATTGAAGATATAAATGCACAGAGTAATTGCTCTTTGAATGCTGTGATCGTTCTCTCTTTGGATCTTCAAAGTCTTCTTCATTAAATGGGCTTCAAGGCATTAAAGCCGTTAGAGACACTTTTGAAAGCTTGGCTTTTTGCAGATCTTCATTAAATGCAAAAGAGTCGTTCTGGTCAGCCATTAAAGCTTTGAGAACTTCATTTGTTCTCTATCATCAGAATGACAGAGTGTTCTGATACACCTTTGGTCTTAGCAGGTCTTTATACATGCTTTTTGTTCTCAGAGGGAAGTCTTTCCCGTTTTGTGTAACTTGCAGTTGTACTCAGGTAAAGTACTTTGTTGAAATTCCTTTTCAAGAGACGAGACAACTTTCATCCATTTGCAACTTAGATGGAGTCTCGAAGGGAGTTATATGGTCTTGAAAGTATTTCTTCAACGTTAGTCAACAGACAGATGACTAACTTCATTAGACGGGTTGACTTTTGGTGGTACTTCAGACAATTGTACTTCCTTAGTTCAGACGGATGAACTTTCCTTAGTTCGGACTGGTTAACTTTCCTTAGTTCCAGACGTGTGAACTTTCCTTAATTCAGACGGGTGAACTTTCCTTAATTCCAGACGGGTGAAGACTTCATTAGACGAGTTGACTTTTGGTAGTACTTCAGACAGGTGAATCTTTATTTGATCAGACGGGTGATAACACACTTGTGCTATAAAACACTTAATGCTTATTATTATAAACTGCACACTGAGTTGACGAGTTAACCACCACAAACGGGTTCAATTAAATCATTGAATAAATGTTTAACTCTCATCAAAACTATGATAAATGCATATCAGACATTTTGGAGACTCAACAAGTTCCATGGCCGGGAAACATGATGGTAAACACTAAACATGATATGAAGAGATAGTTCTTTTTGGGTATACTATACATTGTGTTATTATTGCCACAGTTTTTTTTTTTGTTGAAGTTTTTTCACTTGTAGCAATTTACAGAATTCATGTTGCAATTAGGTTGATGATTTACCTTATTTGAAAATTCAATGACAATCGAACAAGCATTAGGCAGAAAAGTCCTAAGGCCTGCAATAAATTAGAAGGGGATTTACAGAATTCAAGTGCCTTTTTGGCTGCTGAAAATCAGATTTTCAATTAAATATTCTAAGCTTAGCTTTAGGTCTATCATGCTGTATGCACTTGTAACAAACTTTTTTTACTTCTGGAATTTTTATACATCCATCCGTGCAAATTTATCTGAAAATGAGCTTATATTTTCCAATCCCATTCTTTATGCAGGATGGCTGCATAGTTTGCCCAACAACTGATAGCACATTTGATCTACGGACAGGAGACATCAAGGAATGGTATCCAAAAAATCCTGTTCTGAGAGCTCTCACACCTGCTTTGAGGAAACTCTTTGCATATCCTGTGAAAACAGATGAACAGAATATTTATATCAGCATGAGAGGAGGTCTAGAATCTGATGCTTCTGCTGAAATTGTATTTAGTGGGAAGGCTCAACCTGGTGTAACAGCAACTGATGTCAATGTTGATGAGGTAACTACAGTAGCATTCTGATTGCTTTGTTAATTCATTTTCGACCTATGAATGCAATTACATTCGGCTGTCCTTTTGACTTATTAGTTATATGACGTGGTTAGGTCAGAATGGTTGTTGATGAAGATCAACAGGGATTTGGTTTTACTAGGAAGAACGAATTAATAAACGGGAAAGCAGCTGTTATTGGTTTCCTCCTGTTGTTGGATTTTGAGCTTTTAACAGGTAAAGGCCTTTTAAAGGGAACAGGCTTTTTGGATTTCTTATATTCTGTGTCTAATTCTTTCAATTAGATATCATCTATGTCATTTCAGCTATGAAAATATTCCTTTGATCAGCAGAAAGATAATATATACTTTTTGTCATCACATTTCGTTTTTGGATACCTTGTATCTAATATTGTATATCGTGAGTATAGTTCATTGCAATCTACAACCTTTAATTCTCTGTGTTTTAATATTACTGTTTGTACACTACACCCATTTTTAAAGTTTACATTTGACAATGGCATTCCAAAATTTGGTCTTCTCCAATTTTTTTATGGCGCGTCAATTAAGATGCTCAACCACAGCATCTCATCTCACGTGATAGCTTATCATCAAGTGCTTGTTTGGTTTGCAACTCAAACTGACATTTGGAGGCAATTTCATGTTGAGCAAAAGCGAATGCGTTCGGCTACACACATTCCTGGTGGGGGAAAAAGTGTTATAGATGCGAGAAGTATGCCTATATATACTATATATATACATATACATATACATGTTCATAGTATGCCTAATTATTTTGTAGAAGTGATTCTACTTCCTGCCTGTTTGTTTTAAAGCTCAAGCCTAAAATGGGGGTAAATATTTTTTGATGAGTTTAGTGAGAAATTACAAGTGGCTTGACATTATATCTTGATTCAAAACTTGAAGACATATTCATGGATATTTTCACTTTGTCCATTTATTTAGGACATGGAATTTCTTTTACTCACACTTGAATTCCTTTCATTTTGAAATATCATTTCAAAGTGCAAATCATTTTTTTTATCGTTATCTGCTTTCCTTCCTTAGAAAATAGATAATCAAATTGTATTTCTTTTATTGATTTATTTCATAAAATAAACAGACAATAAAGCACACATTACCGTTTGGTTTTGGAGACATATGTCCATGACCAGTGATAACATAGGGGAATAACCATATAATAGTGCATGCTCAAACCCTTCTTATAATACACCCAATCTCAATTGAGACCATATTTTGTTAGGGATTCTGGAGAGAACAGAGAACTAAGAACCTTTATTAATGGAAAAGATTCAAAATACAGGTAAGAATGAAGGATAAATCCCTCTCTAGAGCCATAGCCCTTCAAAGAAACCAAGTCTCTCTTCCTTCTAGCTAATTGCTAGTGTCTCTCTTCCCGCCTTCTCCTTTCATCTAGTCTTCTTTTATTGATATTATTATTCCCATAGTTTATGCTAACCTCTTAACATAATACTAACCTCCTAACAGAATGCTCCTAATGGAATGCATATTATTCTCTCAAAACAGAATACATAGTCATGTACTAAACAGACACCAATAAAATTACTAATATCCTCTCCTTCTGGAATATATCTTCCAAATCTTTGTGTCACTTGACAGTTGGTCCACTGTTGGATCTAAACTTTTCTGTCTTGGCTAACATTCTCTAGCCCTTGAAGACCAAGCTTGTCCTCAAGGTTGAGGTATGGGAATTGGGTTTGAAGCATAAAAGCATTTTCCGAAGTTGCTTCTGCAGTTCTTCTAATGGTTTGCCTTTCCAATGAATCAACCGTTGCTCTCCTATAACACCCTATCGTGATGATGGCAGCACTTCCAATACCTCTGCAGGCTCTATGATGTCAAATTCATCAGTTTTCAACCCTGCTGGCAATTCAGCTTCAACTTTCTTAAGTTGTGATACATGAAAAATTGGATGAATCTTAGCTGCAGCAGGGAGCTTTAGTTTGTAGGCCACCAGACCATATTTTTATTCAATTTGGAATGGCCCATAGTACTTGGCTACTAGTTTTTTTATTAATGCGCTTCACCACAGATTGTTGTCAGTGGAGTCTTAATTTGACGAAAACCCATTCACCTACTAAAAACTATATTTCTCCCATTTTTCTGTTAGCGAATTTCTGCATTCGCTGTTGTGCTCGACGTATATTAAATAGAAGTTGCCTAATAGCTTCATCTCTATCCTAGAGTTGTTGTGCAACTGCTGCCACCCTTATTTCTCCTTGTATAAATTGGTGTATTACTGGGGGTTTACTCCCATAAACTACTTTGAAGGGCGATTGAGATGCTGAAGCATGGTACGCAGTATTATACTACCATTCAGCCCAATGTAGCCACTAAGACCAACTTCTAGGTTGTTCTGATGCAAAGCACTGTAGGTCAGTTTCTAAGCATCGATATTAACCACCTTAGATTGTCCATCTGTCTTTGGATGATACAAGGAACTCATTTTAATTTAGTATCATGAAGTATAAAAAACTGCTGCTAGAAGTTGCTTATTAAATTAGGGATGGCAACGGGACAGGGCGAGGGCGAGGGCGGGGTGTACTCACCCGCTTCCCATCCTCACCCCCCATTTTTCCCTGTCCCCGTCCCTATTCCCCACCATGGAGAGTTTTTCTCCCCCGTTCCCCGCGGATTCCTGCTCGGAGTTCGGGGACCTGAAAATTTAAAAAAAAAAAAAAAAAAGGTAATTAACTAAAATTCAATAAAATATAAAAACATTAAAAATCTTAAATAGTACAAACAAGATTCAATAAAATTATGACAAGGTCAAAAACTACAACATCGAGTTCAGTTCTTCTTGTTATGTCTAACATGTAAGGTCCTTATGAAAGGAATAAGAATAGAATTTAGGGTTCAAACTTTTTCAATTTAATAAAATTACTAAAATATAATTATATATATAAGTAAATCCAATTTTTGGTACATATCTAAAAGGGAGAATTACTTAATCTAAATATCCGAATAAATATTGGAATTGATCTGCTTCAGGCAGAAACTTTAAATTTGCTATTCTTGTAATCTTGTTAAAAAAGAAGAAAATAATGGTATTATTAAAATAATATCATACATATAATAAGTCATAATATCATATGAAGGAGGAATTGATGAAGCATTTGGAATTAAAGGTTGAAATGTTTTTAATATTTTATTTATTTAATAAAATAATATATATTTAAAATTAATAAAATTTATTTATATATATATATATATATATATATATATATATATATATATATATATAAAATATACACACACACACACACATATTTATAAAGATATTTTAATAATTTTTTCGGGGTCGGGAACCCCACTGGGCGGGGAGCATGTTTCCTAGCCCAGTCCCCAAAGTGTCTTCAGGGGGATTTTCTCCTTTGTCCCCAGCCCCGCGGAGAAAAAATCCCCACCCGCGGGTCCCCATTCGGGCCAGTCCCCGTGGGGACCCCATGCACGCACGGGTACAAGTTGCCATTCCTACTAGGATCCCTAACACTGATTATTCCCTTAGGTATTCCATGCAACTTGACTACTTCTTTCAAAAAAGATTCTGGCACTCCTTTTGCCGTGTAAGGATGTTTTAGCAGAATAAAATGTGCATATTTGGACGATCGGTCACTATTACCATTATCACATCATAGCCTCTGGATTTTGGCAGACCAGTTATGAATCTATTGAAATATCCTCCCAAATTGCAGCTGGTAATTCCAGTGGCTGTAATAAGCCTCGTGGGGAAGCAGCCAAGTACTTTTGTTCTTGGCAAACATCACATTCTTTTAAGAAAATTCATTACCTTCTGTTTCATTCCAAACCAAAAAATGTTCTCTGCTATTCTTCTATAAGTTCGATAAAAGCGCGAATGCCCTCCTGTTGGAGTGCTATGAAACTCCTCAAGCAATGCATGAATCCATTTGGAGGTTTTTGAGATAACCAGCCTTCTCTTAAACAACAGAACTCCGCTAATGAAAGTAAAACCAAGATGCTCCTTAGTCTTGCTGTGCAAACGAGCAATAATTGTTGATGTTTAGGATTCCGATGAGCCTCATCAATCACGGTACTTCCATCCTCCCATGTTGGATAACAGCAAAAGCTCTCCTTCCTCATTCAAATGAGACAACCCATCTGCAACCTTGTTTTCTCTACCAGCTTTATAAATCACCTCGGATCTGTTCCCGAAAAGTTTGGATATCTAATGTTGTTGATCCAGAGTTATCACATGCTGTTGCGACAGTTTAGACTTCTTTGGTCAGTAAAGACTTTGAACTTTCTACCCAAAAGATATGGTCTCCAATGTTGTATAGAAAGAACTGGTGCCGTCATCTCTTTCTCAACAAGAAATTGTCAGACTCTACACCTCTTTGCTCCTCTACCTTCCACGTATCACAAATCTCTTCCTTCGAGTTACCAAACATTGATTGTAATGAACATTGCTTTCCTTGAACATTGTCTTTCCCTTTAAATTCCATCACCTTTCCCTTGTGCATAAATTTCATAGATTTGAGGACCTCAGTCATGCTGCACTTTACCCAACGTAGCTTGCCAAGCAATGCCAAGGAGTACATCAATTCCGCCTAGACCAAAGACATAAGGATCAATGCTAATTGGGAAATCTTCTACCACTAGCTCCACCTCGCTACATGGGCAAGAGGTTTTGGCTCTAAAACCATCTTCAAGTTTAATGCCTAATCTTTTGCTTTCTGTTACTTGTAATCTCAGTACCTTAACTGCCTTATGGAAGACAAAGTTATGAGTAGCTCCACTGTCCACTAGCACCAGGACCGGTACCCTTCTAATTTTTCCTTGCAACTTCATAGTTTGAGGGTGAAAGTCCTGCCCAAATGAGATAATCGCAGCACACTGCATTCTCCTTCTTCCTCTTCATCTATGTCTGGCATAACAGAGTCCCTTCCTTCCCTCACATCCTTATCATCCAGCAACATTACCTTCAAATGTCGATTTGGGCATTGATGCCTAGGATGAAAAACTTTCCCACATTTAAAACATAGCCCATTTTGCTTTCACTCTAAATACTCTTGTTGGCAGATATCTAAAGCCCCTATCACGTGCATTGTTTCGGTTATCTCCACCTCTTCCTCCTTTGTTGCTTCCATCTCCTGCTGTTTTAGTGCATGATTGATTGACTCCAACACTCCCCTTTGGATATGACCAATCAGTTGTGCATTATTTTGACCTCCATAACTTCTGCCATAGTTATTAACTCCCCCATCCAACGACTCTTTTTCTACTCTCTTAGCCAATTGGATCATTTCCCCACGGGACCTTGGACTCAATGTATAAACTCTCCTGCGACTCTCTCTTTTGAGTCCATGCAAGGAGTATGCTCTATATTGAGAGACGGGGAGTTTGGGAACTTGAGAAACCAATGATACAGATTGTTCAATAGTTGAAAAAAAAACAAATTCTTGTGCTGATTGTTCCATTGGTTCAGTAGTTTGTATTATTGTGTGACTAATACAAACTAAAGACATGGTTCTAATCGAACATGAGTTTTTTTAAAGAAAAGATGGATCTTTTATTTTAAAAAAGTGAAAAGTGACTTTAATACATTCAAACACATAAAGTTTATCAATGCTTGCTTATTTGAGTGGTAAGGAGCTCAGCTCTCCTTAAATAATATCTTGGATTTAAGTATTGTGAATGAAAAAATTAAGCGCTAAATGAGCCTTGCCCTCTTAAATGGTTATTGGAAGAGTTTGTAAAGAGCAGCTTATGAAAATAACTTATGAAAATAAATTTTTACAAATAACTTATGAAAATAGTTTATGGACCTGTTTGGTAAAATTAGCTGTTAGCGGATAAGCTAGCTGATAGAGGATAGCTTATAGCGGATAGCGGATGAGGTAGCTGATAGCGGATAGCGAATAAGCTAGCTTATTTTCTGTGGAAGTGTTTGGTAAAACTAGCGGTTGAACTAGCTGAAAAATATAAAAAGACATAAAAGGATATCTTCATTAATGATTTTACATAAAAGAGAGAGAAGAGAATAAAGGTAGAATTAAATGTAGATAATAAGGATAAAAGTGGAAAGAAAAATGAAACGCTATAAGCTATAAGCTCAAACGCTACTTCAAGTAGCGTCTGGAAAAAACGCTAAAAGCTCGTGAAAAAACGCTATAAGCTCGTGACAGAAGTGCTTATCAAACGGGACTACTTTCTCATCCGCTATAAGCTATCCGCTATAAGCTCATAAAATTGCCTTGCCAAACAGGCTCTATGATATTTTTATAAGTTCCTTTTAGCAGAAGTTTATGAAAGTAAGTTGTTTTTAATTTATTTGGTAAAAAGCTTATTGAATAAATATTTAATTAAGTTGTTTATTCAAACGCGTCTTATTTCCGTCTTGACTTGGATTAATCGGAGTTCAAAATAATTTTTGAATATCGAGAATCGTAGACAAAAAAAAAATCAAAGATTAGAGATTTTTCTTGAAGCACGGAATAATTTCTCCATGTCGACTTAAGATTTGGCTGGTGTCCTTTTTTTTTCTGTAGTGTAGCAAAGCCCCTCTTTGGTAAAGAAATAAAAACCATTAAGAAAAATAGTTTACTTCGTTTTGATTATTTATTCTGAGCTACGAATAACCAATCAAGTGAATATTTGGTTCCCATGAGTTCGGCTGTATTTTGTGCTTTTTAATGAATTTAAAACAGAACCACCATCGATTAATAATAAAGTTTTACTTATAACAATAAAACATATATTTTGAGTGTTTTAGCTGTTGTATTGTTTTCTTTTCGAAATTTACCTTATCATTTCAGAATAAAATGGATTTGTTGGTGTTTCACATTGAATAGTGATATGGCCTGAATAATATTTATAAGTGGGGGACAATTCTCATTTCATGAGTTAGCTTTTGGAATTAAGTTAAGTTCAAACCCAAATTTTAAAATGGTATCAGAGTTTTATCTGAGATCCATTGGATTATCCGTAGATGTTCAATCCTATAAACTTTATCACGTTTCAGATGTCCAATCCTGAACGTGAGGGAATGTGTAAAAATCTCATATTAAATAATAATATGACATGAATGATATTTATAAACGAGTGATAATTCCTATCCCATAAACTAATTTTTGGAATAGAGTTAGAAGGGGACTCAAATTGTAGGATAGTAACATTTAGCAGTGACAGGATAATAGTAAGGTCACAGGAAGGAGTGTCAACTTATGTTCATGTTCACGGTGTAGTACACGATGTGCTTTAGATATTTATGATTAGATGTGGCTCTCTTCAAAGTTTGAAGGCCATGTTGAACTCGTCAACCATTCTCTTTTAGACAAGTTGGCCACGAGTACTGACAGTGAGCATGGCTCTGAAAAGGTGTGGAAGATTATAGTGGTAAAGTATCCTTTGCTTACTTTTTAACGATTTTGAATAAATTGGCTACATCATGAAAAAACGATCTAAAGGAGACACATGATGTGACACTCCACTTGCTATGTTATCATTTATCAGAGACTACGTGCGTATTTGATAAAGATTAATTTTTTTTTATTTTAGTTATTTTTTTTTTGTTAAAAAATTATTTCATATATAATTTATTATGTTTTATTATTAACTTAAATTTATAAAAAATAATTTTTTGGACAATTGTTTTATGTCATCTAATTTGTTTTATCTTAAGATTGTTGTGATTTGATTATTTTTCATTCTCAAAATTTTCTTTTCTATTTATTCATACAAAATCAATTTTCAAACAAATATTATTAAATTATGTAAATAATTTCATAGATTTTTTCATAATTTACTATGTAAAAATAATTTTTGCACCATCCAAACGAAATAGATTATCTTAAAATCTCTTTTCAGCAAACATACCCAAACAAAAACAGATTCTGTTTATAATCGATTATCACAATAATGGATTGTCATAATAATCTATTTTTTCCGGTTTTCCTAAACATACTCTAAGTGCTTGTTTGGGAACGCTTGATTTTTCTCATTTCAGCTGTTTTTTGGCTAAAAAGCTGTTTCATATATAATCTATCATGTTTGGCAATTAGCTTAAATTTATAAAAAAGCTTTTTTTGGGGGAAAAAAGCTGTTTTATGTCACCTAATTTGTTTTAGCTTAAGATTGTTATGATTTGATTATTTCTTATTCTCAAAACTCTCTTCCCTATTTACCCCTACAAAACTAACTTTCAAATAAATATTATTAAATTATACAAATAACT
The DNA here is from genome assembly GCA_039655645.1 of Ammopiptanthus mongolicus. Taxonomy (NCBI): domain Eukaryota; kingdom Viridiplantae; phylum Streptophyta; class Magnoliopsida; order Fabales; family Fabaceae; genus Ammopiptanthus; species Ammopiptanthus mongolicus. Next base: position 106,261,195 of record CM077343.1, on the reverse strand, counting down.
TCATACCCTTTTTCGTAATTTACTATGTAAAAAACAATTTTTTTAGACCATCCAAACGAAAAAGATTATCTTGAAATCGCTTTTCAGCAAACAGACCCAAACAAAAATAGATTCTGATTATAATCGATTATCACAATAATCGATTATTCATAAATCGATTATCAGCATAATCTTTTTTTTCCAGCTTTCCCAAACACACCCTAAGTAGCAATTGTGATTAAAAAAAAAGATTTTAACTTTTGTGGGCTTCAAACCAAACAATTTGTTTTTTGTAGGAAATAATTCCAAACATAATTAGTTTTATAGGGATTAAAAGCTTATTTAAACTTCTTATTATTATTATTATTATTATTATTATTATTATGTTGAGTTGGTTTTGTAGTTTCTATTATTTTTTTTGGTTCGGAGCCCACCATATAATTAGGGTTTTTGGCTCCCCAATAGGTCCACAAGGGTGTCCCTATAGCTTTGACCTTTTGGACCGGCTATGAGACTAATCCCGGTTCTGCAGCGATGGACGTCTAATTTTTTACACATGGGGTTGGACAAGAATCGAACTTGCATCATTTTCCTTATGGGAGAATCACGTTACCAACTCTTCCAAAATTTTTAATGAGTGGCTTTATGTGCAACCATTAATTTCTTTACAATGAAAGCAAACATGGATGTTGACATGTTTGCCAGGGGTGGAAATATGCTTGGTCGAGTTAGATTCTGATAGGTTTGAGCCTAGCCTTTGTTCCAGTCTTAAGGCCTGAGCATGACCTATTAGCCTGATATAGATCAATTTTTAAGGTCTGACTTAGCCTAGAAGCCTATTTAAAAGCCTAATTTTCAACAAGACCTTTAAATATGCCTCCACCTATAAATATATTATAGATCTTCACTTGTAAATAGTTTTGTAAGCCTCTAATGATAAAGAGGTTGGTAGGCATATACTAATAAATAGGCCGTTAGGCCTTCACAATCAAATGTGCAAGAAAACCTCTACATTTAATATATATTATATATATGTGTTAAATAGGTCGGTCGCATAGGTCTAATAGGTTTTTTTTAAAACCTTAGTCTGACCTTTTTAATTATATAGGCTTTTTAAATTTTACCTTTTTATTAAACAGGTTAGATCAGTCTAGACCTTAAATAAATTAGATCATAGATCCCTGACAAACGATCTGATCTACTGTGACCCCTATTGTTTGCCTATTGAATATATTTGACCGAGTTTACCTCATGTATGATGTAAGACATGAATTTGCTTGATAGTTGATATGATGCGGATATACATACATGGCCCCAAGTTAGGTTTTCGATCCTCAATTGTCTATGAACTGCCTAAAAAATCAGGCAATTTTGCTTACGTGCATTTCAAATTGACTGTTCCATTAAGAAATATTTATAAAGGAGCTCTGTTTTGATTTATAAAAATTTTTGCATAGTCACTTTTAAAACTATGGATGACACGTAGTAGTACAATAAACCACATGACAGAAATTATAACTTATTTTTGTATGCTTTAGCTTGTTTTTATTAAATATTGTCAAAAGTAAAATATTATTGGGATATAAAGTTAACGTTATAGTCAGCGCGTGCTTTTTTGATACAAGAATTCCGGACAATCTGTATATTAGGGTGATTTTTTTAGAGCTAATAGAGGCATTACCAAAAATAACAAAACAAAGAGTGTAAGGAAAGTGTAGAACACGGTATATTATTATTTTCCACATATTTCAATTTTACTTCTGTCATATAAAATACAGTTGTGTTGCCATAAGTGGTAAAGAACAAGGTATAGTGACATGGAAATTTAGTTTTATAATTATAACGTCATTGGTGACACAACATGTCATGATATCTTTGTTCACTTGCGACTCATCTCACCCACTTATCTGCTATCTATCTGGTAGTGGCCACCGGCCACGATTTGATCTGATGGATGTGGTGTGACTTCAGCCCCCGGGACTTCTTCATAATTATAAACGTGCGTATCTGGAATTTCCTCTTCACCTTTTGACCACAACACTATTCACAACTCATAAAAACAAAATACCAGTAATGTATTTTTTTATTAGTGTTTTATTTTGTTATATTATTAGTATACATTTCTTTTATATCCTTAATTAATTATAAATTATCAAATATATATATATATATATATATATATATATATATATATATTTTTAAGATAATTATGATAAAATTTAAATATTTTTAGTGATGTAATAATTTATAATTGGTTGACGGTATAAATTTTTTTTTATATTGTCAATAGATTATAATTAAATCTATTTTATTATTAGACACATTTATGAGAGATTTATTAAATAAAAAAATCTTTATGTAATTAGTAGATTTTATATAAAATTTATTTAATAGCAAAAAAAGCATTAAAGAGAATATTAAAAAAATGTTACTAACATTTTTCTAATACAAAAACTAGCATAAGATTTCAATTTTCAATTTACTTGGACATGGCATGCTAATTATTTCATTTGTTTTAGATTTTGACTCCTCTAAAAAAATATGATGGATAAAAATGTGTTTAAATGACTTCAAAATTAATTTTAGTGGAATAAAAATATTTTTTTATCTAACTACCTTGATCAATGATACTCATGTCACTTTTTGTTAAAAGAGGGGAAGGAAAATACTCAGGTTCTTTTTAATAATTTTAATTCTATAAATGATTTTACTTTATTTGATCCAAGTAAAAAACAATTTTTCTAAATTCGCTATTAAAATATTATTATAAAACACAAATAAATTTTTGTAACATAAAATTTTTCAAAATCAATTCTATATCAAAATCTATCTGTCTGTCATCGGTTGGTGTGCATTCGACCTATTCGGTTAGCCATTAGGTTTTGATTAATACATAATTTTTATTATTTAATTATAGTTAATTATATTTTACTTTTATATATTTATACTTTAATTATATTATCTTAATATATGTAAAAAAAATGCTAAACAACCATTTTATAATTGGCAAAAAAAATCCATTTTTCTTACCTGTTATAACTCCAACTTGCAGGACTTTTTCGGTTCATGGATGCCAACCAGAAACTTTACATATTTAATTGGACTCTGTATCCCGAACGGACCTAAACCCTTTATTTAGTTTGACCTTTGAAAATTTTGACCTTGGCTCTTTGGTCAACCTCATTCTCATTGGTTTGGCTTGTTCAGTCTTCGAAAATCTTCAACACCTTTATAAACTCTCCCTCCACACCCTCCCTCTCTCTCTCACTATGCTCTTAAGATGAGTTGGAGTAGCGGAACAAACACAGTCGACGTTGGAGAGAACAAGAAGTTGAAGGGAGTTCGGCGTCGAAAATGGGGCAAGTGGGTATCGGAGATTCGTGTTCCCGGCACTCAAGAACGCCTCTGGTTAGGGACGTATGCGACGGCGGAGGCTGCAGCGGTGGCTCACGACGTTGCTGTTTACTGTCTGAGAAGGCCTTCTTCATTGGACAAACTCAACTTCCCTGAGACCTTGTCTTCTTACGGTGTCCACCAATACCATACGCATCACATGTCGCCCAACTCTGTTCAGAAGGTGGCTTCCGATGTTGCCATGGATGTTGATGCGCGCAACATTAATTATGATGAGAAGCAGAAGAACAAAAGTGATGATGACCAAAGTCACAGACACAACTACGGTAGTGATTTGTTTTGGTGGGAACTAGGTTTGGGTACTGATCATGGGACTTCGCAAGGAAGTGAACATTGTAGACAAGGGGGGGAGGAGGCGCCCTTGAGCATTTCAGTAGAAGATTATCTTTAGACGCGTATCAGATTTTTAAACTTTTTGGTATAGTAGTTGCAGATACGTACTTACGCTTTCTATACTCATAAATGCCCTCAAGGTATGTTTTTAATATATACTCTGTTCGAGCATCTCCAATGCAGTAACCATCTTTGAGTTCTTAACTCTCTCCAAGTGGGTCCAAAGATGCCACATAAGATTTAAGAAACCTCTATTATTTTTTGCTCCAATGCAAGAACCATCTTTGAGTTCTTAATTTATTTTAGTGGGTCCCACATGAATCCCATATCTTTATATTTATATTTAAAATTAATAATATTTGAAATTAAAATGTTAATTTATATATATTTTAAATTTAATTTAACTTATTTTTGTCCCATGACCCATTCAACCTGATTCCCCATTTCCCTTTCTTTTTTTCTTTCTCTTTCTCTTTCTCTCAATCTCAATCTCGTTCCTCCATAAGCTTCCCCTACTCTCAATCTCTCAACACCCTTTCCCCTATTCCCTTTCTCCTTGACATGGCAACGGGGCGGGGGCGGGTTTTGCCTTTCCCATCCCCGCCCTCGAATAAATACCCGAAACCCGCACCAGCACCAAATCCCCGTTGGGGGTGAAAAAATACCCCCATCCCCGTCCCCGTTAGGGTTCGGGTTTCCCCGCCCCGCCCCCGCCCCCGCATCAGGAGCTACAAATCCATAATTTCCAAAAAAAAAAAAACTGAATCTCCACCAACTAATCAGGGTCGCAGTGCTGGTTTGTGCGGCGCTGGTGGGTCGCGGTGGTGGGTAGATCGGAGCTGGTGGTTCGCGATGGTGGCTCGTGATGGGTGGCTCGCGATGGTGGGTAGATCGGCGCCGCGCTGGTGGGTCGCGATTGTGGGTAGATCGACGCTGGTGGGTCGCGATGGTGGGCTGGTGGGTGGTGATGGTGGCTCGCGATGGGTGGCTCGCCTCTCCTTCTCGTCATACTGTCGCAGTGGTCAGTCTCCTCCTCGTGTGAGTCGCGTTCTCGCCGAGGTGATGGCCGGAGGTTGAGCTGCTGCTGGAAGGAGAGTGGAGAGGGGGAGAAGTGCCGCTGCTGGAAGGATGGGGAGAAGTGCCGCTGCTGGACCTGGAAGGAGAGTGAAGAGGGCTGAAAGCAAATGAGCCTCTGATTGAAATGGTGTCTAACTTCAAACCCTAAGTTACAATTAAGGGCATTTTAGTAATTTCATAATAGCGGGGCGGGTTCGGGTGCGGGTTCGGGGTGGGTATCAGTATCCCCATCCCCGTCCCCGCCCCCGTCTATGAAAAGCGGGGAAAACCCGAACCCGAACCCGAACCCGAAAAGATCGATTTTTCCCCATTCCGAACGGGGCGGGTTTGGGCGGGTACCCACGGGTTCGGATATTGTTGCCATGCCTACTTTCTCCCTCAATCTCTCAAGCCCTAGAAAGCCTCTTGTTCTCTCTGTTTTTCTCCCTCGATCTCTCAAGCTTCCCATTCCGATCTTCCTTTCTCCTTCGTTCCCTCGGTCTCTCAAACTCTCCAACTCCCATGGGTGCAAGGAAGCCAGTGGGAGGCCATGCAAACGTAGTGGAGGCCAGGGGGAAGGTTTTTTTTTTTCTGATGGGGTTTCTGACCCAACAATGCGGTGGTTCCGGCGAGACGGCCGCGATGTCAGCGACTGTGCTGACCCATAACAATTTGATTTCTGGGTTTTTGATTTCTGGGTATTCGAAGTTGTCATTTTAACTATTTATGATTTCTGTTGCAGATTTCGATTTTTGATTATGGAACTTGATAATTATTAATTGCTGTTATTCTCCCTCTTTATTCTATTATGATTTGTTGTTGAGAATAATATTGTTTTTAAATTGGAAGGACTCGTACCTTGTATAAGGAACTCGTGCCTTATATAAGGAACGGTCCTTAACAAGAAACTCCATGTAGATATGCTCCAACGCAGTTCTTGGTAAGGAACGAGTTCTTAACACTTAAGAACCGTTTAAGGACTAGCGCTGGAGATGCTCTTATGAGGTGAATTTATGTAGGTAGGACCCATTATATCACATATGAATTCCACATGAAATCCATTCAATAATAAATTATGTGTTAAAGAGTGTGATAGCAATATTCCTCTCCAATGTATCCTATATGACCATCCTATCGGTTATTTCAAATAATTAGTTAAATGGGTATTTTGACACTTCCACACCATTTGAATTTGCACATTCTTAATTCCATCGAAATAAAGAGCGGAAATGAAGATGATCTCAATCCATACCAATGGGTCCACCGGGATATCTCCACAGCTTATACCCCTTTGGACCGGCTATGAGACTAATCCCCGATTCAGTAGCAACGAACATTCTATTTTTTACGTATGGGATTGGATTGTCTCCCAACTACACAATTTCAGGAATCGAACTTGCGTCCTTTTTTTAGAAGGGAGTCACATTACCAACTCTTCCAACACCAACTTGATTATTATGAATCAATTCTAATTTTGAGAGAATTTAAATTGAAATTGAAATTCTAAAAAAAGTTAAATATGAAAGTTCGAAATAAGCTCGTATAATTGTGAAATCAGTACCTTGTCCGGCCAGTAGAATAGCTAAAATCTACATTGATGTTTGGGTAAGACTATTTCTTACCTAAACAGCTGTTTTTCATGATAAAAGCTGTTTTTTAATAGAAGCTGGTATGTTTGGATAAACTGATTAAATTTTAAAACAGTTGTTTTTATGAGAAAAAAGCTGTTTTTAAATAAGCTAGAAGTTTGAGGCTTATTTTAAAAGCTATTAGATTATTTTGAAATCAATATCATTCTTCCAATTTCACCCCTACAAAACTAACTACCAAACAAATATTAATAAATTATGTAAATAACTTCATACCTTTTTTAGTAATTAACTATATATAAGTGATTTTTTTACACAACCCAAACGAAGTAGATTATCTTATAATTGTTTTTCAGCAAACACATTCAAACATAAAACCGATTCTATTATAATCGATTATAACAATAATCGATTATCTATATAATCGATTATTAAAATAATCAAATTTTCGCAACTGATCCAAACACACACTAATTAATTAATTATGGACTCATAACAAGGCAATGTTACGGACGTAAATCTTTTGCAAGTGGGCAAGCCAACCATTAAAACAGGGGCCGCGCTAGGTACATTCAATAAGGAGATAAGGAGCCTATAACCTCCCAATTTTCGTAAAATTGATTAACAGTTTACATTTTTTAATTCATTTTTGTTTTCTTAAAGATGTTCACCCCCATAAAATAAGGATTAGACTCCTCTAAAATGAATAAATAAGATTGTATTCATTCTTGATTAGTTAAAATATATTAAAATCTTAACTCATTTTAACTAATTAAAGGTAAATATACTCTTATTTTTTTCACTTTACAATTAAGCTCATTTAGAGGTGTTTTATCCACAAAATAATTATCTTAGGGTCTAGCTCCACCTTGCAGATAATCTGATCGACCTAGTTTCATACAGCTGTGGATGTTAATAAATGCTAGATATCGAAACCTAATATACGTAATTTTTAAATCCATACTAGATTTTGCACCTATGCGATGCATGGATGTATTATGTGTTTACACAATTTTGTTTGGATTGTTAGTTTTAATTGATAGAAAATAACAAATTTAAAGTGTGATTTGGGTTTGGGACTTTTTAATTTGAAAACATTGATATAATTTAAAGTTTAAAAATTTTATATGGTGGCTACTCTTCAAGCGTTTAAGTATGGATTTTGTCGATAAACAATCACTGGCATCAAACTGCGGCAAAAAGATAATCTAATAATTGCAGTATTTATTTTAAAACCTGTTGATCTGACATTTAAATTAGTGACAAACAGGGCTAGAGTACAGATCCTTATATTATAGTGGAATTCAAACCAAGCAAACTCAATGACACAACACTTTGGGTGAAAAAAAATAGTGAAACAAACAATATTTGATATACATACAACTTCACACCTCTAATAATGTTTTCTTGTGTACTACCTGTTTGTGCTAAGTCTTCATTTGACTTTGACTTCGATGCTCTAACAGCAGCTTTCCACCATAAGATTAAAAAGTTATATGCTTAAGGCAGATGTGGGAATCAGAATCAAGCTTGCATTGCTATGCCTCACTTAGTCTTATAGGACACCAAAATACAGCAACAATAACCACCAAGGACTTACTCATAAACCTATTATTAAAGAATAAAGGGTGTTTGAAAAAAAATAGTCCATATAGAAGCACAATAAGGATCAATAGCTTGAGATTCACCAAGTCAAAATGATCCAGTCAATAGGAATGCTCATACAATCCAAACAGTCCATATTGCTTTTTTCAGATCCATTTCTTTTCACTACTTTTGCAGAACCAATGAATCCAGTCAATGTGATATAATGTAAATGATCCAAATCTTACATCAAGTCCGAAATTTTGTTTGGTTTTATTGATAGCCAGAAACAGGTTTCATAGCAAAAAAATGAGAGGAAAAAATCAAGAATCACACAACGCAGAGTAAAGAAGTACCTATGATGCAGGGGATGAAGAATAAGTAGTCTTTCTTGTATAATCTTTGTAATGATCCCTTGATCAACCTCAGGATATCTCTAAAATAGAATGAAGTGAAAAAAAATCAGAAAAAGAGAAAAAAGAAAAAACAATCACCTTAGTCTTTTTATCATCCTTTTCAAACTCCATCATAGAATCAACACCAATAAAAAAAAACCCACAACCTCAGACTCTGGTTTCTCCATGTGTATTTGGGATGAAGAATAAGTAGTCTTTCTTGTATAATCTTTGTAATGATCCCTTGATCTACCCCAGGATATCTCTAAAATAGAATGAAGTGAAAAAAAATCAGAAAAAGAGAAAAAAGAAAAAACAATCACCTTAGTCTTTTTATCATCCTTTTCAAACTCCATCATAGAATCAACACCAATAAAAAAAAACCCACAACCTCAGACTCTGGTTTCTCCATGTGTATTCAAAAGTGTGTTGTTTCAAAATACCTCAATACATAAGGATCTTCTACACTAAGAGGAAATCTACATTATTGAATTATTATACACAAAGAATGATAGCATAGCATACATAAGCATGAAAAATATTTCTAATGAAGAAAATTCAAATTATAGACAGATTCAACAATTACCTCAGGTCTATCATGGTCAACGTGTGCAAGCTCGGTATGACAGTACCACTTGAGTTAAAGTTTTTGAGTAAACATATATAATTTTATTATTTTACATGTGCAAGCTCATCCTATTGATTTGTACAGTACTCGCAAAGTTTGTAAATTCATCTGCTACTAATGTGTGTGTATATATATTTTAGAACTTCTGAATTCTTTATTGTTATTAGAGTAGCACCCAAATCTTTAGTGCTGATGTTACTGTAGCTTGTGCCAACATGATAATTAAAAGAAAATACCAAGCGAAGAAAACGAAGGGACAAAGGCATGCGTTGGGAAGGTGAAATACTCAACACGCCGCAGTGCCTCCAAAGAGTTTTTTCGATAAATATGAGAAGAAAGCCTCCAAAGAGTTGAAAAAGCAATTACACAACAAATTTAATTTAAGAAAACAAAATTAAAAATCAAAAGTGAAGTTACTATATTGCCCCAGCCACTACCTTCCTTTTATATATAAAGATATGCTATTGAATCCATCTCTTTTTTGTGTATAACAAGGGGTCTAAACCCAAACAAAAAACACTACATAAAATAATATGGTGGGGTATGGAAGTGCCAGAACAATCACTAAGGATAATCAACGCTTAATCAGGAGGATGTGAAAACAGCTCTTCTAATCCGTAATCCTTCCCCAGCTTACTTTACTTACATAAGTATATTACATGTTTCCCCGATCATATATATTAGAATGAAATGAACAAGAGAAAACAGAATTGATGTAACTGTTAAGAGTCTCACATTTGATAGTGATATGGTCTGAATAGTGCTTATAAGTGGGGAGCAACCCTCATACTATGAGTTAGCTTTTAGGATCGAGTTAGATCCAAACCCAAATTCTAAGATGGTATCAGAGCCTATCCGAGATCCGTTGGACCACCTGCAGATGTCCAGTCCTGCAAACTTCATGCTCTAGATGTCCAGTCCTGGGCGTGAGGGGGGTGTTGAAGTCCCACATTAGATACTGATATGACTTGAATAACGCTTATAAGTGGGGGACAACCCATGTCACTCTCAAGTTCCTATTCAAATGAGGCTGAAAGAAGGAATGCAAAATACATACACTTCGTTTTACCAGTTAACGAGAGCTATTATTGTCATCAAAAGTCATCTGTCACCTCCCTCCATCAAGTTCACTACCTCCCCCTCTCTGACTGGCATCAGGCTACCAAAGTATTCCGGAGCAAGAAAAGCTCCAAAAATACTTGTTATCCTTTGAAGCAGCGACCAAGAAAAATCCATGCATCTCAATTTACTAATCACAGAGACCTATCATTGTAATAAATAATTCCATTCTTGAATGTAATCACAATCTCCACCAACGTCTGAATGTAGTGCTTAAGCACCTTAATAAAATAGAATGACAGTTTGTTTATAAGCTGATTTCACAGAACTATTCTATTCATGCAAATAGACAAACTTACATACAAATGAAAATTAAAACATGAAAGCACGTAACAATTTAAACATATTGCATTCAATATAGAGATATACATTATAACCGGCTAGTGTTCTTCTTAGACAAGCTTCCCATGGCCTTTGCCTTCTCCCTGAGAACATATTTCTGTGTCTTGCCAGTTGATGTCTTTGGCAGATCAGCAAACACCACAGTTCTAGGAGCCATATAACGAGGCAAACGATTCCGACAAAATTGTATTATCTCCTCTGCCGTAGCACTGTACCCTTCCTTCAGCTTCACAAATGCACAAGGTGTCTCTCCCCAATAATCATCAGGTCTCCCAACAACAGCAGCCTCAAGAACTGCTGGATGACTAAAAATCACACCTTCCAACTCAATTGAGCTGATATTTTCTCCCCCGGAGATGATAATGTCCTTAGAGCGGTCCTTAAGTTCTATGTAACCATCAGGATGCTTTACTGCCAAGTCTCCACTCCGCAACCATCCACCTTTAAATGCATCTTGTGTAGCTTTCAAATCCTTTAGATATCCATTCATCACAGTGTTGCCCCTAAACATAACCTCACCTATGGTTTTTGCATCAGCTGGTACACTCTTCATTGTGACAGGATCTTTTATATCAACCCCATCCAGTCCAAGATGGTACACTCCTTGACGGGCCTTGATTTTTGCTTGTGCATCACGAGGCAGGCTGTCCCATTCTGGTTTCCAAGTGCAAATTGTCGCTGGACCATAAGTTTCTGTCAAACCATATGAATGAATCACATTAAATCCTAGTTCTTCCATCCTAAAAAGCACTTCCTGCGGTGGTGGAGCAGCACCTGTCATCACTGCTACCTTTCCTGAAAGTGGCTTCCTAACTTCAAGGGGTGAATTTATTATCATGTTTAAAACTGTTGGTGCACCCCCCATGTGAGTTACCTTGTGCTGAAAAATATTGTCAAATATTCCTTTAGCAGTTACACTTCTTTGGCAGACATTTGTGCCACCTTGAGCAGCAATAGCCCAAGGAAGGCACCATCCATTGCAATGAAACATCGGAACGCACCATAAATATACTGGCATAGACCTCATCTCATTAAGAAGAACTGCAGCCAAAGCATTAAGATAAGCACCTCTATGACTATAGATTACACCTTTGGGGCTTGATGTAGTTCCAGAAGTGTAATTGAGTGAGATTGGATCCCATTCATCCTTTGGCCTTCTCACCTCAAATTCAAGTTTTCCTTCAGCTATAAGATTCTCATATATCATCAAGGTTCCAGGAGAGGATGAATTCTTACCAGTGTCCGGTGATGGCTGACCACACTCCAAAATCAAGACCAATCGGGGGAGATTGGTTGTTGTTTTTGATAGGATTTGAAGTGCTCCTTGAGCAATATCAAGTAATTGATAATCTACGAAAAGGATTTTGGCTTCAGAATGTTTTAATAACAATGAAACCATTGCGGAATCATGACGAGTATTAAGAGTGCAGAGAACAGCCCCTGACATTGGAACACCAAAATGTAGCTCATACATAGCTGGAATATTAGGGGCCAGTACAGCAACCTGGTCAAGTAAGCACAAATAATAATAATAATAATAATACTTATCAAGCAGTGACTATGTTCCATTCCATTTTTCCAACCAAATGAGAGTAGAAGGAGGATGTATATGAAATTAAGCTAATCTATGAGTAGAAGGAAGATGTTTAGAGTATGGAATACATAGTTGAATTAAAGGAAGATGGATATGAATGAGGAAGTAAGTAAGAAAGTAACTAACCACATGTCCGGGAGAAACACCGAGTTGAACTAAGGAGGAAGCAAGTTTGGTGCAGCGTTGATGGGTCTGAGTCCATGTATAGGTGACGTCACCGGAGATAAGAGAAAGTCTGTCAGCGTAAACAATAGCAGAGCGCTCCAAGAAGCTGATCGGACTCAGAGGAACGTAATTGGCACCGCACCGGATACGACCCTCCATCTCCATTCATTAATTTCCACCTCTTCGATCAATTGCTTTTCGGATTCAGATTTAATCAATCAATCATTTACTCTATCTAAACTATCTAATATTATACTAGCATTTAATAAGTTAATCTCGTAATGAAAGGAAAGGAGGGTAGAGCGTGCGTGCCATCCTGATCGTGTAATTTTGATCTTTTGGATTTTAATTACGTCAATTGGGTCCTTTAAGTATTACGATTGTGCAATTTTGATCCCTCAAGTTTCAATTGTACCAATTGGGTCTCCCACGTATCATGATTGTGCAATTTTGGTCCATGGATTATCATGATTATGCAATTTTTAACGTCAGTAGCCAACATAGGACACGTGTGAATGATTTGACACTTAGTGAAGTCAACTTGACAGTTTATGGGACATTCTTATGAGACATCATTGACATCTCATAGAATTTAAAAATCAAATGCACATCATTAAGTGTCACATAAGAATGACATGTAAGCTGCCAAACTAATCTCATTAAGTGCCAAATCAGTCGCACATGTGCTTCGTAATCTATTGATGTTAAAAGTTGCACAATCATGATCCTTGAAGGACCAAAATTGCACGATCATGATACTTGGGGACCAAAATTGCACAATCATGATATTTGGGAACCCAATTGGCGCAATTAAAACTTGAGGGACCAAAATTGTACAATCGTGATACTTAGAGGACCCAATTGGCACAATTAAAATCCGAAGGACCAAAATTACACAATCGTGATATCTGAGAGATCAAAAATGCAATTAAGCCAAGATAATAATCATAATCATGTGATAACAAATGATAACCAACAATACAGTCATCGATACGTGTTCAAATTTCCGTGGGCCTATCCACGACCCATCTGAGGCCATTTGAGCTTTCCTTTTCTTTTTTTTTTTTTTTTTGGATAGAATTTAAGCTTTCCTTTAATAGATGGAATATATGGATGGATGGATGGAATTGTGTCCGTATAGAGACAATATAAAACACAATCAACAATTATGTCACATCACTGACCAGATCGCTCCAAGAAGCTGACGCTGGTGACAGGAACTTTGTTCCATACTTCAAATACAGCACCACGCAACGAAGTGTTCCACAATACATACATACATATATAAAGCAACACCAATGTTTTTTGGTATTCAAGAAAAATAATATTATTTATACACTAAAATTTGACAACTTACGACATCTGATTAAGATTCAAAATCATGATTAATAAGATTCGATACTTCGATAAGAATAACTCGTTAACCGGTCATTGAATTTCATTAACCAAGATTTTGTATATATCATTAACCAAGTTGTAATGTAATGAGTTATTTATCTATTACAAATCTACCCATTACTAAATCGAACATTCTATTAATCACAATTTGAAACCCCATTAACTAAGTCTCTCGCAGGTTGTCAAAAATTTTATATACAAAAAAAAAACATTTTTGTTTACATAATCATCTACCCTCCCTCCCCTACTTTCAGGGGTATTAGGTGTTGTAATATAACAAAACTTTAGAGGAGATGAATGTAATTTTTCTGGCAATAATAGTTCTCCCGTTTAACAAGCAACCAATATGTGGGATTTCCTTGGTGGTAGTTTCAGCCCCCCTGTCAAAATTATTAAGTTCTCCGCAGAGGTAGTTTGATTTCAGCGATCTTATTTCTCAATTGAGTTTAGGACCAACCAATGGAAGATTATCGTTTATATACCAGAACAATCCATTTGCATATCATCCTTGCACTCACCCCAGCTATAACCAGGATCCTTACGGATCTGATTATACCTCATAAGATCTCTAACAACCCTTGCATCATCCCATCTTCCCAAAGAGGAATACGTGTTGGCAAGAAGCACATAGGAGGCAGAATTTTGTGGGTCCAATCGGAGGAGTTCCTCAGCTGCTCTCTTTGCTAGGCTCAAATTAGCATGAATACGGCATGAGCTTAGCACAACCTCCCATACAATTGGATCATCTTTGCATGGCATAGCATCTAGAATGACTTCTACTTCATGGAACCGCCCTGCTCTGCTCAAACAGTCTATGATGCAAGTATAATGATCCAACTTTGGCACCACTCCAAATTCTTGCACCATTGAATTGAATATTTCAACCCCTTCATCAACCAATGCCGAATGGCTACAAGCAGTTAAAACAGCAATGAAAGTAATATCATCAGGTTTCTCACATGATGAAATCATGTCCTTATAGAGGCAAACAGCCTCCTCACCATATCCATTCTGGGCATAACCGTGTATCATTTCGTTCCATGTAACAGCATTTTTACCCGACATCTTATCGAAAAATTGTCTGGCTCCACCTACATCCCCACATTTACAGTACATTTCTATAAGAGAACTCCCCACAAATATGTCATCTACATAACCATCTTTTATGATCTGAGCATGAACCTGTTCTCCCTGAAATAATGAAGAAAGTTTTGCACAAGAGCTCACTATGGTAGCGAAAGAAAACTCAGAAGGAAAGAAGCCAAATTGTCGCATCTGCTTGAAGAAAGAGAAAGCATCTTTGTCAAGAGAATTGATTGAGAACCCTGCTATCATTGAGTTCCAACAAACAACATCTAGTTCAGGCACTTTATTGAAAACATGCTTTGACAACTCTATTTTCCCACATTTTGAGTACACATTAATAAGACCACTTGCAACATACGCATCATTATAGAATCCAAACTTTTGAGAGGCTGCATGAACCTGTTTTCCGGCATCAAGAAGTACCAATTCAGCACATGAACTGAGAACAATTGCCAAACTAGTCCTATCAGGATGTTGACATTGAAACTGCATTTTTCTAAACAGTTTAACTGCCTCTTTGTGATCTGCATTCTGGTTATAGACTGAGAGTATAGCATTCCATGAAGTCAAACTTGGGCACGGCATGGAGTCAAATATCTGACGCCCGGTTTGGACATCCCCAGATTTGACACATGCTGCTAGCATATTAATATAAGTAACATCATCTGGTTCATATCCACATCGATGCATTCTCTGCAGATACTCTGCAGCTTTCTCACTATTGCATTTATTGCCATACCCAGCTATCATTATATTCCAAGAAACAACACTCTGGTTATTCAAATTAACAAAAATCTTTTCAGCACTATCCATGTCCCCAATTTTGGCATACATGTCAAGCAACGAATTGCTTAAATGGAGGTCTCTCTCAAATCCCAATTTCACTGAGAGGGCGTGTATGTGTTTTCCTTGTGCATAAGTTGAGAAGCCATGACTCTGATCACAGAGACCGTTTTCCCTTTCCCCAAATCCTCCTTTTGCAACCACACTCAATACACTAGACAAGGAGACAGAATCAACACGAATCCCTTTTCTGAACATCAGCCTGAACATTCGCGAAGCTTCCTTGACTTGATTTGTTTGTGCTAATCCACCCATCATTGTAGTAAAAGTAACCTCATTAGGCTCAGGAATGTCCATAAAAACACGAAGTGCATCCTCAGTAAGGCCACACTTAGCATAGACACATAAAAGAGCATTAACTACATATATATTAGTATCAAGACCAAGCTTGACCACAGCCCCATGATTCCTCCTACCACACCCTGCATCCAATAAAGCAGCACAGGCACTAAAAAGGGTAGCAAAAGTTATATGAGAGGGTTGAACTCCTTGTAAGATCATTGAATCAAAGGTATCCAATGCTTGGCGTTGATAGCCAGCTCGTAGCATGGCGGTAAGTAGGGTGTTGAAAGAGACAGTGTTCCTTTGAGGCATTTGGAGAAACAAGCGACAGGCGTCTTGAAGATTGGTGTTTTTGCAATAAGCAGACAAGATGGCGTTCCAGGAAAAGATGTTCTTATGGGGAATTTGAGCGAACACATGGTAGGCAGCGGCAATGTGGTGATGGGACTTAGAATAGAGATCGATGAGGAGGTTGGAGAGAAAGGTGTCGGAGAAAAGGCCGAGGCGGAAGATTCGAGCGTGGACAACCTTGCCGCCGGCTAACTGAGCTTTGTTGCTGATGCACAACTGCACAAGATTTGCCAATTGGGACTTGTTGCTTTCCATTCCGAATATGTTTTGTTATGTCTAAGTCACGCATACATACAATTATTGGGCGTTAACTCCTTGTTTTGTGGGACGTGACTTCACTGCTTTCGGACGTGAAGCTTGTTTTCAACTTTTAGTTATTTTAAGTAAAAAGTTTTTAATTCGTTCCCATATCTATAATTATTTTCAATTTGATTCTTATCGTTTATTATTATTATAACATCATTTGTTGGTAAGGATAAAATTGAAAACACTTGTCGCGAATAAGGACCCAAGTGAAAATGATTATCACGTATAAGGACCAAAAAGAAATATTTTTTGTTCTTATATGTGACAATTATTTTTAATTTGATCTCTATACCTTAATTCCAACAAACAGTATTACAACAATAATAACCGTAAGGACCAAATTAATAATAATTGTACATATAAGGACTAAATTGATTTTTTTACGTATATGAACCAAATTAAAAACGAGTGTCACGTATAAGAACTAAAAATATAATTTAACCTATTTTATAACACAAAATATTTCTACTTTCTATTATAAAAATGAATTTAATTATAACACATTGCCGGTATAAAAATTTTTACATTATCAACAAATCTTAACTCTTATATGCTTAATTATAACTACCTTAATAACTACCTTAAAACATTCAAAAAAAAAGCGTAATTAATAACTAACTTAAAATTCACATGACATAATATATAATTGGTTATCAATATAGAAAACTTTACACTAATAGTACATTAAGGACGCATTTGGATAAACAACTTAATTAAACACTTATTCGATAAACTTTTTTTTCAAATAAGCGAAAAACAACTTATTTTCCATAAACTTCTCTAACAAGTTTATTGAAATAAGCTAAAAAGAGCTTATAAAATATTATAAACTATTTTCATAATTTATTTGTATAAATTTATTTTCATAAGCTATTCTCATAAGCTCAGACAAACCCTTTATAAGTTATTCCAAGTGTACCCTAAAATTAAACTCTAAAATTTAGAACTCTCCAAAAGGTTGTAAGTATAAATACACATAAAACATTTTTCTTTTGTCAAACCTTATTTATAAGTAGTGTCTTTGGAACTCAAAAAACATTTATCCTCCTCAAAAAGGATAATCAATTCACATATCACCAGTTAGGGCCCCTAAATGACCGCTCGGTAGAGATGGGAAATCAAATTGCCCAACTCGACCCGACCAGGCCATAGGGTAGAATCGGCCCCAGCTGGCCTCACCCGAATTTGATCTGGGCCAATACTTTGCTAACCCAATCCAGCCCTACAGGCCATGGCCCATTTTGACCCTATATTTTTTAGCTCTTTTTTATTTAAATTCATTAATATATATATATTAAACAACACTAAAATATAGTATAAATCAAAATGTAAAATATATAAACTAGTGTTAAAGAAGCATTTTTTAAATAAAAGTCATTAAATATGTATTTTTTCATCACAAATTATTAGACTAAATAACAAACTTAAACAACATTTATTTTTAATAAATTGAAAGATCAATTATCCGTAAATTATAATATGAGCTATTGAATTATATTACTAATTTAAATATAATCGTATAAAAATAAAAATAAAGCTCACCAAATAAAAATAAAAAATAAAAATCGAGTTGTCCGGCTGAGTTGAGCCGAAGTTAGGGGTGTGCCATTTGGAATTTATCAAACCAATCACACGCATTTATATACGTTAGGAGTTAGAGACTCGAAATTAAGCAAAAACAAAATAGACGAATAGAGTAGATCTTAAATATCTCTCTCAAATCAAGAAAAAAATATCGAAGAAAATTTATGTAAGGATATACAGAATAAGAAATACAAGAGAGTTTTACTAAATTTTTAATACTTTTTATAATTGAAGGTTTTTTAATTAGATCTCATTTTTAAAAAAAATTAAAAAATCCCTACTAACACAAATTTTTTCTTTTGGTTGGAACCCATAGTAATTAGGGCTTTTGGCTCCCCAGTAGATCCACGGAGTATCCCATAAGCTTAGATCCTTTGGACCCGCTATGAGACTAATCTCCGCTCGGATGCTTAATCACAGTTAAGGTTTTTCGCTCCTCCCCAAGAATGTGTTTTGTGGGACTCGAACGGCGATCCTCCCCCACAAACTCAGCCTGTGCAACCGAGCCACACCCATTGGACAACCAACCAACTTTTTTTGGGTAACCATGACATAGGTATGAAGTATCCACCATCGTTAGCAGTGAATAATCTCCGTCGGGGAACCTGTTGGGCACATAAGGTAGGTTCTCCCCTCCTAACTAGGTTTTTTCCGTACATAAGAGCCAGGGATTTGAACCCCTGATCACTTGCTTAAGGTGTCCGAATCCCTTACTACTCAGATCAACCACATGTTAGTGGCAACCAACCAACTAAGTACAATAATTTATTATATAATATTATAAATTAAGTCTAATGTCATGAATGATGTTTTAGTAACATCAAAATAAAGACTCCTCTATGAATGATTAAAATAATAGATAATGATTACTATTGAAACATTAAAAGAAAAGTGAAAATTAAAAAAAAAAAAATTGTTCTTCAGGATACAAAAACTCATTAAAAATATGGATGCTTTCCATTTGAAATTGAAATGATCAATTTGCATGATTGCATTATTCATTATTTTAAACCTCACAATAAAAATGTATTATATAATAAATGGTGGAATCATATAAATAAACCTTTTTTTTTTTTTTTTTCAAATTAAGAGGATCCATTCCACTGTGAGGACAGTGATAGATATTCTAATTGGATTTCTTAATTAGATTGGGTTGTGAAATTGAGAACTATATTTACTATTACTCCTATATGATGATTTGCTGGCCAAGCAAGGCAAACTGAGGATACGCCCTGTCCATTAGGTCATCATTGGTACTGTAGTAGAGATTCTATCAAGGAATTAATGGTCTTCCTATATATACCTCCTCTAACTATTAATTTCTCAAAAGAATTGTGGAATCGTTTCAATTTTAGTGGAATAGTTTTCTGATCAAGATGCTTTCTTTTTCAAGTTTCAACACAAGTTTATTGTGATTTTTTACGTCTGTCTAAGTCTGACAACATGACATATATAGGTTCACAAAGCATGCTAATTATTCTTACAAGAATACAAGCAGCTAATTAATTAATTAATTAATGCAAACAGACAGAAATGTAGATGCATGGCTTCATTTCATTTCAATTTCAATCCAACTTGTGCTGCATGATCTGGCCAGAGAAGGTAAGTGGAACTAGGCCAGGTGCCTGGGTATTTCTGGGAGGGGTTCCCTCCAACATATGCCTCCCCATACCCACACCTTCAAGGGGTCTGCCAGTTCCAACATAAGAAGAAGATCTTTTGGTCCCATGGGGCGAAATGAGGAGCCGGAATGTCCAGTTCAGAACACTGGGAGCAAACACCCTGTACAGTAGGAATACATCATACCAGCTTGGATACTTCACATATGCATCTCCTCTACATGCCCCTGATACAATCAACCTTGCAAACTCCTCTACTGGTCCACCCGTTACATGCACCTATAATATTAATTAATAATTAAGCAAATATCAAGTCATCAATAATTGAATAGCATGCCCATGAATGAATGTTACATAATTACATTTCATGTTAGTACTGCATTTCAAATATCCAACATTAATTGTTTATGAATATGGCAAAAATGACAACTATAAAAGCACCATCTCTAGGCTCTAGCATGGACTTACTTCTCTTTCTTCCTTCCACTGCATCTCTGCACCCTCCTCTAGCATGAACTTGCCACTCGTCATTTCACTTCCAATCCAACCATGTGTTGCTATTGTTACTCCAACCTCATCTTTCAATTCAAATCTTAGGGTCTCATAGAAGTTCACTAACGCTGCCTTTGCAGCCTAACATGCAAATTAAGAGTAGATAATTAGAAACCAATAGAACAGCAAAGTTGAATCAACAAAAACAAGCTTATACAGAGATCGTCAAACCAACTTAATGCATTTATACTTACAGCATATAAACTCATCCTAGGCAAAGGTAACCAACTTTCAACCGACGCATTGATAATAACACGTCCATTGCTTTGATGAAGGTAAGGAAGAGCCACAAGTGTTGGATAAACATTCCCCCAAAAATTAATATCCTGAGAATTAAAATTTTATGACATCGTATTATGTTTGAAATAATTTGATCAAGCAGCTGCAGCTGCACAAACTTCATAACCTTTTTCTTTTAATATTCAAAGAATTAAGAATCATTGGCAAATTAGAATTCTACTACAATTGGAAATTTATTTGTACAAATTGAAATTCTTACCATGAGAACAGGAAAAACTGATGTGTCTGTAACCTCTTCAAAGTAGAATGTATGTCCCAAACTTACTGTATTTACAAGATGGTCTACTGCACTCACGAAAAAAAAAAAACACAACAGCAAGATCATGGAAAAATAAATGAGTCACTTAATAAGAATGTACAGGTGCAAATTGTCCTTTCCTTTTTTATACTTACTCAACAGAATTTTCTTTGTAGGAAGTATTACACTGATAATTTAAATATGCAATCAAATTAATGATTACAACATAACCTTGGACCACTAAATAATATGAAGTATGCAGAATGGATAATGCATGTGGAAGGTGCAATTTAAGTTCACAGCAGTACATACAACGGCCATAGAAATTTATGGTTTCATAGATAAATCTCCTACAGTCATCTTCCTTCACCACATCTGCTGCCATAATCATCACATGCCTTGCACCCATTCGCCTTGCATTCTCAGCAATCCCTCTTAGCCTGTGCTCTCTGCGTGCCACCAACATTAAATTTGCTCCCCTCGTTGCATACTCATATGCAATTTGCTGCAATTCCAAACCATACACATACATAAGAAAACTTGCACGAATTTTTTTACTTCACCAAACAGAAGCAGAAAAGATAATGAAATTAATCAGAAAGCAAATATTTTGGCTTATACCAATATCTCACTATTTTTTTAACCTCTTTGGGAAAAACTTAATAAGGTAAGCTTCAAGGAACATGAATATGTGAAAAATGAAACATATAGAGAGAGGTATAGCACAAGAGGAGGAGGGAACTTGCCTCTCCTATGCCAGAAGATGCTCCAGTGATTATGACCACCTTATTATCCATATCTTCACCATATATACTATTATAGAGCCACTCACAAGCATTGAGGAAACAAAGTGCTGGCCATGAGAAAGCCAACGCGATCAAACTGGCTGGAGGGACCAACAAGTTAAGCACAAAATTCAGAAAGTCCATGGTTTCTAAAGAATTAAGGATCAATGAGCTAGCTAGGAAGTGGATTTGATAAGATGGAAGATAGACATAGATAGATAAGAGAGAAGAGAGGGGGTGTGAGGGTTTGATTACATGCAATGGAGAAAGAGGTGTGAGCACACGTGGATGTGAAGAGAGCTCATGTTATGACGGATGGAAGAGTGGCATGGATTTTCTTGCTATGTTGTGAAACGGAATCCACGTAGAGGAGACACCTGCACTGAGCTAGCTTGGGACACAATTATTATATTAACCTCTTCTGTATCTAAACTCATTCTTACCAATTTAGTCTCTCCTCTACTCTACTCACCTATCTTCAACACATGTAGACGTACAGATAAATTCGGAACCTACGTACCTACCTCCCACTGTTGTAAATAAATTAACAAATACTTTTGTAGTGTATTTAGAAATGGATTGTACATCTTAGTCTATCCGTTGTTCTAATAAAAAAAATGTTCCACGAAAGAGAAATGTGACACTTCTTTATCAGATATTTATCATACTAATTTTTAAATAGTTGTTATGATTGGGAAATCCTCTCAACAATTATTTCTATAATTTAAAAGTCGATTCCTTTTTGTTTTATCACTGCACTACTGCCTATTTGTTTTAAACTCACCCTTATATAATCACGTCTCAAAATTAAGTTCCTCAAACCTTCATCTCACATAGCTTTAAAAAAATATGTCTTAGAACACACTCCTAGTGGATAAGAATATGAGAAATTGATATCTATATTATCGGTTCCCAACTTGTCCAATAAAGGCAGCAAAATTTAAAGAACATAATAAAGTCAGAATTGTTTATGGTTGGCCAAGCTCAATATATTGTATAATGGTATAAAATATATTTTAAGACACCTATGTCATGTGAATAAAGATCCTCTCCATGGAGAATTCTGTTACTATGCTTTTGGGGAAATAAATGTATATATATGTATATATATGTATCATCTCAATTTTATTTATTTTCCAAAAATATAATAATAGAGCTCTTCATTTTTGATGAAGAGGATCTTTTCCCAGGTCGTCCCTTTTTCTTATCTAGACTAAAGTTGTGAAATATATGGTCCTATTAGCATTAGCATTAGTCTTATTTAGACTAAGGTTTTGGTCAAGCCAAATCAACAAAACCGGGCCTATAACAAACACAACCCGGTCCAAATATTTGTGCAAACTAATTGGATTTCAACATTTACAAGAAAAAGGATCTGTAGTGGGCTTAATTTTCGACGGGCTAATGACAATCAGCCCTAACGAGAAGTTGGGCTTTATTCTTCCCAACTCCCATCATTACTATTCCTAACTTCCATTCCCCAATTTTTTTTTAATTTATTCCCAAAACACCCTTCCCCTTCTCCCCACCTTGCCCTCTCTCTTCTTCTTCTTCTTCTTTTCCTACCTACCTCCCACCCTTTCCCATCCCCACCCGCTTCTTTTTCTTCTTCTTCTCTCACCTGCTCCCTCCGTCACTTTCTTCTTTTTGATTATCTAAACAATGACATCAATAAAAGAGAACGTAATAAATCCTACTTTGATCTGCTGAAAAATCAAGACAGATCTTTTCTGCAAAATCATTCATTTGTGTTTCACATGATGAAGAAATTGGTCTTCTTTTACTCCCCATCCTAGTATCATTCAATGCAACTAGTCGAGCAATGGTGAGTCCAAAACCAATAACCTACAGCCATGTTTTTTTTCTTGATCCAGTTTGTTGTCAAGCAATGGAACAATTCCTCCCAAGTATATCTATTCAGAGACTCTATTTTTGTTTCTCTTGTATTTCTAGCAGTTGAGAGGGTAAGAGTTGGTTTCCTTGTTTCTTCCCTTAATCCAAATTTTTTTAGTATATGCACTCACTGAAGAGCATTTGAAATGAAAAGTGTAGACCAAATGCTTGAATCATGGTTGTTGGTCCAAATCCAACTAGTCGCCGACTGTAACAATAGCGTCGTGAATGGCATGTGCTGGTACCCATTCACCGCCGCCGCATATTCTATTCCCGTCGTCATAGCCACCGCGGCGTACATCCTGTGGTTGCTGCTCACCGTCGTCACCGACTCGACGGGGAAGGGTGGGGGTGGGAGAAGAAAAATGAAGAAAAGGAAGGGGAAGGGTGGGAGGTGGGAAAAGAAGAAAGTGAGGGAGGGGAGGGAAGAAGGGGAATGGTTTTTTGGGGAGTAAATTAAAAGAATTGGGGGGTGGGAGGTAGGAATAGTAAAACCCTAGAAGTTTTATCAATCAAATGAACCAGTCTAACGAACCAAACCAATTTTCATGGCCTCTAAATACATCAATGTCAAATTGTCGAGTCCTTTCTGCCTCATCCCCAACTCAACACGTCTTTCGACTTCAGATGCATGATGTAGCTCCCTAAGCCTGTAAATCAATTTAAAAATATATTTAATCTTGGTATA
This sequence comes from Ammopiptanthus mongolicus, assembly GCA_039655645.1. Lineage (NCBI taxonomy): Eukaryota > Viridiplantae > Streptophyta > Magnoliopsida > Fabales > Fabaceae > Ammopiptanthus > Ammopiptanthus mongolicus. The sequence goes on along the minus strand of CM077343.1, from coordinate 106,237,072 downwards.
TATATCTATAATAACTCATCCAATCATCCCCGTGTCATTATTTCCTCCTGCCGAATTCTTCGTAATACAAGCCCTTACGTCATCTCCGATGGGAGTTCTTAAAGCTAAGAACCGGTTCTTAGAAGAACCACTATGAAAGGAAGTTAAGTTTGAAGTTCTTAGTAAGAACTGGTTCTTATAAGAGAACCCGATTCTTAGCTTTAAACATATTATTCTTGAAGAACCAAGAACAAAAACTTGCGGGAGTATGTATAAAGACGTGGGATCAATTGTGGGACCTGTTAATAGTGAGTTAAGAACTCAAGTTGGGTTTTACCGTTGAAGTGAAAACTAGTGAAATTTCTTAAATCCTACGTGACATTATAGAACCCATCAAAAGAGAGTTAAGAATCCAAAATGTGTTCTATACTTCTATCATTGGAGTTACTCCTACAAGTTCAATACTTTTGGAACTTCTCGTTTTTTGTTAAAAGGTTTTTCTTTACAAATTGGATTCTAGGTCAACTTTTATTTAGTTTTGTTTGAAATTTAAAATTATAGAAAACACACCGTACCATCATGTATTACAAAGTTTTATTAATTAATCTCAAGTACGTTGTATCGAGTATTTTTAAATTTATAAAAAATATAAAAATATAATTTGTATGTACTATTACTGTTACAATTTTTTACATTATCATCAAGTTATAAATTGACACATCATTACAAAATAATATATTTTCTAAAATTTAAATTTTAAAATTGATTTAATGGAATTCTAGACTTAATTATTTTTGTGAAATAGGAGTTTCTCCACATAAAAAAAGAAAAGAAATAGAAGTTTCTGTTACTTGATGTGTAAGAATACTCTTTTTCCAACCAATATGAATATGGAGATAGGAGATAGGAGATAGGAGATGGGTGTGTCATGAAAATGTTAAAGAAGTAAGCAACAGTCTGTCAAATGTGGAATACTCGGTTGTTTTGCAATTCTAGCCCTTCATTACACCAACACTCCGCCCGCATATCCCTCCTTCTCTTTCTCTCTCTTTCCCTCCTTCCATCCATTCTTCCAAATCACACTTTAATCAAATTACCTCTTTTTTTATTTTTTTTGTTTTCCATTAATGTCCCTCCCCCCTCCTTCCCTTCAATCTCCAGGTTTTGATGTACCCCATTTTTTCTTTTTCTTTTTTTTTTTTTTTTGCTTTTGATTTGAGCACAGAAAGAAGAAAAATCCCCTACATTGTCACATTACGTGTTCATTGCAGGAAATTCTGGTCAAGCCTTTAGCTTTTTCACTTTTTTTCCTCAAAGGTCAAGGAATTTTGAGTGCTTTCCTTCCTTATTGAGTTATTTCCTCTTGTTCTTATGTGATTATATATTTTTTGTTCATATATTCATCTAGAGCCCTTGATTTTCATAATTTTCTGTCCTTTTATGTTTGAGTCCTTATTAAGATTCTGCAATCTGGGAATCCGGAGATGTAAAGCATTGAATTTTGGAAGCTATTTCCCAAATCTGTAATATCCAATTCTTAGACTCTTCCTTGGGAAATAAGTCACATTAACAATTTGCACCATTTCTTTGTTAAGGTGGATTTTCCTCTGTTATGATCGTCAAAAAAGGGTACCCAATACAAGTTTTCACGGTGAATGGCTACTTGATTATAGGAATTAGAAGGGTGCGAGCATCTGGGTTCCCTAGAAAATACAAGTGTACCCAGTTGCTTAAGTACAACAACAACAACAACAACAACTTTCAATTCATAGATTGATTGAAATAAAATAACCTTTTGTAAGGAGAGGTGTGTGAGTTAAGAATATGGGGTGCATCTGCTCAAAAGAATCATCAGACAAAGATAAAGTTGATGAACATGAGAAAGAGAAAGAGTTGAAAAAGTCTTCAGTACAATTGGTTGCTCCTAGTGTCTCAACTGCAGAGTTAGGTGGTGATGATGGCATGGATGGTTCAGTGCCCCATATGGCTAAGTCATACTCACAAATAATCCGGGGTTGTGTCTCATCACTATCACTATCAGAAGATAAAAACAACCACTTAGATGCTGTAACTTCCACAAAAGGACAGCATCACAAATGTATAACATTAGGTGCTGGTGTAGGTGAAAGAAAACCAATGATGAGTAGAATTCTTAGCGTGCCACATAGTCCAGGAGGATATATTGATAATGGATGGCCATCATGGTTATCCTCAGTTGCAGGAGAAGCCATCAAAGGGTGGGTGCCTCGACGCGCAGACACTTTTGAAAAATTAGACCAAGTTAGTTCACTTCTAATATCACTTCTTGAGGCCCTTTTTTTCTTCTTTCAAAATGTTTAAATTAATTTACATTCAAGTGAATTTTATAAGTGCAGTGTGGACAAGGGGCTTATAGCAGTGTGCATAAAGCTCTTGACCTTGAAACTGGTAAAATTGTGGCTTTAAAGAAAGTTCGCTTTTCAAGTTCGGATCCTGAAAGTGTCCGTTTCATGGCAAGGGAGATCTATATTTTGCGCCAACTTGACCATCCAAATGTCTTGAAGCTTCAGGGTCTTGTCACTTCAAGAACCTCCACCAGTTTGTACCTTGTTTTTGAATATATGGAGCATGACCTCGCTGGACTAGCAGCACTACCTGGCGTAAAGTTCACTGAACCACAGGTGCATAGCAGCATGTTATCACTTTTAAAGCATAAGAAATTAGTTTTGATTGAAGTTATTCTTTTTTAACATGTTACTAAGGAGTTGAAATTAATTACCTTAGTGGTTTCTGGTGACAGAAAGCTTTTCTTTCTTATTTAAACCAGTGAAAGAGTTAAGTTGCATTCTATTTAAAAAGTCAAAGAAAGTTATAAGGAATGACAAATGCATATGCAGTCTTCTCAAACTGAATACTTTACTTTTTGTGAGGTATTCTGTTTAAACAATAAATTTCAGTTATGTTGTGGTTATGGAAAATAAGTAGAAGTACTAGCTTACAGTTATTGTTAGAATGGTAGAAGGTTCTAGACTTATGGTGTCTAATTATTTATGTATGGGCCTTGCAGATTAAATGTTACATGCAGCAACTGCTTTGTGGGCTTGAACACTGCCATAATCGTGGTGTGCTACACCGTGACATCAAGGGTTCAAATCTTTTGATTGACAACAATGGAAATCTTAAGATTGGAGATTTTGGTCTTGCAACTGTTTATGAACCTGATAAAAAGCAGCAGTTGACTAGCCGTGTTGTGACTCTGTGGTATAGGGCACCTGAGCTTTTGCTAGGTGCTACAGAGTATGGAGCTGCAATTGACTTGTGGAGTGTTGGTTGCATTCTAGCGGAATTGCTGGTAGGGAAGCCTATTATGCCGGGAAGAACAGAGGTATTTTGCATGAACCATTATGATTCTTGGATATTATGCAGACCTTTTTCTACCAGTATACACACTATTTTTACTACCTCCAAGCTAAGGTTGGTTGTTGAAGTTTTGAACAATCTTCAGCCAGAATATGAGCATGAGATACTGTTGTAGTCTGATTAAAACTTTGCATAATACCATTGGCTGTTTAGTCGTATATTGAAAATTTACCATTTATATAAATTCTGTCTACTTCTGTCTTTTGATTTAACATTTTCTAACTAGTTGGTACATGCTACTCAAGTTAGTTTTACTCATTTAGTGTTTGTTTTTTAGTTTATATGTTTAAGAGTACTATCTGCACAGATTGTAAATTCTTGAAAAAATTCACTTTGATGTAGAAGGTTCCCCAACCAAGAAACAAAAAAGCAGATTACTTATACATGGAATTTTCATTACTTCTAACTGCTAAGCATAGGCAATGAATTGTAATTGAATATTGACGATCATTTAATATCTCCAGGTGGAACAAATGCACAAGATTTTTAAGCTTTGTGGTTCCCCATCCGAAGACTATTGGCAGAGAACAAAGTTTCCTCATGCAACAAGTTTTAAACCACAACACCCTTACAAACGAAATATGGCAGAAACATTTGCAAATTTTTCTTCTTCAGCATTCACTCTTGTTGATAAACTCCTTGCAATAGAACCAGAAGATCGAGGATCTGCAACTTCCGCACTTAAGAGCGAGGTAATTCTGAGCAGTCTTTTATATTTTCTTCAAGCATCCTCATCATGGCAATTAATTCTACTATCATGCTTAAATCAACAGGCGTCAACTTTCCTGAAGTTGCTGCTTGTCATTGACATAAAAACCAAATGTGCATATTAAAATGGAAACTCTTGATCACTTTTTTATTCCATTTAGTGAGAAATTATTGCCATCACAGACATCTTGGTTCTTATGATCTTTTATCTATGAATATAAAAATAAATTTATTAGACAACCGCAAATGCCAATGCTAGTTATGTCTTGAATATGTTCAAAGTTTGGTAATAGAATTGCTTGTTTTATCAAGTATGAAATCCAATTTTAATTGCTTTTAATTCAGCTGTTTAAAGTTAGTAGTGTGATTTATTATAGATTGTGGCTTTTCTGGTTGAAGGTTCAATGGCAAGAATTTCTTTGTTTACCTCCAATATGCTTAACCTTATGTTATTTTTGATCAAATAGTATACTTGTATACGCTCATTGTAATGTGAAATTTATGAAATCCAATTTCTTTTGATTAATTTATCATGACTTGTTTTTATTATAGGACAATCACTTCCTGAATTTTGAATTTGCCTATATGCTTCAACTGCTTTTTTTTTCCTTTTTTCATCATAATGAAGTCTTTCAAAGTACTGGTGATGTTCTATGCGTAAGAATTGTTTAGGATATCCTACTTACCTTATTACTGTTCATGTTGGATATTTACCAGTTCTTCACTACAAATCCCTTACCTTGTGATCCCTCAAGTTTGCCAAAGTTTCCACCAAGCAAGGAGTTTGATGCCAAGCGTCGAGATAAGGAAGCGATAAGGTATTTTTAAGTTTTATTTCCCCAGATATTGAAGATACTTATTAATCCACGAAGTCTTATTGTCATATTTTATGCTACTAATAACAAAATATACAGCATTCTCTAGTTAAGTTGATTTGATTGTCTTAATCTTTTTTTTTGTCTCATTGGTACCACTTCCGTTGGTGGAAACATGGTAGGACTAAACATCTCCCAGAGAAAATAAGTATGAAACATAACTCTGCATGATAATAGGGGCTAGAACTAAATTGTTATATATTCATTATAAGTCAAAATGATCCAGCTTCTTGAATTCTTAAATATGCTTCAGAAAAAATGCACTGGCGTTTAACCTGTAGTGTACCCTCACTACCTGCAACTAACAGATTGACAACTTGTTTAAAGCTAAAATCAAATTATGTTGGTGGCTAGTTCATTTATTGTGTTGATTACATTTATTTGAACTAACATCAAACTATGCAGTCACAAATGAGTTTGTCTTTCCCATGTAATATATGCAAAACAGAAGGCTCAAATGTGTCTTGAAACTTTGTTACCACCATGTAGGCTATCTTTCTAGTTGATTGTGTGGCTTTCTCTGGGAGATATACAATTTGGTGGAGACTATTTACATTTAATGCTTTGTTTAGAAGTGTCATTTAAAGAGATTTTTTTTAATATCAGGAAAAACACTGAAGCTGTGAAAGGACGTGGACCGGTATCTGTTTTAAGGGGAGCAGGAGATACAAAAGTACTGGGATCACCAGAGTACAATGCTCGGGGAAATATATCTGTGCAGGTATTTTTTTGGAAAAATCCATTGTCATTATTATTTACAAATTTTTTCAACTCTCATGGCTACTTTAAAATTGGCAGGGCAAGTCAAACACTAAAATTTCCGGTCTTAAATATCAATCCCAGGAGGATGGTGGGTCTCACCATAAGATGGAGCCAACAAGAGTATCTCTACAGAATGGCTATGCACATTCTACTTCAATGATGCACGGCAGTGCAGCAGGACCATCCTCATTGCATAAGATAGCAGACACATCTAGGAAGAATCCAGACTTAAGGACACAGAGTTCTCATGTGAATCATGTAGCCGATTTCTCTACCTCTTCCATTAAAAAGGAACAAGGCATGTCTGGCCGAGAACACGGGATGGTAAAGAACAACCTTCTCTTCAGTATGTCATTTCTAGTTTACTATAATCACGGACCCAACCATGTGATGTGTAAATTTCTCCATAAAACAGAATATTATCTGATGTGTAAAACAGAGTATTTTAATTATAAAAATTTATAAGCAACCTCTGCACTTGTGGGGGTAAGGTTACGTACATATACTCTCCCTAGACCCCACTAGGTGGGAGCCTCGTGCACTGGGTCACCTTTTATAAAAATTTATAAGCACGACTGCACGACAAGTGTTGCATAGCATCCTTGTTTGGTCCCGGTTAGCTCATTGTTTTCTAAAAACTTCATAATAGAGCAATCTGTCAACATGAAAAACATTTGTGTGATAAATATTTTATATGCAGACATATTGTTACCTTTTAAACAACATATCGAGGATGAATGTGTCACAATCTTCCTCAATGACTTGAACAAATGAAGCAAGAAATCTTCTTCTTCATGCAAGAATACGTATTGATTGTTATTTTTTTTTCATCAAGATAAAAGAAAGATACACACACTAGAATTTTATTTTTCTTGTTCGCACACAGTACATTTTTGTTCTCCATTTAAGGAGTTAGGACTGACTAACTATTTTGGTTTTTTGTTAACTTGCCTTTCCTTGTGATTTCAGGGGTATGTTCCCAAGAAAAATAGGATCCACTATTCTGGACCATTGGTGCCTGCAGGTGGCAATATTGACGACATGCTCAGAGAGCATGAGAGATTAATGCAAGAGGCTTTCCGTAGTGTCAAGAAGACCAATCAGAAACACTAAAGTTACCTACCATTAAGTGAAATTTTTGGGTGTTCTCGGACGTGAAACTCAACTTTGGCAGGCATTCCAATGTCTAACAGGTCAACTAAAAGGGAGTCCAATGTAAAATGAACTAAAGTCCAAGTGTTACCAGCACTAATGCACCGTTGACACGAACCCGGAACCACGAACAAATGTGTACAAAAACCTGAGGCGTGTGGAATCACACTGTCCTTAAGGATTTTATTCGCTGATTGCGTAACCCCCCAGGATTCAACAGGTTCCTCCCAACCTTAGTTGAGGTATCAGAACAGCAAAGATTTTTTAAGAAGTGTAACCCCAGAAAAATAAGTGAGAACAGTTTTTATTGGCAGCCAAACTCCTTTCTCTTAGAAAAAAAAAATTTTAATTTTTAATCACCCGTTCTTTTCTTTTTCTTAAAAAGCTGGCTGTCAGGTTTTTAATTTTTTTTTTTTTTTTGAGTTTGAAATAATAACGTTGCTTCAGTTACGGCCCATACACTCATTTTTCGGAAAAAAATCAGATGAAGATAATATCAGTTTTTCTTGCTGCACCTTTTAAAATAAAAAGCTAAGGTTGTTTTATTTTGAACCAACTAATCAAAAAAATAAAAAGAAAAAAGGTAGCACCAAATGCGCTGAGAACGTGTGCAAATTAATTAACCACGTTGGATCAAATTGAGAGATATCAATTCAGTTTTATGAGATAAGATTTATCACGTAAACTTGAAACTAAAACTGAATGAGTTTACTCTTCTAAAAGTTGCACGTGTACCAACATTTTAATTTGAAAGATTAAAAAACTATTTTTTAAACAACTTTGAAAAGTCAATGCATATCCAAAGTTCAAATATATTGGTTCTATCACAACAAACCAAAACAACCTGTTGGCCAATTCAAAAACTTCAACCAGGTTAAAACCAAATAGTAACTTCCACGTGAAAACAAAATCAAACCAAAAAAATAATAATTAATTCTTTTGAAATATATATATTTTACAACAATCCCCCACATATTTCAAAAGATTGAACACATAAAATTTTCTGGGTTAACACCATGGGTATAGATGTGTCGAATCTGGTGTCTTTTGGACTATGAACCAGACCTAGACTGATAAAACATAACATACAGTGAATTGGTGTAGCAAGCTATATGAACCAAAGACACTTTATGTATATTAGAGGTCTATCAATCACACTACACCCCCACAATTCTCGCTGTTGACGCTGTGTTGCGCTAATAGGCCGTGCGCGTGCCTGGTAATTCATGAGTGCTCTAGAGATTATGCCACAATCTCATACAAGCGGCCCCACTTGACACTCATATAGGTGATTTCATCAAGTGCATGCTGCAAATCATACACCACCCATAAGGGATATGAAAATCATTAAATGCTTTATAAGCTTATCCTCTCAATAATGCAGTGTCTAACACTTTCTCACACCATAGGAAAGGGACATAAAATTATTATTATTATTTGTGCTAGCAGAACTAACAAGTGACTTGTTTTTACCCATATGAACCTTCTTCATGGGGTCTCCAATCACAAAGGTTGGGTGACCATCACTGTTAATTTCAAATTGGCGTAAGTCCCATTCCCCTCGATGTTTCGTAAATTAATTTCCTCCCAAGGGGCTTTGTCAGAGGATCGGCCAGATTCACTTCTGACTTCACATAATCAATTGATATTGTTCCATCTTTTTGCAGCTGCTTTACCACATTGTGTCTCAATTGTATATGTCTATTTTTACCATTGAAGGTTTTGTTCTTTGCAATTGCAATTGCTGATTGATTATCACAATGAATCGACACTGATGGTGTTGGTTTAATTCCTAACGGAATATTTGCTAAGAAGTTTTTCAACCACTCAGCCTCACTACCAGCCAACTCCAGAGCTACAAACTCTGACTCCATAGTGGATCTAGCAATTATAGTTTGTTTGGCTGATCTCCAAGTAACTGCAGCACCACCAAGTGTAAATACATAACCACTAGTAGATTTTGTCTCATCTGAATCTGAGATCCAGTTAGCATCACTGTATCCTTCTAATACAGCGGGAAATCCACTATACATAATACCATAGTTCATGGTACCTCTTAAATATTTCATAAGTCTTACAAGTGCGCCCCAGTGATCCTGATTGGGACTATGTGTATATCTACTCAGTCTGCCCACAGCATATGCTATGTCAGGTCGAGAGAAATTCATTAAGTGTAATAAACTCCCAATAATTTGGGCATACTCAGATTGGGCAACAGGATCACCTTTATTTTTCTTTAAATTAGAGTTAGAATCAAAAGGGGTACTCATTGGCTTTGAGTCAAAATGACCAAACTTCCTAAGAAGTTTCTCAACATAATGTTCTTGGGATAAAATTATATTATCACCATTCCTAATGATTTTAACCCCCAAAATCACACTTGCTTCACCCATATCTTTCATATCAAATTGGGATGCAAGAAATTTTTTTGTCTTGTCCACTATTTGATTACAAGTACCAAAAATGAGCATGTCATCTACATATAAGCAGATAATAACACATTCTCCATTTAATAATTTAGTATACACACATTTATCAACTTCAATTGGAGAAAAACCATTATCAACCAAAGTTTGATTGAATTTCTCATGCCATTGTTTTGGTGCTTGTTTTAAACCATACAAGGATTTGAGAAGTTTGCATACTTTATTTTCTTGCCCAGGAGAAATACATCCTTCCGGTTGTGTCATATAAATTTCTTCTTCCAAATCACCATTTAAAAAGGCAGTTTTCACATCCATTTGATGAATAACAAGTTTGTAAATTGAAGCCAAAGCTATTAAAATTCGAATTGAAGAAATTCTTGTCACAGGAGCAAAAGTATCAAAATAATCAACATTTTGTTTTTGTGTAAAACCTTTTGCTACCAATCTGGCCTTATATTTTTCAATTGAACCATCAGGAAAAAATTTTCTTTTAAAAATCCATTTGCAACCAATAGGCTTTGCTCCGCGGGGTAAATCAACTAAAGTCCAAGTGTTACATTTCAAAATTGAATCAATTTCATTTTTAATAGCTTCTTTCCAAAAAGCAGCATCAGAAGAAGAAATCGCTTCAGTAAAAGTCAAAGGATCATTTCCAATGAGATAAGTGTAAAAATCATTTCCAAAAGATGTTTCTTTTCTTTGTCTTTTACTCCTTCTCAAATCCTCATATGAGTTCTCATCATATTTCTCTAAGGAATTATATTCTATATAATCATTTTCTACAGAAACATTTCCAGATTTCAAAGGAAATGTATTTTCCAAAAACTCAGCATTTTTGGTCTCCATAATTGTATTACGATGAAGCACATCGCTCCTTAAAACAAGGAACCTATAGGCAGCACTACGTTCAGCATACCCAACAAACATACAATCAGAAGTTTTAGACCCTATCTTTCTTTTCTTAGGGTCAGGAATCATAACCTTGGCTAGACACCCCCACACTTTTAAATATTTTAAATTAGGCTTATAGCCCTTCCATAACTCATAGGGTGTTCTACCGGTTTTCTTATGAGGTATTCTATTTTGTAAAAAACATGCAGTCAATAAAGCTTCTCCCCAAAGGTTATCGGGAGCTGAGGAACTAACTAGCATAGCATTCATCATTTCTTTCAAAGTTCTATTTTTTCTTTCAGCTACTCCGTTTGATTCAGGTGAATAAGGGGGAGTTACCTCATGTATGATGCCTTCTTTTTCACAAAATTCATTAAATAAAATATATTCGCCACCTCTATCGGATCTAACTCTTTTAATTTTTCTATTCAATTGATTTTCTACTTCTGCTTTATATAAAAGGAACATATCAAATGCTTCATCTTTATTTCGAATCAAATAAACTTTAGCATATCTAGAAAAATCATCAATAAAGGTAACATAATATTTTTTGCCACCTCTAGTCATAGTATTTTTCAAATCTCCTAAATCGGTATGAATTAAACTTAGTAAAACAGATTCACGTTGAGTTACCGATTTGCAAGATTTTTTGGTTAATTTGGATTCGAGACAAATATCACATTTATTTAAGCATACATCACTAGTCGTAGAAATTAAACCAAGAAGTCGCATAGTCTTAACATAAGAAATATTGACGTGTCCTAGTCTAGCATGCCACATATCAATAGAGTCAATCAAGTAAGTAGAAGATGATGCATTCTTATTAATAATTTCAGAAATGTTCAAAACAAAAAGTCCATGATCACAATATCCCTTTCCCACAAAAACATTGTTTTTCGTCATTACAATTTTGTCGGATTCAAACGACACTTTAACCCCAACTTTTCCCAATAGAGCCACAGAAATTAAATTTGCTCTAATACTTGGCACATGTAGTACATCACTTAAAGCCAATATCTTTCCCGAAGTGAGCTTGAGAAGAACTTTCCCTTTTCCCGAAACCGCAGCAGTTCGAGAATCACCAAGATATATGAGTTCTTCTCCATCCCCCACAGTAGTGTAGGAGGTAAAAGCATCTTTGCTCGCACAAATATGCCTGGTAGCCCCAGAGTCTACCACCCACTTGTCCACATTGGTCACCATATTGACTTGAGAAACGACCGCTGCTATTATGTCATCTCCTTTGGCCTCGACCAAATTGGCCTTTGGCTTCGGAGGAACATCGTTTCTCGCTCTATGCCTACATTGAGGTGCGTGATGACCTGGTTTACCACAAACATAACACATGCCTTTCTTTTTGAAATTGGGGTTAGAAACACGAGGGAAATTATCCTTTTTAAATTTATTGTGATCAGGCTTATGATCGTACCTGTTTTTCTGAAACTTAGCTTGAATCATATTTGCCCGTGCCGCCAGCGCTTTTGCCCTTGCCGCCTGACACTCTTTGCGGTTGGTGTCCTCGATGATTATGTGAGTGATCAGATCCGAGAGTGGGAGTTGCTTTTGTTTATGCTTCAGCTGTTGTTTATAGTCCTTCCATGATGGAGGGAGCTTTTCAATAAGAATACCAGCAACGAACTCATCCTGCAGAATGATGTTTTCAGCTTTGAGATCTTCTAAGAGCTTATGGTACTGGTTGATCTGGTCCTTGATATCCTTATCCTCGGTCATTTCCCAATGGTAGAAATTCCCGATGACAAACTTTTGCTTTCCTGCGTCCTCAACTGTATACTTCACAATCATGGAGTCCCATATCTCCTTTGCACCCTTATATGAACAATACACATCGAACAGATCGTTAGATAATGTACTTATGATAGTGTGACGACATACCTTATTAGCATAAGTCCAATCCTCAATCTGTTTGGGATTGGCTGATGATGTTGGCTTAAGATCGGTGAGAGCAGATACGACGCCGTGGATGTCAAGCACTGTAGAGACACGTTCCTGCCACCTTCGAAAGTTCTGTCCACCAAAGACTTCGATCTTTGAGATGTCAGGAAATGGTTTTGCATAATTGACCGGCGGTGCCGTGGGTGGAGGAACAGGAGATACGACATTGTTGTTCGTTTGTCGTTCTGGGGATGTGTTGTTAGACATGGTAAAATCCTTAAGATTGTTGTTCGTTTATTGATCTGCTACACTTGCACGACCGTTGACACGAACCCGGAACCACGAACAAATGTGTACAAAAACCTGAGGCGTGTGGAATCACACTGTCCTTAAGGATTTTATTCGCTGATTGCGTAACCCCCCAGGATTCAACAGGTTCCTCCCAACCTTAGTTGAGGTATCAGAACAGCAAAGATTTTTTAAGAAGTGTAACCCCAGAAAAATAAGTGAGAACAGTTTTTATTGGCAGCCAAACTCCTTTCTCTTAGAAAAAAAAAATTTTAATTTTTAATCACCCGTTCTTTTCTTTTTCTTAAAAAGCTGGCTGTCAGGTTTTTAATTTTTTTTTTTTTTTGAGTTTGAAATAATAACTTTGCTTCAGTTACGGCCCATACACTCATTTTTCGGAAAAAAATCAGATGAAGATAATATCAGTTTTTCTTGCTGCACCTTTTAAAATAAAAAGCTAAGGTTGTTTTATTTTGAACCAACTAATCAAAAAAATAAAAAGAAAAAAGGTAGCACCAAATGCGCTGAGAACGTGTGCAAATTAATTAACCACGTTGGATCAAATTGAGAGATATCAATTCAGTTTTATGAGATAAGATTTATCACGTAAACTTGAAACTAAAACTGAATGAGTTTACTCTTCTAAAAGTTGCACATGTACCAACATTTTAATTTGAAAGATTAAAAAACTATTTTTTTAAACAACTTTGAAAAGTCAATGCATATCCAAAGTTCAAATATATTGGTTCTATCACAACAAACCAAAACAACCTGTTGGCCAATTCAAAAACTTCAACCAGGTTAAAACCAAATAGTAACTTCCACGTGAAAACAAAATCAAACCAAAAAAATAATAATTAATTCTTTTGAAATATATATATTTTACAACAGGTGGCAATATTGACGACATGCTCAGAGAGCATGAGAGATTAATGCAAGAGGCTTTCCGTAGTGTCAAGAAGACCAATCAGAAACACTAAAGTTACCTACCATTAAGTGAAATTTTTGGGTGTTCTCGGACGTGAAACTCAACTTTGGCAGGCATTCCAATGTCTAACAGGTCAACTAAAAGGGAGTCCAATGTAAAATGAAAAAAGAAAGAACCCAAATATGTACCATGCATGCATGGTTAACTATTATTGTTGCAAAGGGATATTCAGATCAGAAAAGGGAGAGAAACAAAATAGAGAGATATATCTAAACTTTGAGTGGGATTCTTTGGTGCTGACTAGCTGCTGATAGATATTGACAGAGGAGGTTGTGTGTTAATTCCTTGTACATTGTGGTTGAGGATGATAAGCTTTATATAGTCAAAGTAATTTTCAACTCAGTCATCGCAATCTGCACTATCTTTATGTTCTTTTGGCTCTCTGTTCGTTCTAGTTATGGACTGTTGGAACAAACTGCGAATTTCTTTTATTTTTTTGGATATTATTACACTAGAATAGTGAATTTATAAGGTAACCAAGTACTACCCTCAGTGTGCCTTAGAATTTTTCTTCTTTTATTACCACTCCATGTCATATTAGCATAACCAATAAAATAATTTTAATAATTTTTTTTTTATCATAGGCAATTAAATGGATGACTAAAGAGTGGTAGTCTTTTTGTTAAAAGAAAAAAAAAGAGGGGTAGTCTTTTATTTACTGCATCTTCCACAAACGGTAGGGTTTTAATAACAAGATATAATTATTTTATATATACCTTTTAATTTCATTCAAAAAGTTTGTAAAAGGTTCTTATCTATTCAAGTTTTTTTTTTTTCTAAGTATTTCCCCAAGTGAAAATTTAATCTCCCGAAATATTATCAAACAACTAAGTGCATGTTTTGTTGAGATTATTCTTAACATAAAGGTGAAAATAACACTTCCCGAGATAATTATTTTGAAAGTTATGTGAAAAAAGTTTTTCTTCAACATGATTTTGTCTTTGTAAAATCTAAAACAAATAGGCTCTAAATAGTTACTCCTTCCAACTTGCCATTTTCCCCTTTTATTTTCTTTCATCCTAATCACATCCACCTACTATCTCATTGCTGGATAGTACAACATAGAAAAACAATAGCAGATTTGTTGAAATGTACAAGATTTCGGATTTGTTGAAAGTTGGCAACCGATAGATCAGGTTAGATTCCATTCTCCCTCTCACTCCCGATCTCATCTTCCTCCTATGGCAATACCTCGCTACTCCAATGACTATCCCTTGTTCATTTCACAAATCAAACTTCATCCAGATAGAAAACTACCCCATGATCAACATAGCTCAAATTCAGTTAATAGAAGAAGAAAAACTACCCATGAATCAGACAAAAGCTTATAAAGAAACACAATCTTGATTCTGCAAAAAAAAAAAACATGATGTGGAAGCTGCTGATCTAAGTCAAAAATAAATTCAAAATTAAAATTTTGTTACAAATTCATCATGAATGGTTTAAACAATGAAGAAAGAAGCAAAAAAAAAAAAATTGTCCACGCAAGAAGACAAATTGCAAACAAAAAAAAATTGAAAAGTTAAAACCGTAGCTTCTTCACTCTGCCACCACACTTTGCACACTCCCTCCCTTCATAGAAGAAAAAAAATGATGTTAATACAAGGCTTTCAAGCAGTTGGCGTAAAAGCCGAAAGCCGAATTTCGTCTGGAGGACCGGTCCTCAACACAAACGTTGGTGGACCGTAGCCTTCTCCATGAATAAGTAGAACAAGACATTCAAAAAGTTAAACGCATATAGTAATTTCTTTGATATAACCTCGTTTAATTGGTATCATTATAAAAAATTTTATATTGTCAATCAATCACAAATAATCATACGTTGATTTTGATAATAATTATGATAAGAGTCAAACACTTCTTTCATGATGTGATTAACAGTGTAACAAATCTTTACATCAAAAATCTATACCAATTAACAGTGTAACAAATCCTTTCAAAAATTCTTCTTACTGTAAATTTAATAATTTTCATGATCAAAAAATAAAAATAAAAACCTGAGATTGAATTTTATACATTGATACAAATGATTTTATTCAATAATCAACATATGGATGATGTAAAATCTTGTTGGAGGGTCAATTCCCATGATACACATCAAAGAGGCGACATCAAAATTATTAGCAAAACTAACTAAACTACCCCTGGATTATGACGGGAAGCAATTATATGAGAGAAGAGAAATCACATAATAAAACACTCTCCTGCTACCCATGAGCTCATGACCCTCTCCTCCATAGCGCTGAAATGAAAGCAAGCAAGCAAGCAAGCAACAAAACCTAACCTAATAATGAATTATTGTGATTTATTAATGAAATGACCCTTATACCCCCACCCCACTTACTCACTCATCATACACTAGATCATAGACCCGTGACAAATAATGTGTTAAGAGTATAATTATGTATTATTTGAAAAAACAATAAACTTTTGTAAATTAAAAATAATAATATAATAAAAATGTTGAATATTTAATATTTAATTGTAGCATGTATCTTTCGAGACTTTTAAAAAAAATGCTAACACATCAATAGACAAAAAATGGACTAAAAAGTCAGTAGACAAAACAAAACAAATCAAATACATTAATGTGCATAAAATAAGTCTAGTTACATTTTCATCAAGAAAAATAATCTTAATACTATTTATCAGACCAAATTAACAAATACAGAGCAAGGTGATTAGAAATTAAAATATTCAATGACATGCTAAATTGCAAAACTATTTTAGAAAATAAATCATAAAATTTGTTTAGGAAATCATAACAGTTTGAAATACCAAATCTTAAATGATATAAATTAAGTAGAAAAATGTTCTCCAAGGTTCTCCAAGTGACTGCATGTAATTTAACGTTTCGGTTATTGGGCTTGGTTTAACAAAAATGCATTATCAACAACAACTTGGTTGAATGATACTCATAGACCTTACACCTGGAAACAAATCTACTACATATCCTTAATTTGAAAAAGAAAAAAAAAACAGTTCGTTTGTATGCACATACACAACACCATCACTTCCAAATTGACTAAGGACATGACTGTCAACGTCCCAAAAGAAAAGTGCATAACAACTTTTCATAATATTATGAAAAAATGGTGATACAGGAGGACTAAGAAACACCTCTACCCCAATTTTGCATGTAAAATAAAAACTGCATATCTAGACCAGCAACATCATAGCGACCTCTTTCTAGAATTTTAGAAGCAGCGCAAGTAACTACACAAATGTGCTTTGATGCAAAGGGTATTCTAATTACCGATGTGATCATGTTTTGGGAATTGTCTTAGTTTGCTTATGAGTAAGACTAATTAAGGCGAGCTTGTCATTGTATTGCTTGATAACTTCAGTGGTTTGTCTTGCCATTAGAAAATCTTAACGACTTTAAGCAGTAATAGTTATATTGAAATGTTACCACGATCCTATTCCTCCTTAAATGGGAAGGATTTGAGAGTTTTTTAAATGGGAAGGATTCCATGTGATTATAACTGCCACCAGACCTAGCACTTAGAACTTAGTTTAAAATTCTATGAAATTAAATATTTTTATCTAAATCATTTGCTGTAACAATTTTTTATGGCTTTTGGACGTGGCAAATTTTGCTGTTTGGAGTAAATCACTCACAGTTTTTTTTTATCATTTTGGATTTTCTTCATTTCTCAAGCTGAAGTCAATGATTTAACCTTCAGTTGAACTATTCTGCTGTTTTGGTACTTATGTGTCTGACAGTTCAAACATCTGAAGTTGGACCAATGGATTGTACAGCTGTAAGAAAGACTCAAGGTTGACCGAGAGAAGTGACGGAGGGATCGACTCAATGAACAGTGTGGAGAGCTGGGTAACATTTTAAGTAAATAAAATTTCACTCTCACATTTGAAAATAATAAAAATTGAGTAGAGCTTTCTTTAGGTTACATATGCTAATAATAATTTGTATAAAAGAAATTGCTTCCAGTTGTTGCTTCTTTAGAATTTATCCTTGTGGCTTTCATTTGATCCTAAGAATTGATAAAACAACACTTCCCCTAAATCACTATGTACCTGTGGCTCTGAAATGAAGACTTTGATAGGCCCAAAAATGACAAAACAACAATCTAGGTGATACAATTCAATTGTTGAAGGACCTTACTTCGCAAGTTAGTAAGCTCAAAGACGAAAATGCAGCGCTAAATGTAGAATCTCGTGAGGTAATATCTTCTTGCTTTGATG
Organism: Ammopiptanthus mongolicus; assembly: GCA_039655645.1. Lineage (NCBI taxonomy): Eukaryota > Viridiplantae > Streptophyta > Magnoliopsida > Fabales > Fabaceae > Ammopiptanthus > Ammopiptanthus mongolicus. The sequence goes on along the minus strand of CM077343.1, from coordinate 106,219,505 downwards.
AATCTCTTAGATAATTTTGGGACAAAAAACATAATAAGGGAAATGGTTCTATTTTGTTCAATGTTAAGTTGGTTCAGGAGAAAAATGATCTCCGAGAAGATAAGGCTTCACTGAAATTGGATATTGACAACTCGAATGATCAGTATCAGCAACCTCAACAGCGAGCCAGGACTATGTTTCCATGGACTGCGATGGAACATTCGGTTACGATGGCTCCACCATCATATAGTACATATCCAGTGCCAGTACCAGTCCCTCCTGGTCCAATTCCCATGCAGTCGTACCCTTTCTTTGCTAATCCAAATCCTACGGTCATCCCTAACCCCTCTTCCAACATTTATTCCTTATATCATCCCTACAGGATTAGTTTGAAAGGCATACACAAGCAACCAAGTCGAGTAGCTTGAGTTGCAGTCCCCTCTTGTACAACAGTTTGGCATTTGCAGCATTTAGGGGGCCAATCATACTCCCCAATGACCAATAAAAAATCTGCAAGTTTTGCTTCATCCTTTCTTTGTCATAGCTCTTAACAACAAAAGTCACCCCTTGCTCATATATCCATCAAAGACAAATCTATATAATTTTTATATGAAGGATAAATAGATCTACATAATATAAAAATCACAAAACTTCAACAAAAACAATATGACAGATGTTATTATCAAAATTGTACTCATTGTTAATGCTACGCAAATAATATACCTGAGCAATAGGCTTACCATGCAACTTGGAGAATTTGTCTTCTAGATCCATCGGAGTTGGAGGCTGTGAACAAATCACTTCAATGACCCATACATTAATTTCCATTTCTCATTCAAAATATCCAACCATTCCAACTAAACTACCTACATAACAAATTTTCATTGAAACCTGCTACCTAGGTTGACAATGTATGAATCAAACTATACAACAATTTTTACAACCCAGGCTCCTAGAATCAAACTCAGATTACAATACCTATGGTCTTTGGATTCCTCTCCAGCTCCTACCAAAAATTCACCAACAAAAGTAACTTCGATCTCTCTGTCTTCACCAACTGGAACTGCTAGCAAGTTACATTGGAGTGAACACTAAGGTGCAATTTCATAATCACCACCAAACAATCATCACATTTGTTAGCTCAGGTAACACAGTTCCCCATTTTGATCGCGTACCCTGCACCAGGGTAAATGATGTGTGATTTAAAAAGTTGGGTAACTAATGAACTTCAAAAAAACCTAGCCTGCTCTAAAGTTTCAGCATCTAATTGATAAAAGGCATGGGGAGAAATGAAGTGAAGAGAAGACAAATCGTTAAGGAAATAGATCTTTCAGTTACATTAACAGAAATGCGCCTGTCTTTTTATGCTGAAAAGAACTAATTTGTTGCATAGTAATTGTGGAGGAAAATATATATTTTTTGAGAAGTCTACCAGTCTTTTATAGGAAATTGGATTAAATTACTTTAAGTATTACACTTTGCCACATGATTTTGCCCTCCTTTCTATCAAACCCTTAAATTAAATGGAGTTCCCTAAAATTTAGTGGGCAGACTCACATCTCAACATTGCTATCAATCAACTCCAGATACTTCAAGTAATTAAGCAATGTGAAAAAAAGACTCAGAGATTTCTTAACTATCAAAATGCCAGTCTTAATTGACTTTTCACTTGCATCTAATTATTGGTGCTAATTTTATTGTGTACCATGGGCTAAAACTCTTGCCTTAGGGAATGAGTGCACTTCCGATTATTCTATTTTCTATGGATTCTATTATTTATCCGCCTAAAATGTTGGGTGGTTTAGACCCCATGGTCAAATTTATTCATTATATGACCATGGCTTTTTCTAGATCTTAATCAATTTATTTGATTGTTGAAGATCTTGGCATAGTTTTGTGGTATTCAATGCCCGTTATTTCTGTTGTATTAGCTGCCTAATGAAAGGCTTCATAAAGATGAGTCTAATCTATGTACCAAAAGTACTTCTATTCATATGTGTAAATGTTGAAGTGCATGTTTGGTTTGCCGTTAAAAAATTCCAAAGGTACGTTTGAGGTAAAGTAGCTATAGAATTCCTTTGAAACAAATGTGCTTTTAGATCCAAACGTATGTTTACAATGATAAACCAAACATGTCCTTAAAAATGTGCAAAGTTCAATCTTTGCGGTTCTGCGGTATTTATGTCAAATATTTTTATATGTAATTATTTATCAAATCATAATGGGACCAGTAACATGGATTTGAAAGATCCGTGACTCAGATCATGGTATTCAAAACAAAAAAAAAATGCAATTTAAACTTGCATAAGTATAGTCCCACCGTCCCACTCTTTTCAGCAAGCATAAAAAGAACATAATCTGGTTACAATAGAACTTTTTCAGTTTCTGAAGAAAGAAAAAGAAACATACCTAGTTCCTTTACATAGTGCTTGGTTGGTGGAAAATGGAGGGGAAAATTTTTTTTAAACATTCATTGTTTGATTTATTTTTAGGAGATGAGGAGAGGAGAACAAAATCCCCCCTCATCCAATTTTGGCTCCCCTCCAAAAGTGGGGGGATTTGGAGGGGAGGGAAGGGAAAGAGTTTTAAAACATTTTGAATGGAATTACTAAAATAATCTTATTTATGTATTTTAAAATCTAAAATTATAAGGATATAAAAGTAAGTTAGTTTTAAAATCTCTCACCTCTCCTCATAAACTAAACATAAATAGTGTTACTTTCCCTCCCCTTCCCTTCTCTCAACCCAATACAATAATAACTAATTAAAATCCCTTCCCTCCCCTTTATTAAAATTTCTCTTCTCGTTTCATTTGAATGAAACACACCGATTGACCCGAGTAATAGTTTAAAGCATATCTACACTCCTGTACCCAAAAACAAAAACAAATACAAAAAAGGGACTTAATAAGTTGTACCATTGCACTAACTAACGCAAATCGCATGGACAGATCAAACTAAAATAGTCACAATTTATAGCTTAGGCGTCAACCTAGATCAAAGGAAAAACGAGAAGGTAAAGAGCAGCTGCACTCAAACAACAACTCATTCCACCCCACGGTGTCATTTTCATCGTCAAAATCTTCAATTGTAAAGCGGCGGCGCCGTCGCATTTCGGGCGGCCATCTGCTATTGCAGCGGCCTCGTGTCACTTCTCCTCCTCGCCCATCCGCTCCGCTTTTTGGCCACCCCTCCTCTCTCTCGTCCACTCTATTCGTACAATGTGATTTTAAATGCTCTCATAATTTCTCCTCTATTCCCAATTGAAGAAAACGTAGAGACAAACAAAGGCAAGGGTTTCGTGTGTTGGGAAGGTGAAATGTCCAACACGCCGCCAAAGAGTTGAAAAATCAAAAGGGAAATTACTCTATTACCCCCCAACCATTACGCTTCTTTCCTTTATTATATAAAGAAGAAGATTACTAGCTCAGTGCCTGCGGGTGCGGCATTGCTACCCTAGTAAGTAATCTCCCCTGTTCTTCACTTCTTCAACTTTGCAACCTAAGTAAAGTATAAAGTAGTAGTGAGTGAGTGAGTGAGTGAGTGAGTGAGTGAGTATGGAGCATAATAATAATAGTAGTAGTAGTTGGAGGATGAGCATAAACGACAAGAAATTCATAGAGACCGCTCTCCTCTCCGAGCTAAGAGTGGACGGCCGTCGCCCCTTCGATTACCGGAAGCTGAGCATCCGGTTCGGCAAAGACGACGGCTCCGCTGAGGTTCAAGTGGGTCACACCCACGTCATGGCTCTCGTCAGCGGTCAACTCGTTACGCCTTACAGAGATAGGCCCAACGAAGGCAGCCTCTCCATCTTCACCGACTTCTCCCCGATGGCCGATCCTTCCTTCGAACCGGGCCGTCCTTCCGACTCCGCCGTCGAATTAGGACGCATCGTCGACCGCGGTTTAAGGGAAAGCAGAGCCGTCGACACTGAATCGCTCTGTGTTCTTTCTGGGAAGATGGTGTGGGCCATTCGCATTGATATCCATATACTTGACAATGCAGGGTAAGTCTATTGTCTTTTTTTCCATTTCAATTCAATTCAATCACATACATTCATACATACATACATACATACATGCAAAGAATTGATTGGTTGATTGTATAGAAATCTTGTGGATGCTGCTAATATTGCTGCGTTGGCTGCTCTCTTGACATTCCGGAGACCCGAATGCTCCTTAGATGGAGACCGAGTTATAGTCCATCCTCCAGAGGTACCTTCCATTCCTTATCTTCTTCCTTTTTTTTTCTTAATTCTTACTGTCATACCATTCCTCAGTGCTGCTATGTATTTAGATTAGTTGCAAAAATATATATTATTTTAATAATCCATTACATATTGAGTTCAGTCTAAAAAAGATTATAGTGTCGCCGGATAGGTCCTTGATTAAATCCTTGATGTCACCACATTGGTCTAATTGACGACAAAAACATTCAATTTGACATTGTCTTAAATCATTCGTGGACTTAATTAATGACAAAAAACTTTTAAGGACCTGTCTGGCGATACTATAATCTTTCGAGAACGGAATTGAGGGTTTACTCGTTATTATCTATTATAGTAAAATTAGTATTATCTTTAGATGTGATTGGCTCAAAGCCTCTTTCGTTTGAGTTGTGTGAAAAAAATTACTTTCATATAATAAATTATAAGGAAGAGTATGGAATTATTTGTTTAGCTTAATATATTTATTCAGTACTTAGTTTTGTTAAGGGTGAAACGAGAAAAAATGTCATTGTTTCAAGATAATCAATTTTTTTTTCCACTTTCAAATAAGCACTTCCGACTTCTCTACAAATTAAACACGGAACACCTTTTTTACCATACAAGAAAAATCTTTCCCAAACAAGCTCTTAGTGGAGAACTCAGTTCTGTTGCTGAATATTAGTTCATTGACTTGAGGAGGCATTGGCCAATGCCTCATGACTCATGAATAAATACTAGTTTTAGATGACACTTTTATTTTCCATTTGTTGTTTCACTCGACATAAATTACTTGGCAGGTGCGTGAGCCACTTCCTTTGATTATACATCATCTTCCTATAGCTGTGACCTTTGGGTTTTTCAGCAATGAAAATCTTGTGGTATGGTTTTTCTTTTCTCCCTCTTAATAATAATGTCATTTTCTGGAGCTTGGTTCCACTGAGGAGGTCATCTCTGATTTTGTATGATGCTCTCTAGGTGATAGATCCAACACACCATGAAGAGTCTGTAATGACTGGACGTATGACTGCTACTCTTAACGCAAATGGGGACGTTTGTGCCATTCAAAAGGCTGGGGGTGAGGGAGTCTATCAGCAGTTTATCATGCATTGCTTGAAACTTGCTCATGTTAAAGCTGGTGATATTACAGCCAAGATAAAGGATGCAGTGAGTTCTCCTTTTTTCATGCTTAGGCTGCTAGGACTTGAGTTGCTTTTAATGCTTCTTAACAATACATTTAGTTAATATCATAACCCATTTTGTGTTAGGTGCTAAATCCAGTGTTGAAAAATAATTAAAGAACTTTTTAAAATAATCTTAATTAATTTTAGCCTAAGCAATCAACTTCGATACTGCTTAAAAGTACTGCAGGTAGGTTTAGTTAGAACTATAAGGAGTATGGTATGAGTTGACCTTTACTAGCCTATCACTGAACTGTGTTCTAATATCTTATATGTGAAACTCTTGTTTCAATTGCCATATCACCTATAGAATGTATATCTTTGTTAATTCCTTTCTGTTTTCTGAACTGATGTAGGTTGAAACACACAACACTGAAAGGGCACTACGGAAAGTTAAACGCCATTCTTCGTCTGCTGCCTTGGATATTTGCGGTACCACTGCTAGGTTAGGGGTTAAACAAAATCAATTAGATGGTGATAAGGATGGTAGGCCTTTAGATCAGTTGAAGCTGAAAGATGAGGTGAATGTTATGGAATGCGATGCTACATCATCAGGACAAGTACAAACTAACAAGGCGGATGAACTCTCAAAGAATTTTCTTGGTGGTCCATCAAGTTGGTAGGATATCAGCTACTCCTGGAACTAATTGCTTCCTTTGGATTTGTTTTATTTTAAAATTTATTGATTATTGATAGTCTACTTGTTTCTAGTCCACTCCATTTATTACTGCTAGAGATCTACTGCATGCATAGAGAATTTATCATTAACTTATATAAAAGTAATACTCACATGTATATGGTATAAAGAATTGTCCAGTCCATATATGTATATATATATATATATATATATATATACACACGGACACACACACATATATACATATAATTGAACCTTGATGAGACTGAAAAGAAGTGTCTTTGTTCTTTCAAATTTAATAAAAATATATATTTAATATCTTGCCACCATTGTTCCTTCACTTCCTCAGGGATCCCTACTCAGAATGTGTCAATTCAGATCTTCTAAAAGCTTCTCTAGCCTCACGTGGTAATGGCTTCTCTTTTATCTTCAATTATGATCTTGGTTGTTGCGTGGGTTTTAATTGAACCAGTAGCTCTACTTGCTTGCACTTAGGGATAGTTCCAAAAACCTGAAAATTGAAATGATTATAGTACTTTAGTTTCTCATTTGTTGTGGAATAAAATTGTCCATTTGGATGTTTTAGTATTATTTGCCACACAATCTTTTCAAGGGATTACTGATATCATGACAGATTGGGGGCATTGTTGATTGATAAGTTATATATATATATATATATATATATAGGGGGCATATAAGGTGAGAGGACCATTTTTATGTTAGAATAGGAGGGATTCATTTCAGCCTTTGGATTAAAATCAAAGGCTCAGATTAAAACACCCAAATTAAAAAGTCACGTGATGTTCAACTCAAGCACCCAACAAAAGCACCCTCTCACCAAATTTCATTCAATGGAAATCAGCTTGACTGCGCAGGGAGCACCGACTTCACCCTCTCCAAGTTCAAGCAGGTTATTAACTTGTTGAATCGCACCAGTCAAGCTCGTTTTCGTCGCTCACCTTCTCCCTCTTAACCTCTGTTGAATTGAAGGGTTTTAGATAAGGAAAGAGAGAATGGAAACTCAAAATAATATGAAACTAATGTTTATTTGATGTGGTGATAGTCTGATACATAAGACATACTCAATAATCCTATTTATACTAATACTAGACTCCTAATTCTAATAAAATGAGGAAACAAATCACTGACTAAAGATAAGATAAAATTCCTAAGGATAATATAAGATATTATGAGATCAAATATTCTAACAACCTCAACCCGACAAATTCAATCATCCATCCTTATCCCTCACTCAACTCACGTTCCTTCTTCAACTCACATTCCCACGTTCATCCTTTTGCTTCGACGCCCCCAATTCCAAGCAAAAGTTCTCTCAGCAGAACATCCATGGCTGCCCACACGTTCACCCTGTGACAGAACGTAAAAGAAGAATACCAAGCAGTCAAATTTGGAGCACTTGGAGTTGAAGAACTACCTTTAATTTTCTTTTTTTAATCATACGAATATTTTGTACTTAGTCCAGTATGTCATAAACACTGGGTATTAGTCCAGCGGAAGAAAGTACTTTTTGTTCTATTATTGGTTCATGAAACAAGTTTTGACTCATCTTAGCTATATGTTATTTCATACTATCACTGTTCTGTTTTGCATTTAAGTACTCCTCAGTCGTGCAATCTCTGATACATGGCTTGCTATAATGCTTACTCATCTCAAGTTTACATGAGCACCAGCTGAAGCATCTTGAACTGCAAAGTCAGCAATATGATGTTGTTTTTCTGAGATTTGCACACTGATAAATGAGGTTTACATTGTAATATCAGCTTAAGACTTTGTTTTTCTGCATTGTTTATTTCAATACCAGTTTAACTGCATTGTTTAATGTATGCATCTTTTTGTGTTAGTATGATTTCCAAAATAACACCTTCAACAGTTATTTCCCAGCCTGCTTTAATCCAACTAAGTTGAAAATCATATGATTTTCTTTGAGCCATTACTGTTCTCTTTTCTAAATAATTGTCATCTTTTCAAGGAGATCGATCTTATTTGCCAGGTCTCTTTACTAAAACTGAAAAAAAAAAGTAGTTAATCTTCCTTTTTTCGTGAATCACATTGGTTGTTTGACATTATTTGATTTCTTAATTAAGCTGGCCGATAATTAAAAGCCAGAATAAGGTGAATATTATTTAATGAAACAGTGTTTATATCAAGCACAATATATCAAAAAAGAAAGGCTTTTTACTCTATTAAAAACAATTCTCTTTGAATACATTTGTTCTTTCAGAACTACAACAACCTTCTACATGATTAGAACATAATTGTCATCAAAACCATTAAAAAAGCCATATCTGCTCAGTAGTTATATGCCTAACATGTTTGTCGTAGCTTGCTAATTGCATCTGGCATCTATGTTGCAACACCCTTTGAGTTTTTCTTTGCCTCATTGAGTTTTTCCTCTGCTGTTTCTTCTTCCTATTGTATATCCCAATCTCCTCTGCTACTTCTTCCTCGTGAGAAGCTTTACATTGTTGTACTTCTCTCCCTTGTGGCAGTTTCTCTTGTGAAATTTGTTACCAAAGGAAGCTTGTTGGAGGATACAAAGTCTTCTATTTCAGACTTTTCCATATTGGCTATCTGCAATGAAGCTTGTTTAACGGGAACATTGTCTGCCTGTAAGCATCTGCAAAAAATGGGCAATTAACATCACGTGATTTACTTAAAATATAATACAATTCTATATGCAGATGAATTAAGAAAGTACACAATGCAATACTTGGATTTATGCATACACTCTCCCCAATCCAAGATGTGGAACATTTGAAAAAAAGAATTCTTGTTGATTTCACTGTTTCTTTTAGACTTTCCTTTTAGGTTTATTATCCTTTTTGAATGATAAGTTGGTTTTCTAATGAGAAGATAGAACTGCATAATCTCACTCATTAGAATTGCTGTAAAATAATTAGGAGTGTCAGCTCGTAGTAAACAAAAGGATTCAAGAAGTGAGACTAAGATGGAGGAACCACCACAAGAAATTAAGACAAATTCTTCACCAGTTGACATTGCTCTAACTTCTGGCCAGAATAATGAAGGCAAGACTCTGAAGGATGCTGTCAAGCCCAAGAACAAGAGAAAGAAAAGAGTATCTTCCAATAGTGGAAATTAAATTAGCTGTTTTCAGTTTACGTATTAACAGTTTATCACTGACCGTGTATGTTGTCTAAAGACTCAAACCATTTTTCCATTTTGTTTCTGTCCGCTATTTGAGGTGATATGGAGGTCGTTGTAAGAAATTAGATGGACATTGGTGTCATTAGTTTTTCCGTGCCAAAAACTAATACTCCATACTGAAAAATGCTATCCAATTATTCTTGTATTTTTTTCAGCCTTTATGGTCTACTTTTTCCCTTTGTTCCTCATGGTTATTATTGACTTTTTTCTGAACAGATAGGGGCTTTTAGAATTTGCTGAATCTGGAATATTTGTGCTGAATCTATCCTGCCCAAAATAAGAAGGGCTATTTCAATAGCATTAGCAACTGGTTGTCGTCTTATTTACATCTTGTCTTTGGAACCACCTGTAGTTATCACTTGGCGATTCCTTCAGTTTAATATACCTTATTTGTAATTTTCGACAACTGTCCATGTAAGTTCATAAGCAAAGTACCCAAAAAAAGAGAAAAAGAGGCAGTGTGCTATAAATAATTATCCCCCCAATCACCGGAAAAAGTGCCTTCCTTAGTGGAATAAAGGAAGGAATATTGAGGTAGGGGTGTTCATGATTCTGGGCATATTTGATGAACCCGAAAACTCAACCCAATCCGAATAAAGTGGGTCGGGTATCTTTGTTGTTTGGGTCTAACCCGATTCGATCCGAACAAACCCGAACTTTGTTGGTTCAGGTAATGGGTTTATTGATTTCAAACCCGAGACTTGACAACTCGATCCATACAAAATTATTTTTATTGATTTTTAAGAGATATTTACCTTCTCTCTTTGTTCTATGTTCAGAGGTTCTCATCTCACTTCACTTCTCATCCCTCTCACTTCGCTCTCATCTCTCTCTCTTTATTCTCATCTCATCTATGCTCTCAGATTGGTGTTGCTGCCACCTCCTCCATGCACGACGTCCTTCTCCGTCGCGAGCTCCTCCTCCATTGCGGTTGTCTCGATTGACAAGTCGTCGACCCTAAGATCTTGTGCCATCTTCCTATGTCGCGGCCTCCTCCGTCTCTCTCATCTTGACCAACGAGTTGTTGACCCTCAGACTCGGTGCCATCCTCCTCCATCCCGGCCTCCTCCGTCTCTCTCGTCTTGACCAACGAGTCGTGCTCAAATCTGGTGCCATGGACGACCTCCTCCATCGCAGCTTCCTCCTTCTGCGGTGAGAGCAAGGTTCGAAGCTTTTGGGATGTTGATCTTTGAGCATGATGCAGTGATGTTTTTGGGATGTTGATCTGTGATGCGATTGAGAGAGAGGTAATGGTGCCTCCAAGCTGTATATGTGAAGGGTTTCATATACTACTGTGTTGTGTGATGTCTTGTACTCTTTTGGATATGTTATTGTAATTTTTTATTTCTCTGATTACTACTGTTCGTTCCAATTTCTTTGATTTCTACTATATTCTTTTGTTCTTGCTCCTAACCTGTTTCACCCGGCCCGAACCAACCCATGTTTGGTCGGGTTGGTTCGGTTCGGGATTGTAAAAAATTTGCATAAACCCGATCCAATCCAACCCAACCCAACCCAAGAGAAATTAATTGGTTCGGATAACGGATTTTGTCAAACCCGACCCAACCTGACTTGTGTACACAAAGGAAGAATGTCTCTTGGAATTGTTATGCCAATTGTTATGTGTTAGCTAATATATAGGCACGCTCATTGCATGTTTCATTCATATAGGTGCTTTTGTCTTTCAGTGTAATTTTCTTTTCATGCAACTTTATTGAGAAATATTTTCAAAACTTGTAAAAAGCAAGATTTGGTATATTCTTCTTCGCATCGTGATTAAATCTCTCTACCATTCTTCCATGCTCGATCTCCTATTCCATAGAGTAATTGAGTACACACCTAAAGCTGTTGTTTAGCCATTAGTGTTTAAATTATAAATTATTTTATATTTTATATTCAATATAGTCTATAATCATTCCAAAAGTTTGACATGTGAAGGTTCAATCCCCAAACAGTCCAAAAGGAGAAACAAATGGATTAAATGGATGCTGAAGGGTAGAGTAGAGTTGAGAATTTTTTGAAACAAATGTGCTGTAGACTGATCTGATCAAGAAAAAACAAAAATGGCGAAGAAACTTCACCTAAGACAACCTTCCATCTATATCATTTTCGGGTCTTAAAAATTTTACACTTGGTTTGAAATACTTGCAATGCACAAAACTAAAAATCTAGTTACTTACGAATTAAATTTACAAATTAACTATATTAACCTATATCTTAAACGCGTTTTGAGCATTAGAAACAAACTGGCACCTGATTAATATCCTAGGACCGGACTTCGAAGAATCTGGGGTTCATGCAAACTACTACTTTTATTAATCAACAACGATTGCATGCTTTAGCTTATCCTACCAAGCTTTATTCGTACCCCAAAGTTCATTTCAACCCATCCAATACATATGACATAAATGCCTACCTCAATCAGTATTCAACCGAGCATCATATAACAATTGCCTTTTGGAGAACGAGATTAAACCAAGAATTGAAAAAACGGTACAATCACACGCAGAAGTCAATAAACCAATAATGGGAAATAAATCTAACAAAATTGACATTATATTATCTAGACTCTAGAGTGACATGAGGGCACTTCATTTCAATCAATAACTGAGACTGAGATCCTTTACACAGAAAAAAGAATAACGATTGCAAATCGCCTACATGTTACAATTACGCAGGCCACCGTATATGCTTTCTATTAATAATCTTGCAAACGCATAGCATATAAACTGGGATAAAAGATCGAAAGGAGAAATCTTGAAAACCAATTTAGTCGGCTTTTCCAGCAAGATAGTAGTCCCCCACAGTGAGAAACACATGCTCACCAAGAACCACTTCTACTGCAGGTTGTTGTTCAATGGAGTCAACAATTTTCTGCAACAACGGCAGACTAATAAATGTGTGCATTTTCACCCAAAACAGAAAAAAGGGGCTTAATCAAACCTTTCCATCTCCACTTTGAAATTCAGACTTCAAATTTGAATTATCTGTAGATAGCAGGTAAGTTTGCAGATTATGTGCAAATTTCGTATCACCTGTAGCAACAGAAAAACAAGATGATGAGGAACCAAGGTTCAAGAAGATGAGGAATGACGAGAACAGCACAAGGGAACAGAATTGTTTGTTTTGCTGTGTGCAAATGTGTTCAACCAACACAAAAAACAAACCTGGGAACAATGAAAGAATGGCTTTTAAGTTAAACAACAGTGCAGGTCTTGCCAAAGTGATACCAAATGACATGCTGGAAATCCCATGAAACCTCTCTTCGCCAAGGACAACCTGCAGTTTTACAAAGAATTTTAAGACTGAGTGAGCTTCAAACCCAAGACACATTGCTCTGTGACTTGTAAAGCATGATTATCCCCTCAAGTCTATTGACATTTATCCCTCTTGAAACCTTGCAGGTAAAGGGAGGACAACAATACGGATATTTAAATCAAGGGGAAACAAAATAAACAACTTACGGCATACGCAGGCATCAAAGAATATGGAAGCAACGGAGAACCAATAGAATCCCTGATGTAGGATTCCTGCAAATATACATGATAAAAACAAACCGGATAACAAACTTGGCACTAGAAATTAATTGTACATTAAATACTAACGAATAAGTTGTCCTCAACAACAAAGATGGTTCAACTATAACCCGGCGCAAACACATACTGCAACTCATGCATATAACTTTTATACGAGTTGTAGATAACAAGTATTTACTATTTTGCAGAAAAGAAGCTTCTTTAACCAAAGATTTGTCATTTTATTTTAGATAGAAAATATTTAAAATTTTAATCTATTATTGCCTGCTTAAATTCGAACTATATTTAAATAGCAGACTACAAGTTTGTTTATATAATTCTTTTATTAAGAATGTTTGTGGATTGATATGGTATAAATTTGTGAGAAATAACCCGACACACCAAATTTCTCTGATGGTGCCTTTGATCATCAGGACTTTCATTTCTGCAAGATAGTTCTTTCTTACACGTTTGTGTTTAGCACAAACATGCACAGAAGGTAATTTAAATGTGTATGCATCTTTTTTCTGCTCAAAGAACTTTCTACTGTGCTTTTCTTTACAAAAAAAAAAAAAAAAAAAAACACACATGCAATATCCTGTAAAAAACCACATAGTAAGTCAAAGCCGTTTATTAACTCTTAAATATACCTGGGAATGCAAAACTCTTTGAGAGACTGACTTATCTTCATCCAATGATTCAAAGTAAACCTCCACCATATCAGTTGGTTCAAGAGCAACTTTCTTCCGTAATTTCTGGATTCTGTTAACAATCTGTAGGAGACAATTACATCCACAATACATTAATAGATTGAACTTAATTTTAGGACTTGCAGAATTTATTTTGGATGAAAGATTTGTGTGAACAAGTAAACAAAACCATCTAAGTGATGTACAAAGGAAAAATTAAACACAAAGTAAATCTTTCATTATATTTTCCTTCCCTTTTCTAACATTTTCGCTTTCTAAAAATTAAAAAAAAAAAAAAAAAAGGTAGAAGCTCTACTGCCTTTCAGAAAGGCAGGCCAAACGCCAATCTGTTATAATGAAAAGGAGACTTCAAGATCTTCATAATCTGGTAGAGACCAAATTACACAGGAGGAAAATCAAAAGATATTATTGAATATCAACTGACAAAAAGAGAGAACTACATAATGATTGCACATCCTAAACCCAAAAAAGTACCCAGAGACTGGGGCTCAACAGACAGACTCCACCCAACCTTATAGGCAAGAGAGTAGCCAAAAAAGTACCCCCCCCCCCCCAACCTGATAACCACCTCCTACATGTCCATAAGTTTAAGTGTATAACCCATTTAAGCATAACTAACTTGCCAAGTCAGCAAGTTCTTCAAGCCTTACCCCAGTCTGCCCTCTTTTATTCCTTCTGGTATAAACCTTCCAGATTCTGGGCCCTTGATTAGGACTAATATTCAGCTGGCCAACAGCCCCTTCCCTATCAGAACTGTGCCTTAAATAATCAAACATTCCTCTCCATCCTTATGCACCAAAACATTGAAATTGGAAAGTATGTTTTCCCTCTTGTTACTGACACCTCTAAAGTGTCCAAAACCGCCAAGGACCCAAGGTCTGTTGCAGGCCTAAGAATGAAGAAGCAGAAGTTTCTAACCACTTGGGGCCCGCAGCTAAATGGCTGTGGCGCTTTCCAGTATAGACTACTAAATTATGCCACCAAGTGATTCAGAGTAACTATGATTAAGAACAGAATGGATAAGACACCAATGCATGATTACAGCAACAAATGCTAGTATGAGATGGTCACCTGTCACTTTTACCATTAAGATTTCTAGAAAAATGAAAAAGCGAAAGAGTTGCATCCATGTACTTTTTTTAGATCATGTACATAGATTGGATACTCCTTCCATTCCATGCATGCACTTGTGAAGATCAAGTACATAGTCAGACTGGATATTTCTTGCATAGTAAATATCTACCTCACGAGCAGCACCAGCCTCAAACAATGACTCATCTGGACGCAAGTCCAATATCACTAAAACATCACCTACAACAAAGACAGGTTTTGGTCAACGATAAATCAAAATAAATTCATAATTGATAATTGAAGGATTACTACATGCTAGCAATCAGCCCATTTTAACATTAGCTTCTTTTCCATAACTGCAGCAAAACGAACTAACATCAGGTAGTAAAGGTTCTCACCATCTCCGGCAGCATCCATCTCCTTCTCTGTCATACAATCAGGTCGCTTAAAATCACGAAGAACCTGAGTAAAAACAAATGATATATGGTACAAGTTTATCAGCATCCACCACTTCCAAAGGAAACCCAGGATATATTTTATGATTCTAGAAAAGAATAACCAGTTCGGGTGCTCCATATAAATTTAAGGCTTAGCCACATCTGATTGTCACCATATATGGTTTAGGCAGAGCAGACAACTAAAAAAAAAAGAAAAAGATAACCAACAGAACTTATTTGTGGACAACTTCCTGGATACATAGTCAAAACCAATTGGAATTATTTGTTCGTATTTTCTTTACCCACTAATCTATTAAATAAAAAACGATTGAGAGTAAGAAAATCTCTTTTGAAATAATGTTAAAAAGGGTGGCCCGGTGCACGAAGCTCCCACCTGGTGGGGTTTGGGGAGGATAGATGTACGCAGCCTTGCCCCTGCAAGCGGAGAGGTCGTTTCTAGGATTTGAACCCATGACCTCCAGGTCACAAGGACGCAACCTTAACGTTACGCCAACGCTCACTCTCCTCTTTGAAATAATGTTATTGATAGGGTTTTTAAAGAAAATCAAATATGATACTGAAGCTTCTCAAGAGAATATACACTAAAATAGCAGAAAAGGAAAATATATTTGATGATGAACATACCAAAAATGCTAGGCTTCTATCTCTGGGAATACTAAACCTTTACTAACTTAAATAAGGTATCCTTGGTGGAGGCGCTACAACTATAGAATGCAAACTATTTTAAATGTGTTCCATTCAATGGAAAGAGATATTAGTAATTATCCCCTGACGGAAGTGAGAAGTCTGTTTGGACGAGGATAGATTCGGACTAGGATTTATTTGTTTCAGCATAGAATAAACATTTGAGATCATTCAGATAAGGATAAGAATCAGATTAGGCCTTCTTTCTGTTTAAAAAAGGTGAGATTTATGTGGGAGTACATATATATTTGTAATTCATACATATATATTTGTAATTCCTGTTGACATCAAATAACATGACATTCGATTCTCTATTCTATATACAATATTAGCACCTTAATATCAGTCAGCTTCAAACAGTGATTTGCAATGACGACTTCTCCGGCACTCTCAAAAGCCAAAATACTTTCCTGGGACATTGCTTTGATTTCTTTGGCAACAATACCCATAGATTTTCCCAATCTCTTACCTAAAATGCTGCAAACAAAAAAGATACAGGTAAAAAATGGTAATATGAAATATTATGACATAAATACAAACTTCCCAGGTAATCAGCCAGCCCATATGGAATGCTTTACCTAAAGTCAGGTTCAGCACGTAAAGATGCATACTTTAAAGTATCATTACATGTAACAAGTGATCGTATATTGAGCTCCTCCAACACATACTGTAATGCAAATAGAATTATATATATTAAAGCACAAGTTGTTTGAGCCAAAGGGCCAAAATAAATAAATATATAAAAAAGCAGATTGAAGAAAACAATCGATCCCTTTTCAAGACAAATATAAAAAATATTGAAGGAAAGGCGATACAAATATACATGAGGAAAAGATATCCTAAAAATGAGACAAAACAATTAAGAGAAAAAGTAACAAGCAATAGTCACTCTAAATGTTAACATGAAAGATGACATTAAATATAAGAATATTTATGACAACAAAATGCAAACTAGTCATTTGATAACAAAACCGCTGGATTAAATACTAAAATAGTGCAAAAAGTAAAACTGCGACAGATTATGTCATCATGAATGTACCTCCCTCAACTTTCCAGCTATGTCATCAAGGAAGTCCACGTCAGGATGAACTATCACCATCTCCCTACAGTGGCAAAAAACTTGATTAAATTCCTCTGATAAGCATGTACATACATACACCAATGTATGCACCAATGGATACTAATATACCTGAGTGGAGTCTTTAGAGGTTTGTTATGACGCTCACGAATGTTTCGAGCCAGATCAATGATAGTCATCATCCTTGAAACACTCAGCTCAATCCGTTCTCCCCCCTGACAAATCATGCAGCAAAATAAACGGAAGTTAGTATATTAGGTGTTTGCTAGTTATGTCTCAACGACATGTAAAGCAAGAAGTAGACTGAGATGAAACTGCAAGATGCAATTTTTCTTTCCACTTCAAATGTAATTATGTCTACATGACTTACAGAATATACCAATTGATCAAGATGTATACCTTGCCTTCTTCCTCAGGAAAACTGCAATAGTGTATGCTTTCCTCTGATTCATTACAAGCTTTTCGCATATTTTGATAAAGTGCCTCAGTGAAGAAAGGTGTAAAAGGAGCCATAACTTTGCAGGACAACAAAAGCACCTGAAAAAATAAGGAACATCACATAAAGGACCATTAGGAGACCCAAAAAGGTCAGAGTGTTGGATAAATGGGGCACTCAGAAATTTATAACCACGATATATATAAAAGATATATTGAACATACATTATAAAGAGTTGAGAGTGCTGTCCGGCAGTCTTCTTCTCCAGTACGACCTTTAAGTCTCTTACGGTTGAACCGCACATATATATTTGTAAGGTTATCAAGAAATTTTAGAAGGTAAGGAACCACCTGCAAAATCACTTTGTTATAATAAATACGACAAGTAAATACACATGCAACTAACAAAAAGTGGTGGTGTCAGAATATAAACAACACTGGCAGTAAATTTCAGATGCACAAGCAACAACTTTATCACGCCTAGTGCAGATTGGTGCCACTTAGAAGAAAAGAAAATTGAATGTAAAAGTAATGTCTTGAAATCCAGAATGGTAATCAAATTGGTGAAGCAACAGTTCCCAGTCTAATCAGTTCAAAAGGTTTGACCACTGGTCAGATAAGATAAGATAAAATTAAATTATTATTACATATATATAATGGATGTAAAATAGCTAAGAAGAATTACATAACCACAGCAAAAGAGCAAATTAAATACTTTTACCATGGAACTATTTAAAAGCTCATAAAGTAATAGTTTTAAAGAGGAAATGGTCATTACATACATAAAGCTCAGTGCGGAAGCATTACTGACCGTGTAAAGGCGATAACCATCCATTTCTTGGCGGACAAAGTGAACAAGGCTCTGTGTGGCTGAGTTGATCCACTGATCAAGAACATTGGATGACTTCTGAAGTGTAGCATGATCAATGGGAACAAAAGGTGCCAGCCCCTCAACTTCAAGCCTCTTCACATTTTGAACGAGGAACCTATATGCATTATACCAAGGGAGGAAAACATCCCTAACCTGGGACAGATCAGCACCATAAAATTAAAACAACAGTAGAACAGTATAATCAAACAAAGTGCACTTAATTAGACGAAATTAAATAAAAAGGCTAAAAAAGAAAATAATCAAAAGTAAACACAACTAGATGATACTGACAACACCATAAACTCCTTCCTTCTTGAAACGCAGTGTCTCAGCACGCACAACAGGAGAGTTTATAAGGTATAACCGCAGTGCATCCTATCCAAAAGACAAATATATCATAACAGCGCTATCATAATATCAATCAAACTATAAACTTAAGTCATTTGCCCATAATTAGAAAAGCAAGCAAAACATGCATCCAAAGTTACAAGTCACATTCCAAATAAAAAATTATGAAATGAAATAAAAAAAATGAACTTTGAAAACTTTCTTACTGCCCCATAATCATTAATGACTTCCATTGGTGAAGGATAATTTTTCAAGCTTTTACTCATCTTCTTCCCATCTTCAGCCAGGACAAGCCCATTGCAAATCAAATTCCTAAAGGCAGGCTTATCAAATAATGCAGTAGATAGCACCATAAGGGTATAAAACCTGCAAATAGGAAAATCAGAAAACTAAAATACACAACCATGTTTCATTGACTAAAAGTAGAACGGAGGCTAAGGCAGCAAAAAGTAATTTAGCCCAAAAAGGAGAGGTTGAAATAAGAAATAATTTATATCATTGTTACATGATCTAGGAAAGAACATACTTCATTATTGCTGACAGATTATTTAATTTAAAGCAACTGCAATCTAAATATCTAATTTGGAAAGATCAAACTAACAAATGATGCAACCTAATGAGGAAATAAGCATAACAACCCAATTATGTCATTGTAAGCTTAAATTCAAAGGATTTTCACCAAAATGAAATAGATATTGTGAATGACATTTGAAAACAAAATATGAAACTACAACCCAGTAAAGATGAACAGGAATCTATAATAAACCAGATGCATTTAAAAAGCAAGAAACTGACCAACCGCGGGTTTGATCCAGCCCTTCAGCCACAAAATGACCAGGAAAATTATTCTCAAATAGCTCGACATTCTCAAAAGGATAATGGATATATGCATAAGGCATGGATCCACTCTCAAACCAGCAGTCAAACACCTGAAAGATAAAACAATTGATCTATAACAAAGTACAATATCTCTAGCACAAGAAAACCAGCTTGGTACTTGTAACTTTGGAGGACTAAAAAGGACATTTACTCTATTAAATATTAATTTACATAGAAGGTAGGACATTATGATCCTTGGGACAACTTGTGTAACACTAGATAGCATCTCAATTATAACCACTTGAAAGAATGACTAAAAACTACAAAACCATGAGAAAGAGAGTAGGGCACAAATTAATAACAACTTTACTGTAAATCTATGAGTTAGCATTTTACATCATCAACACGTCGAAGCACACGACCACTGTCCGTTTTAATTGTAATATGATCAATGTTGTGACGATGAAGATCAAACACCTGTACAAGGCATTACAATAAGATTAATGATACTCATCAGTCATCATTGGCCAGGTAATGTACTACACGTGAAAAATATATGCTATAAATGGTTGAAGATTTAGCACAACAATAAGCATTTAGGTGAAGCTGCCAAACTAGACACAAACATAAGCTTACCATACATGATATACAATTATCTTGTGAAACAAGAACAAGGGCACACCCATAATTCAATTATTATGGTTATTTCCATTATTTTCCTTGGATAAATCATGATCCAGTTAACAGATCATAACTGATATGACTGCATCCTTGCACAATACAAAAAAGTTTATATTAAAGTTTATGCTGTATAAGTACAGCTCAATCACAAGAATTCTGAAGCATACAGGAACCCATGAGAAGATCAGAAAAAAGTTTTCAAACCGAAGAGAAAGAGCACTGCTATCTGTACATCTGAAATAAACATCAACACTAAACAGAAATACTTTACACATTGTTTATTTTTTTCTATTTATTTTTTCACTTAACCCAATAAAAACAAGGCTTCCGTACCTACGGTGTCTAGTACAACGTCTAAGCTGGGTTGTTCAAAAAAAAATTCAGAAAGAGGAAAAAGTTAGAAAGAGAAAAAGGTCTATAACTCTGGTAAAACTAGTTTCATAGTCAATGCATATCACTATCAGCATTCAGCATTCAGTATTCAGGCCAACAAACAAGTGACAATATTGGTCCATCTAGCCAAGAAACCAAATGTAGCTTAACCAGAGAGAAAAGAAAGTCCTTTGAAAAAAAAGAATATGATATAAGTGGGAACCAAATCGATATTCTCCAAATGATTACGCGGGGCATGTGAAATATTTCCATGACGCAAGGTAAAATTAATTAAACAATATGCTGCAAGTACATATTATATACTCATCATTATTTTGCTATGTTATTCTAAGATTCCAACGGAGCAGTAATTCTTCAGCATTTCAGAAAAATCTAATAATTATAGAAACTAATATAAAGTAAGATAGAATAAACACCACTTAAATGTCGCCAAATATACTGAAATAAGCATAATATACAAGTCAAATTATGTGCATGAGTTCATGATAAACAAAATCAGTCAGCAATGTCAAGAACGTGCATATGCAATTTAAAAAAGGCAAACAAAAAATCAAACCTTTACACCTGAAAGCTTTTCAAGTTTTGCAACAGAATCCATGACAACTACTTCCTTTTCATCCTCACTAATCCATATAGGGAGAGGGGTGCCCCAAAATCTACTACGACTAATTGCCCAATCTCTGGCATTTTCCAGCCAATTGTGAAATCGCTTATCCTGCAACACGAAAGAACATGAAAATATATACCAAAACCACAGATTTCATAATATTTATAGTTAAATTCGAAATTCCAAATTATAACAATAAACAAAGGCCTTCCAACACTTCCTTCCTACCCACATTGACCTCCTTTCCAAAGCAAAAGAGGAGACAAGAAACAAGATCAGATAATCAATAAGCAATTCAAGGGGGAAAACCCAGGTAAGCCAGACACTGTATACCTTGACAAATTCAGGGACCCAGTAAGTCTGCTTATTATTTTCCAACAATTTATCTTTCAATAACTCCACTCTAACAAACCTACAATGAAACAGCACATTTTTATTTGGATAAATTACAACAAAAAACAGGCTCATAAGCAGTAGCAACTTTCAATTCACATTTAGATGAATATTGGTGCAATTAGAAAATTAAACATAAAGCATAGAACCAACAAAGATAACATTTTATTAATTTGAACTAGTGAAATTAGGTCTGGAATGCAAAATTGACTCTTATTGGTCAAACACACTTACCAGCTAGGAACAGCTCTGTAAATAAGAGGAGTACCGGATCTCCAGCAGAATGGATAAGAATGTGTAAAGGTTCCAAACTTAACCAGCCTACCCTTTGCCTAAGGAAAGATGAAAAGGTAAAAACAATAATAAGTAGAGGAATCCAAGCATGAAGAAAGACAATACTCACCTCAAGAAACAAAACTGACTTCTATCAAATAGTCTCCAGCTTTAGTATTGAAACTTTGTAACTTAGGCAATCTTTCACTAACAGAAAGAAAAGAGGGGAAAAGTTTCTTTAAAAAAAAATCATAGCAAGTCCTCAACAGTTTCTATTCCCAATGCAGCAAGAACGAAAGAACAAAAAGAAAGAAGAAACACTTAAGACATTTACGCCCAAGATATGCCTTTATGCAGCCATGTTCCAACCCCTGATATACAAACATTGTTCACTTGTTCCAAGATTTCACAGTAGCCAGCTACAATAAGAATAAGCTTTTTTGAAATTTTTGGACAGTAGGTTTGTTCTCAGAATTTGGAGCATATCTGTTGATTAGCTTCAGATGTTCTGGCAGGATAAACAGAAAGAGAGCATGGTCTTGTGGAGGTGTGCAATTTATGCTGCTAACATTGAAAGTTGTAGGTTGAACCACGATGTATGATGATTTCCCCCAGCCTGCACCTCAAATTATACTAGAGTCACAGAGTGCTAGAGGCTAAAGTGTATTATGTCAATCAACAATCCCTCGATCAAGATCCAACCAACCAGAAAGAGAGCATGGTCTTGTGGAGGTGTGAAATTTATGCTGCTAACATAGAAAGTTGTAGGTTGAACCACGATGTATGATAATTTCCCCCAGCCTGCACCTCAAATTATACTAGAGTCACAGAGTGCTAGAGGCTAAAGCGTATTATGTCAATCAACAATCCCTCCATCAAGATCCAACCAACCACCTAGAATGAATCCCCAATTAATCAACCGTGGTTTTAGGATCAATACTTCCTTAACTCGCAAGACTTTCCTTGATAGTTTACTATATTCCTAACTGCATCTTTAAGCAGAATTTTCAAATTTTGCATAGGTTATGGGATAAATTTATATTCTAGACCTAGCTTTGGGCCTTTGGAGTATATTACGAGGGGGTGCTTTACCAGACAAGCAGAAGGAATGAACAAGCTTTATTGCTTACATCACATGTGCTCCTGTTTTCTGCATTCTGTTTATCTTATTTACCAAAATATAATCTCACAGCCAAAAGGTCAAGCTTTTTATTTTCTTTCTTCTTTCGCCTTTTCTCCAAACAAGGTTTTCTTGCCAAAGCTAGAAAGAATAGGCGTTTCTGCCCAGTATTCTTCTCAACAAATATTAATTCTTACATATAATGGTAGTTACCAACCCATTTGAAAAACATGCGCTGTTTTTGGGACTGCTATCCAACTAGAATATGCACTGAGTCACATGAGAATCCTCACCGATATTTAAAATCAACAACACCTAAATCATTACAAAAAAATAATGTGCGTTCTCATGATTTTAGATAGATGGAACATACCTTCACAGCTTCAATGATATCTTTGTCAGCATCTTTGATATAGCGGCCACTAAAGTCAGTAATTTTATCAGTAAAGCAGCCATCATCATCAACAGCTACAGTTATGCTATCCTACAGACCAACTTAACACCTGAGTACTTGTATTGGGAAGGTAGCCAACAAAAAAAAACTGACAATTGACAAATCAACAAATGTAAAAAAAAATGCAGATTATACAAGTATAGGAAGACAATTCCCTGTGTCCATGGGAAAAGAAAGAGAAATGTTACTAGTAAAAGGATCATCTGGAAAGGCACACGAAAAGATGGGCAAGCTTAAGTCTTGGACTACTGTTTGGGACACTATTCATTAAGAAGCTGATTGTCTATTACATAAGTGTACAGATACTCCCATATACTGTCATATGGCATTAAGAGAGATTATAAAACTCTTATAACTCCACCTTTTTTATTTTGATTTAACTCAACTCAAGTTAAAACGTATGTCCGAGTTCAAAAAAACACCATCAATCGCTCTCAAAGGAAAAAATATGAAACTAATAAGATAACAAATAAAAAAGGAAATCAATTACATCTCTTTAATTTTGGAACCACAGTAGCCACAGCACAAGTTTTATGTACAAATATCACCAAAGTCCTTCCCTTTATTCTTCCAATTTTATTTTTCTCAGTGGGGTTCACTATTTGCAGTATTTTTTAACTGCATAAATACCATCTTTTGCAAACACCAAGAGGCAGCATTCCCAGTACATCTGGATAGATTTAAAAAGAGAACATATATATGATGAAAATGAATACATGCATACTCCATGGCAATGATTTTACAATCTCACATCAGTTCCAAAACCATAGAGCATAGGCCCACACCTCTATGAGAGGAGTGTTTCAAGAAAAAACTAAAGCTCAAGCTTTCTACGATTTAAGTGCATGGAAGTACAAACCTTACTAATAATTTGATTATCGATGCAAACACGAAAATCATCTTCACCAAATGCAGGGGCACAATGGACAATGCCAGTACCACTATCATCAGTAACATAATTATCGGCAACAACTCTAAAAGCAGCATTAGATAACTCCGTAAAGTAATCAAATAATGGTTTATACCTGCAAATCATGTCATCCCTTTGAATTTCAATACTAAACAAAACCCATAAGCAATATTGTCACTAGATAAGCCTCAAAACAGAAAATGCAAACGTGATTTATTTGAAGAGTAAAACTAATAACAAAGATTAATGTAGAAGGAAGAACTGCTCACTGCATTCCCACTAGTGAGGACCCTAAGACTTTCTCCAGCACTTCAAAAGAATCCAAAACATTTTCTGTCTTTCCACTTGAAGATTCCTTGGACTTTGCATTTGCTTTTTTAGGTACATCAATGGAACCATTACTGACAGCTTCTTTGGGTTTCTCCTTGGGGAGTGCTGACAGACGAGATTCAGCAACAATATAAACTTTACCTGAATACTTATTGCGAACCTGATTTTATGTGCTCCACAAGTTAGATGTCAAGAAACAAATAACTACGGAAAAAAAACAGGGACAAAAATGAAGAGGGTGAAAGCAATATCGGAATGCTGTAGCTAACATGCATGGAATAGGGGCATCAATATATACAAATGATTGTATCCTGAGTAGGCAAAGAATCACAACATGACTTGGCACTTTCTTATCATTCTCAGACTTTCATCAATAGCAAAACTAAATCACACAAAGCTGACTTGTCCTGCAGTTCTTTTCCTCTCTAATATAAGGGGATAAATGGAAAAAGGATGTCACTTCTCTCAAAAGGCTATCATTTCATGCTCACCAAAAGTTGGAAGTGCTCAATCAAAATGTGGTTCATTTTATTTTCCCCTCCACCCTTCTCTCTGTCTCACTCTTTTCCTCACACACACCGTCTCTTCCATTATTGCAGAAGGACCCCAAAAATAAATAACTATATAAGTAGATAAAAAATAAACAATATGCACCAGCCACTGTAATCATTTGCCCACTTCTGTTTGCCACCCTTTTCTTTAACCTTTTACATAAAAGTTCTTCATCAAGCAAGACATTTTTTACAAAATCAAAAGAAAATTTTATTAGAGAGAAAGGAAGCAAAGAATAGCTAATCATTCAAGAGTCAAGACATAGTGAAACATTGTAATCAAACTTTTCCTACCACTCAAAATGAGGAATTGTAATTTTGGGCTGTTGTATAGTTTTACTAATATTGAAGGCAAAATACTGGCCAAACTTGAACTTTTCAAGTGATCAACTTATATTTAGTATTTTTCTTTGATAAAAAATTTAGTTCTAGTATTATTCTAAAATACAATAATATCCAAATAAACAGTTCCAAATTATTCGATATGTGCTACAAAGTTAACTTACCTTCACATAGGTAAAATTAGCATTGACGCAAAGAACTAGATTACTTGGAAGAGTCCATGGAGTTGTTGTCCACGCCACAAAAGATGCGTTATGTGGATCACCAATGACTGGAAATGCCACTATTAATTCGGGATCAGGAACATCCTGCGCCAAAGTAGTTTCTTAAATATAAAACAATAGCAGCAAATATTAAGTTAACCAATAGAGAAAAAAAATAGAAAAACAATTGGACTAAGTCTTAAAATTAGAATTGTGAAAGAACCAGTTATTCAATCCACAATGTCAAAGCTATTGACCCCAATGAGCAGTGGCTTCTTTATCTCCAAAATCTCCCACGGCAGCCCCACATACTAAAGCACTTTTAGGCTTAAAGACTAAACAATGCCTACATGCCAGAATAATTTTATGCCATAACAATCATTTAAATAGAAATGAGAAACTCCAGATCACTTGATCATGTTCATGTATCCATCCACATTAAAGAACTGAACTACAAGGCCTTAAAGCTTATATGATGAATGAACAACATAGCACTTGTATTGTAGAATTAGATAGGCAGCGATGACAATAACAAATCGCAAACCTTATAATTCTGACCAGCCTCAAAATTAGACAGCGGAGTTTTGCAGCCAGTGCTATAGGGCATGACCTGCCATTAGATCAATGAATGAATGAATCAATGAATGAATCAATGAATCAATGTCATAAATCTTCAATTGAGAAAGAAGGAATACCTTAAATCCTTTATAGACAAGGTCCTTGGCGTAGAGCTGCGCAAAGACCCACCAAACGGACTCCATGAAGTTGATGTCCATCGTCTTGTAATCGTTTTTGAAATCAATCCAGCGTCCGGTGCGAGTAACGACCTTCTCCCACTCCTTCACGTAGCGAGTGACGATGCTCCTGCATTCCTCGTTGTACTTATCGATCCCCATAGTGAGAACATCCTCTCTCTTCTTGATTCCGAGCTTCTTGTCGATCTCGTTCTCGACGGGGAGGCCGTGACAGTCCCAACCGAAGCGGCGGATGACGTGGTGGCCGGTCATGGATTGGTAGCGAGTGACGATGTCCTTGATGGTGCCGGCGAGTATGTGGCCGTAGTGAGGGAGACCCGTCGCGAAAGGTGGGCCATCGTAGAAGATGTAGTGAGGTTTGTCTTTGGTGAGACTTAGCTGGGTATCGAATGCGTTAACTTTGGACCACAATTCTAGAATCTTCTCTTCCTGCTTCGGGAACGAGAAGTCTTTCCCTTCGCACACTTCCTCCATGATACTACTACTACTGCTGCCTTCCACAGCCGCCAATTGCCCAAAACCCTGTGACCTGACCTGAGCACAGTAGGGAGAGTCTGTGTGTCTGTCGAGTGTGTGAAGGGACCAGGGTTTCGGTTTCGATTGATAATAGCTGATCACTCGTCAGTTTAACTAAAAGGAAATTAATTATAATAATTATAATTAATTAAATACAGGTATGTTTGGATGATATTATAATCCCACAAAACAACTTTTATTTCGGAAAAAAAAAATGTTTATTTATGATTGAATTTGATATGTTTGGCTAATGATTAAATTAAAAAAAGAAGATGTTTTTACGAAAAATAGATTAATTTTAACCAAAGTGAAAGTTGAAAGTTTATTTAAAAAAATTTATATCATTTGAAACTAATAATATTTTTGACATTTCATTTTTATAAAATTAATTATCAAATAAATATTATTAAATTATATAAGTAACTTTATCCTATTTGTAATTTATTATATACAGTGACATTTTTATATAACCCAAACGAAATAAATTATCTTAAAATTTTTTTTCAACAAACACATTCAAATATAAAACTGATTCCATTATAATTGATTATAATAAGATAAAATAGATTGATTGATCTCATATATTTTTTTTATTTTTCACTTTGATCCTATATGTTTTATTTTTCAGTTTGATCTTATAGGTTATGTTCTATCTTCTATGATAGTCCTAAATTTGACGCCGCCATAGAGAGATTAAGGAAAAAGAACTAATATGAACTGAAAATAACTTATAAGACTAAAATGAAAAAAAAAAACTTATAGAATCAAAATAAAAAATAAAAAACAACCTACACAACGAATGAACCTATTTTGTCGTATTAAAATAATTAAATTTTCCCAACCAAACACATATTTAGAAGCTTAAATTCAATTCTAACGGAATAATCAAAAGAAATAAATGGCCGAGGCTAGTAAAATGATAGCCCCCACAATTCGGCCTGTGTCCCTGTCTAAATTTTTGCTGGCCCGCCTGCCCACAGCTACAACTGCTCGGTATCTTCAAGCAAGTTTTTATGTATATTTTTTAGTTGCTGAAAACCAAAAATTTGTTTTTAAGAGTAGAAATCAATCAGACCCTGGGTTTTACTTAATTTTCTGTTAACAGTCCTGGACGCATTTCATAATTAAAAGAAAAAAAAATTAACTTGTGTATCAAGTGATGAAATAAAGATAGGGTCTTACTAACCGATACCCTTGAGCCATTGATTAAGAAATCAAAATATAAAAACTTTGTATTGAGAATTATAATTTTTAAACTTTAAAAAACTTGAATATACTAAATTTATATCTTTGTTTCTTTAATCAATGTCTTTACGGCACTAATTAGCCTTTGCCATAAAGATATATCCATTTCAATGGCTCAAAAATCACCTTGGTATCATTGCTATTACTATCATAATGGAAAATGATTTTTGCACACCTCGAATACAACACTTTATATATTTGATGTGAGTGGAGTTAAATAGTATGTACACTGTATGCAATCAACAGCATCAACGACCATCCAATCAGGTTATATGAAGAATTTGCTGAAGTCTTAACAGTAAGGTTTTCCTCACTTCCTGAACAGCATCAACAACTATACAACGTAAAACTATCTTCATGCTCTATCGGTAGCTTGCTTTCTTTACTCTGTTTAGTGGAGACTCTACTGATTTTTGGATCCTAGTTCCTTCTGTTTGCATCACTGCTTGAGATGCCTCACGTAAATGTTGAACCCCACGACCCAAAGTGGCAATGGAGGGAGCCGTAGGCACAGATTCAACAGCACACTCAATCCCATCACCATACACAAGCAACCCAGTGCAAGTTCCCATGCTGCATGCATGCAAACGTAGCCCAAGGTAAGAACCCAATACGCTGCTTTTTTTCGCTTCATCATGATTTCACAGAGGGCTGTTCTCATAGCTGAAATGCTGGTTCTTTCAACTCAAATCTTCTCAGCAGATGTGGTTGCCTTCATGACACTTGAAACTTTAGAAGGGCCAAAGGCAAAAGCCAATGCTTTGTTATATTGGGTGAGAAAGAATTCGAGTGAAGCTGAAACTTTGTAAGTAACAACCTTCATAAGAGACGAAGCTCCTAAAACCGCTGTTGCTCCAGCCCCTACTGCCACCACAGGTTTATCTGCTAATAATAATAACCACTTGTTCCTGTCATCATGTTTTAGAACAACCCCACCACCTAAATGTTTGACTAGCTGTCCAACTATGTCTTTGACTGGAAGAGGAACAGGGGTATCCCAGTGTTTTTCAAAGACCTGCTAAGACACCAGCATCCACCACTGCCACAATGGTCTTAAACTTATCACTCTGGCTACGAATGGGTGTGCAAAGAAGGCATATGACTTGTCCTCGAGGGGAAGCTCTGAGAACTCAATCTGATTCCTGTTAGTCTCAAACCACTATTATTGAGAGCAATTCTAAGCCCCTCAACTGCAATTCTAAATGCACATAACTCAGAAACAATACTTGTGTCAACAACCTTCCCTCTGGTGACATCCAATAGCATTTTTTGCACATGTGCCAGTGCATCACAAAATACATCATGCAAGTCCTTAAGAAATGGATAGATAGACTTGGCAAAAGCAGGGGTCTCATAACTAATTGTTGGCTGAATTTCCACTGGTGAATCTAAACATCTAAACATAAAGATAAAGCTTTTACCATTTGGTATTGGACATGGCGTACTACAAATATATCTTTATAAGAAAACTCAACTTTTCTTTCTCTCCTACTTCTTTCAATTCAAACAACCTAAAAATCTACCCATTTTCAACTCATTCTCTCCTATCTCCCACTTCTTTCCATCCCACTTTTTTTCCTGATCCAAACAAAGTGTAAGCACTTATAGGGGGTACTTACTCAACACGATTTAGTCTTACCAGTTGTAAGAACCATTGTTTGCAGGGCATGTAAATATTATCTGTGCAATTATAAATTATAGTGATAATTGATAATAAAGCAATATAAATATAAATATATAATAAAATTTGAGAAACACCCGAGTGTGTGTTTTAGCATGAACTCTCAGACTTTACTATCGCGAGAAACGTACATTGTTGCCGAATGTAACCGAGGAAGAAGTAAGAAGAAGAGAGAGCGAGTGTAGAAAAAGTGCACCATTTGATTTTTAAAAAGTGGCAGCCAATTTAAAGTTTGAAATATGAACGTTAAACATGTTTAGGAGATAAGATAAGATACAATATGATAAAATCAAATCAGATTGTAACCGTTTCAAAACTGATACGTGACCAAATAAAAAATACTCAATTCCAGGTAAGACCAAGCAACGTGGGACATTATACTTTTGAAATACCTCACAATAATACAACATACACCTCATCAAAAGAATTGGCATTCCAATCTGAAAATACAACAATTTGCCCCTGATGAGAAGT
This sequence comes from Ammopiptanthus mongolicus, assembly GCA_039655645.1. Classification (NCBI taxonomy): domain Eukaryota; kingdom Viridiplantae; phylum Streptophyta; class Magnoliopsida; order Fabales; family Fabaceae; genus Ammopiptanthus; species Ammopiptanthus mongolicus. Next base: position 106,189,402 of record CM077343.1, on the reverse strand, counting down.
TCACTTTTCCAAACTCAATTGAACATTTAATCTACTTTAAAGTTACAACAGGTCAAAGAATGAATTGACTCAGGATGCAGTTATACCTAAAAGCCGACCATGAAAACTCAATAACCAGTTGAACTTTAATATGTTGCTAACTACTGAAAAAGCCAGGTCCAGCCTGAGAAAGAAGCTCCTTGCCAGCATCCTTGCCCATCTCAATCATATCTTTAACAGCATATGGACCCACCCTGGATGTCTCTAGCACTGCAATCAAAGGGAATTGCAGGAAAGCTTAAAGAATAGTAACTTGAGGACTAGAAACTAGACAAAGTCAAATATAATGAATATAACAAATATGATCATACCACGGGTTCCATCAGGGGAAGCAACTAATCCTCTAAACAAGCAATCACCATCCTCATTTCTGCAAGCATACCCTGCAATAGGAGTGCGGCAAGACCCATCCAAAGTTTCAAGGAAGGCCCTTTCACACACAACTGCTAGTCTTGTTTCTTCATGATTCAATGAAGCAATGTATTCTGCCTGCAGAAACCAGCCAACCAAAAAGTCGCAAATATTGAGAAACAATGAGTTAGGAACCAAAGATACAATCTAATCTTCTCTCATTAAGTCAAAATACTTCAGATTCTCAATATAAATCAGCCCTTTCTATGGTTTGAGTAGGAATTTACTGCAATAAGGTATTTAACACACGATCTGACATGATTAACATTCCCCCCCTCCCAAAAAAAAAAATTAAGAAGTCTGACAAAATTGTGCACTATAGTTAAACACCCACCATTTTATCATCATTACTTCTGCACGCTATTCCAATTGCACCTTGGGCAACAGCTGGAAGCATATCATCAATGGATAGAACTGAAGCCACGTTTTCTGTCATATTTAAGCGTTTGAGTCCAGCTAATGCCAATAGTGTAGCTTGGACAACCCCCTCAGTGAGTTTTCTCAACCTTGTTTGGACATTGCCGCGAAAATTTTCCTGCACCTGAGATTAAAAATAAAAACGTCAGCAGTCCACAAAACTAAAATGTAACAATTGCAGCAGCACAAGAACAATTAAACAACATGGACAGAAAAAGGAAATGCTTCAAGAAAGACAACAACATTCATACAGAAAGAATTCCATGGGAAATTGCCAGAGACCACAGCACTATAAGAAGGCAGGGCAATGCATAATCCTAGAGTAAGACTCTCAATGACGGCATTGTCTATTAATCTAGATTCACAGGTCCAGCCAATTAAGGTGATAAATCAGGCATACTTACTAATGTCTGCTTAATTCAACCATCCCCAAATGATTGTATTGAAGGTTTTGATCACAAAAAAAGCCACCTATAAGAAATATGATATGAAACAATAGCAGTCCCCATTTCGCATGCTTACAGAAGCATTTTGAAAATCTGATATATATGTATTAGGTTTCAGGTCAGCAGTTGCAATGCTAACACCTTGACACCCACATGAGCACATGCCAATTTGCTTTTCCATTTTATATTAAGAATAGAGGTTGAAACCTCAAATGACTACCATTAACCATAATTTTCTATTTTTAACATTATGGTTGGCATGTTGGAAAGACCCATGGGACCAAACCCCTCTGAGGCATAGAATAAATAACAGTTAGAAAAACTACAGCATTGACATTGTAAAAGAAGCAAAATAGTGAATAGTGAACATCATCTCAAAAATCAAAATCACGTCATATTTTTGCATATAGTGACGACTTCGATATATCCTGCAATCAGCAAAGGCAATTTGAATTCTTATAAGAGGACATCCATTTAAGTCATCTATTAGAGCTAATTTAGTGAAGTACAGGAAACAATAATTTTGTGGTTTTAGGCTGTTATTATAATGAGTAAAAGAGAACACCAGCTCACATTTAGAGATGGATATCGGTGGAGTATTTGTGACTTTCGTCTTAGTGAAGCAGTCCCAACAACACTTCCGGAGGGTAGATCAGCCAGCGAAGTTGCACTCAAGGATATAAATGCATCTCTTACATCCTCACGCTGAAGGTTGCATGGTAGAATTGTTTTATCGGGTAAGTAAGTAGGAACATCCTTCATTGAATGCACAGCAATGTCAATTTCACTGTTTAAGAGTGCCTCGTCTATTTCTTTGGTGAACAAGCCCTTCCCACCTATGTCTGCAAGTGGTTGTGAGAGTATTTTGTCACCTGTTGTTTTTATTATTACAATCTGAATAGCCCCCTCTTCAGCTAGCTCTGAGTGTGATGCCATCAGTTTGTCTCTGGTCTCATATGCCTGAGCTAGAGCTAGAGGACTGCTCTACAACAAAAAAATATATATATAAATAACCCAAAATAGAAGTATGAATCCGAGAAATTTGTTAGACCAATAGCCGAAGTATGCCTAATCATCTAGCTAGTAACAAATTGGGAAAGAAATAAATATAAAATTTCATAGTAGAAGAAATTCTTTTCCAAATAATTACTTCAAAATCAAATATCTCTAAAGTTTAAATGGGTATGAAGTCAACTCAAGTCAACTCTACAAAGATGATTACAAAAATGCAACCACTAGTTCATTTATAATTTTCTGGATTTTCCTTTAAGAAACTGAAGCATTCCAATCTGTCTAATAAAATCTTTATAGTTAATTGCGCTGAAGGTACTGTTAGTAAGATATCTCTAAATCCAACAAGAACATTTTTTTTTCTGAAAACATATGCATATGGATAAACTTTTCCATAGTAGTTTTTGGCTTTGCACTCCTACCGAATGCATCCCATCAAAGCACTACAACCATTGCACATCTCCACAAAGACAGGATTGTAAAAGAGCACTAAATATCAATCTGAATCATCCATTTCAAAAGGTGCTACAGGGTTCAACCGGCTTATTAAATATTCATGACATTGCATAATAGTTGTTTTCACCATTGACTGACATGGTATAACAATACTGCAATCATCAAATGGAGTTTGATCCCAATTGAAAGAATTCGAAACAAACTACCAAAGTAAAAAGAATAAAAGTACCATCAAACACAGCAGCCAGGAGATATGTAATTGCATGATCTATCCTTATATAAGGAGAAAATCTCTGAAATAAAGGGTCAAAAAAGCCAAAAAATTTAGTACTTTTTGGATGAATAGAGTGGAGTGATGAGTAATGGATTGAAACCGTAAAAAGAATTTAAGCTATTGTTTGATAGTTTTTAAGTAAGGGAGTGGATTGGTTAAGGACCACTTCATATGGCAGTCTTGAGAGCGTAATTCATTTCACTCCATTAATTAGCATCATGACTTCCAAGAGTGGGATCTCACTATTAAAACCACTCCATTCCATTTCTAAATTACTCCATCATCCGTATTTCTTTCAAAACTCAGAAACATAACCTTGAAGATTGAGCTAAGAGAAAGAGAGAGAGAGAGAGGGGGGGCGATAAAAGAAGAACCCAGAAGCAGAAAATGGGGGGGAAATGGAGGAAAAAGAATACCTTCCTCTTGTACCGATTCTGATGAGTGCAAGCTTAAGCTGCTGCGTGTGTTGCTCGACGGCAATGGAGGCCTTGGTGACCGCATTGCGAACAAGTCTTCTGGGTGAAGTTTGGAGAGATTGGGGAAGCGAAGAAGCATGGAACATAGATGGAGAAGAAGAACAAAAGGTATTCATTTCAAGGAAGGAAAAGACACCCACTACACCCTACAGCGGAGCCGAGAAACCAAACTCAACTCAATTGTTGAGACCAATCCTCTGTGTGTATGTGCGACTGCTGATATGATATATCAGATATGAGATATGAGATATCCAAGATAAACTTCATACACATTATTATTATTATTATTATTATTATTTTAATTAATTTAATCTTTACTTTCTTCCCCCTTCGTTAGACTGTGAAGTCAAAAGTTCAAAATAAAACCGTGAAATCTACCCTTTTATATTTTTTAGCACACTTTGTTTTTTCGGTGACTTAATTTTTAGAATATTGTTACTTTCATTATTTGAATGTCATCTCTTATTTAAATGAATTTTTCTTTTTTAGAATATAAGTTAATTTATTTTGTTATTTTTTTTTTCATTTAAATATCACACGTCTTTTCTTTTAGAATAATGCTATTTGTATGGTAAGTTTTTTTTTTCATTTTTTTAAAAATTTATAACTTGATACTACTCACTTTGTATGTAATATATGTACAACAACTTTCTACTCTATAGCATTTTTTTTTAATTTTTGGTATTTGATTGGGTATTCCATAGGTAAGCTGTGAGATTAATCCTCAGATCAGAGGTGGTGGTTAAGTAAAGTCCTCCTTAGAGTGGTGATTTCATTATTCGAATATCTGACATTATAGGTATTTTGGAAAAGAGAACCTATCTGGTTTATAGGTAAAAAAAATGAAATATTATATGAAAGGAATGTTTACTTTTATTTTGAGAAAAATGTTATCCCAAGTATTATAAGGATAAAATATTTTTTCTCGTCTTTTTTATTTTAACGTATCACGTGAGTATTTTTGTTAGAGCTCTCAAAATGGATTTACTTGTCTAATCCTGATTGGCTCACCCCACATTGTTCTAAAAGGGAGTTTGATCAGATTGACTCAATTTAATATTTGTAAAAAAATCAACTCGACTCGACACGCTTGAGTTGATAGGTATATGGATTGACTCACCTAATTAAAAAATAAATAAATTCACATAAAATTAAAAAAAAAAAAACTAATAATACAATATGTGTGTAATAAGAATGGCAGCACATAAACACAATTGTGTAGTGGACTCGTGATGCAGCACTGGTGGTGGGTAAGGTTGCACACTTAAGGTGGTTGGAGTCACAAACTCACAATGGCTTAAGTTGATGATCGTTATGATACATTTGGATTGTTCAGTTGTAACTTATCGGCGATGGATAGGGTCGCTTCGTGGTGGTTAGGGTAGCATCATAGAGTTATGGTGGTAAAGGTTGCAAACTCATGATAGTTGGGGTCACACTGTGGATTTGGTTGCTTGTTGGTTGGTTGGTGCCTACCACTAGTGGCAGTGGAGCAAGGTTAGGGTTATGATAGATAAGAGAAAGTGAGAAATTCATAGCAAAACGCTAGAGTCTAAGAGATATGTATTTTTTTTTTTCTTTTGAATTCTCTAACCCGACTTTTATATTTTAACTTATAGATTAAGTAGATTGTAGAGTTGTCAAAGTGCATACTGACTCGTGAGCCAACCCGATTCACCGCGGATTTGAGTCGGGTTAGGTTGAGCAAAAATCGACTCCCTCGAGGTTTTGAGTTTTTTTTGTGTGGGTTAATTGTTTGTTAGTTGGGGCAATTGCTTCCTGTTGGGTGGGTTTAAACGAGTTAGTGAAGGTACGTTGTGGGGTTAGCACTTAGGGTTTCAATTTCACAACTATATCGAGTAGGAGAATACTTTGGAAAATACAAAAAAATAGAACATGGCTTGCCCTGCCCCATCGGGATTATAACTCCTTAGTGTGTGTTTAGGAACTCATTTGCAAAATTGAGTTCTCATGAACTGAATTTTGCAAAGTTTATTTAGTTAAAAAAAAAAAGTTTGTAGTAACTAATTCATGTTTGAATACTTTATTGTTAAAAGTAATATTGTTAGAATGAATGTTGTTTGGATTATATTATTCAAATTGACTTTTAGATGTGTATTTACCAAATGGTCATTCAATTTTCTAGTAAAAAATGGTCATTCAATTTTATTGTCATTTATCTTGCCATTAAAACTATGAAATTTCAATAATTTTTTAGGGTACGATATTAAGAGTAGTATTTGAAAACCCAAGGTAAGTTTTGCAAACGGAAAAGTAACAATATCCCCTGTATGGAGTCGCAATAACAAAAGGCATTACTTTGTAACAAAAAGCTCCCGTGGAGTGATAAAAGTCATCTTTTCTTTGTCATCAATATCCATAAGGAGTTTGATACATCCATAGGTGTCAATATGAGGCAACAAGAAATCATCCATTGGGTTGGCTTTGTTCAGATCTTTGTAATTCATGCACATTCTAACCCCTAATCCTTCTTAGGTACTGTCACAATATCAGCTACCAATTTGGGCGTCTTGATACTTTCAGAAACTAACTACTTGGTCACTTATTCTTTGATTTTCAGTGACATCTTGGGGTGCACCCTCCTCAATTTTTGTTTATTTGTTGTAAGATCTAAGTACAATGGTATTTTATGATATGTTATCCCAGGAATTAGACCTGACTAATCTCTGTAGGACCACACAAACACATCAAGATACTCCTCCAATAGCGCAACCATCTTTGTACGCTTGAGATTATCTACCATTTCAACTTCTTCTTGTCTTCCTCGGTCCCTATATTGATCACGTTTATAACATCATCACCCATATTCCACCAACTTTGAAAACTCTTCAATTATTTCATCCTCCTTATCATATCCAAGATCGCTTTTGTCAACGACCTCGAGGGTATCAATTAATGAGTTGTCAAAATTCTTCTTATGAAGCATATCAAGAATTCACAACATAACCTATATAGGCCAGAAAATTATTTGCGGAAGGAAGTATGATACAAGGAAGAAGTAAGACAAGTAAATGAATAAAGAATGAAACAACTATGCAAACAAAACAACAAAAACATGGCAAAAATATTGGAAATTCATTCTAGTGCATATTATTCATGTCTCAATTAAAGCAAATATTAATTAATGTATAGTACAAGTAGAAAATTACTTCATGGAAATAATACCAATAAATGGTTCAAATTGCCTTACTAAGAACTTCATTGTTAATAGGGAGATAGATAAACCTCCATCTAATTCTTCTCCAAGTTCATTAACAGTGAAATGAGGGTAAATTGATTCACCTGGCAATATCACCTGATCAGTAGGTGTGGGGAAACCCTCTCTCAAATGAGGAATACACTTCCTCTTCCCACTCTCCTTTTTATAACTTCCAAGAGCCATGTACTTTAGTTTTTCTCCCAAATAGGGCTTGTATCCCAATCCACACTTGCCTTGTTTTGCATAGATCTCAATCGGCCGTGAGATCCCTTGGAGTTTTGCTCCTATGCACGTTCCTTTTTTTATATCCATTCCTTGCCATATTACTGAACAACTACCTTTTACATTAGTGGCTCCTTTACTTTTGATTCCGATTTTAAGATCTCAAAGTTGTGTAAGGAATTATCTTTGACCCGCTAAGTATTCTCCCTTCCTTACCATATTATTGAACAACTACCTCATTTACGTTTTGTGTTAAAGGCTCCTTTACTTTTGATTCTGACTTTAAGATATCAAAGTTGTGCAAGGAATCATCTCTTACCCCCTCCCTATTCTCCACGTAGGACATCGAAATTGGCATTGTCAGCACAATCTCCTACAAACCCAGTTATGTCTGACTGATGTTTCAGATATCAAGCATACAAAAAATTCGGAATTTTAAAGGTGGCGAATGGTGTATCTCGACACAAGTCGTTCGCCACCTACAATTATGTACCCTTTCTTAAGAGATAGAGAGATGCATGGAGGCAGTGAAGCTTGAGATTTTGAGTATGAGGACATATCGATGCTTCCCCCCTCACTTGAAGCTCAAATCCACCATCACTTCTTCCTCCCTCTCCGCCCCCAAGAGGACCAAGTGTCGTGGATTTCGCCAGCAAACCCATCCCAACCGTAACAGCCGCCTCGCTGGCTCCGATTTCGACTCTCTCACCACTGAGGGTGGCCCAGGCCTTCAGAGATGTCAGTCCCCCTCCCTTATGCAGTTTAGGATTAGAATATTTCCTTTTTATTTAATTTTTATCTTTTTTCGCGTATCTTATTGAATGCTTAACCTAGTTTCAATTTGTTACATTATTTGTTTGTTGCAAGCATTGATGGATGGATTAGGTATCTTTCATTGGATACAGATGCATATTTGGGAATGACCCATTTCTCTAATCGTAAACTGATAATCTGGAAATAGGATAGTTCTGAACTAGGACTTAATTTTAGATGGACAATTGTTAATGTCATGCGTGTAAATTGTAATTGTAACATATAATATTTGGCTTAAACTTGTGACTCTCTTTTTCAAATAGCATAATAGATTTTTTCTTAATTTTACATCTTGAAAAATAAATGTATAATTATAATTTATTTGGTAAACGAGAATATATAACTACATGGCGCTCCTTATTCACGGGGTTGTGGGCCAGATGGTAGCAATCACGTCATCTATATAAGTTGGTCGTGTCATCTCATAATTTTTGTTTGTGTCCTTAAGAGAATCACATCGCCTATCTCATTACTCCGTTTTCAAGACTTCAAACCCAAATTCCTTTTTTTTTTTTGGGCGAGAGTCTACTCTAATTTTTTGGTGCACAACGGGACGAAACTCCAAGACAACAACAGAAAACTACATAGAAGAAACAACACAAGTTATGGAATCCCTAATCATATCACTGAAGACCAGTCTAGCCAGGTCTTCCGGAGGAGAATCAACCCCATGAAACCCCAACTCTTGTGTCAAGCTCCAACTGGCTAGCCAATCTGCACAAGCATTCCCTTCGCAGAAAGCATGGGAGTAAATAATATCCTAATCTTTATTCCTCCAATCATGAAATTTGGAGAATATCTTATTGCCACTTCCACTTAGGGCACTTACTTGCAGCAAGGATATAATAGTGGCAGAGTCTGATTCCACCATCACCCTCTGTAAACCTCTCTGCCAGGCCACCTCTAAGCCATGAAAATTCCTCATAGCTCCGATGTGAAAGCACTACATATGGCAATATGTATGGCGAACCTCGTGATCCAAACACCCCCGTTAACCCCCTACATCCTGTCATGCATTGGTTTACTTTCGAAGCATCATCCGTATTTAGCAACCATCCAGCATCAGGGAAGGGCCACTTAATGAGACGCGTAGACCATTGAATTTTGTTTAAAAGTTTTGTAATATTGTTTAAAATATACCTAATAATCATCTCAATACTAAAAAAAATATTAAATAAAAACTTAAATACATTAGGATTTATAAGAGTTATTTTGAGTAAATTAATGGAGATATATCATTTCTCTTTATATAATCTCATTTGAAATATATCATAACGTTTCATTTTGACTAGACCTCACTTAACATATTGTCGTATAATCTTGAAATTTAATCTTTTTTAACGACATTTAGTTTTATCTTTTAAATGGAAGCAATTACCATATAATCATTGATATTTTGGTATAAATAATCATTAATAATATTAAATAAAATGATATATGTAGTAAAAAAAAGATAACTAAAATGTGAGCCATAACTATAAAATGACCATAATGTACAAAAGAATGTGAGTAATAATGAGCTCGTACGTTCAAATTTTTTAAAAAGTTAATAGTTTTTTTTAAGCATTTGATTTTGATGCATATAAACTTTTTTATAATGTATATCAATTATAAATAATTTTTAAGATATTTATAATAAAAATTAAATATTTTTAATAATATATCAATTTATAATTGATTTATAATATAAAAAAAATCTGTACATCAAAACTATGACTTAAGTGACTACTTTTCTTTATATGCATGCTAAAGTAGCATGTTCAATGATTTTTGGTTATAGAATATAGTTTTGATTTTTATAGTGTAGGTATTTTAACTTTGTTTTTAGAGTTTAATTTTAATATATTTAATGTAAATTATTGTCAATCAATTATACATGATCATATATATGACTTTTAAGGTAGTTATTATAAGAGTTAAACATTTTTAATAATATATTAATGTATGATTGATCGACAATATCAATCATTTTAACATTGATAATATTGTTTTAGATAATCATGTTATTGGTACGAAATATTCACTATCATAAATAGTGATTAATCTTCGTCGGGGACATGGAGGACATTTAGGGTCCGTTTGGTGGTCAGGATAAGGGGAGTAGGATATGATAAGCTATCATATCCTACTTTAATACGTAGTTTGGTGAATCAGCAGGATAGGATAAGCTTATCCTGTTAGCTTATCATATCATGTTACTTAGTTATAATTCTATCTAAGGGAGGAGCTAAGTTAGAACCAACAGGATAGGATAAGAAAATGTTTTCTCTTTTATTTCTTACCTTTAATATTGTTATTATTTAATTATGATTTCAAACTTAATTAGTTGACCTTATTATTAATTAAAATATATGGTTTAATTAGCAATTTTTATAAAAAGTGAAAAAAATATCACAAGTTAATTTTTTATAATTAAAAAAATGGTTTAATGTATAATTCAAAAGACAAAAATATATATTATCAAATATTTTTTAATTTAAATGTATAAAAACATCATATAATATTAAAATTTATTTTTGAAAAAAAATATAATTTTGATATAAGTGTAATTTTATTATTTGTGGATATTTTATATTATATACTATCATTATCTGATACACATCAAACATCAGATATGATAAAAGTTTATCATGCTCATATCCCATCCTTATCAAATTTTCATATTTTATAAGTTATTATCATATCTTGACTATCAAAGCAGCCCTTATATTACAACGAAAATTTTCTTGTTTTTATTATTGACGATTATTCTATCCATCCTTGTATTGTGTTGGGGTGGATCTGAGAAATCTACCGCTGTAGTCCCAATCCAACCTCACCCTTCAAAGATAGGAGAGAGATTACAGAGAGAGAAGAAGAGAGTGAGTGAGTGAGTGTGTTCCGTTGAGTTGAGTAGTACTAGTAGTAGCATATGCTGTGTAGAGTAGACACTCCAAAACCTACTGTGGTCAGGTCACAGGTCAGGTCACCACGTAACTCTGCCTCTCTCTCTCTCTCTCTCTCTCTCTCTCTCTCTCTGCCTCTTCTCCCTCACCTCCGCCTCTATCATCTGTTCTTAGACACAAAAACACACACAATCCCCAACATTACATGGGTTCTTACGAAGCCACCAATGTGGTGCTTGCCAAAATCAAAAACCTTGAACCCGAACATGCCTCAAAAATCATGGGTTATCTTCTCATCAACCTCGATGACTCCGAATTAGTACGCTTAGCTTTCAGCCCCGACCCTGTCCTCCACTCTCTCATTCTCAGGGTCAAGACCCACTTGGCCTTCTCACTCTCTTCACCTCCTTCTCCTTCTCCTCCTCCTCTTACTCCTAACCCCATAGCAAGACCCACTACTACCATCTTCACCAACCCATTTTCCAAATCTTTCTCTAATAATGGCTTTGGGAACCCATCTTCACCTTCCTCTCATGCTTGGTCGCCAAACAACCCCATTACCCCAAAGTCGACTCCTTTATTACTCTCTTATGAAAATATCCGACCTGGGTCTCTTCCCGCTTCTTCATTTTCACCTTGTGGTCTCAAAGGTGATTGTAACAACACTCTTACTGATTTTGTGGATGAGCACCAAGTGAATGAGTACTTTCCTTTTCTCAATGACTCCTCTAAGAACAATGATTTGGTTGATCCACACATGGGTATGGGTCTTGAGGTTCATAATTGGAACAATGGCGATGCTCATTTCCATAGAAGGAGCTTTTCTGCTAGCGATGCGTGTTTCGGGTGTGAAAAACCCTGCCTTTACTTTGCTAGAGGGTTTTGCAAAAATGGTAGCAATTGCAAGTTTGTGCATTGTGCTTTGACCGATTCACTGGATGCCATTACTTCTGGTGCTGCCATTGTTGGTTCTCCGAGTAAGATTGAGGGGTTGGAACAACAACAACAACAACAACATGAAGAGTTTATGAGGTTGAAGGCTGCACAGCAGCGTCAAAGATTAGTGGCTGCATCTCAGTTAATGGCTGGAGCTTCTTCACCATCCTCATATGACAAGTACATTGATTTTTTGATGCAGCAACAAAATGATCCCCAGAGGTTTATTAGATATGAGACCACAATGGGGGAACCTGAACCTCTTTTTTGGTTTTGTTTATTTTGCTGTACTTTATTTTGGGTTATATAATGATATTTTTTTCTTCCTTATGCTTGTGTTGCATTTCAGGGCGGCTGCTGCAGCATCATTCATGATGGGGGAAGAGTTTTACAACTTTGGCCGGGGCAAGCTGGAAAGGAATGACTTTTTGGCCATGGTCTCAGCAGAAAAACCCAACTCTGCTTCGCGACAGATTTATTTAACCTTTCCTGCCGAAAGCACATTTAAAGATGAAGATGTTTCGGAGTACTTCAGGTAAAACATGCTATGAACAATGCACTAATGCAGTCATGGTGAAAAATGAAAGATTGTGGTAACTGCCACTAATTTAAGTGAGCACACCTTTAGTGTTTTGGATGTGCTTCCTTCTTAGTGTGATCATTGCTGGAAGCCCCAGCGGAGATGAATTTTTGATTGCCTCTGATGTTGATCCTGACTCCTATACTAACTCAAGTAATGCTTGTGTCTTTTGCCATCCTTGATTGATTTGGTCTCGCTTGGTAATTAGGGGTTTCTCACAGGCCTTTCAATCCAGAGTACCCAATTTAAACTCAGCAGTCATTGGTCGTGATGTTACTGCATAATGCATATGTTTAGAATTTCGCTTCCAAGTCACCTGTTTTACGTGTAACACTTAGAGTTTGTCTTTTTTAATAGGCAATAAACCTTGCAGAGCATGGTGTATGTCTCCCATAAGGAGACCGGGTTAATCCTGTACATTTTCAGGTATCACTTTAATGCATGTTTCCCTTAAAAGATAAAATGACTTGCTACATTTTCAGATAAAATAACGAAGTTCATCGCTTACAGATATAGGATGTGTTTGGGTAAACAGCTTAATTGGGTACTTATTCAATAAGCTACTTTGAAATAAACTAAAAATAACTTATTTTCATAAACTTCTCTGATAAACTTATTGAAATAAGCTAAAAAGAGCTTATAAGAAGGTCATAAACTATTTGCAAAAGTTTATTATCATAAGATAGTCTCATAAGCCCAAATAAGATCTCTCTATAAGCTCTTCCGAACGCTCCCACAATGATCACTAGTCGTTGTCGGTGCTGAAATTTTTTGTGTATTGCTAGTCCTAATACAACACATCTACTTGAATATATTCAATGCGGTATGTCCCAATTAACATAGTTTTGATGTCTTTTTAGCTTATCAATGACCCTTGGTTTCTCAAAGGAAAGGTATACATTAAGGGTCAATCTATAACTAAATGAAAGAAACTTTGGGAAGCGCTTTACAAAAGTTCGTTTCGGTCCTACTGTTGTACTACTGCTTTATTATGATTTTGAGAATAGTATCCACTTGATGATGTGCACCACCCCAAGATCTCATTGACAAGATGTAGTGGCTTAACAAACTAAAGTTTTCTGATCGAAACAACTTTCTTGAAGCAAAGGTGGGATTTAATCTGGATTTGTTTTTGAAAGAGATAGTTATTAATAAGTGGTAGAGAAGGATGGATGGAAGCCTGTTTGTGACTTACGAGACAGAGCCATAAGATCTGTGGCCTGAGAAGGTTACAATTTAAAGACGGTGATATATTGTTATATCAATTAAGTTTAAGTTTTCTATGTGATGTTGTGGACCTTACGACATGTAATGAGCGTATTTTGTATATGTTATATGGTGTGAATTAACTTTTGAGTAATTATTGGGCTCATCTCTAAAGACCTTATTTTGTCCTATAACTTAATATTTACTCATAACACTATAGTGTCTGTGTATGTGTAAGTTCTCTTTACATAATCATGCACACATACATTCAAATCCAAGTTGAGGGATTTCATTACATAGCTACTTTTGTTTTTTTTAAGCAATTTTGGACCTGTGCAAGATGTGAGGATTCCTTACCAGCAAAAGCGAATGTTTGGGTTTGTTACCTTTCTCTATCCAGAGACAGTGAGACTCATATTATCCAAAGGGAATCCTCATTTTATCTGTGATTCACGGGTACTTGTCAAGCCCTACAAGGAGAAGGGGAAAATCCCTGACAAGTAAGTGGGCATCATGTCTTTGTTTGGTTTATATGTTGCTACTCCTAAATTAATATTATCATGACTGATGTATGCAGGAGACAACAACATCAACAACAACAACTAGAGAGGGGAGATTTTTCACCATGTTTTAGTCCCTCTGGGTTTGACTCTAAAGAACCTTATGATTTCCAACTTGGTAATTAAGTTTTTCCTCTTGGCCTTTTTATACTACTTGTTTACTACTTACTGGAGAGGGCTGTATACTTAAAAAAGGTGATATGCATTTGCCCTTTCTTCTTGAAGCCCTCACTCACACCCCAAAAAGTTCATGTGCATGCAGATACATGAAGAATCTTTCATGTGGTTTCTATTTTGTTCTAACTGAAGCTATTCTGTTCAGGAGCAAGGATGTTATATACTCCACATGATGTCTTACTGAGAAGAAAATTTGAGGAGCAGGCTGAGTTGCAGCAAGTCATTGAACTTCAAGAAAGAAGGCTGAAGAATCTGCAGCTTCCAGACTTCAAGAATAATCCCATTCACCATCACCAACGTAGTGTCTCTGTTGGTGCTCCTTTTCCCGTGCCCAATCAACTTCATGGCCATATTAACAATGCAGGTCTTTCTTTTGATAGCATTAAAGGAGATATTACAGGTTAGTCAATTGATGTTAGCTGTCGGTACAACCTTAGCGATTAGGGTTAAATACCTTACATTATTGTTACACTTTTCATTGCAGGCTACAGTTACAGCCTCACTTCTACCATTTCTTTAGGAACTGCTGCTGAGCAGCAGCAGCAACAGCCACAGAAAGAAGTTGATTTAGCTTGCATTGGTGATACTGTGGGTGGGAATGGAAAGGACAATATAAATGCAGAAGTCATAGATCTTGCTAATAGGTATTGGGCTTGACGTTATTTCAGATCATATTCCTATTGCACGGTGGTGCATGCTTTTGGGGGTGTTCCTCATTTTAATTTTCTCTCTTCATGGATGTGTATTTCATTTCAAGTTTTCTGATATTGTATTGTTTCATCGTGCTTTCTTGGCTCTGGAGAAGTGTGGAGCAGGCCCTTCCTGACAGTCTCTTTGCTTCACCAACAAAAGCAGCTGGAGATAATCTTTCTGACTTCTCTACTTTGGCAGAGGTCAATGAGAGTGCTTTATTCTCAACTAGCTCATCTTCTCTTAACAAGTTAGAACCGCCAGCCGCTTTTAATGACATGGCTTCCTATTAATTTTCTTTACAATCCAAGGTTGCTGTCTGTATCTCACTCTTCCCTGCATAATGGATGTGGATAGAATTCTGCTGACAATATATATATATATATATATTTCTTAGGCTCCATCTTCGCATCAAGATTTTGAATTGTAGGTAAGAATAGAATTAGCCAGCAGGGGATCATTTTTATTAGGGTAAGATTCTCTTTTCTTTCTTTTTCTTTTGCTAGTTCTTCACAAGTAAAAATCATCCCGAATTTGCTGATGGTTTGGTAAACTAGTGCCCCTCTTTTATTGATTGCTGTTTCTGGTTTGTTCCTATGCAGATTTATAGGAGCATACAGAAGAAGGAATCTTCTAGATGTATAGCTGAATACACCTAGATCAAAAGAGTAGATCCTAGAGAAGAATCGAATGGGGTCACCATCATCATCAATACATACTACTAACAGCAAGCAATACATATTTGCATACTTGGACAGACATTAGTTTATAAGAGTAGTTTTTCTTTTTTGTTTTACTCCCATCCCACCCCCCTAAATTATCTATTGCTGTGTTTCACCAGACCATATCAGAAGAAAGTACTTAGTTTTTCCTTTGTAATAATAATATATATAAACTTTTTCACCTACCATTCAGATGCCATTTTCTGGTGCTTCTCTCTCTTTTTCCGGGGGATCGATACCATGCTTTTGACCATAATTAAGTAAATACGAAATTTTAAAGACGTCCCCGAAGTTGTTAAAAATTAATCAATCTAGTCCCTCTATTAATAAGGCTAATAGATTAGATTGATTGAGGTTTAGGATTAGATTGATTAATTTTTGACAATTTCGGGGATGTATTTGAAATTTCATTAATGTCAGGGACGAAATTAATACGGTGTTATAATTTCAGAGATCAAATTAAGGATTTACTCAATTTTTATTATTGGTTGTAACTTATCAGTAATGGGAGCTAATCATGTAAAAAATTTAACAATTGCTGTTAGATGCCTGAAGCAACGGCCAAAGGGGGCAGCTGTCATGTTGTGGTTTAATTGCAATACTCCCAAGTAGTTTAAACCAAACATCTTTGTTGATAGATTTAGTTTAGTCATAGCAAGGAATGAATTGAAAATGGTAGGAAATCGGTTTGTCTGGTATTGCCGAGTATGAAGTCCACCTGTGTTTGTCTTTTTTGGGTCACCTGCTGTCACATGGTGCTGACATTAAAGGAACAACTCCTTTCACTATCAACTCAATGAAATGTTGACAGAGCTTGTTTGTCCTGGCCTACACTTAATTATTGTAGTTCTACTCGTCGCTCAATTTGTTTCCGGCTAGCATTGCAGACTTTCCAAAGGGTCCGCAACCGTTTGATGGGCTGAAGTTTTATTCTACTAATAATTGACGGGTCCATGATTTTGATTTTGTTCTTTTAAAATAGGGAAATTATCAATGTTTTAAAAATTGGATCAACCGGAAGATCGGAAAGGAGAGTGATTCAAGGTTCTATCAATTCAAATGATGGTCCAACCAGTTAAACCGGTCCGCGTGAACCGATTTTTAAAATACCGGAAATTATGTACCTGAAAAAGGGAAAATAGGTTTAAGTTCTTCAGAGATATTAGAAACACACCCACAGAGAAAAATAATATGGAATATTATTTTGTGAAGAGAAGTGGAAGATAGAGAAATAAGAATATGAAAAGCGATGAGTCAATATATGTGGTCGACAGATACCAAAGACAGCAAAATTTTTGGCGAATCTACGTGCCACATAGCCACACATTCATCTCAAATTGTTTTAATAAGTTAAAAACAAAAAAAGCCACAATCAATGGTGATTATGAATTTGTAAGAAATTCATTTGTACCGTATATCATTTCTGATGTGAGGCAAATTCTAGGGTGAACGACGTTGATAAATCGCTTACTGTGAGAGACCTATTTTACCAGGTGTAGAAGGTTGACCATCCACACTCCCGGTTATCAATCGCTTTTTCTCTCATTCCCCTCTCCCCACCCCTACCCTTCCACCCTTACAACACAAGACGCTTTCACTTCCCTTCTCTCACTCTAACTCAAAATCCATTGCAATTACACCCAACAACCACTCCGCCCTCATGAACGGCAGTGGAGGCGACTTGACGCCACCGCCTCCGTCCAACGACAGTGAGTTCCTCCTTTCTTTCATCGAGAAACCCCATCCCCACAACCCAACCCCTCAACTTCAACAACCGCCGCCAGAACAACCTCCAACCCTCGACCTTGTTGTTGCTGTCATGGGCCCCACGTGTCGTCCCCATGGCCAATCAACGATCCTGATCATCCCCATTATCAATATCATCATCATCATCATCTCCCTCCTTGGTCCCCTTACCGGCCATACTTATTCGATTTGCCCCGAAACCTGTTCCCCTTCCTCGAGCACCTAGAAACCCATACCCCTCGACCCAAATTCCCTCGGGTAACGCTGGCCTCGCCTTTGGTGACGATATAAAAGACTCAACAATTTCTCATGCAAGTGCTTTGGTAACGTGGTCCTGATATAAGAGACAACAATGGCTTTTTTTTGTCCAATATATAAGAAACATTAACCAATTTTTAAGCTAAATTCCATTTCTACACTTATTTATTGTAAAACTCATATTAAAGAGACTCAACAATTCCCCAGGCAAGTGCTTTGATTTAGCTTACTCATCGTTTACTCATTGATCAGATAACATGATGCTTGAATTTAGGAATAAATAAACTAGTTGAATTAGAAGTAATTAAATAGGGGGATTAGTGGAATAAAATTTACAATGAACTGATTTAAATAATTTTTCTTGGTCTTGATAAATTAGGATTTTGTCTCTTATATTCAATACCGAAAGGAGTATTTAATACGGTAACTAAAAGAAAGTATTGAAAAGACAAAAATATGACAATTTTATAATAATACTTTTTGAAAGACTAAATTCCCAAGTAATATATATTGCTCAATTACCAACATGTGGTTAATACGAGTGATAAGGGACTCAAACACCTTAAACAAGTTATCAAGGGTTCGAATCCTAACTCGTGTATGAAAAAAAACCTTGTTGGGAGAGGAGAATCCACCTTGTATGCCCAACAAGTTCCCCGACAACAAAGATTAATCACTACTAACAGTGATGGATACTTCGTACCTATGTTATGGTTATATATATATATATATATATATATATATATATATATATATATATTGGGTGTGATAATGTCGAAGGTTACCTCATTTTAACAAAACAAAAAAAAAAAATCAAGTCCATATAAAATGCTAACAACAGCACATTACAGGCCATCGAACCTCTCTACAGAATAAATGTTCACAAAAGCACTATTGCAGGGTTTCAATAAAGGCAAAAATGGCAGTAGTGAAAATGAAATACAGCTGGCAAGAGCATATGATAGCAGTGGGGAATTTTTTTTTCGAATCAGATACAACACGCCAGTCCAGAATATTTATCAAATATGCTAACAAAAACAATATATAAACAAAAATTCAAAATAAAAAAAAATTAGAAATCATTTTAACCTATGAGAAGAGTCTCAACGGCTTCGAAGAAAAGTGGTGACATTTCAGGGTTTGGAGTCTTGATTGCACATTTGACGCCAGGGTTCCCGATCATTGTGGTAAGTTCAATTAAAAATGGTATCCCAGGAGGGAGTTTAGCTGAGAAGTAAAACACATCCTGATTTGCATTCTTGCGCTTTGCAATAAAGAACATGTTTGATGCAGCCAGTCGATCCAGTGTTGCTTCTGCACTGCCAAGCACAATGGTTGGCAAGTCCTTGGAAACCTCATTTGAATCAGGAAGGGACCTCCACGTCTGCAGCATAGTTATAATCAGGTTTCCATTAGTACGTTCAAATATTTATCAGAGAAAGTGGCGAAGTTATTTAATTTGTATAAGGTTTCACACCGTACACGGCCTTCTTTGTAACTTTATAACTTAGAGAGCTAATCTGACTAAACATTATTGGTCTAAATAATTATTCCATGAAAGAAAAATATTAGAGATTTTACACATCAAAGAATAAAAAACTATAATATGAAGTGCAAACCAATTGCAGTTATGATAAAGATTTAAACGAATGAAAAATATATACCTCTAGGAAACTGGAACGTTCCATTCTACCATCCTCAGTAAACAATACATGTAATGCTAAATTGTCATTGAAATACCACACGGGCTGTTGATTGTTTTTCACGGCAACTTGTAAAAGTGAGCTAGGAGGACCTTGGGACATATTCTGGAACATAACCATAGGAAGGAGTGTCCTAGCTGATGTTCCAGGTTGTATTTGTGGAACCTGGGCAATGAATAATCTATTAGAGCTTAATTTGACACAAACATCCAAGTAAAAACATATAAGCAATAATAAACCTGCAGGGGTCCAGCGGCAGCAAGACCAAAGGTGTTCTTGTTAAATTGAATCATGAAGCCATCAAGTGGAACCTGAGAGTTGTTCTCAAACAACAAACTGTAAAATATTTGACCATCCCGTCTAGTCAGTTGTGCACTGATTTGTAAACCTTGACCAGTTGAAGCAGGTAGCAAAATAGGCAATGGAGGCCTGCAATCAGGGCATAAGATCTAATTAAGCATGACTTCAAGGCAGAGTAAGTAATTGAGGTTTCACAAACTTCTCGGTATGTTGATGTCTTGTTGAAGTCGTGTAACCCTATTTTAATATTTATCACAGTTTATCACTAATCACTATTTATATACAATAGTAACACTCTTTTAATCATACAACAAATTACATGCAATGCTTCTAAAACTCCAAGCAGATTACAGTAGATGATTCCATAGAAGTATGCTTAGCTACAATTACTTATGATAATGATCCCAGGATCACTCACCCAGTAGGAGGAGCTGGCTGATCAAGAGGAACGATAGAATTATTATCCATGCCAATCAAGTCACCAAGTAAATCTGGCACAGGTACAACAGATGGAGGTGTAGCTGGTGCGGCTGTTGCAGATGCAGGTGCTGATTGCCTGGCCGTAGGTGGTGATGCAGGACCATTTGCAGGATTTGCAGATGATTCAGAATACCCTGTTTCACTTCCCTCAGGATAGTCTTCTTCTTCAGTTCTCTGGGCTGAAGAGAGTACACGAGTTACAAAAGCATCTGGGGGCTTGTGATAAACAGAAGATAATGTAGCAATGTTGGCAAGAAGCTCATCAAGTAGAGAAGGTTCAAGTTGGTTTGAGTCATCAGTTATAACAGGCTTCTCAGCTAACACAACATCCTTAGCTGCCTGAGGAAAACAAATTAGATACATCACACGTACAGCGCAATACTGATTATCCTTATCTATGGAAAATTTAAGGGGGGAAAATTGAGAAAAGACCTATTATTTGCATGTGGCTAGAGAGACCACCAATTAATAGCTAAAAGGTCAAACCGAGTTGTATGCTAGTATTTTGCACAGAATGGTAAAACAAATTAATCAGGCTAAAAGGTCAACCCTAGTTGTATGCTAGTATTTTGCACAGAATGGTAAGACAAATTCAACAGTCCTCTGAAAAGAGGTAATAATTATCGAATCTTCAGTTGGCTACGCAGCTCAACCAATTGACCTCATGTAGACACCACGGCAAACAAAAGAGATTGAATTCAATTTCAAGAAATCAAACCTCAGGATCAGTTGAAAGGAGGCGCCAATATATGTACGCGCGATCTCGCAAATCAGGATTATCTGTCTCCACAGTGGCATTGTTCAAAACAACCTGTAAAGATGAGTTATTCAGTGAAACTTAGCATGCAAGCCAGAAGAATGTACAAAGAACTTCCAGGGTGGGGAGAAAAAGAAACAATATAATGACGATACAGAAAGGAGGGTTTTTGAGTCTTAACTAAGACAACTAATGATAACATGGCAGATTTCTCTTTTAAGTTTGGTTCCAATAATTTCAGGATTTTTTCTAGATAAAATCTCAAAGATCTTCAATAATGCAGGGATTTTCTTTTGGGAGGGATAGAAAAATTATGTCTCTCTCTACACATGTACGAATTACAACTACTATACAAAGTCATAACACAGACATGGAATACGCACAACTATCTAATATACCTAACAACTTATATTAAAATTATAAATTGTTTATATATGCCACTTAACAAGAGGTAAAGGGACGGGTAGATTTGCATACTTAGTACAAGAGTTGTCCAACTTGATTTTGGCATAGAAAGATCAATACACATAGCACAGTGGCATGTTAGTCCTATCTACATGAATAAAACATGCATTATGGGGCAGGACCTGAATCATCTGCTGAGGGCCCTCAGTTGGTTTCTTAAGGAAAAGTTTGACAGTAGCAGTCAGCAGTTGTAGTTGGACTTGTGCAGGTTCTTCGGGGAAACTTTCCAAGAAACTCTCAAGAAGTTCATCAGCATTGTCAATTCTTTCCGCATATTCACCAATTATCCAGATCATTGATGCCTATCCACACAGGAAAAGGGATGAAAGATAAGCATGCATGCTAGTGCATAATGACAATTACAAAGGCACCCAGAGAAACTAATACCTTGGCTTCCGGCTCATCCAAGGTGTCTAAACTCTCACAAAGTGTAGCAATTATGGACTCATATCTGCAAAGTAGAACAGAGATTCAAGCAAAGTTTGAAGTGTAAAGTAATTACTAACTATGCTATCTTCTTTCTCATTAAAAAAAAGGCAGATGAGAAAATATAATATTACGTGTTGGGATATCTTCTAAATATATCTTTGATAACAATGATTGCCTCTTGAACCACATAATTTACTTTTATCTTGATCAACTCAAGCAAAACACTAATGCATCGTTCAGCTGCTCTCTCTAATTTAATGGCACAACGACCAATTGCACGAACAGCCTTTCTAACAAAGTCTACATCAACTTCAGTAGCATACTCCTTAAATTCCAATAAAACCTGCAGACATTATAACCAAGAAAAGATGTTCAATTGAATTGGCTCAAGTAAATGGTAATGCTGCAATGCATCAAATGCATGAAAGATATGTGGGACTATTGATAGACCTATAACAATCAAGAATAAGTAGAGACAAAAAGAAATAAAGACAAAATGAAAAAATTATTAATAGAAAAAATATATAAACACCAGAAGGTGGATATTAATGAAGAGCTGAAATAGAAGGTTTCAACCTTCAATGCAGAGGAATCCTTATGAGTTGCTGCTCGGACTGAAGCAAACAGCTCCAGTGGAGGACTATCAAGAGCAGTTCGAACTTTATGCAGGCCCTTACGAGGGAAGGACCAAGAGTATCTCAAAGGAACGGGTCGAAGGAGGAGGCGAAGGCTGAATTGAAATTACATCAGGTAACATTATGCTTGAGATGAAGGATTATGCCAAGCTATTGATGAGAAGAACCAAGGTTTGGGCAAAGGAGAATTAAACTCGGGAGGGAAATTGGGAGTGCCCCACAATAGCCATCCATCCTCCAGAACTGTCACCTATGATGTGGGATCAAAAACCAATGCATCAAATGCTCTGTTAGGGGGGTGTTAGAAATGGCATCTACAGCCAGCTGGCCAGCAAATTTGCATAATAGTGCACCAGGGAGACGTACAATGATGCAAACACTAAATAACAGACCAAATGGCACATACCGGAGTAGAGGCGTAAAAATCAAAAGGCTCACACATGCAGAGTTGCAGGAGAAGATTGGGAAAGGATTGTGTTTCAGATGTGATGAAAAATACAGTCCTGACCATGTCCATAAGAACAAGCATTTCCATGTGATGTTGATGGAAGAATTGGTTCAAGAGGAGGAAGACATTCAGGCAACAAGCTAGCGGTGGGACCTTGAAGGATCATTTTCAACTAACACAAACTGTTCACCTTGAGGACAAGGTGAATGTTTTAGGGGGGAGTAGTGATAGACCTATAACAGTCAAGAATAAGTAAAGACAAAAAGAAATAAAGACAATGAAAAGATTATAAATAGAAAAAAACACCAGAAGGTGGATATTACTGTGGAGCTGAGTGGAAGGAGCTGCAGCATTTATGTGGTAATTAGTGGAAGAAGAGAGGTCATGGGGTATTTAATACGTTAATGGGCTGCCACATAATAGATAGCGGAGGGAGTAAATAGGTAAGTGGGTGGGAAGGAAGGGAAAAGGTTAGGAGCAAATATATAAGGGAGGAAAAGGTATAGGAGAAGGCATCCGGTCATTGATTGAAGAAATGGGGCCTTTGGGCAGTGAGAAAGCATACCTATCTATTTCTTTATATTTCTGTTCTCTATTTTTAATTTAGTCTTTGAGAGAACCTCTGCTGTAAGGAGATAATCTCTTAGAGGAGTCCAAGTTTCTATCAATCTCATCTAATTGGCAAGTCATGGGACAATTTGTTTTATATATAAAAGAATAAATTTCATTAGAGAGAAAATTGCAAGGATAAGGTATCCTCCAAAACACAACCAGAGTAGTAAAGTGCTGGATGGCTCAAAATTGTGAATCTCATCCCCGTCACAGGATAACTGATTACTACATCTTTGGTAAGAAACATTTTGTGAAGTGTTCATTAAAACCATTATAGAAATCACTTCTTATCATATGAAAAAATGGGGAGGAGAGAAATATGAACTGACAACTATATCATGTAAAGATTACCTGGTCTATATTTCGGTCTGAAGCAAGTTTTATCATAATTTCTAACTTTTCCATTTTCACATAGATAGGATCATTGTACTTGCAGAAGAACACCTGCAGATAGAACAAGAGCTCCGTAAGCATCACGTCCTCCACAACAGAGTAGAGAAGTTCTTCACTAATGGACAAGGGTATTATTACTCTGACAAGTTGATGAATAATATTCAAATCACTACCTTAATTTCATGAGCAAGAATTGTTGGTCTTCTTTGTACTATAAGATTGATATTCCGCAGTGCTACATATTGTATCTCAGGTTCTGCAGAGAGTAATGTAACAAGAGGAGGAGCCATCTTTTTGCAAAGATTCCGAACCAAATCAGTGCTGGTGATAAGCTCCATTTGTTGAAGGATCATCTAAAGTTGTTATAAACTGTGATTAGCAAACCATAGAAAATATGATATCCAAAGCATCAGCATTGAAATATGGTATCACAGGATAAAAATAAAAAAACCACCTTAACAGCTGACAGAACAACTGCACAATTCGCATGCTGTAACCGAGGAGTAACTCTTTCTACTATGTTTTCTGCCTCACGAGCATCAGCTGCCTTGTATTTGGAAAGAGCATCCAATATAAAAACTTGACCCCACCTGGCACATGAAGCAAAAGCAAATGCTGTTAGATTAAATGAACTAATATGTGATCATAGATGGACAAAGAAAAGCCAAGATGACAAATAAAACAATAATCAATAAATTTCAGAATCAATAAAACAGCATAATTTAGTGAGACTTGTTGGGTTTATATGTTACAAGTTAATCGACTTCGACTCTCAATATCTACAGCATGTAGAATAGTGTGTAGGTTGATTTGCAAGAAAACAGAAGAATCTACAAATTACATAATGATACAGGCAATTTAACATTTGAAAGTGCTTTTACACTTTTCACCACTCATGCAGAGCTGCACAAATAGGAAAAGAAAGAAATAGGAAAGGATGCTTATCAGATTCAGGATATAATAGGCAGAGAAGTAAAGAAAAAGATAGAGAAGGACTAGTTCATAATAGTTCGAGTAAATGGAACTAGGCAGACTTCCTCAAGACTGTCACTCTATTTTATTCTCTACCAAAGATGGCTAATTGAAACATATAGCCCTAATGAACAAAATCATAACTTAAATAGCTGCAAATGATGCACATACAAGCAGTAGAGGAGTTGCAATAAAACTATTGAAAGTGTTTCCAATTTCAATTATAATGGCAAACATACAATATGAACTTACTCTGTACATTCATTTAAAGCAGTAAGGAGCTTCGACAGCGTGGGAATGGTGATCTCAAAGATGGGTCTACTACTATTTTCCTGAATTTCAGCAAGTGCTGCCACAGCATTAGCTACAACCATTGGATTATTATCAGATATCAAATCCTTTAGGGATTCCAAAAAACCCCTGTCCTCAACTAACTCTGCATTTATGTCATAAAGTTTGGCAACACAAATGGCCGCTGTCTTACGAACATACGGATCATCATCCTGTCAAAATATCATATACAAGTAAGAGTTACAAACAGGTCAAAAAAAAAAAAACTTTGGCACTATTGTCAACACAGTAAGAACTAAGAAGTCAAAACCAGAGGAACTTCAAACTTACTTAACAATAGGTATATAAAGGTTATAACAGCAGTGTTAGTACCTTCAGGCATCTTTGAAGGGGATCACATAGATATTCAGTAATTTTATCAACACGAATGCAGCCCATTGTCCTCACAGCTAAGGCACGAATCAAAGGATTTGGATCTTGTGAATCCTGTGCGACATTTTATAAAATGACATGAGAAAGAAATGCATTGTTACAACTTCATATGAGAATAGGGGCATAATATTCAATTCAAGAGTACAATGATATCTTTTCATATAAATACCTCTCTTGGAAAATTGATATCCTTAACCAGTGTTTATGGATTTGGATGAACTTCACAGGGTAAAATAACTTAAAAAACAAAAAATATAAATTGGAAGCACGAGATGAGGAGGGAGGAGGGGATATATAGTCAAGAAAATCCATAAAGCCCAGAAATAAATGATCGCAAAGAATAAGGAAAGAACTAATAAACAAGGGTGCAAGAGGAAGGAACACGGTCATTCCAGCTTTTACCTTAACAAATGTATTCACCGCAAGTATTGCTAGGTCAGGCTGGCTCTTTGCATAATTTATCAGATATAAGTAGACTAGCTTTTTTAGCTCCAAATTTTCTGTTTGCATGCAATTCACCACATCTGTGAACAATGATGAGACATCCTTCCCAACAGTCATTGCGGCAATAACCTTTTTCACAGCATCTTTTCTTTTGTCCTACAAAAGATGAAAGAAATAAGTAAGGTTTGCAAACTTTCTTGCATACAATTTTCAACTATATTAATAAAGGAGGGGGCTACCAAAAAGGCGGGACAAAGAGGTCCAAGAAAACACTTAAATGTAACAATTTAAAATTGTGAAACAGTAATCACCATATGATCAGTGTTTAATTACAAGAAAATAAAATTACAAGAATACAGATGTAATGTAATATCCAAGTTGCCTGCTAGGTGGCAATAGTTGATAAGTAAAGGATTCAAAGTCGCATATGTTAACTACCAAATTCAAAATTCGATAAAAATTGATAAATTCATATTTCTCCAGATTTTTCTACATCCTGAATCCCTATATTTTATATCCCATTCCTAAAATTCAATTGCATCTGAATGAAGGCTTACCCACAGACTTGTTATAGAAAAACAAACGGGAACATAGCAATGAGGTGCATAGATTATCAAGTGAATATCGTATTGAAAGTTGGGAGTTCAGGAACTAAATTCATAGGCTCAAAACTTAAATCAATAGTGATGGATTACTCGATCAAAATATGTATAAATCACAATGTGGTCATTATATATGTAAGTAAGGGCCAATTATACGATATTGAAAACACAGAAACAGGATCTATCGGGAGGGAAGCAGGCAGAGTCGGATCCAGAAACGACAGGAACTTATGAATTTAAGACAACACAGAAATACAAATCAAAGGAAATGCGGAGAGAGAGAAGGGTATTATGTAACCTTGTACTGAGAATTGAGCTCCTCTTTGAGCTCAGGGATTTCACCTTTCTTGGTGGTGGAGAAGTACTTGGAATCGTTCCTACTCATCTTCTCTCGATTTCCCCCCTTCTTCCGCTTCCTCTTCCACAAAACAACTCAAATGGAATGGGAACGCATAAAACAAAACTGGTCCTATTTCATGAACCAATAGCTGGAACGGTTTTAGTTAGGCTTAATTAATCTATATTTCATTATTTTCTAAACCATTTAGAAATTTTTCTCATACTTTAAAAGTTTATAATTAAATCTATGAAAACATAAAAAAAAATTTGTAATTAATTCTCTTATACACTTTTTCGTTAAGGACTCAATTATAAATTTTTTATGTGTTCAAAAAATCAATTACAAACTTTTAAAATATAAAAATTTATTTAAAAAAATTTAAATAATTTAAAAATCTACATATTAATTTAACCTTATAACCATTAGGGAACAAACACATACAATTGTTTTACTAGTAGGAAATAAGAGGTCAAGAGGGTAAAAAATCCCTTTTCTATGCAAGTAGGAAAAATATTTACTTTATGCAAAAAAATATTGACTATGAATGAAAAATATGAAGAAAAAAAAAAAGACTTGTAAAAGATGAGATAATCATGGATGCCATTAATGAAAAGTGAAGAGATTGATAAAAATGGTGGAGAAATGAGAAGTTTAAATTTTTTGAATAATAAACTTTTGACACAATGTAATAAATCAAAACTTCAATGACTGGTTAGGAAATAATAAAATAAGCACGAAATTTAAAATTATTTGGGAGCTCTTTTTCTCTTTGGGCTCACATTCATGTCATTTTCCATTTCTTGTTTAAGATTTTCTTTGTAATAATGGTTAAAATTATAAATTAATTTGATTTCACTTGAATTTAATCAACTCCAATTCAAGTTCCTAAATAGCTTTATGAAAAAGTACAACATGCACGAGTTTGATTTATGCATGGCTACTTGGAGCTTTGGACAAATCTGATTAAAGAAATAAAAAGAATATATTACACAAAACAACCTTGGGGTTTGTGAAAATTACACCCCGACCCTATTATTACATGAAATTAATACTCCGCGCGCCTCACACACACACGCGAAAATTGGGGGAGACATGCAGCTACACCACCATTTCTGACCCCTAAGCTCAGAGAGAGAAAGCTTGGATAGGGGTTACAGCTTAGAGTGCAAAAGGAACAGAGCTTCACCACCAACTGCAAGATCACTGCCATCATTGTTGCTCGTAATGCCAAAGGAACCGGGTAAAGTAACATCATTTGGCTTCATTTACAGTGAATATTGAATGTTGTAGTAACATCTTTTTTTGCTGATATTGAGACAGGGACAATGGGAGACAAATGAGGTTTTGCATTGTGGTTCACTGGGAAAACGAGTTCTTCATCGTGGATAACTTTGACATTGAAGTTGTAGTAACATCCTTTGGCATTATGTTGCACACCCTATTCTGAAAATTTGCCAAAACATACAATAAGCGGGAGTTTAAGGAGGTGATGGCAGATATAAAAAAAGGAAATGTTCAATTCAAGCCTTAGGCATTCCTTTGATCCATGATCTAAGAGTGACTCATTACCCAGCTAAGCCAATCTGAATATGTTGCATTCTGACTCATGTTTATATGATTGATTTTGTTGAGATTATATATGACTCAAATTTTTTACTGAACTTATGTAGCGTTTGGATCAAAATGTTTTATTTAAAGGTAACCTATGTTTATAGGAGGAATAATTATATTTATGTACCACCCTAAAATACGAGAATGAAAATTTCAACTTTCTTTCACAAACTTTATTCGGACATTTTTTATGTTTGTGAATAATATTTTATATTTATATAAAATATGAAAAACTTTTATTTCTATGTATCAAACTTTTTTGGAAATATTAAAATATGTCAATACCAAGTGCTTAGGACTTGAATGGACAAATGGTTTTTTTTTTTTTGGTCTGTAAAAGGCCATTGCTTTTTTGTTGAGCATATGGCTCAAGTTTCAGTTTTTTTACTCCACGGATATTACCAATGGAGGGGTGCGTGTGTTGGTTTCATAGATGAGTATATGACTCAAGTTTATATTTTTATCTTACTTACCACTATTACAGGGTAAATTGCATCAATGCTGGAGACCATACATTTCACCTGTTTGAGTGTTTACTATACCTCTTGGTCAGCCCCTGTTTCAACTTTGAGTGTTTTGTATAGTGATTATGTGATGGTGGTATGTAACCAACACTTGACTATTGCAACCGTCACTTTTCATGTTTTCTGTTTTTTCCTTACCAGCATGGTTGAACACTGGCCAAGGGAATTGGATTTCCTGTATTGAAACAAGAAAGGTAGTTGAATTAAGGCTTAATTGCATTTTTGGTCCCCTAGGTATTATGATTGTGCAATTTTGGTCCCCCGGATTTTAATTGCGCCAATTGGGTCCTCCAAATATCACGATTGTGTAATTTTGGTCCCTCAAGTTTCAATTGCGCCAATTGGGTCCCCCACGTATCATGATTGTGCAATTTTGGTCCCCCAATTATCACGATTGTGCAATTTTTAACGTCAGTAACCTACATAGGACACGTGAGGCTGATTTGACACTTAATGAAGTCAACTTGACAATTTACGGGACATTCTTATAAGACATCATTGCCATCTCACACAATTTAATGATCAAATGCACATCATTAAGTATCACATAAGAATGACACGTAAGCTGCCAAACTAGTCTCATTAAGTGCCAAATCAGTTGCACATGTGCTTCATAGATTATTGATGTTAAAAGTTGCACAATCGTGATACTTGGAGGACCAAAATTGCACAATCGTGATATTTGGGATCAAAATTGCACAATTATGATACGTGAGGGACCCAATTGGCGCAATTGAAACATGAGGGATCAAAATTGCACAATCGTGATACTTGAAGTACCCAATTGACGCAATTAAAACCCGAAGGACCAAAATTATATAATCATGATACCTGAGGGACTAAAAATACAATTAAGCCTTTCATCACCAGGCTTCCTTAAACATTTTCAATAATTAATGCGACGGTGCTTCTCTTATGAATGTGTGAATGTAGAGTTTTTTTAATTCAGAAAATTCGGATCCCAAGAAGAATATTTTATTAAATAGACATCTGCCATAGTTAAGTGGGTGGATAGGGTGTAATAATTATCATATAACAATGGGGCGGATGTAGTTTTTACAAATCTCAAGGATATCATTTCTTTTACATCTTCTGTTATAATTTACTTGTTTATAGGGGAAAAAAAGAATGTATTTTTCTTGTTTAATTATTTAATAATTTAAAGTAAAGATAGTATGGTGAAAGTAGTGGGTAAATATAATTGTTGTTAAGGAAAAACCCAAGGCATGGTGCTTCCAAATCCTTCTTATTTAATGGGCAAGAATGTAGGATTGCTTCAAAGTCGAACACGAAATGGAACCGGCTTGTCCAGGTTATGATTACTTAGTCCCAGTTTCGATACATTAGAGCTTATCTGCTGATAATAATATAAATGTTTTTATGTAAAAAAAAGAATAATATCTGAATAAGTTTAAATAAGTAATGTATTAACTCAGAGGAGTTATTTTTAATTTATTTTGATGAGTCAATTTTTAGCTTACTGAAAAACCGTCCGTGGAAGTTTATATTAAAAGTTGTTTTCCTATTTTATAGGATAATCATATCTTCATAATAATTTGAAATTACATCAAAATCAACTCTTTCGGCTTTCATCTTCCTCTCTCCAGTTTATAGATTTTAAAAGTGTTTATTCAAGTATGCATCCGAATACTAAATAACTTAATTTAAAAGATGTTTAATTCATAAAATCTTTTCATATAAGCACTTCTAATATTGGCGCTTAAATAAGCTGTTTATCCAAACGGTGCCTTATTGTTCCAATCCTTCGCAAAGACAATCATATTGCTCAAGATGTATTCTTATTTCTAGGCTCGATTGCATCCCAATTAAGGAATGCTAGCAACACAATCTTTATCATACTCACTTTAACATACTTTTTATTATTAGATGAATTTCATGTGGGTCTCAATTAATAAAGAGTGGACTTATGTGATTTAGCGGATCTCACATGAAATTCAACTAATAATGGGAATCTGCTGAAGAGAATATGTTAAAAAGCATGTTGCTAGTATTTCTCATTACACTTTACCACTCTATGAGAAAATTATTAATAATTAAAAATTTAGTTTAATTTAATATACTAACCGTAAAGTTTTTATATCGTCAATTAGTTACAAATTATCATATGTGTGATTTTAAGATAGTTATTATAAAAGTCAAACATTTTTAATGATGTGATAATTTATAATTAGTTAATAATATAAAAAATATTTACACTGACAATATATAACAATTAAATTTTATAATATTAACGTATCAAAATAATATATTAAGATTTCACATGCATGCAAGTCAAGAAAATAATTTAATAAAAGAGGTATTTTTAATGCTGTTGTCTGTTATTATTTGTTTGTAATAAAAAAAAATATAGGATCAAAGGTGAGTACTCTATCTTAAATTCATCACATACCTTTGGGTTCAATAAATACTTATATATAATTCATCAACGTTAAACTGTAATAAAATTTGAACTTAATTGACCCAATTTCTTTTATCAATTGCATCAAGTGTTGGCATTTTGGCTGTCATTATTAATTATTAATAATGAAGGTCGTGATCGTGTCAAATAATATGCTAATGGGGTGTACATGCAGTAGAATTATAAATGCTATTCTAAACTTTAGTTGTCATTTTCATCATGGGCCTCATCACAGGTCACCAAAGGTCCAGTCAAATTTTGTTTTTTAAGTGTAGGGTACACTCAGGCCTTAAGAATGGTGTAGGGCATGCATAGTGAGTTTTGAGCACATGTTTTAAAAGTTAGAGTAATAAACAGATTTGTAGACAAAAATGGTGGGAACTGGGAAGGGAAGGGAAGCAGAAGCAAGAACACTACAGCTTATTAAGGTCAACATAAATGAAGTCAACAAGTTTCTTTAACGTCCCATAAAACGTTGTTCATAAATATATGGTCACATCATTCCTTTTACCGACTTCCTTGCTCAGTGCAATGTAACCATTATTACGCTTAAAAAACACTCATAATTCATGCAACAAAATCAAACCACACAAGGATTTCCTCGCAACTAGCAACTGACATATGTTAACCACCTCGCTACTTTTTAATTTTTTTATTAATAAATTACTACACATATTATATTTTTATTAAATACAACATCTTAAACTGTTTACAGAATTTTAATTAATTTGTATTTTAAAACTAACTTCTTATCTTTTTATAAGTTAGTGTAATAATAGTTTTAACAATACTGTTATTTAAACATAAAATATTGACAATAAAAATTGATAATATTTTATATGATTAATACAGTTTAAAAATATTATTAATAAAATATTGAGTTTGATTAATTATTAATATAAGATATCGCAATTCATTAATCGTCCGCGAAACTTTATTAATTACGTTTTTGAACTTTATTAATCATGATTTTCAGGTGTTCAAAATTTTGAACTTCACATGCATATTTAAACATTTGAAAATCGTAATTAATAATATCCAAAATCGTGATTAATGAAATTCAGTGAATAATTAATAAATTACAATACTTTATATATCAGTTAATCAAACGGAACATTTTATTAATTATGTTTTTAAATTGTATTCATCATATAAAATATTAAATTTTGTTGTTAATTTTTTTATGATGAAAAAACCGTTTAAAATACACAAAACTGTATCTATAGTGCGTAGGTTTAGTTTTTGTTTTTGTTGACTTTCTTTTTTGTACAAAGGCGTGTGGATTTAAGTTTAGTTGGTGCTGTGTGTGAGCACAGCTGGTCTTAGCTGGCACTGTACGGGAACAAATACGCAGCTACCGTCGCCGTTTTTGTCTGTTCTTTTTTCTTTTTGTTGAAAATAATAATAAATTCCTTTCGCTTGGGAGTTGGAACCAGCAGTACATGATGAGTGAGGGAGGAGGACCAGTGCAGTGCAGTGCAGTGCAGTGTACAGAGGCAGAGAGAGAGCCAAAGCCAGCCACAAAGACATTACGAAATTACAGTCTTGCCCTTTTCTTTTCTTTTTATATTTCTAAACGTTGAAAGACGATTCTCGGTTTGCGTGTGTGGGAATTGCAATGACAATGTGCTAGATAAGCGTCGGATTACTAAGTTGTCCTCCGTTATTTTGTCGTTGGACTATTAAGCTAGTTTTGGATTTCGGTGTAAGAGCAGTAAGAAGGATGTGTTATTGTATAGTATGAAAGTAGTAAATCTCGGTATTTGGATTACATATCAACAATTAAGTTTAGAATATCAAATGGTGTAATTTTTTTAAGTAATTGTATAATCATCAACTAACTTTTAATCGACCCAAATTGTTGTCTGCTATAACAAAATCATGCATTTGTCGGGCTTATGCAATATAATATCATGAGATTTGCTTTTCTTATACTTACAATCCTTATTTTGCTTTATTCAATAAAATAACAAAAAAAAAAAAGTAGAGAGAGATAGAGATGAGTGAGGGCAAAGAATCTACATCCCTTCTAATCATGATCATTCATGTATGATTTAATGATTCAGATTTGTTTCTCTCACTCTCATAATAACATATTCCTCTCACTCGAGTTATATATATATATATAGTGAGAGGGATTTTTATTTGAGAATGAAATGAGTAAATCTTTGCCATTAAAATCATATATGAATGGTTAAGATTAAAAGTTGGTTAGTGGTCATGTGACTATTTAAAAAAATCATATGACTTTATGTTATAATCTTGACCATTCATAGTTTGATTCAAAAGCTAAGATTTGTTCCTCTCACTCTCATATAAAAACATTCCTCTCACTTGATACATCTTCTCTCTATATATATACACACATATAACATGTTTGTGTGAAGAGAGAGATGTTTAAATTAAAGTGGTGAAAAACACAAATGACCATTCACGCTCAAGAAGCTCATCCAACTCCCAAGGAACCAATCTGTGTTCACTACAAAAAAAAGTCTTTTAGACACCTTTTGTCAGACCTGTCGTCAAATCAGTCACACGGTCGTTTTAGGGATCAATTTGATCAAAATCGATATCTAAATTCGGTCTCTAAACGGTTCTTTTTTTTGTAGTGGTTGTAAATTTGCCTCCTTGTGTTTGAGATTCGCGGTAATTACGTTGTAACCTTTCTATAGCATTGTTTAATCTAATAAGCCATGTCACCAAACACCTGATCTTGATCTGCATCAACCAGAGCACAAGCATAACCTATAAGTACCATCTTAAGACATGACTAGTAATGGTGCACTTTACAATTCTAGAGTGTAGATCACTGATGATTAATTTAGCAGAAAAGCCTATCCAAGCGTTTTTTCACACTGTTTAATTTAACCACTACAATGATGCTTATTATACCATGTAGATTTAGTCCCTTGAAATCCTAATTAAGCTGCGTAGCTGATAAGTGTCGACCTTTGCTGAGCACTTAGCTAGGTATGAATATATGATGGGAAAGATGTGTTAGCAAACCTCACATTGCATGCCATGCATGAAGGGCATAAATGCTTACCACAATTCAAATCATGTATTTTGGGGAGCACTTCTGGTAGACCCAGACTAATCAGGGAGATTAATTTTCTCTCTCTAACCTTTTAAAAAACAAGGAACATCCCAAACAACTCGTATAACCATTAGAACATTTGGTGTGCTACGTACCAAAAAATGAATCTGAATTTTGGTTCCCGTAAAAACCAACAAAATGTCATACTAGTTCAAATGCCAACTAAGGCTATGTTTGGGAGGATGGAGTGTGGTGGTTAGTAATGAAGTGAGATAGTTAAAAGAACTTAACCCATTATTTGAGAGTTTAGTATGTAATGGAGTGAGATGGTTTAGGATGGTAACCCAAACCACTTCATCCCGCCCAAACCCCAATTTTTATACCCTCAAAATTGGAGATTTGAAATTTCATTATTAAACTTCCAAATAATGGGGTGGTATACTTTTACATATCCACTCCGCTCCATTACTAATCACTTCACTTCATCCCCTTCAAAACTCTTAAACATAGCCTAAACGATCGAAAACATCAATAGATACCACAACCTCCTTCTTCCACGGTTTCATCCACCACATCGCTTAACCATGCACCAGCTCTCCTATCACAAGGAACATCCGCACCATGAAAAAAACCCACCTACAAACACTACCCGTTCCTCCTTTCTACCTTGCAGTTCGTTTCCATGAAGAAAGTAACAAGTAACAACTCTAGATGAAAAGCATATTCAAGATATATTCTAATTTTATTTTTGTATAGGTTTGGAGAAAGATGTATCCAAATTATAAATTTAATAAAAATAAATAAATGAACGAATGCGTTACGATATTGTTATTATGGTGATTGATTTGTTACTGATATTGTAATTGATTAGGCTTGATTTGTTATTGATATTGTAATTGATTAGGCTTTTATGTGTAGTTATTGTATAGGATTTTATTTTTATTCTCGTCTCCTATCCTGCCATATAAATATGAGCACCTCATTGTACATTGACACACAATTGAATATACAAAAAACCTATTTCCATCTTCTTGTCTTTAGTTTCTACATGGTATCAAGAGTTTTGGCTTACTATCCATCCTTTTTTTTCCATTGCATTCTTTGTGTGTTGGTGTCTCAAGGTTCATATTCGACCATCAACAGTTCTTCACTTTTCTGCCACTGCCTTATCTCACTGCCACTCCCGTTGGAACTGTCATCCTCCGATTTGCTGGACTGCCAATTTTTGCCGCCTTCCGTCGTTGCACGCGCTCCCATGTGCGGCTTCTTCTCCGGCGGGAGTTACATGCGTCCGTTACTGTTGCTATCTGCGAGTCCAACCTTACCTGTTTTCCTACTCGCGGATGCCCCTGACCGTTTCTCTGCCCACACGCCGCCCGTGCAGTTGACAGTTGACCGCTTCTGGTTCTATTGAGTGTGCTTTGAATTAGTTGATCGTGTGTTGACTATCGCTTGTTGACTCTTCCTTAAGTATTTCGGTGAGATCTTTCCATTTTTGCACTCAGTTTTCGTTAATTCTACTTCAATAGTGTTGTTCTTTGACTTTATTGTGCAATAATGGAAAGTTTTTGTCGCCACTGTTATAAATCTGGCCATTCCTTTTCCGATTGTCATGAAAAATGGTCATATTGCTACAAATTGTTATCGATACTGCAAGAAATCAGGACACTTGATTCAAAATAGTCTCACTCATCCTCCACGATCTTACTTGAACAGGAATCAACCTCGTCCCAGTTCTCATAGGACTATACTAGCTACTCCTATTGCTGCCAATGAATCTACAGGTTCTCCTTCCCAGACTCCACCTGGGTTCTCCATCAATGATTTTGCGTCTCTTCTAAATAGACTTATTCCTTTCTTTGGTAATGGTAATAGTAATACTCCTGCAGCCTTTTCCACCATATCAGGTAACACTAAATGGTATTTAAACTCTTTCTGTTGTAATCACATGACTTATGCATCTCATCTTTTTTCGTCCTTATCTGAAAATGATATTGCTCGTTCCATACACACTGCTGATGGATCTCTTATGTTTGTAAGTAACAAGGATTCTATTTCCTTGTCTAATCTCAGTTTACCCGACACATATCTCATTCCTAAGCTTAATTTTAACCTTATATCTGTTGGTCAATGATGTGATCTTGGTTATGAAGTCACCTTTTATTCCTCTGGCTGTCGTGTGTAGGATCTGCGGATGGCACAACTCATAGGGATGGACGTAAGATCGTAAGGCTATTTGCGCTCACTAACCTACATGTTCCTCCCGTGTCCAACATTTGTGCCGCTTCCACCACCTCTCCCTTTGAGCTATGGCATTAACGTCTAGCTCATAGTTCTCTTGGCAAAGTGCGTCCTCTTGTGTCTCATGGTCTTTTAGGATCCGTTTCAACTGAGTCTCTTAATTTCACTGCTTGTCAAACTGTTAAACAACCTGCTTTACCATTTAATAATAGTTCTTCTATTTCAGCTGCACCATTTGATCTTGTGAATTCCGGTGACTTTAATGGTGTCACTTTTGTAGGCAATTTGACTTTGCTATATTATGCTTTTAACCTGGGTGCTGTGAGTTTGTTCGCAGTTTCATCCTTTTCGGTTTTTAACAATTTTGGATCTGTATTGTCATCGATGTACTCTGTCACTTTGAATAAATGGATGTCTTTCTTTGTAAACAAAAAAAAAAAGATAGTTTTTTTTAAATAGTAGTTAGTTGATGACAAGTAATATAAAACGAACTACAATTATTTAAAATAGAGTCTAACACCCGACCTTTCAATATTAAATAGAACCTAATAGTTGTCATGAAACAAATAAAGACAAGAACCATGTCATAAACCCTGTTTTCTTGTTTGGGAAAGTCTTTCCTAATAAGAAAAAAATATTAATCCAGTGCACCTTTAAGGCAAATGTAGCGTTTTTTTAAATACAAGGAAAAGCTAACGTATTTAGTATATTATTTTATATTGATAGGTTAAATAAGTATATACAAAATATTATTTAATTTGATTTTAAACTAAATAATCAAATTAAATAATTGAGTAAGACCAGTTTGTAGTATTTAAAAAATAAAATAATTTAATTGTTATGCATTGTTAGTGTAAATAGTGTAAAGTTTTTTATACTGTCAATCAATCGGAAATCATGCTATTGATGACTTTTAATATAGTGAAGATAGAATCAATCATTTTAATTGATATGACAAGTTATATGATTAATTGACAACATAAAAAATATTTACATCAAGTGTATACCAATTAAATCTATAATAAAAATACACTAATCATCAATTTAGGCCATTAAGTTTTTTAATAATTTAGTGTGTCACAATTTAAATTTTCAAAAAGTTAATAGTTTTTATACGGAAATTACACTCACCTCATATGAAGTTTGACTTAATTATACTCGACACTCTCACTTATTTAAGAAATTGCATCAAGCTCATTTAAAATTCATATATTATTATTATACTTGCCGCTAAAGAATGATGATTAAAATAACATTTACCTAATTACTTAAGGGGAAGTGAACATAATTTTTGAAATAATAGGAATAGGAATATTGGATATGAATAAGTCAAATTTTAAAGAAGATTAATGTAATTTTCCTTAACTTTATCTACTACCTGATTCAAATAAAAAAACTTTATCTACTACCATTAATGGAAAGTTGGCATGGCATCATAATATATATTTGAATTTATTTAGACTTTATTTGAATATTTAATCATGTATGCAAATATTCAAACATCATAAATCATAGTTAAAAAATTCAACGCCATGTGATATCGAAGTATTGCACTTTTAATACTCAAGTTACGTTAATTTTTCATATACAGAAGTATAAAATATTTGATATTTAAATATTCATTTGAAATTTACATTAAAATACTTGAATGTCATCCTTTAATTAATATTAGAGTATTTTGCTTTAAAAAAAATTAATATTAGAGTATTATGATGTTACGCTAGAATAGTTAAAAAAACTATGAGCCTGTTTGGCATGTCACTTTTATGAGTTTATAGCGGATGAGAAGGTAGTCATGTTTGGTAATCGTCTTTTTCACGAGCTTATAACGTTTTTTCACGAGCTTATAGCGTTTTTTTCAGACGCT
The DNA here is from genome assembly GCA_039655645.1 of Ammopiptanthus mongolicus. Classification (NCBI taxonomy): domain Eukaryota; kingdom Viridiplantae; phylum Streptophyta; class Magnoliopsida; order Fabales; family Fabaceae; genus Ammopiptanthus; species Ammopiptanthus mongolicus. The sequence goes on along the minus strand of CM077343.1, from coordinate 106,150,855 downwards.
ACTTGAAATAACGTTTGAGCTTATAGCTTATATCGTTTCATTTTTCTTTCCACTTTTATCCTTATTACCTTCATTTAATTCTACCTTTATCCTCTTCTCTCTCTTTTATGTAAAATCATTAATGAAGATGTTCTTTTATGTCATTTTATATTTTTCAGCTAGTTCAACCGCTAGTTTTACCAAACACTTCCACAGAAAATAAGTTAGCTTATCCGCTATCAGCTACCTCATCCGCTATCCGTTATGAGCTATCCGTTATAAGCTAGTTTATCCACTAACAAGTAATTTGAACTCTACGCTCCTAACGAGCTAAATCAATAACGACTGTATTTTTTTACAATCTTCCTTCCTCAGTGTCCCTTATATCATTTTTTAAACGCATTTTCAAATTAAATGTGTTTACTTAATTTCTCTTATTTTTTTTCTCTTTAGGACAAATATTTCTAATTAATATAATTATAATAATTATTATAATTTCCTCAAGTGATTGTTATAATTACTAATTATTATATTTCTAATTTTTCTTCTTTTTCTTTATACTTTTTAAACTCTACATTTTAGTTTCTTTTGAGATTCTGATAATTGAAATATTTTTTATTTTATTCATTTTACATTATTTCTAACTTTAAAAATATAATGCACGGTCCAACCTCATCTATGAGTGTTTTATTTTGCAAGCTAAAACTTTTTATTATATGAGTGTTTTTCTCATTCCTCCTTCCTTGTGTTATGAGTTGCAAAGAAGGATGAACTCTTTCTGCTGGGGTTCAAATGGCTCTAATAATAAAGGTATTCATTGGTTATCGTGGGACAAGCTTACGGTTAGTAAGCGTGATGGTGGCATGAATTTTCCTCATCTCTATGGTTTCAACTTGGCACTGCTAGGGAAACAAGGTTGGAAGATTCTTTCCAACCCAGCTATTATCTTATCACGTCTCTTCAAAGCTAAATATTTTCCTCTGGGGAATTTATTGGATGCTCAGCTTGGGCATAATCCAAGTTACACTTGGCGTAGTATTTAGAATTCACGGGTTGTGCTCAAGGAAGGTCTTAGATTGTGCATAGAAGACGGTGCTTCAATCAATGCTTGGTCTGATCCATGGCTTCGTGATGAATCCTCTATGATGTTTCATGGCCTGATCCAACCTCATCTATCCTCTCTTAGAGCCAAGGACTTATTACTCCCAGGTGCAAAAGCATGGAACATTGATTTTCTGCATACTATTTTTTATCCCGAAGCTATTCAAGCCATTCTTAGAGTTCCTTTGTTACACATGAATAGAGTGGACAAATTGATTTGGTGGCCTTCTTCTACAGGGATTTACAATGTTAAGAGTGCTTACCAATAGTGCATGAACTTTATCGCTGAAACTCAAGCTCTTGATGTAGAAGGAAATTGGCCATTTATTTGGAAGCTTCCTCTCAAAGTCCAAATATTTATTTGGCAAGCAGTGCGTGATATTCTACCTGTTAGAACTAATCTCCAGCGCTGAGGTGTGTCGTGTCCCCCATCGTGTGATTTTTGCCAAGCCAATCTGGAAAATTCATGGCATGCTTTCATTTCATGTCCAGCGGCTCTCTCTTGTTGGAACAAAACTGAGTTTGCTCAGTTCATTGGTTTTTGGCTGGATAATGCGGGGTCTTTTAAAGAATTGTTTTTCAAGGTGTGTGACAGTCTTAACAGTGAGAAGCAGGCCATTTTTGCTATGATTGGCCATTTTTGCTGTGATTATTTGGAGCTTCTGGTGCAAAAGGAACATTAGACACTGGGAAGGTAAAACTAAGGATATTGCTCAAGTCCTTTTCCGTGCTTCTCAAGCTCTCCAAGACTGGTTGGCTGCTCGCTTGTCTCCAGTTTATTCGGGCTTTGGTGCGGTTTCTTCAGAGCTTATTAGGTGGAAAAAGCCTCCTTCAGGCTTTTGGAAATGTGACTTAGATGCAGCTTTTCATGGTGATCTTGGCTTGACTAGTATGGGTTCCTGCCTAAGAAATAAGCATGGTAATTTTGTTTTAGTTTTATCTGCTTGGTCCAAGCCTTTATTTCAGGTTCGTGAAGGGGAAGCGTTAGCTCTCTTGAGTGCTCTCAAATAGGTTAAATCTTTGAACTTGAATAATGTGATTTTTGAAATGGATTGCAAGGTTGTTGTGGACAACATGAACCATCAAAAAGAGGATCTATTTGAGTTTGGTGTTATTATCTCTCAATGCAAGTAACTGTTTTCCTCTTTTTCCAACTCATTTATAGAGTTTACTAGGAGGCAAGCAAATGTGGTTGCTCATGAGCTAGCTAGAGTGGTCACATCTTTAGCTTCTCCTTACATTTTTCATTCTATTCCATCTTGTATTGCAGATATTATTGTCATTGAAATGAATTAAGTTTGTTTTTATAAAAAAAAAAAAAATTAATGCACGGGAACGGGATACCCGTTAGTCAATAAAGTAATTAACTAATATATATTAAATTTGAATCCTCAACTTTTAATGTGACTCTTCATTTATCAAAAACTTAATTACAAGAAAGGTTTATGCAAAAAAAAATCTGGCAGCAAAAAAAGTGGCATTATTTGATAAAAAAATCCTGCATTTTTTATTTTCATTTTTGAAGTAAAAATTTCCAAAAAATATTGTGGAGTAATTTTATATCCTCTTTAATGATTCTTAATAAAAATTCACCTTTTTTTTCAAAAAAATAAAATAAAAATTCACCCCTATATAATAAAATAGAGTTAATTATTATTCTTAAATATGTAAGTCATTGTCTTCATCTACTTTCCTTCTTAATGAGCATTATCTATTGGCAGATATGATGAACATTATTCTTTTTATCTATTCTCTTTCCTGTATATTCCACAATCGTTCCAGCAAATAATTGTATTGTTTCTTTTTATTAGTTAATTTTAGCATATTCCGCAATGGATCCATCAATTAATTTCATATTGTTTTTTTTATTAATTGATTTTATCAAATTCATTATTCTATTTTTCCAAATTTCAAATTATATTGACTATCATATCTCAATTATAATAATTTTACTCTCAAAACAATTAGTGTATATTCCACAATCGCATCCCCTAATAATCGTATTATTGGTTGTGTATTCATTGATTTTTGGCAGGAGTTATAATCATATTCGGCAATTAAATTAATGCATTATTCTTTTTTCATTTATTAATTTTATAAAATTGCCTGTTTTTCTTTTCTAGTTTTAAATTAGATTAGCTATCATATTTTAATTACAATACATACGTATGTATTAAATGAAAGCATACTCTCTTAATAGGATAGTTTATTTATATTTTTTTTATAAGCTATATATTATTTCAAATTAGTATCATTTTATGTCCAGTTGGTTAGCGTGTATCATTTTATGTCTCAAAGTTAACTTGATGCAGAGAGCTTGAGCCTCCTTCATCCCTTTTTGCCCGTGCTGGAGAGAAGCACGCCTGTTCCGAAACATCAACGTTCTGTTGGTCCGATGGATATTGTGGTTGATCCTCACTTTCAAGAGGTCTCGAATTCGAGTCTTGACGGGATGATAAAAAATAACGTTGGAAGGGATAATCTTAATGCAATCAAGATCTCAAAGAAGAATAGTCCCCGACAAAATCGGGGATACTCTTACCAATACCATGGTACCAAAAAAAATTAATATGTTCCACAATCAAATTAATTGTCTATCTCCTTTTATTTTTATTGATTTTATTTTAATAGAATAAATCAAGATCTTACCCTAAGCTTATACTATTTTTAAATTAACAAATCTCAACATGGTAACCAATTAATTGAATTATTCATTTGTATATTATTCCAATTTAGCATATTATACCGTCACATATGTTATCATTATAGCTCAGGTCCAATTGAGAGAGTGTAGGTTGACTTGTGTTAAGCTTTAAATTTGTCATATTGTCCAAAAAATTTAGCCAATTTGAACTCAAACATTTATACCTTATATACATTTTGTTTCTCTTTACTCCAAACAATATGGGACTTATTCTCCAACAATATATATCACTTAATTTATTGCTTTATTTTTTAGTAATTGACTTTTCTATTAATAGAGCAAACCTACCAACCTTGTATTGGAAGAGTTGGTAACGTGACTCTTCCCAAGTAAAAGGACGCAGGTTTGATTCCTAGAGTCGTCGAGTTGGGAGGCAGTCCAATCCCGTATGTAAAAAATCGGACATGTGTCGTTACCGAACCGAGGATTAGTCTCATAGCCAATTCAAAGAGCCGAAGTTGTGGGGACATCTCAGTGGACCCACTGGAGAGCTTAAAACCGTAACTACTATGGGTTTCGAGACCCAAAAAAAAAAAAAAGAGCAAACCAAGGTTCTACTCTAAGCTTTATTACTTCCAAATCAACAAATCTCACAAATCAATTAATTGTATCATTTATTTGTTTGTATCATTTCAATTTATCATATTCTACAACACATATTCTATTCAATTTCTTTCTTTTTATTGATCTTTTTTTTTCAATAGACCAAATTAGGATCTTACTTTAAGCTTTTATTACTTCCAAATTAATAAATCCTAATATGATAATCAATTAATTGCATTATTCATTTTTTATAGTATTTCAATTTATACTTTATAGCATTTTTTTGAATGAATATTTTTTTTTATAAAATATATATTTTATGCTATAAAATATATATATATATATATATATATATATATATATATATATATATATATATATATATAAGCATATTTGATCCTTTGATTATCAATATGTGGTTGGTCCGAGTGTTAAGGGACTTGGACACCTTAAGCAAGTGGTCAGAGGTTCGAATCTTGACTCTTGTGTATGGAGAAAATCTGGTTGGAAGGGAAGAACCCACCTTTATGCCCAACAGATTCCCCGATGAAGATTAGTCACTGCTAACGATGATGAATGCTTCGTACTTATGTCATGGTTATAAAAAAATAAATATATTCTATCCTCTGATTCATACTTTAATATATATTATCTTCTACTTAACTACTTCTTAATTGTTTGCTCAATAATAATTGTCTCAATCAACATATATTTGTTTCTTAATTATTTTTAGGGTCTTGTTAACTAATGTCCTAAGGGTAGTGGTTAGGGAATCAAGTAATAGAAAGTTTCTATTGGTAATCTAAGTCCGTCATTTCTCGGTATATTAAATATATAATTTTTCAGTGAAAATTTACCTCTTTTAACTCTTTAATCAATGCTTTAAGGACACTGATTAGCATTCCCCTTATCTTAAATCAAATTTAAAATTCATTATTTATCCCAAAAAAATATTAAAATTCATTAATTCAAACAGTATCAATGTTTTGATCACCAACGATTACTCAATATTTTGATTGTGAACAAATTTATGAACATCAAGTTATTTTGCAGATTTTTCCAGATTTATAAATTTACTCCATTTATAGTTAAAACATTTTGTAAAATTTGTTATAACAAATTTAGTTAGCGGTAAATCTATTTTGTTTTTTTTTTAAGGTATCCTTCGTTTGTAATTGTAGAGATTAATCCCACGAGGTATTGTACAACATTTAAGGACTGACATCTCCCAATCAGATTTTTTCCATAAACAAGAATCAGGGATAGAACCCCTAACCACTTGCTTAAGGGATCCGAGCTTGTTACCACTCGGACCAACCATATATCGGTTGTAGTAATTCTATATGGCTCAACTATTAGATTATATTTTATTTTAGGCAAAATTGATTAACTGGTCCAATACGTTTATTTAATTTTTCACATCGGTCCTATAAGTTTTTTTTTTCAAATTGGTCCCACATGTTATGTTTCGTTTTCACATTCGTCCTTTCCGTCAATTTCGACTTTACGACGTCAAATCAAGAGGTATGTGTCACATTAATATCATGCCACATCAGCTCAAAACTAACGGCGTTAGGTCGAAATTGACGGAAAGTACTAACGTAAAAATGGAATATAACATGTAAGATTAATTTGAAAAAAAAAACTTATAGGACTGATATGAAAATTTAAATAAATGTATAGGATCAATCAATCTATTTTTCTTTATTTTATATGATAAGTAATAGGATTGATACATGAAAATAAACTACAGATGATCATATACATATTTTTATTAAATAATTATTATCTAGGCATTATGATTAAAGTTATGATCAATATTCTCATGTAACACGCACACGAGCTACTTACTAACAAAAAATAGAAAAACTATTGTTCCAAATAATAAGTATAATTCTTATTTATGTAAAAAAAAAAAAGTATTAATTCTTATTGATTAGAAAATCAATATATGATTTGATTCTTTTTTTGATGAAGAAATATAGTATTTGATTTGAGACAAAACTAAAGAATAATGTTCTAAATGAATCTTGGGCAATCATAAAAACTATAATAAAATAAAATCAATTTAAAAATTTAAAATATAGATTTAATGGATATTCACCGTCAATATAAATTTTTTTATACTGTCAACCAATAATAAATTATCATAATATTAAAATGTTTAACTTTTATTCTAACTATTTTAAAAGTTACTCATATCATGATTTTTGTTTGGTTAATAGTGTAAAAAACTTTACTCTGACTGTACATATCAATTAAACTCTTAAAATATTATTACATTTTTTTATAAATTATGTAGAGTTTAAATTTTTTTTTTTTGGTGATTTATATAGAGTTTAATTGTTATACATTATCAGTGTAAAAAATCGAAGTATAATAACTTTTAAAGTAGGTAGGATAATAGTCAAATTTTTAGTGATGTGATAATTTATAATTTGTTGATAATATAAAAAATCTTTACACATGCATACCAATTAAATTATATATATAATTTATACAAGACAATGATACTAATGTTTATCCATTACATATGACATTGAGCAGCATAATAGAAAAACGAATTTGTCAACAAATATATCAAAATCTTTTATATTATTGACTACAAATATTTTTTTTTTGAGTTTAATTGTTATATATTATTAGTGTAAAATTTTTTAGTCTGTCAATCAATCACAAATCATGTTATGAATAATTTTTAAGTTAATTAGAATAATAATCAAATATTTTTACTAATATGATAATTTATTATTGATTGATAGTGTAAAAAATATTTATACAAATAATATATACCAATTAAATTCTTTTTTTTTTTTGTTACTTTAAATGCTAATAAGAATTAATTAAAAACTAAACAAACTACAAAGATAAAATATTATGGATCAAGCATCGCAAGTATCAAAATTGAGAAATTCAACTCCGACAAGTTCACAGCTTGAAGGTTGTGACATGCATATTAGTCCCGTTGATGTGAAATTAGACTATACTGTATATTAAAAACCGTAATATGTATGACATAGGATGGCAAAGACGGGATTATGCCTTGGCATAATGGCATGTGATAAAACGGAGGTAGAGAACAAGGAAACGAGTGAAAGAAAAAGAAGAGCAACAACACAAGTCAAACTTGTCATTAACCTCAAAATCTGTCATTAACGGTAAAAATATCACCGAGCGAGAACGAGAGATACCTTGAGACAAATCTGAAATTTCGCAACGTGTCCAAGGGCAAATCTGTCTTTTATCCACCTTATAAAAGTTCCCCATACAGGTCCTCCTTCCAACACATCCAAGTTCCAAACGCCGCCGTCTATCTCTCTCTTCTGCACTTTTCCGGTACCGGAGAAACGAACCATTAGTCTCAATCGCCGGAGCGCAATCGTGTTTGCGAAAGCGCTTTCCGTTTTATTAGGTTGCGGATAGAGTATCGGATTACTGCGTGCATGTTGAAACGGCGACGTTTTGTTATGAATCGGAGGAAAGCGGGGAAGAGGCATCGTACGACGTAGTTTGATTGATCGTGTGGTGGTGGTGGGGGGGGTGATATGGGAAGAGTGGTGGTGGGAGTGGCGGTGAGTGTGGCGGTGGTGGCTTGCACGGTGGCGGCGTTGGTGGTTGGACGGAGAGTGAGGAGCAGGAAGAAGTGGAGGAAAGTGGTGAATGTGTTGAGGGAACTTGAGGAAGGTTGTGAGACGAAGGTTGAGAGGCTGAGGCAAGTGGTGGATGCTATGGCTGTTGAGATGCACGCTGGTTTAGCATCAGAAGGTGGTTCCAAGCTCAGAATGCTACTCACCTACGTTGATAATCTCCCTAATGGGTAATCTTTTTCTTCTTTGCTCTTCCTTTTGCAACATTGGGTTCCAATTTCTTAAGCCTCTTTCGTCTCCTTAACTGTGCTATTCAATAAAGTTCATTTTTTTTTTATTTCTTTGGTGGGAATGGGGTTTTGTTAAGTTGTTGCTTTCTAAGTGTGTCATTTTTGTTTGATTCTTTGGTTCAAGTGTGTCATTTAGCTGCCTCTTTCTCAGCTTTCCTTAATTTTGCCTTTTTTTTTTTTTAAAAAAAAAGTGCTTGTAATTTCTATGTCCTGCTTGTGTATTGTTTTGAAGCATGTATGTGCATGACATTTTTAGAATCGGGAACTTTTGTTATAAGTAAGAGCATTAACTTTTTCAGCATCCAATAAATGGTTATGTACTATGCTGTTTTGAAAAATCAACATTGTGAAGCATGATTGGTACTGTTTTTCTTTTATCAGGACTGAGAGAGGAACATATTATGCGCTACATCTTGGGGGTACAAATTTTAGGGTCTTGCGGGTTCATTTAGATGGTCAACAATCTTCCATCTTGGAACATGAAGTAGAACGACAACCCATTCCCCAACATTTAATGACTAGCACAAGCGAGGTGACTTATTTTAAACTCTACAATTTTAGCATTGCCTGGGATTTGTCAGTTCTTTCAACATGATTGAGTTTAATTGATTTTGCTGCTTGCAGGATCTCTTTGATTTTATTGCATCTTCATTAAAGGAATTTATTGCAAAGGAAGGAGATGGTTCCAATATTTCACCGGGCAGAAGGGAACTTGGATTTACATTCTCTTTTCCTGTGAAGCAAATGTCTGTTTCCTCAGGCATTTTAATCAAATGGACCAAAGGGTTTTCCATTGTAGATATGGTTAGTCAGTTGACTTTCAACCAGTTTCTATGGGAAAAGCTTATGTTTACTGGGAACTTTGTGAAAGGCAGCAATTCTTGTTTCATTATTCATGCCGAAACATCATCACTTTAATGGTCATTTGTGCATGTTTAAGGAAAAAATAATGATCTTGAACATGGTAATAATTTGATTAGTTTATATAAATATATATTAAAAATTTTAATTAAAAATTCTAAGCCTAAAGTATTCAGTTTGTTGTGTAGTCGAATTTAGGTCTTGATGTTGGGTTACATTTGTTATAGGTCTTAGACCAGGGTTCTAGCTGTTCAGGCCCAATTATTAGTCTTTAAAAATGTCTATTTTTGTTTTTTCCCCTTTAAATAGTTACAAAAAAAGGTATGAAGATCCTATCAAGTTGCACTTGGTCTTTTAGTAGAAAAAATATAAGTATCAAAGCTATATATTATAAATATTAAGAGCGGACCATTTGTTGTCAGGTAGGAAGAGATGTTGCTGGATGTTTGCAGGATGCATTGACACGAAAAGGCCTTGATGTGCGAGTAGCTGCCTTGGTAAGGAACTACTTTCTTTTTCCTAAGTTTGTGGTTCATTTCCCCCCTTTCCCCCCATTTTACCACACAAAAGTATTATTTGTCTTCTGTCTTTCCTAATAATTTGACACCAGTGGGATTAAGGTATCTTGCAATTTCTGAGATCACGTCTGCCTTAATGAATTATGTCCGAGTTTTTTAGTGAATGTCTTGTGGCGTTTCCTTGCACCAATTTTGATCAATGTAGATTTAACTTTAAGAATTGGATGTGTGTTCATTGTTCAATACTTTAATTTATTGCTACTTTTGCACAAAGCCATTTTTATACTTGTAATTTATTTTAGACTGGAGGATACATGGTAAAACTTGTAGAAATAGTAGTTGTATACATTATTGTTGAGAAAATGTGCAACGTTTCTATTCTGTATGAACTTTTTCTTAGGACTAATATGAAATGAAAATGTTTAATGCCTTGCGAATGTAGATGAAATATGCATGACCTTATTTTTTGGTACCCTAATTCCACGTGGGGGAAAACGTGTGCTGTCATGTAAAATAAATCCTTTTTGTTTCATTGTATTACTTGAAACATGATTTCCTCTTCATTTTAATCAGGTTAATGACACTGTTGGAACATTAGCTCTTGGACATTATCACGATGCAGATACTGTTGCTGCAATTATAATCGGTACTGGTACAAATGCCTGCTATTTGGAACGAATTGATTCTATTATCAAGTGTCAGGGTCTTCTTACAACATTGGGACGCATGGTATTGCTCTTTCTGTTTTTTGCTTTTTGTTTGTTTTTTTTGGTTTTGAACTTATTATAGCTCTTCTGCTTTTTAGGTTGTCAATATGGAATGGGGAAACTTTTGGTCATCTCACTTACCAAGAACAGTGTATGATATTGATTTAGATGCTGAGAGCCCTAATCCAAACGATCAGGTTAGGTTCTGCTTCCCACTACTCCTGCTGCTTGATTTACATTTACCATGACTAAAATTTGGAGATTTTGATGCAGGGTTTCGAGAAAATGATCTCAGGAATGTATCTTGGTGACATTGTGAGGAGAGTCATGCTCAGGATGTCATTAGAGTCGGATATGTTTGGACCTATTTCTCCCAAGCTTTCAGTGCCTTTCATACTGAGGTGTGTACTGTATCTGAGTCACATGTCCGTGTATACGGAGTAAGACATACTAACAACTTAGAGAATGTATTTATTATTCAATATAATCTGTGATCCTTATCATGTTTTGTTTTGATCCTAGGGCCTGTATAGCATGTTTCTCTGTCATTTTTTCCCATGCCAATGTTCGTTGGATATCTTTGTGTGACCAAATTTTGGACATCATGAGTAGTTTCTTTGTATTTTCCTGGAACATATGAGGAGGCAAAGGGGATAAAAATTCTCTTAATGAAAATCTTAGGTGTAGGCTGAGATTATATATTATCTTGGAGTTTGGAATTCGGAAGTTTTGGTTCCATTTCTGACATGGTGTGCATATTGTCAAGTCTACAATGTTCTATGGTCAATTGGTCGCTTCCAATTCTCTGGTTTGATTTAGATTTAAAGTTTAAACTATTTCCTGATGGAATTTCAGGACTCCTTTGATGGCTGCCATGCATGAGGATAATTCTCCTGACCTTAGAGAAGTAGCAAGAATCCTTAAAGACATCTTTGAGGTAAACAAGTCAGACACCGTATGTTTTGTCCCTAAATGACTTGACTGCCTGCTAGTCTAACAATAATTTATTATGATGGGTTTGGATGTCTCAGATTCCTGATGTTCCTTTGAAGGCAAGAAAAATTGTGGTGAGGGTGTGTGATGTGGTGACACGTAGAGCTGCTCGATTGGCAGCTGCTGGTATTGTTGGTATCTTGAAGAAGATTGGTAGGGATGGGAGCGGTGGCATCACAGGAGGAAGGAGTAGAAGTGATATGAAAATGAAAAGAACAGTTGTGGCAATTGAAGGAGGATTGTATTCTAGCTATACATTGTTTAGGGAGTACTTGCATGAAGCTTTGGACGAAATATTAGGGGAAGATATTGCAAAGCATGTAATTCTAAAGGTCACCGAAGATGGATCAGGCATTGGAACCGCACTGCTTGCTGCCTCGTATTCATCCTAAAATGTGGATAGGGTACAGCTGCTAAAAATATATATATATATTGATATATATACGTATAGCCCTGTAAATCAGAAATATTCTCCATATTTAATTAATATCTCTGTAAAAAGGAGGTTTCGTCTATTCTTTGATCAAGTTATCTTCATTTATATAATTCTTGTAATTTTTTTACTGAATGTTTTTTATGTCATTGATCTCTAATCAGTTGAGATCGTTTGGATGTAATACGATGGTCTTAGGAGTGATGACTTAAGCTTGAAATTGTGTATACGTCTTGTTCTCTTCAAAAATTTAAATTCTAGAAGTGTGCTTAAAACATGCTTTACCTCCATTCTCCACTAGAAAGGTTTTGAAATTATTAATTTGATTGTGAGATTATCTTGTTAAACCATTGGACCCTTGATGACCCTGCCGTACATGGAGAGACATTCCTAACTACTTTTTATTTTTACTCAAGATAGGAAGAGATACTTCTTCCGAGTTGTTTGATCATATAACAGTGTTTGTTTTTAAATTTGAGAATCAAATAAAAATATATCTTGATGGCTATGGTGGATTCTAGGGTGCCTCACCCGTGAGGAAGGAAATTAAATTAACCGGATATTGAAGGTAAAACCGGTTATTGAAATAAAAGAGATTTAAAAAAAATTGAAATATCAGAACAAAAAACTCTTCTTCACCATGCTTCATGATATCCTCTTCATCCTCCTTGACCTCTTTCTTTCACAGCCAACTATCAAGGGTGACGATTTCGTTTATGTTATTAACGACTGGCACAGCACTCTCGATGGCTCTGCTCTTAGCGTTCACAGGCATATTATGTTGCAAAACATGTTATTATTATGGTTAAATGCTTAAATTATTATTTAATTATTAATACACACACATTTTCTAATTATTGAGTGGATTTTATGTGGAGCCCTCTAAATCATGTACGTTCATTCTCTATTAGTAGATCCCACATGAAATCCATCCAATAATAAAGAGTGTGCTAAAGAGTATGTCTCTAGTATTCCTCTTAACAGAATTTACATTTATCAACTATCGGGAACTTATTTAATAAATTTTTTTAAAGTATATGGACTTTATTAAAAATTTCTAAACTATAAAATATTTAAAAATTTGATGAAATAATAAAAACTAAGAGATCAGTTCAACCAAATTTACTGTTTACCATTATATAAAGTTGTCAATGTGTCAATATGCGAATAGCTTAATTGGCTAGCTTATAAGTTTGTTTGACCAAGGTAGAGGTGTTTGGTAAACAAACTTATCTCATTAGCTTAAAGTTTTTATTCATAAACTAATTTATTTACCTTATAGCTTATTGCTTATGGGTAATTAATTTTTCTCTCATTTTTACCCTAGTTGTTTTAAAGAAATTTCTACCTTATCCGATCTCTACCTCATAATATAAATTGTATATAAAAAATCATATAAACATGTTATTTCATTTATGTTATTCAACAAAAATATTTAAGAAATAAATCAAATTAAAAAATTAATATTCTAATTATAAAGCTTTGATTAGAATTTAAAAAGAATATATATAAAAAACGTGAAAACATGTCCTTTTATATTTATAAGTTAGTTCAACAACTAATTTTACCAAACGTTTCAAATTCAATTAGCTGGCTTTTTCAACTATCAACTATCAGTTATAAGCTATCAGCTAAAAATTAGCTTATCAACTATAAACTAGCTTATCCATCATTTTTGCCAAACAAAGCTTAATCAACCTAGGTTAACTTAGAAATCTTAAGCCCTAACTTAATATATATTCAAGGAAGGTTAAGCTATGAGCAATGGCAAAGCCAGCCTTAGAGAGTAGGGAGCCCTAATATTTACTCTAAAACGACAAATCTTCTTAAGATCAATCGTAACAATTTTCTCCATACACAAGAACGAGGATTCAATCCATGACCACTTACTTAAGGTGTCCGAGTTTCTTACCACTCGGACCAACTACATATTGGTTCTTAAAATCTTCCTTATACTTATATTACAAAAAATATGAATAATATATTAATGTAACATTACTTATTATATGATTAAAAAAACATTACATATTATATTAAACATATTTTATAAATAAAATTGTGTGTATTGAACACTTTTCTTATATTTAATTTGTATATAACTATAAGGTATTGTTAATGTAAAGATTTGTATAATTTTTATAATAACTGCATTATTATTATTATTATTATTAAACATGAGATATGGGGGTGATGTGTGATTAAAGGTAATTAAAAGGTATATTGGTAAATACTTATGTTGTTTGTACAGTAGGCGTGTGAATAAGAATAATAATCAGTAGGTTTGGTGGTAAGTGATGGCGCCCGAGGGTAGAGGAGGCAGCCGCAAAAACGGCGATGGGAAGAAGAGAAAACGGTATCTTCCTCAGAATAAGGCAGTTAAGAAGAAGGGGGGTTCGTATCCATTGCAGCCTGGCGTTCTAGGTTTTTTCATCACTTGCGATGGTGGCAGGGAACACCAAGCCTCCCGCGAAGCTCTCAATATTCTCGATTCCGTCCGTATATATCTATATCATTTCACTTTCTCTCTTTTCTTTCCAATTGTCGAATAGTTTACGTTTCAATGTTTTCTCATTTCATTAATTTTCCAAATCTTAGTGTGATGATATTATTATTATTATTATTATTCATCTTTGTAAAACAATATCATGCTTTTGTTTTGATTTGTCTTGCAGTTTTATGAAGACCTAGTTCATGGGGAAAATTCAACTGCAATACAGTTATCTCATAAACCTTTAAATACAAAAATTACTTTTGCGGATTCTGACTCTTCTAGTAGTGATGATGATGATGATGATGATGACAATGAGGAGGAGAAGGGTGATGAGGAAAAGGAGGACAAAAAGCAGAAATTGGATGTTTCTAATGTCAGTCATCACAATGGAACAGGTGAAAAATCAGATCCTCTTAAAACTGATGAGCTGCTGGTGCATGATCAAGCAGTACATAAAGCTAATGATGATGATGATGATGATAAAGGAGACATTGATGATAATAAGACTATAACAAAGGCAGCTGATGAGCTACCAGGCATGAAACAGTGCTGCAAAACAGACGTGCCAACACGTGACTCGAATGACAAAGTGGAACATCATAAGTCTATTGATAGGTTAATTGAAGCAGAAATCAAAGAATTGGGAGACAAGAATAAGGTGACTTGTGATTGGAATAATGTTCTGCATATGATTTATATTCTACTACTGTTAAAATCTTAGCTCACAGATCTTCACCTTTTATATTTTCTGTGTTCGTTCAATCATCTTTGTGGCCTATGTGATGATAATAGTTCCCTAGACACATGTGCATATAATATGGGTGGGCATGGGTACAGGTCGACCCGCGAACCCGATGTATCCAATCCAACCCAACCCAACCCACAAATACTGGGTTGGTTCGAGTTCTTGGGTTGGATTGGTTTCTAAATAAGTAGACTTATAGTTTATAGGTTGGGTGCTGGGTCCAAAGATTGTAAACCCACTCAACCCAACCCAACCCAACCCACATATTGAGAGGAATATTATAAGCCCAGCTGTTGGAGCGTGGAGTGACTCTTTTATCTTGAATTTGATGACTATTCTTTAATACTCAGTCGCCTAAATTGGAGTGACCATTTTTTGGTTACATGAGTAGAAATAGTTTGAAGACTTGCAGACATAGCTTGAATACATAATCAGTGAAATTGTTTAGGAATTGTTTGAAGACATTATTATTATTTTTTCTTTCACTTGTTTGTTTAATTTTGATGGATATTGTGCTCCATTGAAGTTGTATGCTTCATTTTGTATTTGGAAGTTCAAATTAATGCATTGGTAGTATTTTTCTTCCTTATTTTTTCCCCATTATTTGCTTTTGATAAAAACAAAATAATTTACTACCAAACATGATCACCCGACCCAAACCAACCCGTATGAGGTTGGGTTGGGTTGGTTTGGATTACGTGAAAATTTTCGAAGAAACCGATCCAACTCAACCCATATTTATTTGATTGGGTTGGGTCTTTAAATGCACCAAAATCCACCCAACCCGACCCATGCCCATAAATATGCAGCATATTTATGCAACTAATGTTTAGCAATTTAATCATACAAGAGGTTATTAATTCCTCTATGTCCTTTGTTTTTCATGGTAATGGTATACATATTACTTATTTTAGTTGTCTCCCTACTTTCTGAGTTTTCTGTCATCTCTTTTTTTTATGATATGAGATGGAAAATATAGTATGATATTGGAAATATTACAGTTTAGAGTTCAAAGTCGCTTGGGAATACCATCTTAAATTGTTGCCTTCTTCATGAAGGATGCTTTGGGGGCTGATTAATATTGACCTAAAGAGTAGTATCATCCTGAGATCTAAAATACTCATTGCTTACACCTTATATTAATTAAGCAGTGGCAGGTTCAGCTTTTTTATGTATTGATTTTATTTGGATTAAAGTAGTATGCACTGTGAAAAGTTCTATACTGACATCCGCTAACATTTTGACATCTGCATTTTTATTCTAAGAGCTAAGAGAGAGAAACAACAATAATGCTGATTTGTCAAAATATCATTGGATGTCAGTGAAAACTAGGGGTGTTTAGATCCAAACCAATCCTAAAAACCGCAAACCGATCAAAAAAAACTGAAAACCGAACAAAACCAAATTTTTTTGGATTTTTTGGATATTTTTTTTGAAAACTGATTGCTTTGGTTCGGTTTTTGGATTATTTTTTTTGAAACCGTATCAAACCGATTGTGTGAACTGTGAAAACGTTTGTTTAGCTATGTCTCATGAGTGCCTTAACCATTAGCAGCTAGTTGCTTGTGGAATTATGGCTTCAGGTCCAAGAAGTTAATTTTTGGTTCATTATTAATTTATTATCCCTATCAAATTGAGTGGTGGTTGAGAAGTATATGCGTAACAGTAGGTACCAATGGCATTGAAAATTGTATGCATGAACTTGATCTTGTTCTTGTGGGAAATTTTGAAGCTTGTACGCATGAATTCAATATATATTAGTCTTGCATCTCTTTGTAATATATTGTGGAGTTGTCCTTTGAATGAAAAATGTAATATAACTACGTAAGGATGTGTCGGTAAAAATCGAATCATCCAATTCAATCTAAACCGTATTTAATTGGATTGGATTGGTTCGGATTTGATATAGGAAACAATCCAAACCGAACCGAACCACAGGTTGTTTCAATATTTGGATTGGAGGCCTTTTTGGCTCAAAACCGATCCAAACCAATTCGCAAACGCCCCCTAGTGTAAACCTTTTTTACATTGATAGTGCATAGTAATTAAACTCATTTTATTTTGTAGAAAGATAATATGCTTAGCTTGAGGATACAGGGGCTGACATCTGCTCTTAGGACACTTTTCCGCTTTCATTGTGTATTTGATTATGTTTTGCTAAGAGGCTTTTTTTTCTCTCTAAATTTTACAGAGGCGCTTTGTTAAGCTTGATTCAGGTTGTAATGGTGTAGTATTTGTTCAAATGCGGAAGAAAGGTGGAGACCAAGGCCCCAAAGATATAGTTCAGCAGATAGTGACATCAGCTGCATCGACAAGGAAACATATGTCAAGGTATATTTGCAGTTTCTTTTGTTATAGAAAAGAACATGCACAGAAGAAACACTGATACAGTGCTGACTACTTCTAGGTTTATTTTGAGAATTTTGCCAATTGAAGTCACATGTTATGCTTCAAAGGAGGAAATTTCAAAAGCAATCAAGCCTCTTGTGGAACGGTACTTTCCTGTGGAAACTCCAAATCCACACAAGGTAATACCGTGCTTTAGTATCTCTCAGCTTGTAGTACATTTTGTTTTGAACATGCATTCCAAACTACACAAATGATGCTTAATGTAAACGAATGGATCTGTTGCAAGCTTGACCAAGTTCTTCATGTGCAGTTTGCTGTACTGTATGAAGCCCGTGCCAATACTGGTATTGATAGGATGGAAATCATAGATGCAGTGGCAAAATCAGTTCCTGCACCCCATAAAGTTGACCTCAGTAATCCTGATAAAACCATAGTAGTCGAAATTGCCAGGGTAAGAAAGCCACTCTCTGACTGAAATATAATTTAAATTGCATGCTATGTCTGCTTGTGTTGTACTCATCTTGGTCATTTTTTTTTCTAGCAGCATAAATTTTGTAGTGTGCTTTTATTGGTTTGCCAGATTATTTTCTTTCATTTTTTTTCCCTGAAATATTTATCTTTTCAAACTGACTACTATTTATTATATTTATTGCTGGCTTGCCGTACCAAGTCTGCTTAGCGTTGCTGTGAAGTCAGCTTTTTTTAAATGGCTTTCTTTAAAATTCTATAAAAGTGCATGCCCTCTTTAAACCCTGAACATCGTTTTGTGTACTCTTCTTACTAGAATCAACACTGTCACAATGCTTAGAACTAACGCATGCTGTTTCTCTTGGCAGACTGTATGCTTGATCGGGGTAGTTGATAAATATAAGGAATTCTCCAAGTACAATCTGAGGCAGTTAACATCACCGAAAGTCTGAGCCTTTTCAGTAACTGCATCTATGCAAATATGTACTAAGCTTAGCGTATTTAAACTTGGCTTTTAACTAAATATTGGAGAGTAACTACATGTTGATACTCTGGTCTTTGCAACAGTTGTCGTTTTATAGTGCTAGACTTTGCAAGTCCTTTGAATGTAATCCAGTTTCGAGTTATGCTTTGGAAAATTAAATTTGAAATGCCTCTAGTCAGTCACCCTTTTCTTTGGTCACCACTTTCAGGATTAGCCAACTCTCTTCATAACGAGTCGATTCCTAACCTGGTCCTAAAATTACTCCTACATCGGTTACGATAGACCGTGTTCAAAAACTATTTTTTTTTTTACAAGAAAATCAACTATTATTTAGCTTATATAAATATGTCACAGTGTAAGGTTCAGAATGCACTAAGGGAAAAGAGATTAAGGTAAAGAGAAAAGAGCTACTTTAGAGGGAAGTAACCTCCTAAAAACAAAGATAAACTTTCATGAATATTCTTCCTGTTGGTTTCATTCATCTTGGCTCTCTCTCTCTCACACACACACACACACACACACACATATATATATATATATATATATATATATATATATATATATATATATATATATATATATATATATCGTGTTGTAGAGCAATCTATAGCAGATCCGCTGACGTAAAAATAATAACATAAATGAACAACAAAATAATAGAAATCCTAACAAACTTCATTGACTCAGCAACATAGCAAATTCATAGATTCCTAATCTTCTAGACTATTCTTATTCTAATTATATTCTATTAAGGTAGGATCTGCTGTCATGATTTTGGGCCATAACACAGTGAGTAAGAATTGATTCTTAATAAATTTACAAAATTTGTATGACGTTAGTCTCTGAAATAAGATTAAAGAAAAGCCAACGTAATGAGTTCTTTTATCAATTTAATTTTGTATTAACTTTGGTTTCTTTTGTCAAAATCAAAACTTTGAGAATGAGGTAAAATAAAGGCGGCTTCTGCGGTGAGTGAGCTTAGCATATCAGTCACCGTGAGCGATATGAATTTAATTATTAGATCTTGTGAAAAAATTGGACAGATGAGATGAATACTTAGCAACTCGGTTTTCTCATTTGCTCCAGAATCGATTACTAATCAATTTTTAATCGATTACTGAAGAACATAGAAATAAGAGGGAAAAACGCCTCAATTTTTAATTGATTATTACTTTTCAAATGAACAAGATTTTTAATAGATTACTTTATATTTACGAGGAAGTCAGGTGTTCAAAGGCATGTTTGCCCACCTTTATTGTGCTCAGCGAAAGCAAAGATGGAGTATTTGGGTGTCTAAAGTATCATAGATGGGAAAAATTTTCTTACTGCGCATTGAAGACAGAACATACAAAAAATATTTGGCAGGTAGGCTACCTTGTCCTTCCCATCCAGAGATTCAATTCTTGATAAGAAAATACTTGTTCATTGCTAGTATTAAATCAATTTACAAAATCAATCAAGTTATTGGTTGTTATTACTCAATTCTTATACCCCACCATCCAGCAAAACTTATCGCAAAAAACGGCAGAGTAGAGCAGTGAAGCTCTCTAAATCTCTAGTTATGATATGAAGTCAAATATGATCAATTGCAGACAATTAAGATGGGCAACTTGAGGTGGTTTTGGGATGTTGAGGAGAGGACACTGGGGAGAGCTGAAAGGGGAACCAGGTGGGTGGTTGTTGAGGAGGTTAAGGGACGGAGGGTGGAGGGAGGAAGAGTTAAGGGAGATGACGATGGTGACGAGGAAGAAAAGAAAGTGAAGGAGAAGGAAGGAAGGAAAGAAACCGATTAACACCGATTGCAGTGTATTTATCTCATCTGTCTAAGTTTTTATGCAAAATCTAACGATAACTTTATGTCTCGCACAATAAGCGACTTGTCAATTAACTTTATGTCGCACCCTACAATTTCCCGTAAAACAAAATTACTCCTACATTAGTTAAGATAGTTCTTCAAAAATAATCTGTTTTACAATAAAACCAACTATTTTTTAGCTGATATAAATATAAATATGCCAAAGAGTGAGTAAAAAAATAAAAATCTGATTTATCCTTACAGTTGAGTTTTTGAATTTATTCTTATGTACGAATTGATTCTTAATAAATATACAAAATTTGTATGACGTTAGTCACTGAAATATTAAAGAAAAACAAACTAATGAGTTCTTTCCAAATTATAGGGATTAATTCTTTGCCGAAGAAATTTGATATGCAAGATTTTTTTAATTAGTTTAATTTTAACCATTAGACTAAACATATTAACTGTTATGAATAAATATGCCAAAGAAATATTATAGACACCGGTGCCATAAAAACTATCATATAGAACATTACGATAGTAGTTTCCAAACGAAAAACCAACTCAATACACCAAAGAATCGGGTAGCTTGTAAAAGCTACAAAGAGGGGAGCGCCGAACGAGGAGGAAAATAATCTATTAACTTCTAGTTTCTACAGTCAAAGGAAAGAAAGATACAATTATTTGTAGAAATTCAGAAGCCCCATCTGAAAAGTAAAGAATGGAAGACTTAAAAATTAATCTCTTCTCTTCTCCAGAGCAGACAGAGAAGGGTCTTCTCCAACTCGAGTAAGGAAACTCCAAGTCCAAGCCTAAGCACTTGGAAATTTGTACAACTTCTCTACCATTTTCCTGTATTCTGTAAAAATAGCAAAAATAACTTTAGCTCTCTCCGAAGATATAAATTTCACCATTCATATAACAAAGAATGTGTTTCTTTTACCTTCCTGGTTGCTCCAAAGCTGTGCTGCTTGTGGATTTAGCGGTGAGCTAATGTTTGGCTCTAAAAAGTAGTAAACAAAAAAGTGAGGGGATGATGATATTACAGGAAGCAGTTTTAAAATTAAAAATCAGGGTGCGTTCTAGCTGTTGCAGTTACCTCCAAGCAAGCTTTGGATTGATAGAAGAATTGTTCTAACATCATAAGCAGATGACCATTTATCCTGTTATAAACAGAGATCACAAAAGAACATGAGAATATGCAGCAATGGATGAATATTTCATTTCAAAATGACACAAACAAGAGTTCACATTACCTGAAGAATGTCCAAGCATATGTTGCCATGCACATCTACATTGGGATGAAAGCAGGTAGTTTCAAATTTAACCTTTGGAGCCTTAAATGGGTAATCATTGGGAAAGGAAAGGGATAACTTGTACTCAGTTCCTTCGAACACAGTATCTTTGCTTCCTGTTATTGTTCCTTTCCAACAGAATATGTTGTCCTCCTCAGGGAAGGCAGATACACCAGGATCTCCACTCATCTGAAGAAACACAGAAACAAACATATTAATACCTTTTCCAAATTATCCATACAACTAACTACCTGTTTGGCTGCTCAAATTACGAAGAAAACTCTCTCTATGATATGCTTCTTACCATCAAAGCCATCAATTCAGACTGCAACCTGTTTAATATAGATAGAGCAATAAGCCACAAAACAAGAAAGGAGTTAGAAAAAGATGCCCTAACGATCTTTAACTATAAATGAAGCAAAACTCCATTAACAAAACTCAACAAAAGCCAAAAAGATTTGCTTTCTTGAAGAATAATTTCAAGATCATAAAAATATGTGTGTGTGGGTAAAAATTCCGTCTTTATTACTTATTAGCATATTGTTGGGTGATGAGAACCATTCCATTTAAAAACAAGTAAAACAATAGGGAATCAACGGTTGAATCAATCAATCGAAAGAAAAAGATTTTGGTTGATCGGGTGATCTGGTTGGTTATGGTTAAAAAAAAGATAAATCCAAGAACCGAACATTTGGTTCGGGTTTGAAGTAAAATGAATCGATTAATCAAACCAATTGGAACCATTCCAATTAGAAACAAGGAAAAGAAGACGGAATCAATCAATAGAAAATCGAATTTATAATTATAAACCTTCGGAGAACAGACTGAGAATCAACGGTCTTTGGCGGGGGGAGAGGCTGCTTTGGGGGAGTAATGTTGTCTTGAGCAGCTTCAGATTGCACGTTAATGGCAGCCATAGTATTATTGTAGGGTTTTAGGACTTCTTTCTGCAAAAGACAGAGAGAGAATTGTGGAAGCTATTATTGGGAGAAGAAGAAAGATGAGAAAAAGAAGATAGGGTTTCGGAATCTGCAAAGTGTTGTTGTGTTTTTGAATGAAATAAAGGGTTTGATTTAAAACGATGTGCGGATTCACGAAACGACGTCAATGCGCCAATTTCAAATAATTTGAACGTTACCAAAAGATTAAGATGACCAACACCACAACGGCTAGTTTTACTGTTTTATTAACTTAGCTTCAGAGCCGCTGTCTCCGCGTTGGATACCCCCCCTACTTTTCTCCACTTTACATATTCATATATCTATATATAATAATAATAATAATAATAATAATAATAATAATCAATGTTCCATTAATAAAGATTGGTTTTCATTAGTGATAAATTAATGAATAATTTTAATTAATTTAAGATTTCATTTACAGTAAGTTATAGAAGAAGATCTTGAATCAATCGTTCACAATTATGAAGATAATATATTATATTATAATTAAAATAAAATCAACTTAAGATATATTATAATTAAATACTCATTAATTTAATTTTGAATTACTTTAGGACAGATTCATACGAACTAATTGGAAAGTTCTATAAGGAAAATTCAAATATCTCAAATGATTTGAATATTGTGTTTGAAAATTCAAATATCTCAAATATCTCAAAGGAAAATTCTATAATAGTGTGTTTGGAAATACTTAATCATGTGGCGCAGCTTCTGTGTTTAAGAATTGCGTTTCGCGGTTGAAAATGCAGTATCAAACATATACTTAATTTTAGTACACTGTCTGTGTAAAATCTTTATATTAATATCCATTCATACATTGTTCTATCATTAAAAATAATTGATTGTAATGATAATTACCTTAAGAATCATACATATGGTAATATGTGATTAATTGATAATTTAAAAAATCTTTACACTGATATTGCATCAAAATTAAACTCTCATCTTAACATGTAAAGATTTTTTACATTGTCAACAAATCATAAATTTTCACATTATTAAAAATGGTTGACTCTAGTCATAACTATCTTAAAAATCACACATAAAATGATTTGTGATTGATTAATCATATAAAAACTTTACCCTCCATCAAAATTAAATTCTTAAAAATATGATTGAAAAAAGTCCCTCAAATTTAAAAGTAAACGTTACTGTGTAGTTATAAGATGCACCACGTTTTATAGTATAAAATGTTGGATAATATATAATTGTGTTATTTGAATATTAAAATCTAGATATCATATGTGATATCGTACGTATTTATCTTCCTCTCTTATTTATTTTTTATCTTCTTAAATATACATGAATCTTAAAAATACATCAAAAAAACAAAAAGATATCGTATGATATCCTTTTTTTTATGTTCAAAAATCTTTACCGGGCAAAATAAGCTCGTTATAGAAATGATGATGTGGTGGAAAAGTAGATATATAAAACAAGACAAGATAATGAAAAAATTCATTTGAAAGAACCGGGGTAATGCCTACTAAAGAAAAAAAAATGATAGAATCTCACTTGATGTGATTTCACACGTGAGAACAAGATCAATATATGCCCTACTAAGAATAGTATGAAACGAATGGAGGATAACCCAATATTTAGAGGCAAAAGAATACAAAAAAGTATTTAGTTTTATATTGTCTCCCTAAAGATTTAATTTACGATAAATTATAAAAGACTGACGTGTTTTGATCAATATGACTCCCCACTTAATGAAAAAAAAGGATTTTGTTGATAAAAAAATCAGTCACTAAAATCTTATAACAATATAATAAAATTAATAAATAAATGTAAAAAAAGAAAATAACAAAATACGGAAGATGTAGCCCGTTTATCAAGAATAAAACTATTGATATAAAATAGAGTTTAATTTTTATGTACTGTCAGTGTAAAGATTTTTATATTGACAACCAATCAAAAATCATGATGTATGTAACTTTTAAGATAGTTAGAATAATAGTCAATCACTTTAGCTTATGTGATAATTTTTGATTGGTTGGCTGTGTAAAAAATCTTTACACTGACATTATATACCAATTAAATCCTATAAAATATAGTTTAATAAAATTAATTTAAGATATGTTATTATAGATTTATATTCTTTTAATATAAGATATAATAATGTTACAATGTCAACCATATGAGATTTCGTTACATTATTTCTTAGTTTGTGAGATATTAATCAACATTTAAAATTAGTTCATCAAAAAGCTCTCGCGACACCAGAAGAATGGAAGAAAACAATTTATCCATGAGTTTATTGTTATCACCATGTCTTTTAATTCTTCCGCATTAAAACTAATGGAGAATGAAGTGGCTAATAGATGAACGTCTGAGGGGTGTATGAACAAGAGCAATCTATAATTGTAACATTTCATTCGGAATATACCAAGAAAAAAAAAACTTCTGATCATAGAAGGAAAGAACGGAACTTGTTATTAGAATATGCTTTCTTTCCACCAATTTTAGACATAGATAATTGCATAATTTACATTGAGATTAACGTGAAAAGGGGGGAAAAGCCGAGCTTGGCTCTACTTAATTCTCATTAGGTGTCATGAATTTTTCAAAGCTGATAAAGCTTCCTTTGTCGCCGATGAGATAACAGCATCTGAAGCATTTGGCAAATAGTAATACTTCCCTGCAGAATAAAGGTTTTTAATGAATAGAATTTTCTTCTATTTCAGATAAGAAATGTATTGATTCAGTAAAATAGTAGCACACAAACCTTGGGCAACTCTAGCAATCTCCTTGGCGAAACCCGTCGAGACAAACTTATTTTCAGTGTCGATGACAAGGAGGGACATTCCTGCTTTATATATCTTCCCAGCCACCTCAAGAATTTCATCCTTTGTTAAAACAGTTAACAGTCAGTTTAGAGTGAGACAAATGGGAACTGAAAATGCAATATGTAAATCCTGCCAAGTTATGCAGATTTCAAAAGGCATGCATCAGGAGAGTAGTATAAGGCTATGTTTGGGAGTTTTGGAAAGGACGGAGTGGAGTGATTAATAATGGAGTGGTTTAGAGTGGAGTGGAGTAATAAAAATATATCACTCCATTGTTTGGGAGTTTTAATTTGGAAGTTACAATGATAAGTAATGGAGTAAAGTGAATTACAAATTTTATTTCCAATATTACATTTTTTAAACAATTCAATTATTCCAATAAGATAGGTTAAAATTGTAAATTTGTATTTAAAAGTAACGGCTTTGGATGGTTTGGAGTGGTTTGGCTTCCTATTCCTAACTATTTAACTCCATTGTTTAAAAAATTTCCAAACAATGGGCCAAGAGATCTTTACCATTCCACTCCATTACTAACTATCCCATTCCGTCCTCCCAAAGACACCGGCTTACCAAAAGAATATAAAGATAAAAATAACGCATAAATTTTGGCCTTAACAAAAAAGGAGGTAAGAAAACAAATTAAAAAAAAAAAATGTATAGCTTCTATCTGACATGTTAACAAACCTCTCCACGTTCATTACCAAGCGGTAAAAATAGATAATGGAACCTCTAACGAATGATGTAAATAGATAATGGAACCTCTAAGGAATGACGTAAATCTATACTAATTAGTATTTGAATTTAGAAAGAGTATTACCGGTCTTGAATTTAATAAAACTGGCTTCCCCACAGTGCTGGTCTGCCCCCCCACACACACACACACACACACAACACATGAAAATGACAACAAAAACTGACATTTTAGGTTTAGATTCTCATTTATCTGGTTATATTGAGGAGATGGTCATGTCATTTAGAAGTCCAGAAACTGCTGCTTATATATATATATATATCCACTATTATGTGTCCAATTACAAAGCCTAACTGTACCTTCAATTCTTGCGGTGATGATTTAGGGGCATCAGTGGCGGCGGCAGCTTCAGGGTCAGTTGACCTTTTCAGTGTTATATTGGCTCTGCCATCAGTGATTGCAACAATCATTATGCGTCCAACATCACCACTTTTCTCCGCATTTAATCCAACCCTAACAGCCTAAATATTTTCATGAAATGGAATAGTAAGCTTATTGAAATGTGATATCCAGAAATCATTTAGGAACAAAAATCCGTATCTGACACATGAAAGACCAAACTAGTATCAGGAGGAGTTTTATATGCAATTATAGAACAATTCTCTATCAAAAATACTACATCTCCAAAGATCAAAATTCAAAACTGACATTTGCCATCTCTCTTCTGCTTTGAGTCTATGGCAATTGTCATTTTCATATAACTGGTAATATCTTTCCCTTAAAATTATCAATAGTTGTAAATCATTTAAAATATTAAAAACAGGATCAGAGTATTATAAATAGCAGTCATGGTTTTCTAAATTTGACCACAGTAAAACTTCTGTTTGTTTAAATATATTACTGTACTAAGCATGAGATGTAAAAGATCAGCAGACCGTGGTAAGACCATGAGCAAGGGGGGACCCTCCACCACATGGAAGCCTTTCTAGCCGTTTCCTTGCCATTGCAATTGATCTAGAAGGTGGCAGGAGAACTTCAGCTGCATCTCCACGGAATGGAATTATGGATACCTATTTAACAAGAGCAGTAATCATCATTAGTAATAAGCTTATTGAGACAGCATCATAAAAATGAATCTTGTTTTCTGTTCAGTCCAGCATATTACCAGTTAGAACTCATGCATTTAGATTCAGCTGAATATGATGAATGATAAAAACAAATTAAATTTATTGTTCCATTCTGAAACCGAGATTCTGGTTCAAGATTTGCAACTTTACCAATACATAAATCATGGTTGTATCTGTAACCAGCTATGCAAAGGTTTAACCCAGAAAACAAGTTCCTACCCATGCACACCGAAGGAAGTAGAGACTAGTTATAATTTATAAACTGCTTTAGTTCTCTTTATTACATAAGTAAAATGGCACCAATTTCTCCATTAGGTGGGTACTGGGTACATATGCCGTATTTGAATTATGAAAAGTCTCATCTTTCAAACTACATGTTCTGTCTAAGAGATCATATATGAAGGTGGATGGACAACTGTAATTTCTGATATAATATGAAGCCTCACTTTCATTCACCATTCAATTATAAATAAATTCCTCTTAAATGTTGATAAAAGATACGTGACCTACTCACTTGATCCCTGCTTGTATAACTTTCTGCCAGAAGCTTAAGTGCTGCACCTTTTGCATTCTGCATCCTGTTCAATGCCATGCTTCCACTTGCATCAACCACAAATATCACCTGCGATAATTGTAATTTTTAAAATTTTTTTTGCATAAAATCTTACCACAAACTATTCCAAATAGACCAAAATCTTCAACCATTACTAACTACACATGAGCACACACACATGTAGCAAATGTACAACACTTAAAAGTTAAAATATAAGTATAATAAGGGCAGAGAAAATAATTTAAGAATAAGAGGATGACAAGGAAAGTTGAGACCGATTTAGAAGAAATAGGAGGAAGATCAGGGAAGATTAGAGAAAATGTAGAGTGCAATCATCTAAAATAACTCTTTTTATTTATTTCGATTAATCACATTAAACGCTAATTCTGAAGTGAGAGAACTTATGTACCAATGCCCCTGCTTTGCGTGCCATTCTCTTTGCCCTCATGTCAGTTTTCTCAACAAATACTTTTCTACCGTTTTCAGTGTCTTTTGCCCTTCGCAACTTTTGATACGGTGCAGCAGCTCTAAGGGTTGCATCAACAGCTAATCTCTTTACAGGTCCCTACAAATGGTAACAGCACTTGTTGAAAAAAAGCATATACAATACAAACTTGTAACGGAAACCATGTAATCTTGACGATCAAAGATAATTAATTATTGGACATTACAAATATAATTAAATTATAATACAATGATAAAAAATCAGGTGGATACAAACCAATCAAATCATTCAATTATACAACAAAAAGGTGTTCATCAAAATTCCAAGCAAAAATAAGAAATAACAGCAAACACCTAGATACATTTGATATTATCTATTTCTATTGGAGGACAAATGAATAGAGTTAGGAGTACCAACCTTCGGAATCATTGGCTTTATGTATCGGCCTCTATCCTCTGAAAATATGACATTTTTTGCCCTTCCAGCCCTCCCACGGCGTCTCTGTGCTTGTTGGGCAAAGAAGAGGAGTTTTTCATCCACCAAGCCCCCTTCAGCATCAAAGATAAACTCTTCGGGTAATTGTTCTTGCTGTTGTTCATTCTCTTCATCATTGTCATCCTGTTTAGAAAGACAATATTCAAAATTTTATAGTTAAAGCGAGGTGGATGCTAAAAGCATCACTAAACATGCCATTCATTTCTTAAGGACAAATTATTATGCAAACAAGTTCATACAAAAATGTTCATTTTAAAAGAAAGGAAACCCATTGGACTTGCCATGGCAAATATTCTCTGGTAAATGAACCAATATCTATTACTTTCAAAAAAAGGGATTGTACTCAAAATTTTGTTCAACTTGAAAGATGATTTAACTTAACCTCTTGTTCTTCCTCTTCATTCTGTTCTTCGCCAGATTCTTGGTTTTGTGGAGGAGGAGGAGGAGGTGGAGGCTGCTGATTTTGTTGCTCTGGTGGGTTCTCACTAATGATTGACCTGGGAAGAATGACCAATTCTACCTGTATCAGAAAATATGGATAGATAATTTATCAGATAGGTTGTTATTTTCAGAAAGTAATGTTAGAACGTAAATATTGACTAGTACATACTGTGTGTTACTGAGCTGGGTTTGTACTAATTTTACTAAACTTGTACTTATTCTAAATTCATTAGTATCAATTCATATAAAGGGAGCCTAACTAAGATCAAGTTGGAGTGTCCCATTTGCAATTCTTCTCTCCCTCTCTCTCACACACAACACACACATGGTATTAGAGCTAGGTTCATAAACAAACTCCTAGCGGTGCTAGAAATCTGGCTCAGCCTGTAACAAAGCATCAATCAATATATGATCTTGAAAATGTTGCTCTTAATAGCAAAGTCAATCTGCGCACCTTGTGGATGTATAGTTCAGTGAAATTCCTTCAGTATCCTTTCTTTTTATGATGGTATTGGTACCCTTAGCAATTTGTGGTCAATATTTAGCCATGTTTCCCACTTAATATAAATTAAAAAATAACTTGCTGAATTTTATATTTCAACTAAATAGGATACATGGCTAAATATTGGCCACTAATTTTGAAGGGGTACCAATACCCTCACAAAATGGAAAGGTACCAGAGAAACCTCCAAAATTCAAACTACCGACGCTTAGTAGTTATGTTCCCAGGAAAAGGCTATAAGAACTGTAAAGCTAGCAGTCTGAAGCGTTATTAATGTACCAAACTCTTGCATTTAAATTTCAAAGAAAGCTTACAGCTTTTTTCAGGTCATCCACATAAACCTTTTCACGTCCTTCCAGAGCAGCTAAGCACTTTGCAACGCGGGTAGCATATAGTTCAGCTCTGTGTCCCTGTAGTTCATAACAACTATTCAATATTATCAATCCACATGACAAGGGTTTGCAACTGGCTTGGTCCAAATTACTGTGATGACAAATTAATTGTTGATTTTTCTCTTGTATAGAGTATATGTAAAAGGATTTAATTGTTATGCATTATCAGTGTAAAAAAAAATTTACACTGTCAACCAATTATGAATTGTTACATCATTAAAAATGTTTGACTCTTATAATAACTACCTTAAAAGTCACACACATGATGATTTGTGATTGATTGATAATATTAAAAACTTTATACTGATAATGTATCAAAAATAAACTTTATGTATAATACAAAATATCAGGTCACAATGTTTTTAACATTTTTCTTTAACTCTCCCATGGTATAACCAATTCAACATTTTGAAATTATACATTGAAGCAAAAGTTAAATAACTTCAATCTCTTTTGTTTTATATTGCCAAGTTCTACATCTCTCACTCTTCCCTCTGACAAGTATAACATATTCCCAAGATTAGCATGGATATCATGACATCATATATACTTAGGAATTAATGCCATAGCCACAGAAAAGTTTGAGAGCAAAGAGCCTTGTTATGGCATAATAAAGACGGAAGGTTTATTAGCATAATAAAGATGGGGAGAGAAAAAAAAACGGAAGGTTTCCATTTAAACTGAAATCCTTGTCAGTCCTCATGCATACAAAAACACGTCTTGTATTCCTAAAATTTACATCACACAGAATATCCTAAAAACAGCTAGTAAAACCTTGAAAGTTAGTATGAGTCAATTATGAACAAAATCATGTGTTATGAGAAAAAATATATATGGTTGAAAATAAAGAAAACAATGCTTGGGATACTTATAGACTGGTAGATGACTGAGGCATGCTTGCTTGTCCCATTCACTTGGTCAAACAAAAGTTTGAAACTTCACTAATAATTAATTTCAATATAGCAAAAACCTGGGAGGTTTTTTTATTTTTAATTAACAAAAGAATGAGGCATTTGTGAGCAGATCTACTGTTAACAGTGGACTGAATATAGAAGAAAAGAATTGGAAAAGAAAAGGAAAGAATGGTACAGCAATGTACCCCAAAGGAGCACTCTCCTTTCACACTAGGAAAATCCCAGTCTAAACAATTACCAAAAACTGTCCTATTACACTTCAGAGTAATGGTACAACAATGTACATCAAAGGAGCACTCTCCTTTCACACTAGGAAAACTACCAAAAACTGCCCTATTACACTCTAGAGGAATTATTTATAGGCAACTCCCTAACATCCTACCAACTGCTAACCGCCTACTAATCCTAATAACTGCTAACCGCCTACTAACTACTTCTAACTGACTCCTAACTAAGTCCTAACAATACCACCCTCCTCAGAAACAACCTTGTCCTCAAGGTTGAAATTGTCCTCAAAGATCTGTCACCCCACATCGCGGTTGCTATCTTCTTCTGGTTCCCTTGGCGTAATCTCCCCTTCATCGTTCAAGCGTTCATCTTCTGTCAGGATGACTACCCTTAAGCTCTTTTCTGGGCACCTATGACCCAGACCGAATGCCAATCCACACTGAAAACAGCGACCCTCCGTCTTTCTCTTCACATATTCCTGGTAAGGAAGGTTTCTTGTGCCTTTGCTCCTATGTCCCGATATGCCACTCATCTTTGGTTTTGTCACTGATGCCATCGAAGTGACCTTACTCCTTGTTTGCGAATGTTGCCCTGGTCCATTGGACAATCGGGTATTGTTTGCGTCTCCATACAATTCCACTCATGACACAATTCCTCCTCCAACTTGATACCGGAACCCCGAGCTTGTATTCTGAACATGTTTCATGGCCTCTTCTATGTCGCGTGCAACCTCCATAGCTCGGCATAGTTCCTTTGAATCATGAGGGCGAAGCTGTCCTCGAATGTCTTGCCTCAACCCAGCCAAGAAATAGCCCAAGACTTGTTCCTCTGAATCTGGTTTGGCTTGCGCGATCAGTAACTCGAATTCTTGGACATACTTTTCCACATTCTTGGTTTGCCTCAGCATGGTCAACCTCTCATACGCTGTTCCCCGTCCATTTTCACCATACCTTCTCATCAACGCATTCGAAAACTCCTTCCAAGACGCGGGTTTTTTGTCTTATCGCGCCAAAATTGAAACGAGTGGCATGTGTTTCCTTCCATGCTGATAAAGGCCAAAGGCAATTTTTCCGTAGGCTTGACTTGTTGCACCTCGAAGAATTTCTTTGCGCGCGCCAGCCACCACTTTTCCCCGTCCATTTTCACCATACCTTCTCATCAACGCATTCGAAAACTCCTTCCAAGACGGGGGTTTTTGTCTAATCGCGCCAGAATTGAAACCAATGGCATGTGTTTCCTTCCATGCTGATAAAGGCCAAACGCAATATTTCCGTAGGCTTGACTTGTTGCACCTCAAAGAAATTCTTTGCACGCGCCAGCCACCACAAAGGGTCGTTTCCCTCAAAAGTGGGTAATTCCACTTTCTATTAACCAAGATCGTGAGGGTACGTCTTCTTCCTCCTCCTCACTCGAGCTCGTTTTCGAGTGGACAAAGCTTTCTTCCTCGCCCTCCGAAGGTTTCTTTGTTAAACATTCCAAGATCATTTCTCTGAGCTGCTTCATACTAGGCATGTTTTCTTTGATGTAAGCCACATCTTTCTGCAATTCCGCCAATTTCACGCCATGTTCGCTGGTTATCTTATCTAGCGTTCCCACTCTATGCTCCATCGCGATCTCGAATCCGGTAGGTCGGACCAAATTGTTAGGAACCTTAGAATAGTGGACTGAATATAGAAGAAAAGAATTGGAAAAGAAAAGGAAAGAATGGTACAGCAATGTACCCCAAAGGAGCACTCTCCTTTCACACTAGGAAAATCCCAATCTAAACTCAATAATTACCAAAAGCTGCCCTATTACACTTCAGAGAAATTATTTATAGGCAACTCCCTAACAACCTACCAACTGCTAACTGCCTACTAATCCTAACATCCTAACAACTGCTAACCGCCTACTAACTACTTCTAACTGACTCCTAACTAAGTCCTAACATCTACTTCATGAGACAGTAGAATCGGTTGCTTCCCTTAAGGGACAAAAAATCCTGAAATGAACTCAAAATCGGACCAAATTCATAATCAATGAATACCTTCTGAATATCCCTAGTGCATATTACATGTACCATAAAAAGTTTTGATGAAATGTAGAAGAGTTATAGAGAATTAACCTGGCAACCACCTCGTAAAGCTTCAAAAACCAGGTACTTTAATTGTTCTCTGCTAATAGTAACATCCTTTAAATACTCTCTAGCCAAGATGATCTGCACTAGGTAGATATTAACTAAAGTTATAGCAGTTATGCTGTCAATCTACAAAGCAAAGCAATAATGGAATAAACAATGTCAACTAAGTTCCATTTAGGTTTAAAAAGAAATACAGATGAAAGGAATTCAAACAGAAGAGGGACCAGGCAAATATATATTGTAAAAGCTCATTTGTAGACTGAATAACATCTCAGCCTGTGGGACTCAACCTGCATTGTCAGCTCTGCCTGTGGGACTCAACCTGAAATTCTAGGTTTTGTAAATTCCTGTAGGTCCTTGCTGTCTATCTTAGCCCCCATTTGTTTTGCGAAAATGAAGTTATGAAAGTGAACCTATCTGTTATGGTTACACCCTTGCATGCTGAGTTCAGGTTATACAGTAGCTTGTATAACATACAGGCCTCTTTTCAGTAATTTTGTTTCGTAAGTTAATTATTAGTCCTACGACTACTCTTCTTTACTCTCTTCATTTTCCCTCCTAGACATACCTGAGTTTTTGCGAGCTCAGTTTCCTCTTCAACCATTTTAAATACTTGGCTACTATGTTCCTGAAATTCTGTAGCAATTCCAACAGCTGCAATACGGTTTTCAAAACTCATTGGAAGATCTGCACTGCAGAGGGGTGCATAGTTAGAAATAAGAAGGATTGTAAAAATTTTGATAACTTATTTCATTAACTAAATATTATGTCAGAAACGTTTATCCTTTCATATATTATTTTATTTAAGAAAATAGGTTAATTTAAAAAGTTTTTGAATGGGTCTTTTTTGCCATGTCAGATGCCAAATCATACATGTCCAAAGTTTGACCAAAAATGCTCAGGAATCATATGTTGTTAGAGAGAGAGAGAGAGAGAGAGAGAGAGAAGAAAAAGGAGTACAGAGGGGCGGGAAATGAAGGCTCAGAAAGTGTGAAAGGATTCCATCTCTTCAGGAGATGGTTTCGGCGCTTTTTATAATACCATTGTTATACAGACAGTAATAGAACAGTTTCATGACATTTTTAATCAAATTTTGACTGTTGTTAACTTGGAAAAAAATTCCCTATTTATTTTGTATTTAGTAAATAATATCTTAAGTTTAATCCAACGGCCTGTGTGATTATGCAATCCGTGTGCTATGTTTTTATTGGATTGCTTGTAGTACTTTCAGAGTACACAAGAATTTCTCCTATTTCAGGACATACTTTAGCCTACTCTCCCCATCCCCACACTAGGGCTTGAACCTCTCTTGCAATCGGGAGAGAGAGAGAGAGAGAGAGAGAGAGACCAAAGGGGTAAAAAAGTAGATTTGGTCAGTACCTCAAATTAATTGCAACACGATCTAGCAGATGTTCACGAACAGCGCCCTCATCTGGGTTATAGGTGGCAATCAGAAGGGGCCTACAGGGGTGCCTGAAGCTGATTCCCTCTCTTTCAACAGTATTCACTCCTTCAGTCAATACATTAAGGAGCAAATTACTAATACCCTCATCCAAAAGATTAATTTCATCAATATATAAAACTCCTCTATGAGCTTCTGCAAGTAGGCCTGGCTGGAAAACAGTTGTGCCTGTTTTCACAGACTCCTCAACATCAACTGATCCAATGAGTCTGTCCTCTGTTACCCCTAGAGGAATCTGAAGCATAAATGAAAATATGACGCTTTTCTTCAATAGTAAAATAATTTCTTTATATATATTAAACAGAAAATGAATATTGGACAATTGAAATAATCATGTATATCTTAAATGTGCAAAACTTATTCTCTAAACAGTACCTGAACAAAGGGTGACTTGACAACACGGGTTTTGATATTTCCAGCAGAATCATATTCCAGTCGTTGGTTAAGACCATCTTCCCACCTACAAATATTAACCTCTTGATTATAAATTAAAAGAAAAAAGGGAAAGAGAATAATTAAGAGGGTTTATAAAAATCAAAAAGGGGATCAACAAAAGTTGGTTCATCCCAGTTAGTATGACACTAGGTCAATTAAGCCAAGATTTAAATGTTATGTACCAGGCTAAAATTAATTTAATAACTCTTCACGAGGAAAGGAGATAAATAATATAGCTTCCAGGGTTACACAGTTGCTGGTTCTAACTACTAGGTTGAGTTGGCATATCTCAAAGGTGACATGAAAAACAAATTTAGCAAGTTAATAGACAGTAAGAACAATTAACAACAATAGAGTATCATCAATTATAAAAGACCAAAATATGTTCGATTGAATCAGAATAAACAAAATCACTCCATTAGATTGGAATGTCAATGTGTTTCTTCTACTACTTTTATGACAAGAAAAACATATGTCACCTTTTGTTATCTGGTTTTTCCTTAGCATGTGAAACATGTAAAAAAAATTTACATCTCAAAACGGGTAAACGTCTTTCTCATAATAACTGGAAGAAGTCAGTGACCTTACTCTTCTGGGCAGGATGGATCTGCATTGGCTATTGACCCAACTACTACATCAATAGGTGGCAGTATGGCATGCAATCCGCGTGCCATTACAGTTTTGGCAGTTCCTCGCCTTCCTGATATGGCAATCCCCCCAATTCCTGGGTCAATGGACCCAAGCAAAAGAGCAGTTTTTATAGCATCCTGCAGAGCAACTGAAATTTGAATAATTCATCCTTCAAGAGAACACAACACGAAAATAGATTTGCAATTGCATATTTCATTAAATTAAAAAAAAAAAAAATATTCTCTTGTTTCCATGTTTGCTAAAAAGCTGTAAGGCTTTCCAAATACTTCACGGGTAAAGATAATACTGTATAATTTAGTTTTAATTCTCCACCATTTTCCCCTCCTCTTCTATCATCATTTCTTAAAATTAAAACGAAATTTCATGAATTGTTTATGAAAACTATTTTGTCTTCTTTTTTTAAATTAATAATCCTGCGTACTCACGTTTCAGTTCCCTTATAATCATCATGCTCTCATAACAAGTTATATTCATACATAAAGTCTTCTGAGCAAGTTCGGTGACATTTGGTTTGTTTTTTCATTTTGTTTTATTTTCAAATGATATATTTTTAGTACTAATTACATAAACAAGAAACAAAATAAAAAAGCGGTGTTTTGTAATTATTAATAAATATATATATAAGCTGAAAACAAACCAAACACCCATTATAATTAGAAGGCAATGCCACATAAGACGAAGCTAAGCAAAGAAAAGGAATACCTAATTATTTTGCAAAGAGAAAGGAAAATAACCAATCAAGTTATACAGAGAATTTAGAGGAAAGAAAGAGCGATTATATTAGCATTATTATACTTGGCCTACAACAGCAGCGAGGGGAAAGTATTGTCTTCCAAAAGTTGTAGTGTGGGGGTTGTGAGAAGTAACCGGAGCTCCATTTTGAGATTGAGCAGCAGCATGAACAATAATAACCGGGGAACGCTTTGGAACGAGTTTGGGTCGATAATAGCACAAAGAGGGATATGATCTAAATGCAGCAAAAAGAGAGTGAGAGTGAGAGTGAGATTGGAGGTTGGGAAGAAGAAGATGTGAGCAAGTTGGAGGAGCTGTGAAACTGAAACCCATGCTCCCACCTTTCTTATCCCTTCACTTCATCCATTCCATTTCGAGGCTTTATAGATATAGTATATTATAGTATAGTGTTCATTATATTTCTACCTTCTAACCATTAATTAATTAATTAAGGAATATTATCACCACCGAATGCAGAGAAATTAAATAATTTCTTTCATAATAGTATACATGTTTAAATAAATCTTTGAAAAATGCAACATTAACAACTTACACGGTATTTGGATAATATTAATTCTTACCCAAACAATTATTTTTCATGATAAAAGCTATTTTTCAGTAGAAGTTGATATGTTTAGGTAAATTGATTAAATTTTAAAACAGTTGTTTTTATGAGAAAAACTATTTTTAGAGAAGCTAGAAGTTTGAATCTTATTTAAAACGCTGTTACATTATTTTGAAACCAATAACATTCTTTCTATTTCACCCCTATAAAACTAACTACCAAACAAATATTATTAAGAGAAAAGTGCATACTGCCCCCTAAACTATGACCCTTTTGCAAATAGACACCATCAACTAATGATTCTTCCCAATTAATCCTCAAACTCCAACAATTCGTGAAATTAATCCTTATGTTAACCTATGATTAAATGGCTAATGGTGATAGAATCTGATCGTCTATTTTTATTAAATCTTAACCGTGGATTATTTTCATTTTTTATTATTTTATTTTATTTTTAATTCTTAACCTTTTGATTTTTTTAAAAACAAGGAAAAAAATTAGAGAAAGAGACGGGCTTTCTCTTTCTCTGGTGCGTCTTCTTTCAAGCTTTGGTTAATGAAGATTGTGTGTTTGGATCGTGATTCATACACTTCATTGTAATTTGCCTACAACAAGAATGGTCTCTTGGACAGAGCTATCTTTATTCTTGAGGAAATGAAGTGTTGTTTTCAATCTTCATGGAATCAAACCCAACACAGAGAAATGAAGGTTCATCATACTCCAAATACAAGCTCGCCTTCGTCCATTGGAAAGGAATTCCAAAATCCCCAAATGAGTGCAAAGATGCGGTCGTGTGATTTCTCCTCCACAGGCAGCGATGCTTCGTGTGGTGACCCCGCGCGACGATCCGGTTGAAAAGCTCGCCGCGCTCACAACCCTCACCAACCTCCGTGTGGTGAACCAGAAGAAACAAGAACAACTCTCATGATTATTTTTTTTTGTTTTTTAGAAAATAAAAAAATTTAAAAGTTAAAAAATAATCCATGGTTGAGATTTAATAAAAATGGACGGTCAAATTTTATTACCATTAGTCATTTAACCATGGGTTAACATAAGGATTAATTTCACTAATTGTTGGAGTTTGAGGATTAATTGGGAAAAATCACTAGTTGATGATACCTATTTGCAAAAGGGTCAAAGTTTAGGGGGGCAGTATGCATTTTTCCCTATTATTAAATTATACAAATAACTTCATACCCTTTTTAGTAATTTACTATATATAAGTGATTTTTTTACACAATCCAAACGAAATAGATTATCTTATAATCGTTTTTTAGCAAACACATCCAAACATAAAATTGATTCTATTATAATCGATTATAACAATAATCGATTATCCATATAATCGATTATTGAAATAATCGAATTTTCGTAGCTGATCCAAACACACACTTAGTATATTTTGGTGTGCACAAGTATTCTCCAACCGATTTCAATCGAAGTGGGTTTTACCCTAGGTTACACGGATACAGATATAGAATACGGCATTTTCTGAAAAATTAAGGTACAGGTATGTTGATATAAATTTTAAAATATATATATATAATAATACATAACAAATAACAAAATTGCATAAAAGATTAAAAGACATATATTTATGCATAACATATAATATAAAAGAAGCTTAAATTGTTCAACATGACAATAGAACAACTCTAATAGTGTCAATTTCATTATGTGATTCACAAATTCATATTCGTAGTGTGCCTAGGAAGATAAAACAAAGAAAAACCCTAAAATCTCAACCCAAAATAACGTAATTTTGGAATGAGCCACACTCGAGATGTAGTACCCAACCGTACCCAATCAGCGTACCAAAATAAAAAAATAAGTTAGTGTGTACTCGGTAAGTACCCACATGTACCCAACAAGTACAGGTACCTAGTACAGGTACATCACCATTTTTGGAGTACTCAAACATAAGAGGTTTTACCTTTCCTAATAAAGTATTTTTATACACGGTAAAAATTGAACCTTTAACAATATGTTTAAAAAATCCAATTGTGTTGGACGTTATTGGTAACATTAACTTATTATATAATTAGATATTTAAGTTTTTAAAATACTGAAATAGAAGAAATTTAAAATAGAATGGTATTAAGAAATTAAAAATAAAAACCAGATATTAAAAATAAAATAAGTTATTTATAAAATAAATAATTAAAAAATCAAAATTTGAATTATACAGACCAAATTTTTATTGTACCAAATTTTAATTTTAATATAGTCAAAATCATAATATGATTTGATATGGAAAAATTAATATCCATCAAATTTAAACTTAATAACCTAATTTATATATAATATTGGATTTTTTTGTCTGACATAGAATTACATTAGATATAATAAGACTCCACTAAGATGAGTTTGCAGGTAAGAATTGGTAATCTATAGGGTTTAGGCTAAAAATTGAAAATAATATAAAATAATTATTTCTTAAATCTATAGAATTAGACTTGAAATTTGGAACTCCAATCCTTGCATGCTCAACAAACAAGATAATTGAAGTGGGGACGTCTAATTTCAATTCCAAAACTCAATTTCAAGTTTAACTTCATGTGTCAAATGGTAGCTTTAATCATTTAGGCTCTGTTTAGTAAAAATTAATTGATAAATGATAGCTGATAGTGAATGATCTAACTGATTATATTTGAAATGTTTGATAAAATTAACAGTTGAATTAACTAATAAATATAAAATATCATTAAAGTCCTTTTCCATATTCCTTTTTGTTTACTTGCTTTGGACTCGAACTAGAAATAGTGCCACCCAAGCGAACTTTCCAATGGAATTCCATCTGCCAGCCATATGGAGACCAAATCTGATGTTTCTTGAATTCAAAAAAGCAAGGCATCATTGATATTTGATTGTAAGAATAGAAAATGGGTTCGTTGAAGGCAGGTTGAGTTATCTGCCTTCCAATACATTACTTACTAAAAGCGATGAATTAATATTGATTAAACGAAGCTTGGCAAGTTAACAAAGCTCAAATCAATTCTTACTAAACAAAAAATTTACAAATCAAACAAATCCATATTCACGATTCTGTCACATAATTTACATACACCAAACTGCTTCTGTAATGTTAACTTAGCACTTACAATAATGGTATTATTAACGTGTCTTTATCTTGGCCAACAACATTGGTCACTTAACCTATGATTTGTGCAAAGCAGTAGAAAACTAATGATGCCTCCATATAACCTGGGACGAATTTAGCGGGGGGGCAAGTATGGGTGTTAATCCCTCCCTCTTACATATATTTTGTAAAACTAGTTATATATATATGTAGTATTTTTCATAAAAAATATCATACTATAAATATTTGTACATATATAAATATACTATTATATATATTCGGCACCTTCCTCTAATGCTTTTTGCATCCATCTCTGCATCTAACTATGAGAATCAATTCAGCCTATAGGAGAGTAGAAGCATCAAAAGTTTCTTAAGTTGTGCCTTACCTATAACGACCACAACAACTCAGTGCTCGTTTGGAAACGCGTCAATGCATGTTGGACGCGCCTTTGTCATGAAGCTACAAGAGTAGCTTCTCCCATTTGGACGTGATTCCGTATGACTGGTTCCAAACACAGCAAACTAATAATACAAGATCAAGTTGTCCTTTTTTACAATGCCTTTCTGACCAACAAACCTGAAAATTATAATTTTATGAGCACAGATTGGCCAAAAAGTTAAAAATGCAGAACCATAAAGCGATAAACACCCTGAACCCTCAATAACACATAAGATCTATTTATTTTTAACATAATTGTTCTGGGAAATGCTACCTATTTCAACCCGTAAGTGTCTTGAATTTCTGTTATCCAAAACTAGAAAGTGCATATTACTCTAATACATGAGAAATTGTTAAGCCATAGAGCACAAGAGCAAATCCCAAACTGAACTACCACCAATCAAAACAAAAACTACATTGTGATTTCCTGATTATAAGGAACATGAGAACTACCACGAATAATTGAAGTGCTACAAAACCACGGAAAATACAAGATCATCATATCCATATGAAGAAAAACGGCTAAATACCACTTTTGGTTCCATATCTTTATTTTGTTTTTCGTTTTGGTCCCTTATTTATTATTTTTTTCGATTTGGTCCCTTATTTTGCAAAATTATACCAATGTGGTCCCTATTTTATTTTTTGTTTCAAAATGATCCCCTATTTTGTAAAAATTAAACCTATGTGGTCTCCTTTTTTTGTTCCGATATGGTCCTTCTCTTATCTTTTTTGTTTCGAAATGGTTCCTTAGTTTACAAAAGTTATATCAATGTGGTCCTCTCCATATCACAATTTAAAGGAAAAAGATCATAGTGAAACCAAAAATAAATATAAGGGACCAAATCGAAAAAAATAATAAAAGAGGGACCAAAAAGAAAATTAAAAAAAAGATAAGGGACCAAAAGTGATATTTAGCCAAGAAAAAAAGTATATCAACAATACCTTTGGACTTTGAAGCAATTCCAATACCGACACCAATGCTTTATATTTTTGTAAGTTTGTGATAAGTAAAGATGAGTCATCATTGAGGATGTTCAACAAATTTTTATCTCACAGAGATGACCAGAACCGTCAGATGCTCCTTCAACAAACTCCTACTTTTACTTCTTTTTTTGCATTTTTTCTTGCATTAATTATGTTTTTATGCTACTGAGTATTGTGAATTAAATACTTTTACTCTTTTTTTTTTCTTTTCCTTTCAAAAGTGTTTAAAAAATTTCCACCCATTTTCTTATATATTTTTTTCATTTTTAATAATTTTTCGATTTTCTCCCTTCTTCTCAATTAATTTTAGGTGGACTAAACAGGCCGACCCATTTTAGCTCGCCAACCCTAATGGTCGAATTAGGAATCCAACTTCTTGGCCCTTGCAAAAAATAGGCCAACCAAGCCCAATCCTAATTTGCTTCGGTCCAGGGTGAGCTACTGAGCCAGGCCGTTCTGAGTGTTAAATACCAAAACTCATTCTTCTATCAATATAAATATGCTGTAGTTACAAAGCATACCCGTTCCATGCTTTGAGCAGAACTTAGCTGATTGAGTTTTGCAATAGAACTTTCATCTGATCAACTGCTTCATCCACAATTTGCACTGGCATACAGAGTGTATTACATCATAATGATATCTAGATTGAAATGATTGGTTAGTCTAACATCTGATAACAGAATCACTACAAGAATTGGGATCTTATAATAAATTAAAATTATAAAAAAAAAGCAGAAAATACGAAAGAGATTTAAAGTAACCTGGAACCAATAACTTAGAAGATTATCCTGCTATAAGTTTTCTTTCACTGCTACATACTCAGATGGATTGATAGTCGAGATGTACATGCCACACTATGAAGTTAGGATGAGTGGTTCCAGGAAATCGAGACTATATTTTAGACTTGGTAATTAAATATAAGATGCTTTGCCTTTTGTCACCAATAATTTCCACAAGAGCAACTACCATGCTTAAAATGATGGAACCTATGAATATCTCTCACAATTATTTCCCGTCCTAGAAGTTGAGACGCATACTTGATGAAGTTATGGCAATCCGTACAAATGCGAAGGTTCTTCATAATTCGAATTGGTGTCCTAGGGGAAGTGTTGATGATGCCAAAAACAACTGCAAGCTTTTCACTATGAAGACCAATAAGTACTTCCCCTTGTTCTTCTTCTACATCCTGCATGACCAGTTTCACATCAAGGGAATATCCAATTTCCTTCAACCTTCCAATTAGAGCGTCCAGATATGAATATATCTCCTTGTCTTGTGGGTGAGACCTGTCTCCCATGAAAAAAGTGTGGATTTGATCCTTTAGTTGAATCCAAGATTGACCGGGCAGCTTCTTGACACCTCTTTCATGCATTAAATTCCTTACCCTGGCAGCCTCATCCCATCTATGATTAGAAGCGCACATATTTGATAGCAAAACATAGGCTCCTGGATCAGATGGTGCAACTTGAAGTAGGATTTCAGAAACCCACTTTCCCATCTCAATATTTTTATGAAGATGGCAAGACCATAAAAATGATTTCCATACAGAAGTCAAGTTAGAGATACCATTTTCAAAGATAAAGTTCTTCGCCTCAATTAAGTGACCTGCTCGACCATAAAGATCAACCATAGACGTGCAGTGTTCCACTTCGGGATCAATGCAATAAGCATCTTTCATCATCCTAAAATATCTACAGCCTTCTTCAAGCAG
Organism: Ammopiptanthus mongolicus; assembly: GCA_039655645.1. Taxonomy (NCBI): domain Eukaryota; kingdom Viridiplantae; phylum Streptophyta; class Magnoliopsida; order Fabales; family Fabaceae; genus Ammopiptanthus; species Ammopiptanthus mongolicus. The sequence goes on along the minus strand of CM077343.1, from coordinate 106,107,788 downwards.
CCCTACATGGCTGCATGCATTCAAAACCCCTAAAAAGGTAACCTCATTTGGTATCATTCCCTGATTCAACATTCCTTCAAAAAGAAGAATTGCCTCCCTCCCTTGACCATGTAGTGCGCAGCCAGAAATCATTGAAGTCCAGAAGACAACATTTGGTTCATTAATTTGTCTGAAAATCATCCAGGCATCATCCAAGCTACCAGATTTAGAGTACATATCAATTAAGGAGGAACCAACATAAGCATCTAATCTATGCCCAATTTTATGAATGTAGGCATGCGTCTGCCGACCAAATTCCAGAATTCCAGCATTAGCACAAGCAGAAATAACGGTTGTGACAGTCCAAATATCCACTACAACATGTTCACGAACCAATAACCTGAAAATTTTTAAACCATCTTCATATTTGCCATTCCAAACATAACCAGAAACCATTGAACTCCATGAAACCACTTCTGCCTTTGGTTCCATGCAAGTATTCTGTGTTCTCAGAAAATCTAGAGGTACATCTTTGAGAACGAAAGATGCCTTATCCATTCTACCACACTTACAATACATTTCAACAAGCGAGCTCCTTACAAATCCATCACCACTAAAACCAAGTTTTAAGACCCGCCCATGAAGTTGTCTCCCAAGCACCAGAAGTAATAAAGAAGAAGCCAAAATAAGAGCTATGGAGAAAGTGACAGCAGAGAACCGAGTCCCATATTCGACCATACAACAGAGTTGTTCCAATGCACATCTTTCATAACCACATTGCATCAGCCCATCTATGATTGTATTCCAACTCACAACATCCTTGTAAGGCAAGTTCCTAAACATGTCAAGAGACTTCTCCACATCTCGTGCTCGCATATATGCACCCATCATTATGTTCCACGACACGACATCTCTCTCGTTCATCAATTCAAAAAATCTCTCCCCATATTCAAAAACCTTGCATTTCAAGTAAAGGTCAAGAACAGAGTTCTCCAGCACAACATCTCCATAAACCCCATTTCTCAGCATCCACGCATGGATTCCCTTACCCAATAGAAGATTGTTTCCAGCTGAACAACACTTCAATACACTAGACAACACATACTGATTTGGACATGCACCCTTTTCCTGCATTTCTCTAAAAAGGTTAAAAACCACTTCTGATGAAGAGCCAGATCGAGCAAAAGCTGATATAAGGATGGTCCATGTCTGAGTGTTTCTGTGGAGAATTTCATCAAACAGCTTCTGGGCATCGTTCAAGTTGTTGGATTTAACATACAGAGACAAAAGATAGTTAGCCGAGTTCAAATTTTGAAGGGAACCATTCTTGAAGGAGTGGGCATGAAGCGCAGTAGTACCCGGTGATGAGTTGAAATTGGAGGAGTGAAGGAGTGAGCATGAGTGGCGCCAACGGGACTGAAAAGGAGCGATGCCAATGTGACAATAGTTGGCGTATTTCCAAGAACAATACCCAAGGCCACGATAACCCATACTCATCTAATCTCATTCTACCCAAACTATATATATATATATATATATAATATCAAGTATTGCCACCCAAACCTTATTAGCTTGCTTTCTAAAGCACATTCCCTCAAAAGTAGATAGGTTTCGGCCCTTAGGTTATCTTTGAGAGTATGGAGTGAGATGATTAATAACGGAGTGAGATGGTTAAAAGGATTTAAATTATTATTTGGGAGTTTAGTAAGTAATGGAGTGTGATGATTTAGGATGGTAACCCAAACCATTCCATCTCATCCAAACCCCCAATTTTTGTACCCTCCAAATTGGGAAGTTTGAGATTTCCTCATTAAACTTCCAAACAATAGAGTGGTATACTTCTACCACTCCACTTTATCACTAACCACTCCATTACTAACCACTCAACTCCATCTTCTTCAAAACTTTCAAACATAGCCTTAGAATGCCTTTCCAGCATGGAGAGATATAAATAACATTTTCAAGGTTTGAACCTTTATTCTCCATTGTAAGCCCAGCTTATTTACTTTTGAGTGCCAATTCTTTTTTAGGTGGCGTTTGGATAATGAAATACTTTATTGCTAGATAAATTATATTTTCGGAAATCTTATTTTCAGAAGTATTTCTTTCCCACCTTCATACATGGGAATAAAAAATTTTAACTTTCATTCACTAATTTTATTCCCGAGCATATTTTATGTTAGGGAATAGTTTTTAAAACTTGTATCAAACATAGAAATTTTTTATTCACATATTCACATTTTTAAAAATATTAAAATATAACTTATATCAAACACTATTTAAATGTTGAGTTAGAGAATTTAAAATGAGAAAATCATTGATTCGATACTAGAAATATTCTGGTGTCACTCGTTAAGTGGTTGATTTTTTTTTTTCCATCAATTAAGTCATTAAAATAATCAAAACGTCTCCATTTGCTTCTAGGAAATTAATTCCTGACAATTTTTAATTTAACACTTTCAAATCTTTCACGGACTTAATTGGTGACATAAAATTTTCAATGATCTATTTATCGACATCGTAACCTTTTGAGAATGGATGATTTACTTAATTTAAAATTTATATTTGTTTTTCTTGTGGATAATTCAATTTGAGTTATATTATTTAAATATTGTTAGTGTCACACTCAAATAACATATTATTTTACATCTGCATTTATATATGATATATATTCATTTCATATAATATATGATAATATCTCGCCATGAGATACAAAGTTCCACACAAATATTGTATTTGATATATGCAAAATATTTTCTATTCAGTTAAGAATAAAGTCTTATATATACTTATATTATATATGATTTCAAATTATATATCTAAAAATCACAAATTTCTATATTTATAGAATTATAGAACTAGGTGGTGGCCCTTCGGCAGGCCTCGTAACCTATTCCCATGCCGTGCCTAGGGTGAGAGTGCCAAGCCTACATTATGATATAAGTTATGTATAGTTTAAGGTTTGCAAGCTGCAAACTTTAAGCGGGCGTTATCAAAACCGGATCAAATTGATTGGTCGGACTGATTGAATCATGAATCGGACTTTTATCTGGTCATGATTAGGTAGAGCTGTCAAAACGGACCAACCCGGCCCACCGGGGTTAACCCATCATGGGTTGGGAGAAAAACGGGTCAACCCAACCCGGTTCACATTTTGGAGAGCCAAAAAAAATCCAACCTGGCCCGGCCCACCACGGGTTGGTGGATTATGCAGGTTGGATCACCTAAATTTAAAAAAAACAAAAAACGCAAAAAAAGCATAAAAACTAAAAAAAAAAAGTTAGATCCTTAACTTAAACATACAGAATTATTTAACAAATACCTGAAGAATTATTTAACACATCCAGAATTATTTAACAAATACCTGAAGAATCAGTAATATACAATCACACTGTTCACACACACACAGATCAGTATACGAATCACACACACACAGACTAGTCACTAGTATACGAATCACACACACACAAACCAGGGAAGAACAAGTGGCCAGTTAGGAGAACAATACATGGGTGGGTGGTCCGTGGGTGGTGCAAATCGACGAGGAGAGGAAGCAAGAGTGAGACGCTGCGCAGGTCGGAGATCGACGTCGCCCAACGCCCAACGGTACGTCAATGACTCAGAGTGCGGCGCGACAGCTTGCGATGAGCCGGTGAAGCGCAACTCAGCGTGCGTGGGGTACAGTGAGCCAGTGAGGCGCGACTCAGCGTGGGACGGCTGGTCTGTTTCAGAATGGGAAGAAGAAGAAATGAGGATTGCGGGTCTAGGGTTCGAACTTCGAAAGTTGGCTCTTGCCTCTTGGCATGTTTTTCTTGCGTTCAACGGAATGACTAATGAGGGCTGTGGGTTGAGGAAAGTGAACTTGAGCCATCGAGCTTCTTGGGTCGAGTCACTAACAAAAGGTTGGTTTTCTTCTACTTTTTTTAAATGTGCCAATTCGCGGGTCAACCTGGCTCACCACGAGTTGAACCCGCTCAACTCACGGGTTGGGTGGGTCGGGTCAAAATGACCCGGGGTTAAAATGAGCTAGCTTTTTGGCAACTCAACCCATCAGTGAGCCAACACACGGGTTCTAGCCCACTTTGACAGCTTTATGATTAGGGATCAAAATCATTTCTACGATCAGACCGCTTTAAATCAGTCAAAACTCCGATTGAACCAGATTGAATTGAGTTAAACTGGCTTTGGCAGATTTTATGAGGAAAAAAAACAAAAAAGTAGAATGTGAAACAAAAAATATAAAAACCTACTTGACTAGCTAATTTTCTATCGAATGGCCGGACAGACCAAGTGTTTTTGAGGGACGAAAAGTGCAATTAAAATTTTTGAAGGATAAAAATCGCACAATTGAAAAAATTGAACAACGAAAAATGGAATTAATCCTAGTATAAAACAATAGATGACTTTGATCTTGGGACTATTTTCCTTACACATTATTAGTATTGCATAATATAACTTATAATAAAAATTTATAAATACACGACTTCATCCGATCAGATCATCCAGTTAAACCAAAACTTTTTTCGATTTATGTCAGGTCCAACGTTAAGACCATTGCTTTAAACCAAACACAGCAATAGTTAACACCGCATATATTCCAGCTGGCTCTAGTTGGAAGCCAACTTGCACTGCCTCCATACATATACTTTCGTGAGTTTCTCCTTTATAACAGAGAGATCACTTGTTCCTTTACTTACAATTGTTGATAGAACGAGCCAAGTTGATAACCAGTTTTTAACGAATAATAAATACCATCTCTCCTAGCACCTTAAACAAATCTAGCTGACCAATAGAAGGCAGGTCCAGAAAAGATCCAAGGTTGAATTTGATATTATAATTGGTTTTACACTGAAGATAAGAACCATTACACGTCCTTACTGCTACTATTACATTAAACAATCAACATACACATACTAAACTCAATCTAATAAGTAAAAGCATAAATTAAGAATTTAGGTCTTCATATTTAAAAGTGGTTTTTATATTTAAAACTAATTATTATATGATTAATAAGAGATTTGAAAAAATGAGTGACAATAGACAACTAGTTTGTCTCAATTATTCAATAAAGAATATTTTAGAAAAATGAAAAAAAAATAGTTACAGAGAAGTAGAAATAGATAAATAAGAGTGAAATACATACTTCCATTCTTTTTTTTTCTTGAAAATAACCATAAATAACCATGCCTGTTTACGGGCAAATGGGAAGAGATGAAAACGCATAATATTTTACAAAAAAAGAATGACAATATCAAAATATCATGTTTCAGTTAGTATTGAGCTTTCCTGAGGAGGTAAGTGCAACAAATTCTTCAATAAGAACCACTTTTAAGTGAAAAAATCATGGTGTAAAAGCTACAAGCTATTATAAGAATCAGATTAATATGCGTTTATTAATCATAGAGGAGGGTAGAAGTAAGAAGACAAGGAAAAGCCGAGGAAGAGCAAGCCACCAACTGTGGCTACTGTCCGTTGGGAAATTTTCGATGCCAGCATGCTTCCTCCTACCACTGCCAGTGAAGTGCAGATGGTGTGTCCTATAGTGGCCCCAACCGCTACTCCAAGTGCATTTTTGTGTGTCGCCAGCTGCACAAGGAAATTAAAGGCCATGAAAAATCCAAGTTACATGACAAATACCAAAAAATATATTTGCCAACAAAAATCAAAGATTAGAAGACATAAAATCAATCAGTAATTAGTAAAGCAGAAAATGTACAAAGAAATTTTAAAAAACAAGTTTCTTACAGCAATTGTCGCAATCTGGCTACGGTCGCCCCACTCAGCAAGGAATGTTAAAATAAAAGACTGCATAAAAAAAGGACAGTATTACAGATGTGATTATTATCTTCACAATCAAATAAATCATGCAAAAAGTTGCACTTGCCTCCAAAAATATTGGTGTACAAAATCTTGAAAAGAAGCGTCGAACTGAATTTTTCCCTTGTCCACCTTCAAGTTTCTCTTCTACCTAGTTAACAAGAAGAGCAAATTCTTAGCATGTACAAATTTAGCAAGAACTAACTAATACATCAACTATAGAACCCCTGTGAGTATGTTTACAGGTAATTCATAGAGCTCACCTTCCCATGGCAAATTGACCAGGTGGAGGAGCAGGGATATTATAACTTTTTTTTTAAAAAAAAACCAGCAGCATAGAAACTTGCATCTATGTCAAGATTCTAGCTGTTAGCATATTTTAACATTCAAAAACCAAAAGGTCATCATCAGTATATTGAACTTTAAACAAACACAAATACAGAACTGGCCAGAGACAATAATCATTTCTAATGAATAAAATGTTCATTCAGAATACAGACACTTAAATAATACATCTCCGTGCCTGAATAAGAATAAATCTATAAACGCAAAGAACTGTGACAAGTATTTCACTTTAAAGAGTCAGTAAAAACATACTTCTTCCATTTCTTTCTTTTGCGAAGATTTTGAATCTGATCTCCAAGCAATGTACAGCAAACGTAACCCAAAGAAAGCATAAAGAACTGCAAAAGTCAAAATAAAGATAGGCTTAGCTTCATATTATCTTTAACAAAAATTTGAAGTTAAAATAAAAGTAAAACACTAAAACCCACACGTAAACACAAGAAAACGAATTGAAATTTGGAGAAGTGTAAATGACTGCGGGTCTGAGGCAAAAATGGCAACCCAAAAACAAATGGCACAAAATTGGTTGAGTAGTACATAAGACTTACAAAACCACATAAATGCAGACATTAATAACGCTTGTAGCTACTGACTTTCTATTGCTAACACACAAACAACCTATGTAAACATAACCCACCCAAGTAGACAGCAAATGAAGCTAAATCCACAATAATGCTGTATACTTGATGCAATCAAGAATCACAGTGAGCCTTGAAGGCTTGGCACAAATGGAAACTTGGCTAAGGAAAACAAAGAAATAATTGTTAATTTACAATAATAGTCACCATATGGGAATGAAACAAACACAATCAACTAAAATCGAAACATAAAATAGAGCATGACTTAAACAGCATCTGCCAAGCAGAATTTGTTGCATTCCAGAAACATCTAAACAATGCTAATTATAGAAGCTGCTATAAAAGGTCAGAATGCAGACTCAACCATCGTAATTCAGAACAAAAAAGAATTATTCTGTACCCCCTCTATTACTGCAAAATTCACAAATTATAAAATGCAAATCTGCTCAGTGATAAGTATCAAACCCAGAAAATTTACCAGTAGCAGCACTATTTGTATGCTTCCTTGAGATCAAATTTGGCACAATCCTGCCTAATCCGGTAGAAAGTATCTAATTGACATGTACAACAACTTTAATCATCATAACAAGAACATAAATAGTAAGATTACAAGAGCATAAATAATAAGAGTTAAAGCACTCAGAAGTAGAGCACTATAGTAACTGAAACCGTTACATCAGAACACCATGCAAAAAAGCATCCCATGATCAGAACAAAAAGGTGGAACATTCAAGCTAAAGCATGGCTGGCACTTACTGTCATTATAATGAGGGCACTGAGGGCACCGGACAAGACAATTGACTTAGGGTGACGCATAGCCATAAGAGCTGCTATTATAAATGTCTCATCCCCAATCTAGCATCAAAACTTTCAGTTAAAAGACATAGAGAGGTTACACATAAAAGCAACAAAAGCATTCTTGATTGACTTGATTGCTCTTATCATTCGGGATTAACAGTTTGCAATTTAAACTTCCTTGAAAGATGATAATAGTATTATATCGTGATTAAAAAAACTGTTGCTCCACTGGACCAAATTTGATCAAGTGAAAATCCTTGACAACCCACTACCTATATATAAATAAAACTTAATGATTAATATGCAGGGCCCGAGTACCCCAAGGCTACTTAGGCAGCCGCCTAAGGCTCAAAAAAATAAACCCCTTTGTACCATTAATGAGTTTTGGTTATTGTTAATTTAGGTGACAAGTTTTATTGTGATAGTTCTTTGTTGAGTCTTTGGGTTTCTTATGTCACTTTAAAACAAATCTATATTGTCAATGTAATAATCACTATCAATTCTCCATCTTATCTCTAAAATTGTTATAATTTCTCTACTCAATTCTATCCCTTAATGATTATGGCTATGTTTGGTTTACCGTTGCAAACGTACTCCAAAGAAACTCTAAGATACTTTGTTCCAAATGTACGCTTGCAATTTCTCAACTGTAAACCAGACATGCACTATATATTGATTGTTATTTGCCAGCATTCTGAACTGGAAAGTAACATGATTTTCTCACAGTCATTTCTCTCTCTCCGTAGACCTAATTATTGCCCAATATAATTGTCTGTATTCTACTCAATGTTTATTTTACCTCGGACCCCAAAATTTCTAGACATGGCCTTGTTATTATGACAAGTGAATAAGTAACCAAGTCCTTCCCTAAAGTTATAAATTTTTTGTCTCGTTAGCCCTTATTATGGCACTTCAGTACGTGAAACAGAACTAACATGATACCAGTTTTGTAAATTGGAGACAAACTCGCAGACATAAATAAATTTGTGAAATTCCATGGGGGCCGTGTTGTTAAACTAACCTCACTGACCAGGATCATGGATAGACTAGCAAAAAAAGCATCAAACACTCCAAGACCTGTGGAGTCGAAGCCAAGAACACTTCCAACATCACTGTTCCATCCATCCTCTTGGTCGTTCACTGCAATCTGTTGTATTCGATTCGGTTTTCTCGTCAATTTAATCAAACAAAACAAACTAACAAATAGAACAAAAATTATCATCTCACACTACTTTTCTAAACCATTTTTTACACCCCGTTAATGACGTTGTATAAATATGTGGTTAAGGTTAATCACAAGTCTAGGATGGTTAATAGCAGTGTTTTAAAATAAGATCCGCAGCCGCAATTGAGACCGCAATGGTAGTTTCCGCAATAACCGTATTGCGGTCGCAAGCAGAATTTTCCTATAATTGTCCGCTATCACGATAAACACAGCGCAACTGTAGTTTAAAAACCTTGGTTAATAGGTTAACCATTAATAAAAAAAATGTAGCTATTAAACAATCTGTTAAAACAAATTTATAGATTAGTGAGCAGGTGTAACAAAAGGTATGAAAAAATAGTGTAACAAGGGGCGATGATGCTCACTTTGCCTCGACGACCTAGATCCACAGATCCGGCGGAGTCTTCCTTCACCAGAGAATCCTGCGTATAGAATAAAACACATTATAGGGCGCAGAGAGCAATAGAGAGAGAGAAAGAGAGAGAGAGGAAGCTGACCTGAGCCGAAGTAGTTATTAAGATGAGGTTGAAGAAGAAGAAGTAAAGAGCGAGGATGGTTCTTCGATCCATTGTGAAATTAATTGCGAGGGAAGTAGTAGTATAGGAAGAAAGAAAGTGAAGTGAGGAAAAGAGATCTCAGTTAGCGGGGTTTCATTTTTGGCTTTGCTAAGATTTGAAGGCTACTGATCTCGCTGGATTATTTTGCGATCCCAAACGGTGATTTACTCCGTTACGAGTTTGTGATCTTCTGTCGGCCTGGTTTGCCGTCTTTTGCAACCAACGAGACAAGAGGCTCGTAACTCTCTCTCTCTCTATATATATATCTCAGGTCGTGAAGCACCAGATAGGAATTGTCAACATAACGTACGATTCGGATTAATAAATAGGTTCATATATTAAAAAAATATTTTCACTATAGATTTATCAATCCGGTCTATTGTTAGGTCCGTGGGTCCAATTGAAAGAAAATTCAGGCTAAAGTAATCATTTTATCTGTATAGGACATCCATTCTTCATTCACTTTTTATATCTAAAAAATTATTAAAAAGGTCTTTTTTTTTTTTTTATATATATATATATATATATAATTATTATTCATTTGGTCTCAGGTAATTGTTATTCATTTGGTCCTTTTTATTATTTTGTCGTCTTTAATAATCCATTAACTCGTATATATAGAGATTAAATAAAGAATTCATCTCACATGTAGGAACCAAATTATTATTTTAATATAAATTATTGGATCCTTATACAAGACATAGGTCCTTCATTTAGACCCTATACGTAATAATTAACAGATCATTATAGATGACATGGTAACGGAAGGGACCAAATAGATAACGATTGCATATATGAGGACCTTTTTAATATTATTTTACATACAAGGATTAAATAAAGAATCGATGTCACCTATAGTGACCAAATTATTACTTTAACCTAAAATTTAAAACCATAGTAATTCCTTGATAACTTATAAACTACATAGACGTGTATATAATTTTTTAAAATGTCTCCAAACTTATAGACTAACTTATTTTTTTTATGAACCATAGTAATTAGGGTCTATGACTTCCCAGTGACATCCCGATGTATCCCCACAAATTTCGGTTCTTTAGATCCGTTATGGAACTAATCCTTGGTCAGCTGCTTAGAACAGGAAATTAACCCTTGATTTTAGCAACCTCTCAATTAGAGTGTCGCCATCAAAATTCGAACTTGCGTCCTTCTTCTTATGAGATCAAGATACTTACCACTCCACCAATCCCTATTTGATACTTATATACTAACTTAACATTGATATATCCAGTAAAAAAAACTCAACATTGATATACTACTCCTTCCGGTCCTTATTATAAGCAAAAAAGTCTTAAAATTTTTGGTCAAATATATAAGCAAATTTCAACTACTTCCATCTTATTTAATGATATTGTTCCTAAAATATCCTTCATTTCATATCAATTTTATTTTTCAATAACTCAATGTGGGATGCATTTAATAAAAATTGAAGTTTTCTATGAATGTTACTTTAGGTAATACCCTTAATTTTTTAACAACATTAAATGAGATTAACCAACTTCCTTAATATATGTGTTCCATTTAAGTTTTGCTTATAATAGAGACCGGAATAGTATATCTTTATATCTTTATTATTATTATTATTATTATTATTATTATTATTATCATCTATATAAAATATATTTACAAGACAGTGTTTTGGAAAGTTTGCTGATGCGTCAATTTTTGGTGAAATGGCTTCTTCAGCACTCTTCTTGAAACCTTTCTAAAAGTAGAAATTTTTACAATATGAAAGAGAAAGTGTTTGACAGCTAATTATCAATTTTTAATAATTAAAATAATTTTAAAGGTTGCTGATAAAGAAAGACAAAATGAGAAATAGTAATAGTTCAACCGTTTAACTTCCCCAAAATAATAATTAATTTAGTTCGCAAAAATACTAAATGATTTACCTTACCAAGACAACATTTTTTAACTTCCCAATAATAATTCAACCTTTTCAAAATATATGCAATTAACAAAGCTAATCCCTTTTTACTCAGATCCTCCTTTTCTCTACGTCATCTCTATCTCTTCTTCTTCCTCCATCCACGATCCATTTCTTCTTCAACCTTCTCTCTACTCACCTCAAACCATGTGACTCTTCTCGCCTCAAATCCCTACCTATTTCTCATCCCCGATCCGATTCCGGCACCCTTGGATTCGCTGTCGCTGTCGCCTTTCTGGGTGGGTAGGTAAGGTACAAGTTGCATCTCTATCTCTACATTTCTTCACTTCCTCTTCCTCCATTTTTCTCTACGCTTCTCAATCTTTTCGTTCCTAATTTTTTTTCTTCATTTGCTTTTAGTTTCTAAATTTTTCACATTGTTGTCTTCACGATTGCACTTTCTAGGAAATGGGTTTCTGATTAGAATTGTGAACCTCTGTTCCGTACGGGATTCGAAAACGAGAGCACCATTTCTTGCTACTTGCTGAATGCTAACCCTCTCTCTTTGTCGATGTTGCAGAAAAAGACCGACGCCGAAAACAACAAGATGACGGTGGTAAGCATTTAGCACTTTTCTATTTCTTTTCCTAAAATGTTTAATGTTCCCCTCATTCAATACTAAACAGCATCCATTTGGGATTAACTTACTTTGCTATTTATTACATGTTGAAGGCATGGAGACGGTGAAGGAGGAGAGTGACGCCGAGAAAGATAACTGTAACCCGTAGAAATGGTTGAGGTGTGTATGTTTCGTTGCTAAGCTTCCATTGTTAGTTGTTTTTTTTAAAATTGCATTACATATCTTTATTTGTGTTTTTTTAATTTGAACTTGCATTACACTCACTGTTTGAGGTTAGCAGGGTTTTCCTACTCATCTTCTATATTATTGAAACCGAAATTGGCTGATATAATAGTAGCATGTCCAAAATGGAGGTAAAGGAGGTAATGGAAAATAACTGTTGATATTTTTGTGTGTCTAGGAAAAGAGGAGGTAATGGAAAAGAACTTCTAGAGGCTTTTTTCTTTTAGCTGCATCAAAATTTTAATTAGCAATTAAAGCGTGAGAAATATATAAAATGGAGATATCCTTTTAGATTAGTTTTGAAACCAAGGTGGGTAGTTTATAAAATGGAGATATCCTTTTCTTCTTTTCTTTTAAGTTAATTCTGGATTGTGAGTGCTTTTTAATTCTACCACCTCTTTGTTTATGAATGTGTTTGCAGGTTCTCATGGCTACTACAAGTTGCGCAGTGAAGAAAAATAGTACCAAGGAAGATATATAAATGAAGTTTCAATATTATATATTTTTTGGGAAACTATTATCATATTTTATACTTCTTTGCCTAACATTTAAATGATGATAAAATATTTATCTTTATCTTAAGCGATTATTTTTCACTTGGGAATATTTAGACTCTGGAGAAATTCCGTAGTCATGCTGAAGCTGAAATGATGTTTTTGGCTCTACTTTATGCCAATGTAGTATGAATTTAGGCCTTTTTTTTTGCGATAGTTTTGTGCTTTAATGGTTAATTCTTGATGGTTAATTTTCAAAATAACCGGTTTGAATTTCTCTTTAAAAAAAACTTAGGTGAATGCATTTTAAGTGAAATTTTTTATTTAGAAAAATCACTCATGTAAAATCCTTCCTAAGGTTTCAGTAAACTATCTTCGTCAAAATGGAAGTACTTGAGTCATTTTATCTTTTATAATAATTACTCATTCATATAGTTGTCTTTTATCTTTGTTTATATATATTTTTATTCATTCTAAAATTTTTAATCAAATTAAGATAAATGAATATTAAAATTTATTTCACATTATTAAAAGTTTTTTTGGTTTTTTTTAAGTCTTTTCTTTGCTATTGATGTTTATTTTATTTTTTTCTTTTTGAGCACTAACATAGTCCTCTGAAAGCTGTGACACTATTACTGAAGTTGATTGCTTGAGCTTTCCTGAAACTGGCAAGCTTAGATGAATTCACTTTATTAGACACTGAAACGAATATTTTTATAAAGAGCATAAATTTCCATCTAAATTTACTTGGAGTACTACTATGTACTATTTCATTGCAGCATGAAAATATATATTCTCAATCAATGGCTTGATAACAAAAGGTAGCTTCTGCGTTCAAAGTAAAAATCAAATTGTCTTATTTTACCTAATGTATCAGGTCTTCAACAGTTAAGAAGTCAAAAAAGAATAAGCATCAGATAGTTTTATTTGATCAACGTCAATCGATACTAAGGTCAGCTTCACCCTATCAACTTTCCTTATGGGCTACAACTAACAAGCGTTATGCAAATCTCAATATATTCGATTGTAGAATTTTTATTTCAATTGCTTTTCAGTATTGGTAGCTGCAGTTATTCTCCATGAAAATGTATTATACTGTAATAGAGTATTGCTTTTGGATGCAGACCTATTATGCAATTTCTTAAAGTGCAATTTCTTAACACGTTAAATTATTATAATCTTATAATTTTTTCCTAATCTAATCCAAATGAGCTTTTTACAATGATTTAATACACTAGGCTGATGTTGCTTAAAGTGAAATTTCTTAGCACAACAAATTATTATAATTTTATAATCATTTCCTAATCTAATTCAAATGAGTTTTTTTTTTTACAATGAATTATATATCTTATGTGAAAACATTCTTATATGTGTATCTAAATGTATTTAGTTATGTATTATGTATAATCTACAATCTATAATCTATTGATAATATATTTACTACTTAGTGTATCTATATATTTAATTTATTCCATGAATGTTTTTTAAAATATAATGCACTGTTTGTATCTAAGTACTTAATTTATGTACTTTTTAGTTGCATTGTTAATTTGATAGCATATGAATATTGTCCTCCAATGATTAATTTATGCATTGAAATTAAAAACATGTAAAAATATAATTGTATTTCTTAACAATTAGAGTTATTTAAAAATTTTCACAGTCTGTATCCACTTTAAAGTTATTGTTTTAGGAAAAAAATTGGAGGTGCATTTCCATAGGTAGTTTAGGTCTTGTAGTTCAATGAGAATAATACATATATAATAACTTATCAATGAAAAAATAACAATTGTTACACCTTTATTATAGAATTACACCTAAATTTTGTCTACCGTTTAATATCTGATTTAGATAAATTTACTTGATTTGAAATGGGATCACATGAAAAGTTTATTGACCTCCAAATATCCTTCAGTCAGTTTTACATATACTGTTTCTACTTACTACCCATATCAGTTTGGATGAT